>OY292511.1:2251551-3451551 GCA_958496325.1 Nomophila noctuella | reverse complement strand
GGGAGGCTTCCTTGCAAGTCTTGGCCGCGTGTCCGTACTGCTGACATTTAAAACACCGAGTGACCAAGGTGAAATCTCTAACAGGGCAGGATGACCAGTTTACAAACACTCTTTCCTTAGTTATTAGGGCCTTGCGGATTGCTGCAGGTACTTCAACGATGAAGTTACAGGTCTCAGCATCCCTTTTTAGGGTTCCGTAGCCAAAATGGCAAAAAATCGGAACCCTTATAGATTCGTCATGTCTGTCTGTCTGTCTGTCTGTCTGTCTGTCTGTCTGTCTGTCCGCCAGTCTGTCACAGCCACTTTATTCCGAAACTATAAGTACTATACTATTGAAACTTAGTGAGTGGATGTATTCTGTGAACCGCAACAAGGTTTACACACGAAAATAGAAAAAAATAAAAAAAAAGTGGGGGGTCCCCATAGTCAGAACTGAAACTCGAAATATTTTTTTTCATTGTACATATACGTGTGGGGTATCAATGGATAGGTCTTTAAAAAATATATTAAGGTTTCTAATATCACTTTTTTCTAAAGTGAATACTTTGCGTGACAGACCCTTTCAAAGTGGAAAAAAGTGTGTACCCCCCCTCTAACTTCTAAAATAAGAATATGATAAAACTGAAATAATTATATAATGTACATTACCATAAAAACTACCAACGAAAATTAGTTCGAACGAAATCTATTCAGAAGTTTTTTTAATACGTCAAAAATTGAATTTAAACGGAACCCTCAGTGCGGGAGTCCGACTCGCACTTGGCCAATTTTTTTCCTGACTTGTGGCTTAATTTTATAGAGCTTAAAAATGTGTTCAACTCGGTCTCTTGGAAGTTCTCCGATAGGTTCTGGCTATAAAGGCAGGTAAAAACTTCTTTTTCTGACATTGATGTAGGGACTCCAATAATTACTATTCTGGGCTTGCGTTTAAAAGAGTCTGAGAGAATGTTTGCTTGAGAAATCCAAAGGGATCAGGAAAAGACTTCTGACCTTCTTCTCAAGGTTCGAAGCACGACTAAAGGACTCTTTTCACCACCAAAGTACATAAGAGTATAACCAGGGTTACTAAGGAAGTCCATGGTCTTCTAAGCTAGCTCCTTCTCAAAACCAAAAGCCTGGCTAGAATTAACACTAGCAGGTGGTGGACGGCCTCAGGCCAGATGGAGTGTCTTCATCAGAGGCATTTGCGCTAGCAGGAGCTGGATGCCATTTGCGGGGATCGGGCTACTTAGAGAGACCTATGTTGATCAATGGACTGTCACTGGCTGATGATGTTGCATCGCTTCCTTACCTCAAAAGGCATGAAGGAGCCCCTGATCTTGAGCGTCCTCCCGCCGCTGCAGCCCATGGCGAGGGTGACCAGCGTGGTCCAGCTGTCGGGCCCGGCGGCCAGGCGGCGGCAGCTGCCGGCCTCGTGGCGGCACGAGGACTAGTGCTTTAGGAGAATGAGCTCACCTTAGGAGATGTGATGGAGCCCAGTGTCTTTTGGAGTCATCAGCTTGGTCTAACTATGGAGTGTGTTGGCAGAACGCTTGGGAAATCCTTACTTTAAATGGCAGAAAAGAGCTCCTGACTTTCTTTTCAAGGTCTGGACACAAGAGACACACCGAAAAGGTTCTAATTCAGTCCATAATGAGGGTTACCAGTGTAGTATATAATCTTTCAAGCTAGCTCATACTTAATGCAAGAAGCCGGTCAAGAAAAAGCACTAGCAGTATCAATTCCTCCTCTCTCCTCATAGTGGTGGACGGCCTCAGGCTAAGTGGAGTGTCTTCATCATAGACATTTGCGCAAGATAGCTGGCAGGAGCTGGATGCGAGTCGCTGAGGATCGGGCTACTTAGAGACCTATGTTCAGCAATGATGATGTACCGCTTCCTTACCTCAAAAGGCATGAAGGAGCCCCTGATCTTGAGCGTCCTCCCGCCGCTGCAGCCCATGGCGAGGCTGACCAGCGTGGTCCAGCTGTCGGGCCCAGCGGCCAGGCGGCGGCAGCTGCCGGCCTCGTGGCGGCACGAGAACTAGTGCTTTAGGAGAATGAGCTCACCTTAGGAGATATGATGGAGCTCAGTGTCTTATGGGGTCAACAGCTTGGTTAAGCTATAGAGTGTGTTGGCAGAATGCTTGGGAAATCCTTACTAAAGATGGCAGAAAAGAGCTTCTGAGTTCCTTTCCAAGGTCTGGACACAAGAGACACACCAAAACGGTTCTTCTTCAGTCCATTGTGAGGGTTACCAGGGTAGTCTATAACCTGTCAATCTAGATCAAACCTAACATAAAAAGCTGTGCAAGAAAAAGCACTAGCAGCATAACTTTCCCTTACTCCTCATAGTGGTGGACGGCCTCAGGCCAGGTGGAGTGTCTTCATCTTGTGAAATGTCTATTTAAGTGTCTATAGCTGGCGAGAGCTGGATGCGAGTCGCCGGGGATCGGGCTACTTATATAGAGAGACCTATGTTGATCAATGTACTGTCATAGGCTGTTGAAGATGATGGTGCTTTCTTACCTCAAAAGGCATGAAGGAGCCCTGATATTCAGCTTTTCATAGCTGCAGCTCACGGTGGTAAGGGTAAGATTCACCAGCATGGCACACTCAATATCATTCCGGGAGATCAAAGCTACAAGCAAGAATTTCGCTCTAGGAAGGTCACTCGCAGTGTCTTCTTCCGTCTCACCTCAAAAGGCATGAAGGAGCCCCTGATCTTGAGCGTCCTCCCGCCGCTGCAGCCCATGGCGAGGGTGACCAGCGTGGTCCAGCTGTCGGGCCCGGCGGCCAGGCGGCGGCAGCTGCCGGCCTCGTGGCGGCACGAGGACTAGTGCTTTAGGAGAATGAGCTCACCTTAGGAGATATGATGGAGCTCAGTGTCTTTTGGAGTCATTAGCTTGGTTAAGCCATGGAGTGTGTTGGCAAAATGCTTGGGAAATCCTTACTAAAGATGGCAGAAAAGAGTTTCTGAGTTCCTTTCCAAGGTCTGGACACAAGAGACACACCGAAACGGTTCTTCTTCAGTCCATAATGAGGGTTACCAGTGTATTCTTAATCTTCCAAGCTAGCTCTTTCTAACACCCGATTCCGTGCTGGAAAAGGCACTAGAAATAGCAGACGCCTTAAAGTCAGGTGGAGTACCTAAATAAACGCTTAGCTGGCTTGAGCTGGAAGTAGCAATTTTTCGGGCGATACGGGACATAAGTGAAAAGGCCTATTTTCGGCAGTAGACTGATGATGATGTACGGCTATCTTACCTCAAAAGGCATGAAGGAGCCCCTGATCTTGAGCGTCCTCCCGCCGCTGCAGCCCATGGCGAGGCTGACCAGCGTGGTCCAGCTGTCGGGCCCGGCGGCCAGGCGGCGGCAGCTGCCGGCCTCGTGGCGGCACGAGGACTAGTGCTTTAGGAGAATGAGCTCACCTTAGGAGATATGATGGAGCCCAGTGTCTTTTGGAGTGATCAGCTTGGTCTAACTATGGAGTGTGTTGGCAGAATGCTTGGGAAATCCTTACTAAAGATGGCAGAAAAGAGGTTCTGACTTTCTTTTCAAGGTCTGGACACAAGAGACACACCGAAAAGGTTTTAATTCAGTCCATAATGAGGGTTATCAAGGTAGTCTATAACCTGCCAAGCTAGCTCATACTTAATGCAAAAAGCCGGGCAAGAAAAAGCACTAGCAGTATCACTTCCTTCTCTCTCCTCATAGTTGTGGACGGCCTCAAGCCAGGTGGAGTGTTTTCATCTTGCACAAATGTCTATTTGAGTGTCTTCAGCTGGCGAAAGCTGGATGCGAGTCGCCGAGGAAAGGGGTGCATAGAGAGATATATGTCCAGCAATGGACAATCATAGATTGATGATGCTGATGTTGCTTCCTCACCTCAAAAGGCATGAAGGAGCCCCTGATCTTGAGCGTCCTGTCGCTGCAGCCCATGGCGAGGGTGACCAGCGTGGTCCAGCTGTCGGGCCCGGCGGCCAGGCGGCGGCAGCTGCCGGCCTCGTGGCGGCACGAGAACTAGTGCGTTAGGAGAATGAGCTCACCTTAGGAGATGTGATGGAGCTCAGTGTCTTTTGGAGTCATCAGCTTGGTCTAACTATGGAATGTTGAAAGAATGTTTGCTTGAGAAATCCTAGCTTTAGATGACAGAAAAGAGTATTACGAGGGTTACTAAGGAAGTCCATTGTCTTCTTAGCTAGCTCCTTCTAAACAGCAGAATCCGTCCCTGAAAATGCTCTAGCAGTAAGTTCTTTGACTTTTCTCCTAGTTTAGGACGGCTCTCAAGACTGATGAGGTGACTATTTACGCAAGATGGCTGACAGGAGCTGGATGCGAGTCACCGAGGATCGGAATATATAGGTAGAATTGCGTCCTACACTAGAAGAAGCGGGGTAGGACGCCTTCAGGCCAGAAGGAGTGACTATTTACGCAAGATGGCTGGCAGAAGCTGGATGCGAGTCGCCGAGGATCGGGCTACTTAGAGACCTATGTGCAGTGCAGCAATGATGATGTACCGCTTCCTTACCTCAAAAGGCATAAAGGAGCCCCTGATCTTGAGCGTCCTCCCGCCGCTGCAGCCCATGGCGAGGGTGACCAGCGTGGTCCAGCTGTCGGGCCCGGCGGCCAGGCGGCGGCAGCTGCCGGCCTCGTGGCGGCACGAGAACTAGTGCGTTAGGAGAATGAGCTCACCTTAGGAGATGTGATGGAGCTCAGTGTCTTTTGGAGTCATCAGCTTGGTCTAACTATGGAATGTTGAAAGAATGTTTGCTTGAGAAATCCTAGCTTTAGATGACAGAAAAGAGTATTACGAGGGTTACTAAGGAAGTCCATTGTCTTCTTAGCTAGCTCCTTCTAAACAGCAGAATCCGTCCCTGAAAATGCTCTAGCAGTAAGTTCTTTGACTTTTCTCCTAGTTTAGGACGGCTCTCAAGACTGATGAGGTGACTATTTACGCAAGATGGCTGACAGGAGCTGGATGCGAGTCACCGAGGATCGGAATATATAGGTAGAATTGCGTCCTACACTAGAAGAAGCGGGGTAGGACGCCTTCAGGCCAGAAGGAGTGACTATTTACGCAAGATGGCTGGCAGAAGCTGGATGCGAGTCGCCGAGGATCGGGCTACTTAGAGACCTATGTGCAGTGCAGCAATGATGATGTACCGCTTCCTTACCTCAAAAGGCATAAAGGAGCCCCTGATCTTGAGCGTCCTCCCGCCGCTGCAGCCCATGGCGAGGGTGACCAGCGTGGTCCAGCTGTCGGGCCCGGCGGCCAGGCGGCGGCAGCTGCCGGCCTCGTGGCGGCACGAGAACTAGTGCTTTAGGAGAATGAGCTCACCTTAGGAGATATGATGGAGCCCAGTGTCTTTTGGAGTCATCAGCTTGGTTAAGCCATGTAGTGCCCAATGTCTTCAAGAGTCACCACCTTGGTCGAACTATGGAGCATGTTGACAGAAAGCTTGCTTGAGAAATCCTTTCTATGGATGGCAGAAAAAAGCTTCTGACTTTCTATACAAGGTCTGGACACAAGAAACACAGTCCACGATGTAGGTTTCTAGTGTAGTCTATAACCTAGCAATCTAGTTCATCCTTAATACAAGAAGCCATGCAAGAAAAAGCACTAGCAGTATCACTTCCTCCTCTCTCCTCATAGTGGTGGACGACCTCAGGCCAGGTGGAGTGTCTTCATCTTGCGCAAATGTCTATAGAGTGAGTGAGTACTGAGTGTCTATAGCTGGTGAGAGCTGGATGCGAGTCGCTGAGGATCGGGCTGTATGGAAAGACCTATGGACTGCTATGGGCTGATGACGTTGCAACGCTTCCTTACCTCAAAAGGCATGAAGGAGCCCCTGATCTTGAGCGTCCTCCCGCCGCCGCAGCCCATGGCGAGGGTGACCAGCGTGGTCCAGCTGTCGGGCCCGGCGGCCAGGCGGCGGCAGCTGCCGGCCTCGTGGCGGCACGAGGACTAGTGCTTTAGGAGAATGAGCTCACCTTAGGAGATATGATGGAGCCCAGTGTCTTTTGGAGTCATCAGCACGGTTAAGCCATGAAGAATTTTGGCAGAGTACTTGAGAAAGTCAAAGAAGTTATCAGCTTGGTTAAGCCATTGAGTGTGTTGACAGAATGCTTGCTTGAGAGTTCCAAAGAGAGCAGGAAAGAGCTTCTGACTTTCTTCTCAAGGTCCTGAGCACGACTGAAGTACTCTTTTCACCACCAAAGTACGTAAGAGTATTAAGAGGGTTACTAAGGAAGTCTATGGTCTTCTAAGCTAGCTCCTTAAAATCAAAAGCCTGGCTAGAATTACCACTAGCAGGTGGTGGACGGCCTCAGGCCAGATGGAGTGTCTTCATCAGAGGCATTTGCGCTAGCAGGAGCTGGATGCCATTTGCGGGGATCGGGCTACTTAGAGAGACCTATGTTGATCAATGGACTGTCACTGGCTGATGATGATGCATCGCTGTCTTACCTCAAAAGGCATGAAGGAGCCCCTGATCTTGAGCGTCCTCCCGCCGCTGCAGCCCATGGCGAGGGTGACCAGCGTGGTCCAGCTGTCGGGCCCGGCGGCCAGGCGGCGGCAGCTGCCGGCCTCGTGGCGGCATGAGAACTAGTGCTTTAGGAGAATGAGCTCACCTTAGGAGATATGATGGAGCCTAGTGTCATTTGACATTTGATGACTCCATCAGCTTGGTTAAGCCATGGAGTGTGTTGGCAGGATGTTTGGGAAATCGTTACTTAAGATGGCGGAAAAGAGTTTCTTACTTTCTTTCCAAGGTCTGGACACAAGAGACAGGAAAAGGTTCTTCTTCAGTCCATAATGAGGGTTATCAAGGTAGTCTATAACCTGTCAATGTAGCTCATACCTAACATAAAAAGCCGTGCAAGAAAAAGCACTAGCAGTATCACTTCCTCCTCTCTCCTCATAGTGGTGGACGGCCTCAGGCCAGGTGGAGTGTCTTCATCTTGCACAAATAGCTGGCAAGAGCTGGATACGAGTCGCTGAAGATCGGGCTGTATGGAGAGACCTATGTCCAGCAATGGACTGTCATAGGCTGATGATGATGATGCAACCCTCTCTTACCTCAAAAGGCATGAAGGAGCCCTTGGTATTCAGAAGCTTTTCATAGCTGCAGCTCACGGTGGTAAGATTCACCAGCATGGCACGCTCAATATTATTCCGGGAGATCTACAGCCAAGAAAGTCGTTGTAGTAAGGTCACTTGCAGCACCCTCTTACCTCAAAAGGCATGAAGGAGCCCCTGATCTTGAGCGTCCTCCCGCCGCTGCAGCCCATGGCGAGGGTGACCAGCGTGGTCCAGCTGTCGGGCCCGGCGGCCAGGCGGCGGCAGCTGCCGGCCTCGTGGCGGCACGAGGACTAGTGCTTTAGGAGAATGAGCTCACCTTAGGAGATATGATGGAGCCCAGTGTCTTTTGGAGTCATCAGCTTGGTCTAACTATGGAGTGTGTTGGCAGGATGCTTGGGAAATCCTTACTAAAGATGGCAGAAAAGAGAGAAGAAGCCATGCAAGAAAAAGCACTAGCAGTATCACTTCCTCCTCTCTCCTCATAGTGGTGGTCGGCCTCAGGCCACATGGAGTGTCTTCATCTTGCGCAAGATCGCTGGCAGGAGCTGGATACGAGTTGCTGAGGATCGGACTGTATGGAGAGACCTATGTTGATCAATGGACTGTCATAGGCTGATGATGATGATAATGCAACGCTGTCTTACCTCAAAAGGCATGAAAGAGCTCCTGATATTCAGCTTTTCATAGCTGCAGCTCACGGTGGTAAGATTCACCAGCATGGCACGCTCAATATTATTCCGGGAGATCAAAGCTACAATCAAGAATTTCGTTCTAGAAAGTTCACTTGCAGTGTCTTCTTCCGTCTTACCTCAAAAGGCATGAAGGAGCCCCTGATCTTGAGCGTCCTCCCGCCGCTGCAGCCCATGGCGAGGCTGACCAGCGTGGTCCAGCTGTCGGGCCCGGCGGCCAGGCGGCGGCAGCTGCCGGCCTCGTGGCGGCGCGAGGACTAGTGCTTTAGGAGAATGAGCTCACCTTAGGAGATTTGATGGAGCCCAGTGTCTTTTGGAGTCATCAGCTTGGTCTAACTATGGAGTGTGTTGGCAGGATGCTTGGGAAATCCTTACTAAAGATGGCAGAAAAGAGCTTTTTACTTTCGTTTCAAGGTCGGGACACAAGAGACACACCGAAATGGTTCCTCTTCAGTCCATTGTGAGGGTTACCAGGGTAGTCTATAACCTGGCAATCTAGCTCATCCTAAATACAAGAAGGCGTGCAAGAAAAAGCACTAGCAGCATTACTTCCTCCTCTCTCCTCATAGTGGTGGACGGCCTCAGGCCAGGTGGAGTGTCTTCATCTTGCGCAAGATAGCTGGCAGAAGCTTGATGCGAGTCGCCGAGGATCGGACTGCATAGAGAGACCTATGGACTGCTATAGGCTGATAATATACCGCTTCCTTACCTCAAAAGGCATGAAGGAGCCCCTGATCTTGAGCGTCCTCCCGCCGCTGCAGCCCATGGCGAGGGTGACCAGCGTGGTCCAGCTGTCGGGCCCGGCGGCCAGGCGGCGGCAGCTGCCGGCCTCGTGGCGGCGCGAGAACTAGTGCTTTAGGAGAATGAGCTCACCTTAGGAGATATGGTGGAGCTCAGTGTCTTTTGGTGTCATCAGCTTGATCTAACTATGGAGTGTGTTGGCAGAACGCTTGGGAAATCCTTACTTTAGACGGCAGTAAAGAGCTTCTGACTTTCTTATCAAGGTCTGGGCACAAGAGACACACCGAAAAGGTTTTAATTCAGTCCATAATGAGGGTTACCAGTGTAGTATATAATCTTTCAAGCTAGCTCATACTTAATGCAAGAAGCCGGTCAAGAAAAAGCACTAGCAGTATCAATTCCTCCTCTCTCCTCATAGTGGTGGACGGCCTCAGGCCAGGTGGAGTGTCTTCATCTTGCGCAAGATAACTGGCAGAAGCTTGATGCGAGTCACCGAGGATAAGCCAGATGAAGTGACTATTTACGAAAGAGAGCTGGCAGGAGCTGGGTGCGAGTCGCCGAGAATCGGCTATGGGAGAAATTGGGAGGGCCTATGTTCGGCAGTAGCCCGATGATGATGATGCTGTCTTACCTCAAAAGGCATGAATGAGCCCCTGATCTTGAGCGTCCTCCCGCCGCTGCAGCCCATGGCGAGGCTGACCAGCGTGGTCCAGCTGTCGGGCCCGGCGGCCAGGCGGCGGCAGCTGCCGGCCTCGTGGCGGCGCGAGAACTAGTGCTTTAGGAGAATGAGCTCACCTTAGGAGATATGGTGGAGCCCAATGTCTTTTAGAGTCATCAGCTTCGTCTAACTATGAAGCATGTTAACAGTTTCTTGCTTGGAAAATCCTAATTTTAGATAGCAGAAAAGAGCTCCTGACTTTCTTTTCAAGGTCATCATTATCTTCCTAAAGCACTCGCCTTAGGAGAAGAATCATGAGCTCACATTAGGAGATATGATGGAGCTCAGTGTCTTTTGGAGTCATCAGCTTGGTTGAGGTATGGAGTGTGTTGGCAGAATGCTTGGGAAATCCTTAATTAAGATGGCAGAAACGAGTTTCTGGCTTTCTATCCAAGGTCTGGACACAAGAGACACACCGGAAAGGTTCTTCTTCAGTTTATTGTGAGGGTTACCAGTGTAGTCTTAATCTTCCAAGGTAGCTCTTTCTAACACCAGATTCCGTGCTAAAAAGGCACTAGCAGAAGCAGATGCCCTCAGGCCAGGTGGAGTACCTAAATATATGCATAGCTGGCTTGAGCTGGAAGTAGCAATTTTTCGGGCGATATGAAGCAAAAGTGTAGAGGCTTATGTGCGGCAGAAGACTGATGATAATGTACCGCTTCCTTACCTCAAAGGGCATGAAGGAGCCCCTGATCTTGAGCGTCCTCCCGCCGCTGCAGCCCATGGCGAGGGTGACCAGCGTGGTCCAGCTGTCGGGCCCGGCGGCCAGGCGGCGGCAGCTGCCGGCCTCGTGGCGGCGCGAGGACTAGTGCTTTAGGAGAATGAGCTCACCTTAGGAGATAAGATGGAGCCCAGTGTCTTTTGGAGTCATCAGCTTGGTCTAACTATGGAGTGTGTTGGCAGGATGCTTGCTTGAGAAATCCTTATTTAAGATGGCGGAAAAGAGCTTCTGACTTTCTTTTCAAGGTCTGGACACAAGGGACACACCGAAACGGTTCTTCTTCAGTCCATTGTGAGGATTATCAGGATAAACCATCGTATTTCAAGTTAGCTCATCCTTATCACAAAATTCCGTGCTAGTAAATGCTCTAGCAGTATAGTTTCCTCCTCTCTCCTCATAGTGGTGGACGGCCTCAGGCCAGGTGGAGTGTCTTCATCTTGCGCAAATGTCTATTAGAGTGTCTACAGCTGGCGAGAGCTGGATGCGAGTCGCCGAAAATCGGGCTGCATGGAAAGACCTATCGATTGCTATAGGCTGATGATGTTGCATCGCTTTCTTACCTCAAAAGGCATGAAGGAGCCCCTGATCTTGAGCGTCCTCCCGCCGCCGCAGCCCATGGCGAGGCTGACCAGCGTGGTCCAGCTGTCGGGCCCGGCGGCCAGGCGGCGGCAGCTGCCGGCCTCGTGGCGGCACGAGGACTAGTGCTTTAGGAGAATGAGCTCACCTTAGGAGATATGATGGAGCCCAGTGTCTTTTGAAGTCATTAGCTTGGTCTAACTATGGAGTGTGTTGACAGAATGCTAGCTTGGGAAATCCTTACTAAAGATGGCAGAAAAGAGCTTCTGAGCTCCATCTAAAAAAGGTCAAGGTCTGGACACAAGAGACACACCGGAACGGTTCTTCTTCAGTCCATAATGAGGGTTACCAGTGTAGTCATAATCTTCCAAGCTATCTCTTTCTAACACCAGATTCCGTGCTAAAAAGGCACTAGCAGTAGCAGATGCCCTCAGGCCAGGTGGAGCACCTAAATATACGCATAGCTGGCTTGAGCTGGAAGTAGCAATTTTTCGGGCGATATGGGGCAAAAGTGTAGGCTGATGATGATGTACCGCTTCCTTACCTCAAAAGGCATGAAGGAGCCCCTGATCTTGAGCGTCCTCCCGCCGCTGCAGCCCATGGCGAGGGTGACCAGCGTGGTCCAGCTGTCGGGCCCGGCGGCCAGGCGGCGGCAGCTGCCGGCCTCGTGGCGGCACGAGAACTAGTGCTTTAGGAGAATGAGCTCACCTTAGGAGATATGATGGAGCCTAGTGTCATTTGACATTTGATGACTCCATCAGCTTGGTTAAGCCATGGAGTGTGTTGGCAGGATGCTTGGGAAATCCTTACTTAACACTGCACAAAAGAGTTTCTGACTTTCTTTTCAAGGTCTGGACATAAAAAACACAGCGAAAAGGTACTTCTTCAGTCCATAATGAGGGTTACCAGTGTAGTCTATTACCTGTCAATCTAGCACATACCTAACATAAAAAGCCGTGCAAGAAAAAGCACTAGCAGTATCACTTCCTCCTCTCTTCTCATAGTGGTGGACGGCCTCAGGCCAGAAGGAGTGTCTTCATCTTGCGCAAGATAGCTGGCAGAAGCTGGATGCGAGTCGCCGAGAATCGGGCTGCGTGGAGAGACCTATGGACTGCTATAGGCTGATGATGTTGCATCGCTTCCTTACCTCAAAAGGCATGAAGGAGCCCCTGATCTTGAGCGTCCTCCCGCCGCTGCAGCCCATGGCGAGGCTGACCAGCGTGGTCCAGCTGTCGGGCCCGGCGGCCAGGCGGCGGCAGCTGCCGGCCTCGTGGCGGCGCGAGGACTAGTGCTTTAGGAGAATGAGCTCACCTTAGGAGATTTGATGGAGCCCAGTGTCTTTTGGAGTCATCAGCTTGGTCTAACTATGGAGTGTGTTGGCAGGATGCTTGGGAAATCCTTACTAAAGATGGCAGAAAAGAGCTTTTTACTTTCGTTTCAAGGTCGGGACACAAGAGACACACCGAAATGGTTCCTCTTCAGTCCATTGTGAGGGTTACCAGGGTAGTCTATAACCTGGCAATCTAGCTCATCCTAAATACAAGAAGGCGTGCAAGAAAAAGCACTAGCAGCATTACTTCCTCCTCTCTCCTCATAGTGGTGGACGGCCTCAGGCCAGGTGGAGTGTCTTCATCTTGCGCAAGATAGCTGGCAGAAGCTTGATGCGAGTCGCCGAGGATCGGACTGCATAGAGAGACCTATGGACTGCTATAGGCTGATAATATACCGCTTCCTTACCTCAAAAGGCATGAAGGAGCCCCTGATCTTGAGCGTCCTCCCGCCGCTGCAGCCCATGGCGAGGGTGACCAGCGTGGTCCAGCTGTCGGGCCCGGCGGCCAGGCGGCGGCAGCTGCCGGCCTCGTGGCGGCGCGAGAACTAGTGCTTTAGGAGAATGAGCTCACCTTAGGAGATATGGTGGAGCTCAGTGTCTTTTGGTGTCATCAGCTTGATCTAACTATGGAGTGTGTTGGCAGAACGCTTGGGAAATCCTTACTTTAGACGGCAGTAAAGAGCTTCTGACTTTCTTATCAAGGTCTGGGCACAAGAGACACACCGAAAAGGTTTTAATTCAGTCCATAATGAGGGTTACCAGTGTAGTATATAATCTTTCAAGCTAGCTCATACTTAATGCAAGAAGCCGGTCAAGAAAAAGCACTAGCAGTATCAATTCCTCCTCTCTCCTCATAGTGGTGGACGGCCTCAGGCCAGGTGGAGTGTCTTCATCTTGCGCAAGATAACTGGCAGAAGCTTGATGCGAGTCACCGAGGATAAGCCAGATGAAGTGACTATTTACGAAAGAGAGCTGGCAGGAGCTGGGTGCGAGTCGCCGAGAATCGGCTATGGGAGAAATTGGGAGGGCCTATGTTCGGCAGTAGCCCGATGATGATGATGCTGTCTTACCTCAAAAGGCATGAATGAGCCCCTGATCTTGAGCGTCCTCCCGCCGCTGCAGCCCATGGCGAGGCTGACCAGCGTGGTCCAGCTGTCGGGCCCGGCGGCCAGGCGGCGGCAGCTGCCGGCCTCGTGGCGGCGCGAGAACTAGTGCTTTAGGAGAATGAGCTCACCTTAGGAGATATGGTGGAGCCCAATGTCTTTTAGAGTCATCAGCTTCGTCTAACTATGAAGCATGTTAACAGTTTCTTGCTTGGAAAATCCTAATTTTAGATAGCAGAAAAGAGCTCCTGACTTTCTTTTCAAGGTCATCATTATCTTCCTAAAGCACTCGCCTTAGGAGAAGAATCATGAGCTCACATTAGGAGATATGATGGAGCTCAGTGTCTTTTGGAGTCATCAGCTTGGTTGAGGTATGGAGTGTGTTGGCAGAATGCTTGGGAAATCCTTAATTAAGATGGCAGAAACGAGTTTCTGGCTTTCTATCCAAGGTCTGGACACAAGAGACACACCGGAAAGGTTCTTCTTCAGTTTATTGTGAGGGTTACCAGTGTAGTCTTAATCTTCCAAGGTAGCTCTTTCTAACACCAGATTCCGTGCTAAAAAGGCACTAGCAGAAGCAGATGCCCTCAGGCCAGGTGGAGTACCTAAATATATGCATAGCTGGCTTGAGCTGGAAGTAGCAATTTTTCGGGCGATATGAAGCAAAAGTGTAGAGGCTTATGTGCGGCAGAAGACTGATGATAATGTACCGCTTCCTTACCTCAAAGGGCATGAAGGAGCCCCTGATCTTGAGCGTCCTGTCGCCGCTGCAGGTAGCTGGCAGGAGCTGGATGAGAGTCGGCGAAGATCGGGCTGCATGGAGAGACCTTTGTTCAGCAATGGACTGTCATAGGTTGATGATGATGATGTTGCTTCCTTACCTCAAAAGGCATGAAGGAGCCCCTGATCTTGAGCGTCCTGTCGCCGCTGCAGATAGCTGGCAGGAGCTGGATGAGAGTCGCCGAGGATCGGGCTGCATGGAGAGACCTTTGTTCAGCAATGGACTGTCACAGGCTGATGATGTTGCATCGCTGTCTTACCTCAAAAGGCATGAAGGAGCCCCTGATCTTGAGCGTCCTCCCGCCGCTGCAGCCCATGGCGAGGGTGACCAGCGTGGTCCAGCTGTCGGGCCCGGCGGCCAGGCGGCGGCAGCTGCCGGCCTCGTGGCGGCACGAGAACTAGTGCTTTAGGAGAATGAGCTCACCTTAGGAGATATGATGGAGCCTAGTGTCTTATGGGGCCATCAGCTTGGTCTAACTATGGAGTGTGTTGGCAGAACGCTTGGGAAATCCTTACTAAAGATGGCAGAAAAGAGCTTCTGAGTTCCTTTCCAAGGTCTGGACACAAGAGACACAACAAAACGGTTCTTCTTTAGTCTATAATGCAACCATAAACCAAGGTAGTCTATAACCTACCAAGCTAGCTCATCCTTAATACAAAAAGCCATGCAAGAAAACGCATTAGCAGTATCACTTCCTCCTCTCTCCTTATAGTGGTGGACGGCCTCAGGCCAGGAGTAGTGTCTTATTTATTTATTTATTAATAAAAACTTTATTGACCACACAAGTACGGTACAAAAGGCGGACTTAACGCTAAAAGCATTCTCTACCAGTCAACCTATCTTACCTGTCAACCTGTCTTAGTTCATGATAGCTGGCAGGAACTGGATACGAGTCGCCGGGGATCGGGCTACTTAGAGACCTATGTTCAGCAATGTCGATGTACCGCTTCCTTACCTCAAAAGGCATGAAGGAGCCCCTGATCTTGAGCGTCCTCCCGCCGCTGCAGCCCATGGCGAGGGAGACCAGCGTGGTCCAGCTGTCGGGCCCGGCGGCCAGGCGGCGGCAGCTGCCGGCCTCGTGGCGGCACGAGGACTAGTGCTTTAGGAGAATGAGCTCACCTTAGGAGATATGATGGAGCCCAGTGTCTTTTGGAGTCATTAGCTTGGTTGAGCTATGGAGTGTGTTGGCAGGATGTTTGGGAAATCGTTACTTAAGATGGCGGAAAAGAGTTTCTTACTTTCTTTCCAAGGTCTGGACACAAGAGACTCACCGAAACGGTTCTTCTTCAGTACGTAATGCCACCATAAACCAGGGTAGTCTATAACCTACCAAGCTAGCTCGTACTTAATGCAAAAAGCTGGAGAAGAAAAAGTACTAGCAGTATCACTTCCTGCTCTCTCCTCATAGTGGTGGACGGCCACAGGCCAGATGGAGTGTCTTCATCTTGCGAATTGTCTATTTGAGTGTCTATAGCTGGCGAGAGCTGGATGCGAGTCACCGGGGATCGGGCTACTTAGAGATGCCTATTCAGCAATGGACTGTCATAGGCTGTTGAAGATGATGGTGCTTTTTTACCTCAAAGGACATGAAGGAGCCCCTGACATTCAGCTTTTCATAGCTACAGCTCACGGTGGTAAGATTCAAGAGCACGGTCCAACACATTTATTATTCCGGTAGATTAAAGCTATAGCCAAGAAAGTCGTTCTAGAAAGGTCACTAGCAGTCTATCCTCACCTCAAAAGGCATGAAGGAGCCCCTGATCTTGAGCGTCCTCCCGCCGCTGCAGCCCATGGCGAGGGTCACCAGCGTGGTCCAGCTGTCGGGCCCGGCGGCCAGGCGCCGGCAGCTGCCGGCCTCGTGGCGGCACGAGAACTAGTGCTTTAGGAGAATGAGCTCGCCTTAGGAGATGTGATGGAGCCAAATGTTTTATGGAGTCATGAGCTTGGTCTAACTATGCAGTGTGTTGGCAGGATGCTTGGGAAATCCTTACTTAAGATGGCAGAAAAGAGCTTTTGAGCTCCATCTAAAAAAGGTCAAGGTCTGGACACAAGAGACACACCTAAACGATTCTTCTTCAGTCCAAAATGAGGGTTACCAGTGTAGTCTTAATCTTCCAAGCTAGCTCTTTCTAACACCAGATTCCGTGCTAAAAAGGCACTAGCAGTAGCAGATGCCCTCAGGTCAGGTGCAGTACCTAAATATACGCATAGCTGGCTTGAGCTGGAAGTCGCACTTTTTCTGACCATATGGGGCAAAAGTGTAGGCTGATGATGATGTACGGCTATCTTACCTCAAAAGGCATGAAGGAGCCCCTGATCTTGAGCGTCCTCCCGCCGCTGCAGCCCATGGCGAGGGTCACCAGCGTGGTCCAGCTGTCGGGCCCGGCGGCCAGGCGGCGGCAGCTGCCGGCCTCGTGGCGGCATGAGAACTAGTGCTTTAGGTCTAACTATGGAGTGTGTTGGCAGGATGCTTGGGAAATCCTTACTTAAGATGGCAGAAAAGTGCTTCTGACTGCACTTTTACCCCTCTTCTTGTAGTGTAGGACGCCCTTCAAGCCAGTTGAAGTGACTTTTTACGCAAGATGGCTGGAGCTGGATGCAAGTCACCGAGGATCGAAATATATAGGTAGAATTGCGTCCTACACTACAAGAAGCGAGGAAGAAGCTCCTCTTTACGCCTTCAGGCCAAGGGGAGTGGCTATTTACGCAAGATGGCTGGCAGAAGCTGGATGCGAGTCGCCGGGGATCGGGCTACTTATGTAGAGAGACCTATGTTGATCAATGTACTGTCATAGGCTGTTGAAGATGATGGTGCTTTCTTACCTCAAAGTGCATGAAGGAGCCCCTGATATTCAGCTTTTCATAGCTGCAGCTCACGGTGGTAAGGTTCACCAGCATGACACGCTCAATATTATTCCGGGAGATCAAAGCTACAAGCAAGAATTTCGTTCTAGAAAGGTTACTTGCAGTATCTTCTCACCTCAAAAGGCATGAAGGAGCCCCTGATCTTGAGCGTCCTCCCGCCGCTGCAGCCCATGGCGAGGCTGACCAGCGTGGTCCAGCTGTCGGGCCCGGCGGCCAGGCGGCGGCAGCTGCCGGCCTCGTGGCGGCACGAGAACTAGTGCTTTAGGAGAATGAGCTCTCCTTAGGAGATATGATGAAGCTCAGTGTCTTTTGGAGTCATCACCTTGGTCTAACTATGGAGTGTGTTGGCAGGATGCTTGCTTGGGAAATCATTACTTTAGATACCAGTAAAGAGCGCCTGACTTTCATTTCAAAGCTCGGACACAAGAGTCACACCAAAACGGTTCTTCTTCAGTCCATTATGAGGATTACCAGGATAAACCATCGTCTGTCAAGTTAGCTCATCCTTATCACAAAATGCCGTGCTAGTAAATGCTCTAGTAGTATGGCTTCCTGCTCTCTCCTCATAGTGGTGGACGGCCTTAGGCCAGGTGGAGTGTCTTCATCTTGCGAATTGTCTATTTGAGTGTCTATAGCTGGCGAGAGCTGGATGCGAGACGCCGAGGATCGGGGTGCATACAGAGACCTATATATGTCCAGGAATGGACTATCATAGGTTGATGATGATGATGTTGCTTTCTTACCTCAAAAGCCATGAAGGAGCCCCCGATATTCAGCTTTTCATAGCTGCAGCTCACGGTGGTAAGATTCAAGAGCACGGTCCAGTGCTCATTATTCCGAGAGATTAAAGCCACAACCAAGAATGTCATTCTAGAAAGGTCACTAGCAGCATCTTCTTACCTCAAAAGGCATGAAGGAGCCCCTGATCTTGAGCGTCCTCCCGCCGCTGCAGCCCATGGCGAGGGTGACCAGCGTGGTCCAGCTGTCGGGCCCGGCGGCCAGGCGGCGGCAGCTGCCGGCCTCGTGGCGGCACGAGAACTAGTGCTTTAGGAGAATGAGCTCGCCTTAGGAGATATGATGGAGCCCAGTGTCTTATGGGGCCATCAGCTTGGTCTAACTATGGAGTGTGTTGGCAGAATGCTTGCTTGGGAAACCCTTACCTCAAAGGGCATGAAAGAGCTTCTGACTTTCTTCTCAAGGTTCTGAGCACGACTGAAGTACTCATTTCACCACCAAAGTACGTAAGAGTATTAAGAGGGTTACTAAGGAAGTCTATGGTCTTCTAAGCTAGCTCCTTCTTAAAACCAAAAGCCTGGCTAGAATTACCACTAGCAGGTGGTGGACGGCCTCAGGCCAGATGGAGTGTCTTCATCATAGGCATTTGCGCTAGCAGGAGCTGGATGCCATTTGCGGGGATCGGGCTACTTAGAGAGACCTATGTTGATCAATGGACTGTCACTGGCTGATGATGTTGCATCGCTTCCTTACCTCAAAAGGCATGAAGGAGCCCCTGATCTTGAGCGTCCTCCCGCCGCTGCAGCCCATGGCGAGGGTGACCAGCGTGGTCCAGCTGTCGGGCCCGGCGGCCAGGCGGCGGCAGCTGCCGGCCTCGTGGCGGCATTCGAAGGCGTCGCACCGTTGGAATTCTTTCAGTTTTGATGCTCTGGAATATAATAAGAATAGTTTTGTTATAATGCAGAAAACGTATATCCGGTTACGTTTCGAATTGTTTTCGGATATTTTTGTATACTTTAGGATGTTTTCGGATACTTTAAGGATGTTTTTCGGATATTTTTCGTATACTTTAGGATGTTTTCAGATAACTTTGGATACTTTCCGGACACTTTTCGGATATTTTTCGGATATTTTTCGGCTACTTTTTGGTAATTTTTCGGATACTTTAGGAATAATTTTCGGATTATTTTCGGATATTTTACGTGTTCTTTTCCGTTACTTTTTGGATGGCTTTCGGATATTTTTTGGTATACTTTTCGGATATTTGGATGTTTTTCGGATATTTGTCGGATATTTTTTGGATCTTTTCTGGATATGTTTTTGAATGGTTTCGGATATTTTCAGATACGTTACCTGAAGGTGAGGTCCACGTGTCGGCGGCGCAGGCAGCGCGACAGCGGCAGCGCGTACGTGTAGTTGTGCAGCGCGCGCGGACACACGCGCTCCGCGAACAGAGACGCGTTGCGGACCGACAAGCGACACACACGCAAGGACTGAGTCCGATACAAGCGGATGTATGCAGATACCAACGGTTTTGGAGATTTGCGACACACACGCAAGGACTGAGTATGATACAAACGGATGCCAACTTAGTTTTTGGATACCGACGTATATTTACAGACATCAAATGGAATTTTTGGGATATCAACGGAAACTCGTTGATCCCAACGTATTTTCCCGGATATGTTTTGAACTTATAGAATGTATTTCGAATATTTTTCGTATACATTTCGGACGCTTTTCGGATATTTTTCGGATACTTTGTGGATATTTTTCGGATAGTTTTTGGATATTTTTCGGGTACTTTTTGGATATTTTTCGGATACTTTATGGATATTTTTAGGATGTTTTTCGGATATTTTAAGGATGTGTTTATGGATGTTTTTCGGATATTTTTCGTATACTTTTCGGTCACTTAACGGATATTTTTCGGATACTTTTAAGATTTTTATCAGATACTTTTCGGATATTTTCCGATCACTCTCGGCTACGTTACCTGAACGTGAGGTCCACGTGTCGGCGGCGCAGGCAGCGCGACAGCGGCAGCGCGTACGTGTAGTTGTGCAGCGCGCGCGGACACACGCGCTCCGCGAACAGAGACGCGTGCGGACGTACAAGCGACACACACGCAAAGACTGAGTCTGATACACACGGATGTATTCAGATATCAACGGAGTGTACGGAGACCATCGGAGTTTTTGGATAGCCATGGATATTTTTTTATTCCAACGGATGCTTTTTCATACCAACGGATATATCCGGATATTTTTCGGAAGTTTTTCGGATATTTTAAGGTATTTTTTTAGGATATTTTTTAGATTGTTTTTCGGATATTTTTCGGATACTTTTAGGATGATTTTCGGATACTTTTCGGACTTTTTTCGGATACTTTAAAAGATGTTTTCGGATACTTTTCGGATAATTTTCCAGATATTTTTATGATGACTACACTACCTGAACGTGAGGTCGACGTGTCGGCGCCGCAGGCAGCGCGACAGCGGCAGCGCGTACGTGTAGTTGTGCAGCGCGCGCGGACACACGCGCTCCGCGAACAGAGACGCGTGCGGAGGGACAAGCGACACACAAGCGGATGTATGCAGATCAGATACAGTAACCAACGGAGTGTACGACGGACACCATCGGAGTTTTGGGATAAAAAATGATATTTTACGATTGCAACGGATACTCTTTGACCTCAACGGATATATTCGGATACGTTTCGGATATTTTTGTATACTTTTAGGATGTCTTGAGATAATTTTCGGATATTTTGGGGATGTTTTCGGATATTTCTCGGATACGTTTCGGATATTTTAGGTATACTTGAAGGCTGTTTTTCGGATATTTTTCGTCTGCTTTTCAGATGTTTTTAGGATGCTTTTCGGACATTATTTCAAATACTTTTCGGATATTTTCGGATACGCTACCTGAACGTGAGGTCCACGTGTCGCCGGCGCAGACAGCGCGACAGCGGCAGCGCGTACGTGTAGTTGTGCAGCGCGCGCGGGCACACGCGCTCCGCGAACAGAGACGCGTTGCGGACGGACTTGCTCGATACGCCCACGTGGACCTTGTCGCATTCTGGAAGAGATGGGGGGGGATTAAACTTTTGCAGAGACTTGGGGGATAAAACGTTTACAGAGACGTGAGGGGTTAAAGCGATTGCAGTAAAGTGGGTGATAAAACATTTACGGAGACTTGGTGGAATAAACATTTGTAGGGGCTGGGGGGATTAAACATTTGCAGAGACTTGGGGTATTTAACATTTGAAGAGACGTGGGGGATTAAACATTTGAAGAGGCTTAGGGCATAAAACAACTGCAGAGACGTGGGGGTTAAATATAAGCAGAAAACGTGGGGATTTGGTAATTTGCATGCACATGGGAGTAAAACATTTGGGGATTATATATTTGCAGAGACGTGTGGATTAAACAATTGCAGAGACGTGGGGGATTAGACACTCGGAAAGACATGGGGGATTAAACATTTGAAAAGTCTAGGAAAAAAAACTTTTGTGTTGAATAGTAGCGGTGGATTTAAGAAAATACTAATGGCTATCTGGTCAAAAGAAACAAAAGGATTTATATGATTCTGGTCGCATTCACAAAGGGTCAAAAATATTGTGTAACAATTCTGGAATAATTTTCTTTAATCTACACTGGTCTACTTATTTTGTGATATTTCTTAATAGTAATATTACTCCTAAATATAGGGAACAGAAAATACAAACCTTTAGAAGCAATCTCATCTGACTGCTCACTCAAATTCATCTCCTCGGAACTCCCTAAAATCGCTTCATTGGTCTGCCTTGCAACCCTCGACCTTCCCCATACATCCCTTTTAATCCCTTTCACCTCCCTTTTCATCCCCTTTACATCCCTTTTCATCCTCGTCCCGTTCTCAGTCAAATTTTGCTTGTTCAAATCCAAATGGTTGGATTCGGCGACCATGTCCACTTGGATTTTTGTTTTAAATGATTCGTTATCACTTTTGAGTGGTTTGGAGTGGTTTCGTTCAGGCATTATGGGGAATGCCAGTTGTTTCTCTTTAGGGGATGGTTCGGGGCGAGAGAATGTATCGTTAAGGTCTTTGTCTGGGTTAGGACGCTCCAATGGTTCCTGGTTTTCGTACGTTTGAGGCTGGTCTAGGCCGCAAGATGACTGAAAAGAAATGGTATAAATTAATGTAATTTTCTTGGATTATCACAAGAATGTGGGTTTATTATGGCAGTGGCGGCAAAGGATCTATCAGGTCGCACACATACCAGGACAGACAAGACATGTTCAAGCACAGAAACGTTTGTCCTGTACGGGAATCGAACCGGCGATCTCTTGGTTTAATTGTCAACTTCTTGACCATTACAACAAGCAAGAGTATGTGTGTCTGCTATCTTGCTCTATCATACATGATTCGTAGTTGGGAGAAAAAAGGATAGCATAACTGTCAAATTATTCGCTGGTACTTTTAATATTCATTATTTATTATCTGAGGTTTACAAATGGTGCTCAAACATTCTCGTATGTAAAAACGGCCAAGAGAGGCTCATGGTGCCAACACCGATGGGTGGGTTGCTATAATGACTGTTTTGTACATCTTTACAAATAAATAAATAAAAAAGTTAGCTTACCAGTAATGACTCAATCCATGTTGTTAAGAGAATATAATCCTTTAGCAGCGTGCGACAAATAATTATATCATCAACATGAAAACTTAAATATAATGTTTTTAAACATAATTATTAGAAGATTCATACAAAGATCCTCTGACCATTGCTGCATCAAAAATAGTAAATATGTCACAAACCTTCAATCGATTTTCAATTTAAAGACTAACAGATAGGGTCCCATTTTAATTGAAGAACAATTTTCAATGCCTATACTCCCTATCCTTCGATAGTAAATGCCCGTTCCTCAGCTGTTGGGACGTAAATGGGCTGTGTAAATGTGCTGATGATGATGATGAAAATGGTGATGATGCCAAAGGATGATGTTGATGATGATGATGATGATGATGATGATGATAAACATTATGGTGATGATGATGATGAAAATGATGACGACAACGATGATGATTTTGATGGTGATGATGTCGATGACATAGATGATATTGATGATAATGCTGATGAACATGCCACCCTACCTGGCAGTCGGCATCGAGCTCTTTTTAGTGTTGGCGGGGAAAGTGCACCCGGCGCCGATGATGATGATGATGATGATGACGATAACGATGACCATGTAAATGACGATGGTGATGACGATGATGTTGATGACGAAGAAGATAATGATGATGCTGATGATGATGATAATGATGATGATGATGATGATGCCCCCTACCTGGCAGTCGGCATCGAGCTCGTTGTCAGTGTTGGCGGGGAAGGTGCACCCGGCGCCGATGACGTCGGACACCCGCGACAGTCTCACCGGCCTCTCCGCTAGGGGCGCTGAGATCGCGCCTTAGACCACCACGGTTGGTTCGTAAAGGACTACTCATGATTATAAAGGACTAACGCAGCCGGGACCAACGTGTTAACGTGGCTTCTGAAGCATGGAGGACCTCGAGATGGACGTTTTTGGTCACCTTTCGAGTTTTCTCTAATTCTTTCATCTTTACATACATTGTTATCTGGTGCAGGGTTTCTCAAAGTGGGGTACCAGGGCTTCTTGGTGCAGTAAGTTTGAGAATCCCTGATCTGGTGGTTTCAATCAGAGAAAATTTGTGTCGATTTATCCGAACACAGCCCAGATTTGTGATCACCGACCCGCATTTGGCAAGCGTGGTGATTAAGCCAAACGCTTCGTTTTAACGAACTCACGGCTGCTTAAGCAAATTAATAATAACGTTCGTGCTCAAGCCGTGGGGACGTTAATGGGCCGATGATGATGATGGCGATGATCATGATGATGAAGATGATGATGATGATGATGATGACACCCTACCTGTCAGTCAGCATGACTGTGCGCATCAGAGTGCATTTTCAGCGACATCTGTTGACTTGTATCGGAACTATTCCTTTGTGCCGATTTAGATAGATGTCGCCACAATGATGATGATGATGATGATGAAGATAATTTTGATGATGATAATGATGGTGATGATGACGTAGATAATGATGATGATGATGATGATGATGATGATGATGACGATGCCACCGTACCTGGCAGTCGGCATCGAGCTCGTTGTCAGTGTTGGCGGGGAAGGTGCACCCGGCGCCGATGACGTCGGACACCCGCGACAGTCTCACCGGCCTCTCCGCTAGGGGCGCTGAGATCGCGCCTTAGACCACCACGGTTGGTTCAGGAAGGTCTACTCATGATTATAAAGGACTCATGGTTATAAAGGTCTAATGGAGCCGGGACCAACGGCTTACCGTGCCTTCCAAAGCATGAAGCATGAGCATAGAAATGTCCGAAAATGAAATAGGGGCCGGGGGGGGGGGGGGGGGTGATTCATCAGTTAGCAAATGCCGTAAGTTTGAGAAACCTTGATGTGGTTGTTTGAATCCTGGGTTCAGAGAAAATTTGTGTCGATTTATCCGAACACAGCCCAGATTTGTGATCACCGATCCGCATTTGGCAAGCGTGGTGATTATGCCAAAACTAATATTTGTAACGAAACCATTTCAAATGATGGAGGCATTTGCTCTGATGTGGGACGTTAATAGGCTGATACTTTCTTACCTTTAATTAATGGATCCGATATTAATTGAAGATCCCGTCTGCTTAAGCAAATTGATAAGAATGTTGGTGCTCCACCCGTGAGGAAGTTACTGGGCCGATGATGATGATGATGATGATGACCCTACCTGGCAGTCAGCATGAGTGTGCGCATCAGAGTGCGTTTTCAGCGACATCTGTTGAGTTGTGTCGGAACTACTCCTTTGTGGCGATGTAGATAGGTGTCGCCACAATGATGATGATAATGTTGATGAAGATGATGTTGATAATGATTTTGATGGTGATGATGACGTAGATTATGATGATGATGGTGATGATATAAATGATGATGACGAAGGTGATGATGATGATGACGATGCTGATGATGGCACCCTACCTGGCAGTCAGCATCGAGCTCGTTGTCAGTGTTGGCGGGGAAGGTGCACCCGGCGCCGATGATGATGATGATGATGATGTTGATGACGAAGAAGATAATGATGATGATGATGATGACGACGCCACCGTACCTGGCAGTCAGCATCGAGCTCGTTGTCAGTGTTGGCGGGGAAGGTGCACCCGGCGCCGATGACGTCGGACACCCGCGACAGTCTCACCGGCCTCTCCGCTAGGGGCGCTGAGATCGCGCCTTAGACCACCACGGTTGGTTCGTAAAGGACTACTCATGATTAAGGACTAATGCAGCCGGGACCAACGGCTTAACCTGCCTTCCGAAGCACGGAGGAGCTCGAGATGGACGTTTCTGGTCACCTTTCGAGTTTTCTCTATTCTTTCATCTTTACATACATTGTTATCTGGTGCAGGGTTTCTCAAAGTGGGGTACCAGGGCTTTTTGGTGCAGTAAGTTTGAGAAACCCTGATCTGGTGGTTAATTTGTGTCGATTTACCCAAATACAGCCCAGGTTTGTCATCAGCGATCCGCATTTGGCAAGCGTGGTGATTAAGCCAACTTTATTGTTATACCTCTATTTCAAAGATCCAATATTAATTGAAGATCCCGGCTGCGTAAGCAAATTATTGAGAATGTTCGTGCTCCAGCCGTGGGGACGTTAATGAGCTGATGATGATGATGTTGACGATTGTGATGATAGTGATATTGATGATGATGATGACGACACCCTACCTGTCAGTCAGCACGAGTGCCCGCATCAGAGTGCATTTTCAGCGACATCTGTTGACTTGTATCGGAACTATTCCTTTGTGGCGATGTAGATAGGTGTCGCCACAATGATGATGATGATGTTGACGAAGATGATGTTGATAATGATTTTGATGGTGATGATGACGTAGATGATGATGATGATGGTGATGATATAAATGATGATGACGAAGATGATGATGATGATGACGCCACCCTACCTGGCAGTCGGCATCGAGCTCGTTGTCAGTGTTGGCGGGGAAGGTGCACCCGGCGCCGATGACGTCGGACACCCGCGACAGTCTCACCGGCCTCTCCGCTAGGGGCGCTGAGATCGCGCCTTAGACCAACGCGGTTGGTTCATGAAGATCTACTCATGATTATAAAGGACTAACGCAGCCGGGACCAACGGCTTAACGTGGCTTCCGAAGCATGGAGGAGCTCGAGATGAACGTTTTATATTGATAGAAATGTCGTCAAATGAAATTAGGAGGGGTAAGTTTGATGAAACCTTGATGTGGTTGTTTGAATCCTGGGTTCAGAGAAAATTTGTGTCGATTTATCCGAACACAGCCCAGACTTGTGATCACCGATCCGCATTTGGCAAGCGTGGTGATTAAGCCAAACCCATCGTTGTAACAAACTCCCGGCTGCTTAATCAAATTAATAAGAATGTTCGTGCTACACCCGTGAGGTCGTTATGGGCCGATGAAGATGATGAAAATGGTGATAATGCTGATGGATGATGTTGTTTATGATGATGATGATGTTTTTGATGGTGATGATGTCGATGACGTAAATGATGATGATTATGAAATCAATGATGATGATGATGATGATGATGACCCTACCTGGCAGTCGGCATCGAGCTCGTTGTCAGTGTTGGCGGGGAAGGTGCACCCGGCGCCGATGACGTCGGACACCCGCGACAGTCTCACCGGCCTCTCCGCTAGGGGCGCTTGCGACGTTTGTTCTATGTCTGGAAGGGAAATTAAATTATAATAAAATATTTTTCGGCCGTTTTGTCGACCATTGTGGCGAATCATATGATCAGCTAGGTACGTAAGATATATTATAGACTATAGCGGCCGCCCGCGACTCCGTCCGCGTGGATTTCTTTTTTTCGAAATAAAAAGTAGCCTATGTTCTGTCTCATGGTCTAAAGATTGTCTGTACCAAATTTCATCAAAATCGGTTGCGAGGTTTAAGCGGGAAAGCGTATCAGACAAACAGACAGACAGACAGAGTTACTTTCGCATTTATAATATTAGTTGGGATAGGCACCGTGCGTAGCGATGACTCTGCCATCTCGTGACTCATATTCAAAACTTTTACTCTCAATGTCGGTAATTGTACTGTCAAACCACGGAAAAACACGGTGCCTTATTCTGCCATCTAGTGACTCTTATTCGAAACTTTTACGCTATATGTCAAATTTTACAGTCAAACCACAGAAAAAAAATCGGGATTTTAGCGCCCTCTATAGTTTCTGCACGGTGCCTATAGTGCACACGTGAGTGCGCAAGCACAGGTGCACTCCCTATTCACTCACTCTCATAGTTAGGTGGGAATTTTATCTCGAGTTCCTCCGTGCTTCGGAAGCGCCTGATCTCTCTACGGTCGTGTCAGATTGCTGTCCCGCCGAACTATGAGAGTGAGGGAATAGGGAGTGCACCTGTGCTTGCGCACTCACTTGTGCACTATTATTATATCCTGCGTACCTGGCTGATCATAAGACTTCGTCCACGCGGATTTTACTTGAATGCCTTTTCTTCGCAATAAAAGGTAACCTATGGTGTTTCTCAGGGTCCAAACCGTGGTCTTAAGATTGTCTGTGTGAAATCTCATCAAAATCGGTTAAGAGGTTTATGCGGTGAAGCTCAACAGACAGACATACAGAGTTGATTTCACATTTATAAAACTAACGGCTGCCTGAGACATTGTCTGCGTTTATTTCAGGTAACTTTTTCTCGCAATAAAATTTCATCAAAATCTACTGGACCTATTTGAATAATACTTTCACTGTTGGCTAGCTACAGTATCCCCGGTGAACATAGAGTACTTTTGATCCCGGAAATGTGGGGGAAGGGGGGGATATTTGAAAAAAAAAAAAAATTACGCGGGTGAAACCGCAGCGGAAGGCTAGTTTATAATAAAAGAAGGGATTACTTACTGTTACTGATGAGGTGTTTCACATAATTTCTCGAAGCCAGAAGTGTTGTGGCGATTGTGTGAGGCAAGTCTGTCGGTGGGCTGGTGCTGTACTCTTGAGTCGTTTTGTGAGGGTTTTTCTCTGAGGAAGTAAATAAATAAATAGATCTGACTCCGTGGTAAATCAAAATAAAGTTGAAAGAACTGCTAAGGACTGGAACTCTCTGCCGTGTTCTGTGTTTCCCGAACGTTATAATCTGGATGTCTCAAGACTAGAGTGAACAGGTATCTACTAGGCAAGCGTGCTCCATCTTAGGCCTCATCTACACTTTCCATCAGGTGTGATCGAGGTCAAATGCAAGCCTATCTTAAATAAAAAAAATGAAGAACGATTTGATTATATAAATATTTTGCCACAAATAATTTGAACGTTAAAAAGTTATGATGACCTTTAATGAGCCGCTCGTCTGGGGAGGTACCTCCTCCTTACAGAAGAACGCAGTGAAGTAGCACTTCGTAACTGTTGTGCTATGTTCGTGCTGGTGAGTAAGGTCGTCAGAGCTCAGTTGGGGAGGTTCTCAAAGGCAGGCAACGCATCTGCGACCCTTGTGCGGTTGTTGATGTCCATGGGCGGTGGTGATCACTTACCATCAGGTGACACTTTTGTTCGTTTGCCTCCCTATAACGATAAAAGAAAAGATGTTCATGGCGGACCTACCTTTGACACCTTTCTTCACTGTAGGATGCTGTAGTGGTTTCAGATTCTGGAAAGGAATAGGATGAGTTATTGACACATTATTCTTACTTAATTTCTTAAGATTCAGACCTTTGTACGTGGTTTATATCTTATAGGATAATGATATTCAACGCATATTTCTGGTCATTTTCGACCATGGCGGCCGATCTTACGATCAGCCAGGTACGCAGGATATTTATTATAGTGCACAAGAGAGTGCGCAAGCACAGGTGCACTCCCTATTCCCTCACTCTCATAGTTCGGTGTCAACAATCTGACCCGACCGTAGAGAGATCAGGCGCAGGACCAACGGCTTGACGTGCCTTTCGAAGCAAGGGGGAACGCGAAATGTTTTGTTTCGGTCACCCATCTGATGGCAGGAGTCTACGAAAGTTTCTTAACTTTGTAACCACAGGACGAGCGCGCTAACCACGCCATCGAACTCCTCAAATAATGATGCAGGCGCACAAGAGCATCATCATCTTCATCATCAATGCAATGACGACCGCTTGGTGTAATGGTCAAAATGTTGCCTATAACGCAAGAGGTCGCGGGTTCGATTCCCGCACAGGACAAACATTTGTGTGCATGAACATGTCTTTTTCTCCTGGTCTGGGTGTTATATGTATCTATTTAAGTATCTTTGTAATGCCACTGTTGATTCTGATGTCTGTAACACAAGTGCTTAAGCTACTTTAAACGGAGTCAGATCAATGTATGTGATGTTGTGAAATATTTATTTATTTATTTATATAACATAGTGAAATCAATCTCCTAACGTTTATCCCGTTTCTGTGCGAGGGTCCGCTTTGACCATGATCCAGGATTTGGCGAGACCGGTTATTACAGTGAAGCGACTGCCATCAGATATATCAATCAATCAATCAATAAAAAATATCTGTATTCATAAGGCATACAAACAAGCACTCTCGAATATACATAACATAGTGAAATGACCCTAGTTTATTACCTGTATATGATTCTGGTCTGACGGCGCCCGATGCGCACCGTTAGCGTTGAACTTCCCATAGTGAGGGTAGTTGGAGTATTTCTCCTGGAGGCGGCTGTCCTTCATGGTGAGTAGTTCCTGGTGCTCCTTGAAGTATAGCGCTGACATGACCACCAGGCTGTAGGAGAAAGAACATCATCATCATTGAAGCGGAGAGCAATGGGATGAGGCTGAATCCAAGCTAATTAAATGAAATGCGAAGGAAAATTTGATAATATTCTATAATTACGAAACCACAACAGTGACAATCGGCTGACAATAGAATAGTAGAAAAATCAATACGAATGCCAAAAGTGGTATAAAACGGAAAGAATTATCAAAAATGTTTTGCTCGGCAACAATCATCATCATCATCATCAGCATCATCGTCATCATCATCAACATCATCATCAGCTGGTAGCAGTCAAGACCGAGTTATATGCCATCATTTTACGACCCGCTTGGTGTAATGGTCAAGATGTTGCCTATTACGCAAGGGGTCGCGGGTTCGATCCCCGCACAGGACAAACATTTGTGTGCATGAACATGTCTGTTTGTCCTGGTCTGGGTGTTATATGTATCTATTTAAGTATATTTGTAATACCATTGTTGATTCTGATGTCTGTAAAACAAGTGCTTAAGCTACTTAACACGGGGTCAGATCAATGTATGTGATGTTGTGAAATATTTATTTATTTATTATTATTTATTTATCATAGTAAGGGCGTCAAAGGACGGAATATGCTAGACATGTAATGTAAATTAGAGATGGGCCGAGTACTCGATAGATACTCGGTATTCGGCGTACTCGGCGGGTTTTCGATACTCGTACTCGGCCGAATAACTTGGTTTGAATGCCGAGTAGTCTCGGTTTATGAAAAGCAATATATTTTTTTATATTTTTTTCTTCGTAGACGCTAGCAGCCTATAAAATCAATCGCTCGCTATACACTGTGCTGAATATTCTGGGGTGTTCCCTAGAAGATTCTAGGGTTTGTTTATTTGAATATTCTGGAGTGAGTACTAAGGGTATTATGGATTAGGCAGAAGGCTATTCCGGGGAGGGCACTAAATTACTCTGAGTTGAGCATCAGACTTTTCTGAAGTGGATACAAGACTATTCTGAAGTGGGTACAAGACTATTATGAAGAAGGCAATAGGCTTTTACGTAGTGGACACCTCAATATTCTGGGAGTGACACATAATGGTGTTTTTTTAAGGTTTTCCGCAATTTATTTATTATGTAACTTACTTCAATACTTATTAACTTACCAGACAGCCATAATAAATATCAGTATCGTGATGACAATCTGAAGAAATTTGTTGGAGACCAGCTCGCTACTAGCATCCCCATATTCCTTCCTCTTGCAGCAGAAAGCCAGGTTGTTCCCGTAGGAGAAGATGGTATATGACCTCAGAACATTCTAGACTATCTAGTGCCAAGGAGGGGAAATATTCTGTTTTATTTACGAGAATATTCTGGGTAGGGCTTTAGAGTGACTTGAGGTGGGTAATGGAATATTCTGGGGCGTAAGGTATGTTATGTGCTAGGCAGCAGTCTATTCTGAGATGGGCATTGAACTATTATGGGGGGGGGGGAGCAATAGACTAGTCTATTGTGGGCACTGTCTCATTCTGAAGTAGGTAGAAGGTAATAATTCTAGAGAGATTCAGAGATGGGAACTAGAATATTCTAGGAGTGTGTGTGCACAAGAATATTCTTGAGGTGTTAACTAGAATATTCTGGAGTGGGCACTAGGAAATTCTTGGAAGGGCAGTGGGCTATTCTGGACAGGGCACTAAATTACTCCTGAGTTTAGCATCAGACTATTCTGAAGTGGGTACTAGGCATGATCGTGGTGAAAACCAGAACATTCTGGGATGGACCCAAGATGGTGTTTTTTTGAAGGTTATCCTCAAATAAACAAGTCAAGTCACCAGGACTTACCAGACAGCCATAATAAAAATCAGTATCGTGATGACAATCTGCAGGAACTTGTTGGAGACCAGCTCGCTACTAGCGTCCCCATACTCCTTCCTCTTGCAGCAGAAAGCCAGGTTGTTCCCGTAGGAGAATGTGTCTTCATCCCGGAGCCAGATGTCCTTCTTCTTCAGGTAGGGAGCGGGAGGAGGTTCCACGTACTTGGGTTCAAGGTTCTCGATTTTGTCTTCTTTACTTGAGTGGTACCTGAAGACAACGTGTATATAAGACTAGTTATTATATAGGTATGATTAATTAAAATTCATAATAAATAAATAAATAAATATAAATATTTCACAACATCACATACATTGATCTGACCCCGTGTTAAGTAGCTTAAGCACTTGTGTTACAGCCATCGGAATCAACAGTGGTATTACAAATATACTTAAATAGATACATATAACACCCAGACCAGGACAAACAGACATGTCCATGCACACAAATGTTTGTCCTGTGCGGGGATTGAACCCGCGACCTCTTGCGTAATAGGCAACATCTTGCCCATTACATCAAGCGGGTCGTCACGTATGATTAATTAAAACTCATAATAAATATTTCACAACATGACATTTTCTCGGATGTTTCTAAATTTTTCTTACGACACCCAATGACAATGGGGCACACCTTACAGATGGCTACAGTGAAGTAGCACTTCGTAACTAAATGTGCTATGTTTCTGCTGGTGAGCAAGGTGGCCAGAGCTCAGTTGGGGAGGGTATGGGGTCTTAAAGTTAGTTGATCTCCATGGGCAGCGGTGTTCACTTACGATCAGGTGACGCTCCCGCTCGTTTGCCTTCCTATCACATTAAAAAAAGAAAACTTTTCTTAGCTGGCAATGGGCGTCGAAATTATTTGACAGAAAATATTGCCACGAAAATCAAAAGTAACATTGGGTATTAATTATTTAAAAATAAAAAATATGGTCCTTCGAACCAGATACTAACGTTATCTACATAAACGAAAGCCAACTAGCACTAACCTCACACAAGTCTTGTTGTAGTTATAATACTTCCCAAGCCTGGAACTCCCATGGCAATTCTTGCATTGTTTCCTGGTATACTTGGGCGAGTTATGACTCAATTTGTGACAGCATTCATGTCTCCTGATACTTCTTGCGACGTCCCGAATCTGGTCAATGGATATGTTCCCGTCGGAGTAGAGGGATTTTGAGGAGTTCGAGCCTGCTGAGTAGCGGGAATCTGGAAGAGACGTTTTAGGTTATATTTAGTTTAGGTATACCTGATTGTTTATTTATAACTTGTATATAACAGTTAGGTATATTTTACATGTATAAAATAATTAACAATGCGCCTTGTGTTCAGTGTTTTGAGTTCCGCACCTTTAATTCGCACCTAAAAGAATTTTGAAAACTGGAGTCTGTAACACAAGTGCTTTAGCCACTTAAAACGGAGTCAGATCAATCTCGTCAAATGTAAAATGTTAAAGATCAATGTTGTAATGTTGAAAATGAAAAAAATACAATTTATTTATTATTATTATCTTACACACTTACCGTTGCTATTATTCGACCGCTCGCTTCCCCGTCGATGCAGCGTGGCTCGCAGACGCTTGTTGACCCGTTCGAGCTGGTCCACCCGGGATTCCAGGGCACCTGTCACCTTGCACAGCTCCTTCACTGCTCCAAGATTCTCCATGAAGATGCGGTCCTGGGGGAAAAATTGTCAATCAATAAATAAAGGTCTATGAACATAATAATGATATCTATGAGTATATGACCCTGATTAATGGGGTACACGACTGACAGGTCAAATCACTCACTTTTATTAAACGTCAAAAACGTTAGCTTGTAGGGAAAATTGTATGAAATACTAAGGTTTGACGCCACAACTTAGTATTGTCAAATGAATACTTTTTAGGGTTCCGTAGCCAAAATGGCAAAAAAACGGAACCCTTATAGATTCGTCATGTCTGTCTGTCTGTCTGTCTGTCTGTCTGTCCGCCAGTCTGTCACAGCCACTTTTTTCCGAAACTATAAGTACTATACTATTGAAACTTGGTAAGTAGATGTATTCTGTGAACCGCAACAAGGTTTTCACACGAAAATAGAAAAAAAAAATAAAAAAATGGGGGGTCCCCATAGTTAGAACTGAAACTGAAAATATTTTTTTTCATTGAACATATACGTGTGGGGTATCTATGGATAGGTCTTTAAAAATTATATTGAGGTTTCTAAGCTCATTTTTTTCTTAAGTGAATAATTTGCGTGACAGACTCTTCCAAAGTGGAAAAAAGTGTGTACCCCCCCTCTAACTTCTAAAGTAAGAGGATGATAAATCTGAAATAAATATATAATGTACATTACTATAAAAACTACCAACGAAAATTGGTTCGAACGAAATCTATTCAGTAGTTTTTTTAATACGTCAAAAATAGAATTTGTACGGAACCCTCAGTGCGGGAGTCCGACTCGCACTTGGCCAATTTTTTAGTTCTGATTAACTGCAATAATTTTTTAAAAGCGCAAAAGGTACTGTGGCATAATGATAAGCGATTATTTATTAATTACTTCTTTAATGTAAGAATTTCATAATTTATTTTGAAGTCAGTCGTGTACCCTATTAAGTGATAAGATTTAATGATAACTATGAGCAAAAGGCTCTTTCGAAAATGCTGTGTTGGAGAAATAATAGGAAAACAAAAGTTATCAGGGATTGGGGAGAGCATGGGGTTTATAGACAGGCAAGGCATCTGCAACTGGTGATGAACAACGACTGTTGTTGATCAATTCCACTTGAAAGAGCAACTCATCTCGTGAAATACCTCCAACTTCCAGAAGACCATAGTGTTGTTGCACCAAAGTGTTGTTCTACTTGTCTGTCATAAGATCTCCAGAGCTCAGTTGGAGGGGTAGGGGATGGGGGGGGGGGTTAAAGTTTCGCCAATAACTGCCTTCCGAATCGGTGGTATAGTCATTTATGTACTTTTCTGACGAACAATAAGTGCTTCAATGCAAGCCATTTTAATTAAGTTTTTTTTTAAATGTTAACTGTATCCTGTATATTTCTTGATGTCCATTGTTTAGAGGTAATCACTTACCATCAGAGGACATCTTACTCGCTTGTCACCTTCCTACATAAAAACACGCCTGCAGCAAACTATTGGGAGGCTTCAACATAGCATATTCTTCTTCATTCTTGTGTATTACGGCAACATCATTTCTAGATTCCAGGGTACGTTGCGACTATGATCCTGATTTGACCAGCCTGGTTATTAAATTGGAGCGACTGCCATCTGACCTCAACCTACCTTATTGACAACCAGGAACTTGGGTATCGTGTCTCCGTTGGGCAAGGTGACGTCGCCCGCCTCCTTCACCGCCTCTGGGAGGACTCTGCGCACTTCCTGCGCGATGACGCCGGTGTCCAGCTGTGGGGGACTTACCGATGATAGGTGTAGTGATGAGGAACTTCTAGTGAAGTGAGCTGCTCGTCTGGGGAAGTATCTCTAACTTACAGAAGGACACATTGAAGTTCCACAACCTTACAGAAGACCACAGTGAAGTAGCAACATCATAACAGTTTGCTTTGCTTCTGTCATATAGTAAGGTCTCCAGAGCTCAGTTACGACCCTTGTGGTGTTGTTTATGTCCATGGACGGCGGTGATCACTTACCATACCATCAGGTGATAGTCATTTGTATCCCCCTTTTAATAAAAGAACATACCTAGTAGCAAGCGTCATACCTGTAGAGCTTTTTTGGCGTTGAGTAAGTTTCTAGAGCTTAATAAAGATACTTCTGGAGTATTTGATGTCCATGGGCTGCGGTGATCACTTAACCTCAGTTGACGCTCTTGCTCGTTCGCCATCTTACATGATAAGACGCGCCTGCAACCATCTATGTAGCTCTTAGACGCGCCTATAACCATCTATATATGTAGGTCTAAGGCCATACCTTATTCACAACCAGGAACTTGGGTATCGTGTCTCCGTTGGGCAAGGTGACGTCGCCCGCCTCCTTCACCGCCTCTGGGAGGACTCTGCGCACTTCCTGGGCGATGACGCCGGTGTCCAGCTGTGGAGGTCTTAGCCATGATAGGTGGAGTGAAGAGGAACTTCTAGTGAAGTGAGCTGCTCGTATAGGGAAGTCCCACTACCTTACAGGAGACCACAGTGAAGTAGCAGCTTAAACTGTTGTGCTGTTTCTGCTGGTGAATATCGTTGCCAGAGCTCAGTTGGGGAGTATATGGGGTCTTAGAAGCCGGAAACGTATCGGCGATACCTCTAATGGAGCGGATGTCCATGAGCGGCGGTGATTGCAAACCATCAGGCGACCAGGTAGGCTAGCCAAGAAGCCACTTTGGTGAATTCGCCATACGCTTTCGTAGCGACTTATTTCTCCATCCCTCTCACATAAATAGTTCGTGTGCGGGATGGCATTATGAGTCGCTACGAAAGCGTATGGCAAATTCGTCAAAGTGGCATCTTGGCTAAGGGCCTTGATAGCTTGTTTGCCACTTCTGCCATAAAGAAACAATTGAATAGATGGAACAGTATCAGCATACCTTATTCACAACCAGGAACTTGGGTATCGTGTCTCCATTGGGCAAGGTGACGTCGCTCGCCTCCTTCACCGCCTCTGGGAGGACTCTGCGCACTTCCTGGGCGATGACGCCTGTGTCCAGCTGTGGAGGTCTTACCGATGATAGGCTGTACAGGCACTACAGTCGGTCGGATTAGGCGTCAGCAGTTATACTATCCAATAAAATCTTCAGTCCAGTTAAACGTTGTAATTAAATAAACAAAAATATACCATAAAATATGAGTTCAGGTTGGAAATTATTAACAGGCAATAACAACGATTTGCACTCAGCAAACAAATGACGCGCGCAATTCGAAAATAGAACGCGCGCCGCGCTGTTCATTATTTTCTTTTTAAATATGGCACCATGCGGCCAGTCCGCGGAGGTTTTACTTCTCGACATAGGCAGAGGTAGAAATTACACTAAAATGAGTCACTCGTATGGGGAAGGACCTCCACCTTTTAGAAGACCACAGTGAAGTAGCTTCATAACCACTGTGCTATGTTTCTGACGTTGACTGAAGTCTTCAGAGCTCAGTTGGGGAGGGCATGGTGTTTTGTAGAGTCTTCCACGTCCATCACTTACCCTTGACGCCCTTGCTCGGCCATCTTACATGAAAAAACGCCTGTAACCATCTATGTATGTAGCTCTTAGACGCGCCTATAACCATCTATGTATGTAGGTCTAATGCCATACCTTATTCACAACCAGGAACTTGGGTATCGTGTCTCCGTTGGGCAAGGTGACGTCGCCCGCCTCCTTCACCGCCTCTGGGAGGACTCTGCGCACTTCCTGGGCGATGACGCCGGTGTCCAGCTGTGGGGGACTTACCGATGATAGGTGGAGTGAAGAGGAACTTCTAGTGGTATGAGCTGCTCGTCTGGGGAAGTATCTCTAACTTACAGAAGGGCACATTGAAGTTCCACAACCTTACAGAAGACTACAATGAAGTAGCAACTTCATAACTGCTGTTCTATGTTTCTGCTGGTGAGTAAGGTCTCCAGGGCTCAGTTACGACCCTTGTGGAGATGTTTATGGTGTGGAGTTGGTCAGACTCAAACCCACGACCCTCGGTTTTGTAGCCAGGGTCTCTGACTCCTGTATAGTTCTTGATGTCCCTAAACGGCGGTGATCACTTACCATCAGGTTCAGGTGACATTCTTTCTCATTACCTACCTTTTCAAGCAAAAGCTCAGTTAAGGAGTGTGTTAAACTGGCTGGAGCGATATATAACTGTCAAAGCATCTGCGATCATTGTGAATTTGTGGGATCACTTACCATCAGGTGACGTTCTTGCTCGCTGGCCATTTTACATGAAAAGACGCGCCTATAACCATCTATATATGTAGGTCTAAGGCCATACCTTATTGACAACCAGGAACTTGGGTATCGTGTCTCCATTGGGCAAGGTGACGTCGCCCGCCTCCTTCACCGCCTCTGGGAGGACTCTGCGCACTTCCTGGGCGATGACGCCGGTGTCCAGCTGTGGGGTGGACGCCGTGGGATCGTAGCCCAGCAGGCCGGAGTGCTCCGCGAATGATGGGTCGTAGTTGAACCTGCGTATTGGAATGTTGTAAATATCAACATTATGATGAAGAAGTGTCTTGCGTTGACACTTTGATTAAACTTTTTTGTAATGTCATTTAATTTTGCGTCAATAAACCTAAAAATGAAAATGTGAGCAATAAACTTTCATTTGTTTTTAGTATTCGACAGGTTGTTATAGAACACGTTGTTTAATTAAAGTATCTAATGAAGGGAATGTTCAAAAGAAAAACTCTGATCAAGAAAAAAAAATTAAACTTAAGTCTTATCAAAACAAAAATTGTCTCATCCATGATTCGCAATCATAATGAAATTAAAAATTGGCCAAGTGCGAGTCGGACTCCCGCACTGAGGGTTCCGTACAAATTCTATTTTTGACGTATTCAAAAAACTACAGAATGGATTTCGTTCGAACCAATTTTCGTTGGTAGTTTTTATGGTAATGTACATTATATAATTATTTCAGATTTATCATCCTCTTATTTTAGAAGTTAGAGGGGGGGGACACACTTTTTTCCACTTTGGGAGGGTCTGTCACGCAAAGTATTCACTTTAGAAAAAAGTGATATTAGAAACCTAAATATAATTTTTAAAGACCTATCCATAGATACCCCACACGTATATGCTCAATGAAAAAAAATATTTTCAGTTTCAGTTCTGACTATGGGGACCCCCCACTATTTTTATTTTTTTTCTATTTTCGTGTAAAAACCTTGTTGCGGTTCACAGAATACATCCACTCACTAAGTTTCAACAGTATAGTACTTATAGTTTCGGAAAAAAGTGGCTGTGACAGACTGGCGGACAGACAGACAGACAGACAGACAGACATGACGAATCTATAAGGGTTCCGTTTTTTTGCCATTTTGGCTTCGGAACCCTAAAAAAAGAAGTTATGTAAGGGATATACTACAAACGTAGGTACATTGGCTTCTGAACTTAGGCTACAAATATGTAATCATAAACCAATCTCAATTTATTCAACTAATTCTATATTTTTTCAAATAATATTAAAAGTACGACCTATACACCTACAATTTAATATAATGTTATCTTTAATTAAAGTATCCTAACCCTAAAAAAACACAAAAAATAGAAGGCCAAAACTCGCTCTTCTCATGATGATCTTGCCAACTTACTTGACAACTCTGATGCTCTGTACATTTCTAAGCTGTTCAGCCGTATCCAACTCTTCAATGTTGTGCTTAGCTCTGGCATCTGACGGGTGGAGGATGTGACCCATCACTTTGAGGTTGCCTGGGAATAGAATAAGTAAGTTTAGTTTACTATGATTTGTTAGAAATGAGTTCACGTTCCGTTTCCACTGAAAGTTGGTAAGTGACCGTGTTTTATTGATCAACCATTTTCTTGTCAAATTAACAGTGTATGATTTGATTTGTTCATGAAAGCTCTCTTGTATAAATGAGTCAAGTCTTCTTAATAAAAATAAACATTTGAATGCTGACGTGTAAAAATACACATAGCTGTGTAAAAAAGAATAAAAAAAATTGCACCAAAAATAGTATTTCTCTTAAACTCAAAAACTCAAAAATATACTTTATTCAAATAGGCCTCAGAAAAGCACTTATGAATCGTCAATATTATAAAAACAACACATTGAATCTACCACCGACTTCGGAATGCAGTCATCTACCGAGAAGAAGCGGCAAGAAACTCGATAGTTGCTCTTTTCAATCGCCAAGTTTTGTTACAATATTTAATTTTGTCAAGTTTACATACTTGTACTTTTACTAGTACTGGGCCATACAGTTACCTCTTTCAGGTACAGAATTAAAATATTAAATACATATGAAAAGATTGAGTCCCAGTCGACCAGTCCCCAAAGGTGGCACCTGTTCACAAGTATGACGTATGTGTCAGCCATCATCTCACTCAACCATTTTAGAGGGAATGAAATGACCCGCCACATAGCGCCACCACCCCATCTTTCTTTTGATAGAGATTCACTCTTTCTATAAGAGATTCTGATACATAATTAAGTTTGACATTAGACTATAGATTTGAATTAATGTATGTAGTCCACTTACACTAGTCAGAAGATTGTTACCTATTTAATATTGTTTTGGGCTTTGTTTTAAAGGAAATAACAATGTTAAACTATTTTGACGGTTGGTGTAATGGTCAAGAAGTTGCCTTTTAGACCAAGAGGTCGCGGGTTCGATCCCCGCACAGGACAAACATTTGTGTGCATGAACATGTCTGTCTGTTTGTCCTGGTCTGGATGTTATATGTTTCCATTTATGTATATTTGTAATACCGCTGTTGATACTGATGTCTATAACACAAGTGCTTGAGCTACTTAACACGGAGATAGTTACGTAACTTTAAAAATCATGAGATCTTATTTAAGTAGCTTGTGCCGGCCTAGAATAGAACTACGGCATCCTGATGATTATGATGCCAGTGATGTTGATGATGATGATGATGATGATGATGATGATGATGGTAATGATGATGATTACGATGATGATGATGCTGATGATAACCTACTCACCATTAACGACACAAGACTCATCAGGCCTATCAGTGTTGATGCCAACTCGTCCATTGAAATGCACGCTGTTCTCCGAAGCGCCTCGCTGCCACCAGTTCTCGGTGCAGTCTGACTCGAACTGGCCAGGGTTCGATGCCTGGGGAGGTACAAAAACTTGTATGAAGATTTGACTTTTAAAAGATCACTTTAAGGTCGCATTGTATTTACAGCTTGATTTGTGTTATTTTAGACGTCCATAAGGAAATAATAATAAAAAAAGCTTTGTTTGTGATATCCCAAGTTTTTCATGTTAAAAGGAAGGAAGAAATAAATTAACAGTTATAATTTTGGCAAGGAATACACAAGATATACAAAAGTAAAATATCGTTATGCAAATGAGCATCAAACAAAAATTTTTACTGTTAGACTTTTTACTGATAGACTTATTAAGAAACCCATGTAAAGAAATTTAGTTTATTTGCTTTCAATATGAGAAAAAAAATGCTTTATATTTTTGGAGGTCGTCCGCATACATATTATATTTGCCGGCGCAGTTGTAATTGTGAACATTAATAATCGATACCAAACTCTGTGGTTAGAATTTTGAATACCGAACTCTTTGGAGGGAAGCGAATGTCACTGGCTGGTTGGCCACGAAGGTTGGCGGGAAAAGTGACAGCTCGCTTGACGTAACTCAGATCGTTGGTTGTATCGTGCGGGATAAGATCCAATTAAATAATCGGTTGGCATCTTGCGCATATACCACGCGTTCTGAGGAATGTCTAGTTATTTTACAATCCGTTGTGCAATTATATCTCCTTGTCATCCTAGAACATAGACGAAATGCTCTAATATGTACCGCGTGCCTACATCAGAAGTGGGATTCACTCAAGCTCACAAGGCGGGGTTCACATCACGGGATTAACTTAGGCTCGCACAGCAAAACGAAGAAACCAGTTGTGAAAAATGGCGGAGGAACTTTAGCAGAAAAATGCAGTTGCATCATAACTGCAACGTCTCATATTGTGCTACGGTGGTAGTTGTGAAAACGAACAACGTGTTACGGAAAATAAAGTAATGAATGGAATGTGGTGCGTGTCTGTGGAGTAGTAGAATCAGGATTAAAGCTCTGATATAAGCGATGAAGACGGCTACTTCGAGAACGGCGGACGGCGCGGCGGCGGCCGTGCGAAGGCGACGACGACATCGGCGGGAGCGACAAGAGGGCAACAAGGCGGCACATCCGCAGGCCGGGAGCGGGTGCAGGCAGATCAAGTGAGCAGGGCGTGGATTTCTGCCTTGTTCGAGTGCACTTGGGAGCATGATCTGGTGAGCTGTATTGTTTTCATAGATTTGAATTCTCGTTGATTAAAAAAAGTTTAAGTTTAAAGTTAGCCGAAGTAAATGAGCTTGCCATGATATTGTGTAATTTGTACCTAGACGCAAGTTATCAGTATCTAACTAAATAACAGGTAATATGGCGTTTAACCATTAAAAAAAGAGTGTTAGGTATTTGTGATGGGTGTTACTTCAGCTCCAGTTAGTTCTTGTGGGTTCAGGTAGGTTTTTGTTGTAGTGAAACGAGGTTACTTCAGAATTGGTACATTTAAATTACAATATTAAAATATTGCAACATATCATTGACAGAAAAGTGAAAAAGTCCGAATAAAAAATAACAACAATGGCGCGTAGCGTTGTCATGGCAACCGACGCTGATGGTAAAGCAGCAACGCGCGCTCCGCTGTCGGTGGCTAGGTGTCTCCTTGCTTGAATAAAGAGTCCTAATCCTTACATTTTATTACACGATATTTGGATAGTTATTTACAGAGTGACGTCATATGAGGGTGGTTCGATTTTCTAGTCACTTTATTACCGGTATGACTACGACGCGAGACGGTAGTAGGATTTAATTTAGATTAATTGTCACACGGAGCAGTGATGACCAAATAGGATGTCCTACCAGTCCGTGAGTGTGTTAGGTTTTGTTATAGGCAAATATAATTAAGCCTAGTTGTTCTCAGTTCGCTGGCCTTGCTCTTCTAGTAAAGAAGCATAACGTGAAGGTTTGTTTTACGTTCTATTCTGTATAGGAAGAATTAGCGTAACCAGATGACATTGGATCCAAAATTTAAGGGATTATTTAAGATCATTGAGTTATTATATGTTGGTCATCACAAACAAACATGCCCAAGATAGACTAAGAAGGATGCCTGAAGGTTAGTTTTAGACGAGTTGTTGATCACAATGACGATGATTGATACCTAAAGTTCTTAGCACATCGCGTTATTAAGGTGATGAGGTGTTACTAGAGTGCTTGATAGAGGTATTGAAAGCATAACGCTCTCTTAGGACGCGTTTTGCTTGTTAGAGGCACAAAGAGAATATAGTGCCTGAGAAAGGTCGTATGTGTCTCGATTAGTGCGTTCTGCCGTATAGGAACGCAATATGCGTTCAGTTTTGTAAGGATAAGTAACGATTTGGTCAATTATAAAATAGGAAATAGCTTTAGATATCTGAGGTTTATAGCGTGAAATCCTTCACTATCGTTGAATTTGTTCTGTGGTAATACGAAGCGTGTGACAGCGAATAGCCAGACTATGCTCACTTGGCTAAGATATACCTTGGTTTAGTTTAAATGGCCTTAGACGGAGCTCATTTTTGGTTATTGTTGATTCAATAGTATGGAAGTCGCTCAGATTATTAAGATCTTCGGTACATTTGTAGGCGTAGGTATTAATCGGATCCCGTTGCTAGGCTGTCACGCTTGTGAGTGACATGCGTTTAGATCAGAGAAGTGAATTATTTGACCAGTTGGATCGCCGGATAGAGGTGCTGTGTTGTGGAAGAGTGTGTCGATAGTGCTTTGAATAATGATGAGAGGAGATTAAATTGTGTGTTGAAACTCGAGTAAGGTGCTCTTATGTTAGTAGACCGTACCAGCTGTTATTACGTAGTCGTAGCCCGGTAGAAATCAGTGTCTCTTGAGGCAACTAGAGGAGCCTGTGGGAATGCGGTCGGCGTGTAACACTGGAGGAGGACGGGCCTGGAGTGTCTAATCACTGAGAGATATACTTACACGGATTCACTGGTTGAATGTGTGAGAGTAGTACCCAACAAACAAATTGGTTGTATAAAATTTGTCTATGCGACGTACGGTTATATAAATGTTGAATAGATGTTATTAGACAACAATAACGTTGTCTAACAGTAATTCCTACAACGATTTAGTCCTGTGACTAAAAGATCCTTTTACATTAGTTGAGTAAACGTTTTAACGACTACTTTATACAACATCGTATAATGGTACGAAAAAGTAGTTAAATAAACGTTTATACGACATTATTATGCAACATCGTATAATGGTACGAAAAAGTAGTTAAATAAACATTTATACGACCTAAAATGCAACATCGTATAATGGTACGAAAAAGTAGTTAAATAAACGTTTATACGACATTATTATGCAACATCGTATAATGGTGCCGAGGAATAGGTAATATAAACGTTTTTATGAGACATTTATACAACGTCGTATAATGTTGTCAATGTAACGTGACAGAAACGTTTTTACGACTACTTTATACAACGTAGGTTGGGTAAACGTTCACTCAATTGAGTAATACGACGTTCTATAACAGTTGTATTAAAGAATTCTATTAACCAGTATTGGTGGTCTACGTAACCTTTACACGACTTTTATTGAATCAAATTGTCGCATAAAGATTATTTTTAGACTTGTACATAACAAGAGAATTTAGTGGTGAACTACGAATCATTATACAACATCAAATAAATTTTGCAACCCTTATAGAACTATAAGCAGACCTAAAGTTATATAAAGGCCCAACAGGCACTTCTTTAAAACTATCTTACATTTTGTCAAATTAACAATTTTTCAATTAATTTCAATAAAATCAAGTAATTTAAATAAAATTAATTTCATTTGTAATGGAATCGTGGTTCTTTGTTCAGAATGTTTATTATCTCACGGTACTCGAAAATCATTTATAATGGCGGACCATCTTGGTCGCAAGAATCTGCTTATGCGACCTCTTCATCATATAGACGATGTATAGAAGTCGTTTCGTGACATAGGCAAGATGGCTGATATTTAAGTATCAAAACACACTTTAAATATAATTTTCAATAATTGAATTCAATGTAATTCGAAGGGGGCGCAAAAAATTTAACGAAAACACACCTATATTTCATCATAAAAGTAAAGTTCCCATAGGACTAAGTGCACTGCACACATTATTTTTACTTTAGCTCTGGTCGCGCATAAAAATAGTAAAGAAGATGTTAATTTGGTTAGGAAAATTATAACATTTCTGTAAACTCATCTCTAGTAAAATTGAACGAATGAGAATGAATGAAATGGACTGAACATATACTCATTTCAGTCATCTTCTAATGTCTATATAACTGTTATGGCACTTCAGTGGTTCCATAACGGTTAGAAGATAACAATTTTGTAACCTAAAAGTCGGCTAAAAACTTTTATTTAACATTTAGGCGACGTTGAAATAGTTCTTGACTAACTTTTATTTAACTTCTAAATAACAATAATGTCGTGTAATTTGGGCCTATTTCGCGTTGAATAAACGTCTACAACCACGTTTATACGACCCATCTTATGGACCCAATAGTAATAGAAAAACGTTTACACAACTTTTAAAAAACATTAATTTGTTACTTGGGTAGGATTGATGATGTGCAAGTTATCGTGGCGTAAGGGGTATGACTCGAGAGGTACTGTCAGTTTCTGTTGTAGTAGAAAATGGGTAGAGCTTAATGGTGTACTACCTCTCAAATGAGCACTGCCTGGGGAAGTACCTCAGCCTATCAGAAGACAGCGTTGAAGTACCACCTCGTATCAGTTTTGCTATGTTTCTGCTGGTGATTAAGGTTTCCAGTACTCAGTTGGGAAGGGTATGATATGTTTTAGAGACAAGCAACACATCAGCGAACCTTGTGATTTTGTTGATGTCCATGGGTAGTGGTGATGACTTACTATCAGGTGACCGTCTTGCTCGTTTGTCTTCCGCTGATATAAAAACAAAAGCAACAGTATTGCGTGATCCAGGCTAATGATTTTGGTTCTTCGATAATTTTACCATGTTTGTAGAAGCTTGGTCAAGAGTGGCCGAGTGGTGGCAAAGTATACTGCTGGTGTGTTTCTTTTTCAGATACGCAAGAGGACATTTCACATGTAAAAAGTGCTGGCGAGATGGCGCTTCGATGAAGGCCACCAACAACTTCACACGAGGACGTGTGTCCACAGGATGACCGTGTTTGAGCATCGGCACTGTGCTGCCATCTATTGAAGCTGGAAGATATTACTTTTAAGCGTAATCGTGGCTGCATAGATTGCAACCGGTTTCGGTCAAAGTTTATGATACAAGGGCGCTAAGCGAATACGGCGGGTACTACGTTTCGAGGCTTCTCTAACGTTTCGCGCGCTTCGACGGAGTTGTTAAGGCGAGGATCGATTGGACTAACTCATAGTGATCACGTATCTCTGTCCGATTTTGTTCTCTAAGCATTGCAGACCGTGATCGAAATTATTAATCGCTTCAATCAAAAATGGAAACCCCCTAAAGTGATACACTAGAGCGAGATATAATTGTGCAATAATTGTGCCCCGCGATCAATGGATAGTTAGAAGCAAATTCGTGACATTTATTTGGTGAGACAGTTCCATTTTTGTCAGAAATGTGTGTGAGGGTGATGCAAGTGTACGTAGATTGGAGTGACTGGCCTAGTGGTCGACGTCCTTGGTTGAAGTGATACAAAGCATTCTGAGAGATTTGCTCGTGTAGTTGGTTGGAAGGACTGACCTAGCGGTCGACGTCCTCGGTCAAGCTGATACGTAGCATTCTGAGACAAGTGTTTGTGTGTGTGGTCGATTGAAGGGTTGGCTCAATGAGCAAGCCGACGCCTTGATGAGATAGAGGGTAGTCTCAATGAGTGAGGCTACGCCTTGATGTGATGATGGGTAGTCTCAAGGAGTGAGTCTACGCCTGGTGGGCAGGCTCAATGAGTGGGTCTATGCCTTGATGTGTTGGTGGGTAGGCTCAAGGAGTGAGTCTACGCCTTGTTGAGATGTTGGTTAAGCTCAATGAGTGAGTCTGCGCCTTGTGTGAGATGGAGGGTGAACTCAATGAGTGCGTCTACGCCTTGCGTGAGATGGAGGATTGGTTCAATGAGTGAATGTGCGCCTGTGAGGTAATGACGTATGGGCTTGCTCGTAAGAGTCAATGTCCAGACCGTCTTCTTTGTTCCGTTTATCCCGTGGGGATAGAGGGGGCAGCTCGTTGGAGCGTATGTCTGAGTCATGTGAACGTTGTTCTTTCCCAAGCTGTTATGGTATTGATTTGAGTCAGGAATGGACGAGCGTAGTAGCTACCAGATAGTCTGCGTTTGTAAGACGTAGAACGCACAGGGACGTGCGTATGTCAGGTTTGGCCGTGCCGGCGCAGTTGTAATTGTGAACATTAATAATCGATACCAAACTCTGTGGTTAGAATTTTGAATACCGAACTCTTTGGAGGGAAGCGAATGTCACTGGCTGGTTGGCCACGAAGGTTGGCGGGAAAAGTGACAGCTCGCTTGACGTAACTCAGATCGTTGGTTGTATCGTGCGGGATAAGATCCAATTAAATAATCGGTTGGCATCTTGCGCATATACCACGCGTTCTGAGGAATGTCTAGTTATTTTACAATCCGTTGTGCAATTATATCTCCTTGTCATCCTAGAACATAGACGAAATGCTCTAATATGTACCGCGTGCCTACATATTCATAACAGCGAATATCTTTGTGTATAAATAACAATTTATACACAAAGATAGAGTTGCAGTATAAATTTAATTGAGCCCAAAATTGACCCTTGGGGCACACCATTATTTATAGGCGAGTTACTAAAAGATTGTTTCGATCCATCATAAGGGTAATAATCATTACTCTTTAAAGACCCTGAAAGACCTGTAGCTAGCACATAGCTGGAGAACCATTTAAACGAAGTATAATCAAAGTTTTGCTACAAGTTGGCTTGAGACTGGTTAGAGACCCCAGCTACAAAACCAAGGGTCGCGGGTTCGAATACAGTGAAGTAGTTTTTCAGTTTTTTCGTTACATACAATAATACATATCTTTCCTCTTTATAATATTAGTGTAGATGTAGATAAATTTTTGATCTTACCCTGACAATGATCCTGTCACTAGCATGAGCTGAGACCATGAAGTCAGCATGCGAGGTGTGCGCCCTCAAAGCGACCACGAGCTGGAAGTGCCTCTGGTCAGGGTTAGGGCGGCCTTTCTTCCTCATGTTGTTATTGGTTGTCTCGGCGAAGTGCAGACGGCCTACTGTCACTTTGGCGCCTTCGCGGCGGAGTTCCACGCTAGAAGAATTTATTAACATTAATAAATGATAGAATGAATTTCCTTTTAAGGATTTTTCAATTAACAATAAACTCTCCACCGTGTTGTCAAATTTAAATAAATATTTTTCTAACGTCACACTTAATTTATGAGATAAAAATTCTTCTTTGAGATTAAAACTTTTGCATCCCAAAAACAAACCCATAGGGAGTCGATTTCAGTAAAATCTTGTCATATTTTCTTGGCAAAAAAGAACCTCCAAGTTATTTTTTCACTTCGAGCACTTTTAGTTTCTGAACTGTTTGAAGTTAGTGAACTTCGCTGAAAGAAATGAAAGTGTAGAAACGCACCTAGCCGAAAAAACGCAACTAAAATTCGGCGTGTCTACACCTGCAATGTATTTTAAATGGAGGGTGACACACTATGCTGAAATTACGCCGCGTAATTTCTATACAAAATGCATTGCCGTCGAACTTCGGTCGCGTATTCTCCGTCCAGTGTGTTCCTACCCAAATGAATAAATAAATACTTACGGCACTGGATGAAACGGTTTCTTTGTCCTATCAGACTGACTCTGTTCCACTCTGACTTCTTGACTTGGGTCTTCCGCCTGTTAACAGAAATATTAATGATTTAGATACGTAGATAGATTAATGTCATCTCTTTCCATGGATCTCGTTTGAAGTAGTTAAGCGATATTCCAGGGATTGGGGCATTGGATTTTTGAATCCCTGATTACCTGATGAGAATGATGAAGCCGTGCTTCAGAAGAAATGCTAAGCCGGTTTCCTTCGTAAGGGTTACTGGTGTCAGACGGCAGTCGCTCCATTGTAATAACCAGGCTAGTCGAATCAGGATCATAGTCGCAGTGTACCCTGGACTCCAAGGCAATAGCGGAGGATGCAACCGGGAGAGGCGCTAGGATGATGATGAAAGGTATCTAAGGAAACATCTCACCTTCACTTAAGTAAATCAAATCAGGATCACAGTCGCAGCGTTACCTGATATCCACAATGGATGTTGCCTGGATACACGCTAGCACAAAGAAGTGGTATAACTAAGGGCACAGAGCTAAGGGTTCCTTACCTTAACTCCATAGAAGTGCAAGCAGAAGTTGCTGATCTTCTTGAACCCCTCACTCGTCTTCACATAGTGCGCGTCGCCCTGCATCTGGATCTGACACGTGACTTGGAAGTGGTTCTTCTTCTGGCAGACGAAAGCCTCGTCTATTTGGGAGTAGTTGAAGCCTTTGTCTGCTCCTACTACGTAGGAGGGAGTGGGGCTGAAAGAGAAAATAAATAAATAAATAAATTTATTGTACTAACACACCAATTGCCTAGCCCCAAACTAAGCTCGAAGCTTGTACTTTGGAAGCTAGGGAACGGATAGACATACTTAAATACTTCTATAAACATCCATGACTCGAGTACAAATGCCGATGTTCATCACACAAACATTTGCCCCTAGCGGGATTCGAACCCGCGACCTTTGGTTTTGTAGCCAGGATCTCTAGCCCCTAGACCAACAGGCCTGTCAAACACAACATTTTTAAAAACAATATTTTTTATAGCTACAAAAAATATTTTTTGTTGGAGAGATGCAAACGTGATTTCCATAAACGGCGGAGATCCACATTTCCTTTCGGCGATGATTCTTTCTTTATGGAGGACATCAATTATTCAAAAGCTTCACATGTTTTTTTAAGTTAAAGGTAAGCGAACGATCTAGAGGATCTCCTGATGGTAAGTGATCACCGCTGCTCGTGGACATCAACAACAGCACAAGGGTCACAGATGCGTCGCTTTTAAAAACACCATACCCTCCCCAACTGTGCTCCGGCGACTTTACTCACCAGCAGAAACATAGCACAACAGTTACAAGATGCTATACCTGACAACAATCGGGATGTATTTTTCTCATTTGTCACCAGTGGTGAAAAAGCCGGTGGCCACAACTGGGAAAGTATGTGCTATACGTCACCAGAGATACTTCCCCACATTAGCGGCTATTAGAGAAGATTAGCTTAATCATAGCTTGAAAGAGTATGCTTGTAAAACTTCTAGACAGAGTGTAAAGTTATTTCAGTGTAAATTGATTTGCAAAATTCCAGCGAAAATATCGCTTTCGTCGCGAATTATATCTCCATGCCGCTCACACAAATATTTCGTGTGCGGGATGGAGATACCATTTTTTTTTTAAATTTTATTTAATTAATTACAAAATTATTCCATTTCATTGTTAATAATAACACATCAAGCCACAAAGGTTTATGTTGTGTTATCGTGAGCAACTCTTTACATTTAAACATTAAAATAGAAAAAAATAAGACTTACAAATAAACAAAGGTTTACAAAACATTCACCTACTTAGTTTTATTTTGCACTTAAGCGAATTCGTGACGTTAGCCATATTGCGCTGTCTTTAAACATTGAAATACTCACAGCGGCTTCAGATTGCAGTCGTGGAGAGCATGCCACAAGTTCTGCTGGAATGCAGCAAACCTAATGCATTGGAGGGGAGCATCGTCGCCGGCTTCGGACCCGTCTACTGAGGGAGGCGGCCGGGCGATGGTTGCACTTTCTGGGGATAGGGCCGCTGTAGGAAGAAAGATGGTGTTACAAAATATACTGCAAACATTTTAAGGGTAAACAATTACATTACCCCCCAAAATCTTTTATGCCAACATTTAGTTGATTATTCATAATCCAGCGCCTCTCCCCGTTGCATCCTCGGCCATTGCCTAGGAGCCAAGGGTACGCTGCGACTATAATCCTGAATTGACAAGCCTGGTTATTACAATGGAGCTACTGTCTTCTGACCTACGTAACAAGGAACCTTACAAGGGAAACCAGTCTATTGCTGAGTTTCTACCGGCGTCTCTCCTTCAGTAGACCATTCACGTCGCGGCACTGGTAGGGTGAAAAAAGTATTGACGTGCAACAGAATTTACTATGTAGATCAATTTGCTGAATAAATTATTTCATTTCATTTCATTTGTCTGGTCTCTGACTATGATCCAAAAGGTCAGGTTTTCCTTGTTATGTTTCCGAGGCGCACTATTGTAATAACCAGCCTGGTCAATGAAGGACCATAGTCGCAGCGTACCCTGGGCTCCGAGGCAATGTCCGAGTATGCAACCGAGAGAGGTACTAGGATGACGCCTCTGAAATTGTTCTTTAATTCTTTCCAATGTTGAAAATTCTTTAATTTTTGAAAAGCTACATTCACCCTAAGAAACATAGGCTAAATTTTATCCCGGTACGGGAAGTAGTTCCCTCGGGACGCAGATGAAACCGCGTGACGTGCCGCTAGTAAAGTATACTTTGAGTTTGACATACCCGGTTCACATTTGCGAGTTCGTATCCTGCGAATGCTTCCTCTTCTTCGTACTGGTTCCTATATTTCTAAGACCAAGATTTCGTTGCATTTGGGCCACACTAAACACAATATTAATATCCAGAAATAGAGAGTTGTGTCCCGCGAATGTTTCCTCTTCTTCGTACTGGGTTCCTATATATCTATGACCAAGATTTTCTTGCATTTGGGCAAAACTAAACACAACATTAATACCAAGAAACACATACCCGGTTCACATTTGACTTGCGAGTTCGTATCCTGCGAATGCTTCCTCTTCTTCGTACTGGGTTCCTGGAGGCTCGTATACACCGGTGTCATGGTCTCATGTCCTAACGCCACCAGCTGAGGGTTTATCATGCCTTGCTCCAACTCTGGCATTTCCACTCGCATCTGATTGTACCTGTTGGGTTTAAAGATGTTTAGTACTCTGAATAATGGACTGCGATCGATGATGATGATGATGGTGATGATGATGATGGTGATGATGATGATGGTGGTGATGATGATGATGATGATGATGTTGATAGTAGTGACAAAATCTTATTAAACCTGCCCTTCAAAACCCGTTTCAAAAATACATTCTGTATTAAGGGCAAGAAAAAAAATTATATAATGCTTGAGGGTAGGTACTCAACAAGATGTCAAAAATCTTACGATCTGAAAATATAATTTGATTTTAAAATTCTATTTTTTTAGCTTCCCTCCCTCATTCCCTCAGATCCCTTTTCATTTATGGAACATAAGACTCTAAGGGGTACCTTAGACGCTCATGCACTGGTCAGTCAATTCCATCAATCATGATTGATGGTTGCATGACAAACAAATCAAAATATCCAGATATTTGTCAATCAATTTCATGCAATCGTCAGTCACCGCATTACACGGCAGGTTATTCATCAGTCACAGCAATGACTGTGGTAAAACTGACAGCAAAACCTACCGTCTAAGGTACCCTTAAGAACTCTACTTTAGTAGAAATAACAAAAATCACAAAAACCTAATTCCATAAAATTTTATCGGAAAATTCAAAAAGAAATATTTTGCGCTCCATTTCATATCTGAATTAAAAGACTACATCGGACCATTTAAGGATGAAGATCTAGAAATCTCAGCTTATATTACCTGTTCTGATACGGGTCTCCCATTCCCAAATCATGTCTCACACTTCTCATTCCCAGCTCCACTATATTCGGATCTTGAGGTAGCACCACGACGTCATTCAAATTGTTTCTTAGCACTTCATGATCTAGGTTATCAGATTTCAATTCCTCGTATATATAGTCCCCTTCTGGTTGCAAGATCTCATGGTTGGCCATATGGTCGTGTACCAGCATATAGTCGGAACTGAGAACCGTCTGGGGTACTGTGATGGTGTGGGGTACTTCTGATGGACTGTAAGGGTTCTCTGAGCCGGAGTCTGGTGGACTTTCTGGGAGTTGGTGGCCCCTGGAAGATGAAATAGAAAGCAATTTAGGTTAATTAAATGTATCTATGATTGAAAGCAAAGTTATAAAGGGAACGATTGGGTGGTCCTTTGAGTCGGGCATAAACGATCTGGGTTTCCAGACGTGTAGGATTTGGAAAATCGCCTCTGAGTTTTAAATTTTAATCAAGTAAGTAACAGAAGCGAATTAATATTTGTATAAGTTAGTATGTAGAAAAAATAGGTGAATCTATGTTAAAATTGAATATGAATATAAATGCGTTTTTTCTCTCCTAGCCCTTATTGTATTGCGTGCCCAACAGGGTCCATAATTGTGTCCATATATATTTTTGTAACACCCTTCTGTACATTATGGTTTTGGAATAAACATATTTGACTTTGAAGCTTAAGAAAACAAATAGTTGAGTATCAGCCTATTAATATCCCACTTCAGGAAAACGTTCTCCATAAATTTTATTGAAGTCATGTCTTCGTAACGTAGATTCTTTTAAATCACCATGCTGTCGGACCACGTGTCCGAAAAAACAGCCCAAATGACAGACCCGGGAATCGAACCCAGGACTTCGAGTCCACGACCAGGTACTTAAACGTCTAGAATATCGAGGCTTATTAGATTTATTAAACTAGATGGACTAGATGGAATGAACGGGAGACGAATGAACATACGGATTTAGCAAAAACCCATGTGTGGATTTTACCATAAGTTCGGCGATGAGCGAAAACACCGCATGCATATAATTTCTGAATTTAGTTCAGTTACATCTAAATGTTTCAACCATGATCCAATCTGTCTGTTTCCCCTCTAAGGATTACGAAGATCTGGTGGCAGTCGCTGCACTGTATAACCAGACTCGCCAAATCCTGGACCATGGTCAAAGCGGACCCCGCACAGAAACAGGATAAACGCTAGGTGGATGATGAGGAAATATGAATCTCACCCAATCCGGCGAGCGTCTAGCGGCTGGAGGTAGCCGCCCTCGCCGACTGGGGGCATGATGGCCACCAGCTCGTCGATCAGCCCTGGGCCTGGAACAATACATACGTGATTATCATCAACATCATCGCCATAATGTTACACATAGATTTAAATAGTTAGATTTGCGAAATTGGCGCGACGAAAAATAAGAGCGACTTAGAGCGAGACAGCACGTTGACATTCATCCGATTAAATCTATGGTCAACGTGCTGTCTCGCTCTTATTTTAGTGCCCATTTCGAAGTAGGCGAGGGCAAATCTTACGATTTACATTTGGATTTACATGTATGCTTTTACAGGTGTCAACCGTGTAAGACTAGGAACTAGGCTGAAATTACGCGAACAAAGTTCGGTGGCACTGCATTTTCTACACAAAGGAGACAGTTGTTTTTGGGCCCACCAACAATCGGTAACGTTTAAGAGAAAGAGAACTATGTTAAAAATGTGTACATTTTTTAATGAATTTTGCAATTGAAGTGAATTTCAAACGAAACCGGAGTCATAAAACCAAAATAAAAAGCCTTATTTTGATTATATCCGTAAAATATCTGTCCAAAGATAAGTAAACAATGGCTGACATACAGATAACTGAAGGAAAAAAGGTTTTTATCAATAGAATTAAAATAAAACACTTAAAATCGAACATAAAGGAGACGCAATTTACTTTTGGAACGGTTTTCATGCCCATTTTTGTCTTAGGCGGTGATTGGTAGTGACTTTTAATCATTTAATTAATGAAATAAAATAATTTGAATAAACAATACAAAAAAATCCGTATAACGGAACGCAATGCTAGTCTATTGCCGGATTTTGATTTTATTTAAAAACTGAATACAAATGTCAGAAACCTTCTGTCTGTCAACTGTCATTCATGGTTTTACTATATAATTTGAAAAAGCTGTAGTTTGTTTGTTTGTTTGAACACGCTACTATCGGGAACAGCTGGTTCGAATTGAAAAAATATTTTTGCGTTGGATTATCCATTAGTCGAGCCAGGCTTAAACTAAAAAATGTTAAGCTATAGTTTAAGACTATTTGTGCAAAAACCTTATTCCACGCGGACAGAGCCACAGGCGGCCACTAGTCATAATAAATTGCTCTTACTTCAGATACATAGGAAAAACATAATGGTAAATCGCCCTTATTTGTAAGTCTTTACGGTTCAGGCGTTGAAAGTCAGGAAAGCAAATTAGACAGATTAGTTTATGAGGTTAATATATATTTTCACATCTTATTTCTAACGATTCCGGTTAAAATATGAAAAAGTAATGTTACCACTATAATCTGGAGATTATAAGGAATAAATTGATACCCATTTCGTAAATAAACGCTAAAATTTTATGTGGGCCTAACTCTCCATACAAAAACGATTGACTCCATTACGCGACGAATTACGGCATAGTGTGTCACCTTCAGTCATCTTCCATTTAAAATACACTATAGGCGTAGTCACGACAAACTACGTTCGCGTTTTTTTCGCCTAGTGTGTAACACTTATATGTATATTTACTAATTTAATAAAGCTGAAGAGTTTGTTTGTTTGATCGCGGTAATCTCAGAAACTACTGGTGTGAATTGAAAAAATATTTTCGTTTTAGATAACGACTTAAGGTTAGAACACAATAATAATGTAGAAACCGAAATCTACACGCGGGCGAAGTCGGACTTTGATTTTAGGCATACAGGCAGGGTATAGGCCGACTTCGATAATAGGATACTTTTTATCCCGATTAAATACTCCCATGGGATTACACATTAATCTGACAACGCGGTAAAAACTTTCGATATTTCGTTCGTTTCGTTGAACCGGCAGATCAATAACACAAAAATTACATCTGCATCTGGACAGAAAGCCAAAACATAGTATGTTTGGCCATCATTTCATGGAAGCTTAGATGTAAAGAGTGCAAGTCAGATGGAATGCAACAAGCCAATCATAAACATAACTCATCTCCAACGAACCAGTTAGAAGAACAAAACGCATGGTATTAATGCAACAAGGTAATAATAGCATAACATACGTAATAATTAATCGTTCAATTATACCGATGATTGAAGTTCATCCACTTGAATGAGTTATTGACTGTTAATACTCAGATGAGTGTTGCAACAACTGCTTCGGAGATCGTGGGTTCGAATCCCACGGGAAACAATTTTACTTTGTATTGGTTTACCCAGTTTGTTAGGACATTGCAGGCTATATTCACCTGATTGTGTGATAAGTATGATTATTCCGTGCTACGGAAGGCACGTAAAGCCATTGGTCCCGACTATGATCCAAATGATCTGAATCCCCTTGTAAGGGTTACGGGCAGACGACAGTCGCTCCATTGTACTAACCAGACTGGTCAATAGAGGATCATAGTCGTAGCGTACCTTGGGCTTTGAGGTAATGACCAATGATGCAACCGAGATCTAAGGATAAATACTCAGCTGAATGTAGGCAGAAATGATTTCGGGGGGAGGTCTATACAGCATGGACTACTATTGGCTGATGATGAAAATTATGATGAGTTGGAGGTTGGAGACTTGGTTAAATTGGAGGTAATGACTGATTGACTGAATGCATTTTTATTTCATGAATAATAAACTGTAAATAATAAAACGTAGTTGATGTAACTGCTGTGTAAATCCAGCCTAAAATAGATGGAACCAATTTCTTACCCTAAGTCTAACATGTTTCTTAGAGTTTTATTTAGATGCCGAGCGATCGAGCCCTTCTAAAGATTCCAGAACCATATATTAAACATTATATTTTAATATGCTGTAGGTCGTTAATAAGCGAATAAAACTAAAAAATTCAAACTCATAATCTCGGAAACCCGTTATCACAGACTTTTCACTTTTAAACAGCGAATAGTAAATTAATGAGTGTAAAAACCTGCGCGCGCGCACCGTGAAGAAAATGGCGCCCGCGTCGATGGCCCGTTAATAGAGTTACGTTATTATGTCATGGAGACCGATGTGAGAGTTAAGAGATTTGGTTAAAAGGTTCTGTAGTTTGAAATAAAAAAATAATTTTAGTGTGCAAACGAACAAGACGGTCACCTGATGGTAAATGATCACCGCTGCCACGGAGAAATTAGGTCTGGTTTTAGGCTTGTGTGTATGGAAATATATGAGGAGCTCGATGGCGCAGTGATTAGCGCGCTCGGCCTTGCAATTGCAAGTAACGCAACTTTCGCAGAGGCCGGTCATCAGATGGGTTACCGAAAAATTTCATCTCGAGCTCCTCCGTGCCTCGGAACCACGTTAACCTGTCGGTCCTGCCCCTAATCTCTGTACGGTCGTGTCAGAAAGCTGTCCCACTGAGTTATGATAGTGAGGGAATAGGGAGTGCACCAATGCTTGCGCACTCTTTATGCACTATAATATTAGCCTGGCTGATCGTAACACCGGACGGCTTGGTCGAAAAACGGTCGGAAGGTTATCATGTATGTATAATGGATGGAAAAGACAACGAAAATCAAAGTCACGAAACATAATACCTACAGACGTGCGATTCAGTACCTACGCGCAAATGTCATAAAAGCCTTGGTCGCAGCGGCTGTGTAAACGGTGACAGTACTTTTGGAATTCTGTAAGAAGTTCGCTAGTTCTACGTTGCACGATACAAAAACATCGAACGATGTTAAGGCTGACACTCCCGTGTTTTCATCACACATCACATGAGCGCATCGATTAAATATCTCTGGACTATAATTAAATAAATAATATCTCTGGACATTATTCATATAGCGCCATCTAGCCCCAAACTAAGCATTAGCTTGTGCTATGGGTGCCAGACAACGGATAAACATTACTTATATACTTTTTTTTGTAAATAGACATGTTCATGCACACAACACAAATGTTTGTACCGTGCGGGGATCGAGCCCGCGACCTTTGGGGTAGTACTTCGCCATTATTCCATAAAACGGCTCGTCAAAGAACGATGTGTGAATGCATAGCTGGTTTGTGCTCAGCCCACGGAACCCTAATTATTGACAACTAGTGTCATAAGTTAATGTCAATGGGCTGTCACTGTAAGTTTTGATCACAGTGAAAGGCTCACGCTTCACGCTAATCCACTGTTTTTAGGGTTCCGTAGCCAAAATGGCAAAAAAACGGAACCCTTATAGATTCGTCATGTCTGTCTGTCTGTCTGTCTGTCTGTCTGTCTGTCTGTCTGTCTGTCTGTCCGCCAGTCTGTCACAGCCACTTTATTCCGAAACTATAAGTACTATACTGTTGAAACTTTGCAAGGGGATCTATTCTGTGAACCGCAACAAGGTTTTCATACGAAAATAGAAAAAAAATAAAAAAAAGTGGGGGGTCCCCATAGTCAGAACTGAAACTCGAAATATTTTTTTTCATTGAACATATACGTGTGGGGTATCTATGGATAGGTCTTTAAAAATTATATTAAGCTTTCTGATATCACTTTTTTCTAAAGTGAATACTTTGCGTGACAGACCCTTCCAAAGTGGAAAAAAGTGTGTACCCCCCCTCTAACTTCTAAAATAAGAGGATGATAAAACTGAAATAATTATATAATGTACATTACCATAAAAACTACCAACGAAAATTGGTTCGAACAAAATCTAGTCAGTAGTTTTTTTAATACGTCAAAAATAGAATTTGTACGGAACCCTCAGTGCGGGAGTCCGACTCGCACTTGGCCAATTTTTACTATTCATCACTTTTCTACTTTTTAGGTGATGGAAATTGTTGTTACCGAATTTAGTCTGTTTGATGTGTCAAAACAAATATACCTAATTAAAGGAAATACAATAAACGCCTTGCTGATCTAGTGGTTTAGGTACATTAAGGTATTACTTCTTAGGTACCGGGCCGTGGCCTCGGGAGATCCTGGGATCGATTCCTGGGTCTGGCCCGGGTTTGTGATTACCAACCCGCATTTGGCAAGCGTGGTGATTAAGCCAAAACTCATCTTTGTAACGAAATCATGATTTTCAAATGCTGGAGGCCTTTGCCCTGCAGTGGGACATTAATAGGCTGATACTTTATTTTACTTATTTTTATACAATAAGCTGGCTGGAAAGCTAAGAAATTCTAAGTTCTAGCCGCCCGCGACACTTTCCGCATGGATTTCGGTTTCCGCACACATAGTGTTATACTATAGCCTAAAGCCTTCCTCGTGAATAGACTATCCAACACAAAAATATTTTTTTCAACTCGACCAGTAGTTCCCACAGATTAACGTGCTTAATCAAACAAACTCTTCAACTTTATTATATTAGCATAGATTTAATTCTATGATAGGGCACCATCAGGTTAGCTGTATGTGACTGCGCCATTACCCTCTCTCTCCATATTGTTTCAAATAACCACAAATACCAACGTAATCACTTGTTAATTGTCCCTTTAAGTGGTCTCATTATGATAATGACTTTTACGCTTGAGGACATCAAGCGTAAAAGGGCTCGTATTAATAAATTAACACTTTTAAAAATTCCTTCATGGTACATTTACTATGAAGACTGTATGCATTTGAAGACACTTCATGTTTTTGTAGAATTACGCGACTATCATTTTTATTTAATTTTAAACTAGCGGCCGCCTTTCCCAGTCGAGTGAATGTTCCACAAAATTATTTCAAATTAAAACTATCCTATTTTTTTAATGTTGGTCGTAATTGCCTATAGCCATAATCCACCTGCCCACTAGCTCCCCCGCCCACATTAATGACAAATCACAAGCTTGACTGAGCACCGAACCCCATACAAATATTTATGGTGCGTTTAAAACCAGGCGTGCACCAAAAGCGATGTGGAAGCTAAAACAAATTTTCGTCAAAGTGATATTTTAATTTAAAAACGTTCAGGTTTTGATGACTGGTTTAGGTGGTGCCTATTTTAGTACAAAGTAATTATCTTTACTTCTATCCCAACTAATCCCAACTAATATTATAAATGCGAAAGTAACTCTGTCTGTCTGTCTGTCTGTTACGCTTTCCCGCTTAACCTTTTGAACGCCACGGTCGGCACTGGACGACAAATGAAAAAGTGCCCAACACGCCACCGTCGTGTATGGCCGACGAGAAAACGACATTTTTAAAACACAAAATAAACATACTAAATCAACTTTTCTGTGTTTCTTTTTCCTATTATTTAAAAGTACTTTAATGATGTATTGTAAAATGGCACGAAGATATATCCATCAGTTACATTTCACTAGCAAAAATTATCACTAAATATTGCTAACCAAAATGGTGTTCTCCTCACGCCACAGTCGGCAAGACACGACAGCTAGTGATGGGTAAGTTAGGTAAATTAAATTTTGAATTTATGAAATATTTTATTGAAAGCAGCTTACTACTACATCGATAATTATTTTTAATAGCAACTATTTGTATCTGAATATTCTTAATGCGTAATATTTATGAAATTATTGAAAAATGATTACTATTTATATCTATCGATCGATAGTAAACTGTTCACTCTCGCGCATCCCTACGGAACAGCGCATAGACAGTTTCCTGTACGCCACAGTCGGGAAGACACGTCAAGCGGTGACGTCATTAGCGCTACGGGAGACTGCTAGTGATGTCCTATCCTATTATAATTTATAACGGGGAGTGTAATATGAATAAAAATAGATAGCAGTCAAATGACTACCGAAGAATTCCTTCGTGTGTTAGGAAGTGTAGAAGAGGATGATGAATAAAACTTTCAAGATCTGAACGCTTTTGTTTCATTGGGTTACCAAAATACCGACTTATATTAGAAATTTCATTAAGTGCGCGAAGGCACTTTTGAGCTCCTAGATTGAACTACTGTTCTAAACAAATGAAATTAAAAAAAATAGAATGTTATCTCTTAAATAGTCGAATAGTTCGTAGCGGCCTCTGATTTTTTAGATGTCATTGATTTTACTTAGAAATTATTCTAAACCAAAAAACGTCGAAAATCGCTTTAAGATCGCTGTGAATCTCACCTATGCGATAATTTTATTGAACAAAATTTATACCAGAATAATTGTTACTTCATAATATTTTATAATGAATTTATTATCTTATTTCGATAAAAAACTATAAATACAACTGCAAAATTACTACAAAATATGTGCCGGCCGTCCGAACTCAGCTTTTTCTCGCAGAGTGAAAATTTGTTATACTAAGCATGAATTTATTATCCTATTTCCATAAAAACGATAAATACAACTGGAAAATTACTATAAAATGTGAAAAGGGGCATTTTACGCAAAAATCATGATCGAGATGTAACAGGCCTCTTTAAGTAAAAACGGAGAAAATCAACTAAAGCTAAGTAATTAATTCGTACTCCTAATAGACAACCCTTTCTTTACCTTGTTGTTTATAATTTATAATAATAATTATAAGTTTACTTGAAATGTCACATCATTACCTCGCACGCAAGAAAGCTGTCAAAGGTCGTGCCAACCACGCCAGAGTCGGGTCTTCCCGACAGCGAATGCCTACACGAACGAGATTAGTGATGTATCTTATTATTACCTGATTTATTCGTTTGTAGTTCTAATGTCTACTTTTACTTTGTATAGAATTTTGTAACTGCTGTTAAATAATACGAAATCAAAAAAATATATTTAATTTCAAAAATATGTGACGAATAGCAGAGATTAAATCGGTTGTTGACAACTTATCGATAACATCGTTGGCATTCCTATTTTATTTGTAGGTATTTGCTCTGAATTTATGGCTTGGCGTGGGAAGGGCGCCGATGCGTTTGAGCACTGGCGTTCATAAGGTTAAACCTCGCAACCGATTTTGATGAAATTTGGTACAGACAATCTTTAGACCCTGAGACAGAACATAGGCTACTTTTTATTTCGAAAAAAGTAATCCACGCGGACGGAGTCGCGGGCGGCCGCTAGTACTCATATAAAAAAGCTGAAGACTTTGTTAGTTTGTTTGAACGCGTTAATCTCAGGAACATCTGGTTCAAATTGAAAAAAAAAATTGAGTATGATAGTCCATTTCTCGAGGAAGGCTCTAAGCTATAGTACATATAACGATAATAACAAATATGTATGTAAAAATATTACTTGATTCAGATCAAGCGTAAATTTAAGTAAATGTTTTAAGTAAAAGTAAAACTTAGTCTATGTTAGAAATGTCTAAGATTCCTTCCATTTTTAAAATAAATAAATATCTCACAACATCACATACATTGATCTGACTCCGTGTTAAGTAGCTTAAGCATTTGTGTTACAGATATGAGAACCAACAGTGCTATGAATTATAAATATACTGAAATAGATTGAAATGAAATAATTTATTCAGCAATTTGATTCACTTAGTAAATTCTTTTGCACGTCAAAACTTTTTTCACCCTACCATATAACACCCAGACCAGGACAAACAGACATGTTTATGCACACAAATGTTTATCCCGTGCGATTATCGAACCCGCGACCTCTTGGCCTAATAGTCAATTTGACCATTATACCAAGCGGGTCGTCAAAAATTAGCCATCGCCTCTCTCCCTATACAACTACAAACTTAGTTCCCACCCCTTCAATATCGCTAATTTGTTAACAAAATTGTGTGAAAGCAGGTAGCCATTGATCCGTGAAAACACATCTGTCTTTCGTTGTTAGCCGACTACACAAAGGGAGGTTTGACGAATCGGTCAATCCGTGTTTCCTTACCGTTTTTCATTAGGGTGCTTAATTTTAATCAATTAAAAGCGACGGTGGCCTAGTGGTACGAACGGCGCCTTACATACGTGAGGTCCGCGGTTCGAATCCGGGCCCACACCTGTGGATTTTTCTAAATCTATTTATTTATTTATAAAACTTTATTGACCACACAAAAAGCAGGTACAAAAGGCGGACTTAACGCTGAAAGCGTTCTCTGCCAGTCAACCTTTAGGAAAAACGAAATGTTAGTCGCGGCAAAGAGTAAATTAGAAATCATAAATCTATGTGTGGATTTGTGCCATCAGCTCGGCGGTCGGTGGGGGAAAACACCGTGAGGAAAACTGCACATTCAGTGGTTTCTGACTTTAGTTCAGTTAGATCTGAATATGTAAACATGATCGATTTCCCCCTGAAAAATAAATTATTATTTATTGTATACTACGTAAATACAGCGTATAATCCCATTCATCATATTTATCGTCGATACCAATTACAAATACTAGGTGACTTCAAGTACAGAACGGCACCTAATATCAGTGACTGTTATCTGAATATCGAGTTACAACGCGTACCATGTTGTGACTAAGTGATTTGGTATGTGTTCGAAATTCAAATGTAACGCATTTGGCATAATAATGTCTTGTAGTTTGTCCTCCTTTGATTTAAGGTAAAATTTGGGTTTTTCAAAACCATTAGTGTAGGAATACTTCTTCTTAGCGTTTATCCCGTTTCTATACGGGTCTGGTTTGACCATGACCCAGGATTTGGCGAGTCTGGTTATTACAGTGGACTGCCATCAGACCTTCGTGACCCATGGAGGGGAACCAGACAGATTGGATCACACATTCAGATGTAACTAAAGTAAAGTCAGAAACTATCTGAATGTGCAGGTTTCCTCACGGTGTTTTCCCCCACCGCCGAGCTAATGGCACAAATCCACACATGGCTTCGAACCACGGACCTCACGTACCTATGTGAGGCGCGGTCCTTACCACTAGGCAACCATCGCATTGCACCAACAGTGGTATTACAAATAAACATACTTGAATAAATACATATAATACCCAGACCAGGACGAACAGACATGTTCATGAAAACATATGTTTGTCCTGTAGTAGGATCGAACCCGCGACCTCTTGGTATGCAACTTCTTACTTCTTGACAATTACACCAAGCGCCTCGTCAAATAAAAAGAACACGCTCATTATTGGTTTTGGCGTGTATCGTGATGTGAACTATATATCTTAATTATATCTATATTTTTCTTACTTAGCATGTTCATCAAAAATATATTTATACGTCCTGGATAAATACGCCATTTTATGGTTTTATGCACAAAACGACGTTTCAACAACGATTGTTTACAACAATAAATTAGTGTAATACATGTTTAAGTTCCAGATTTTTTTTGTATGAGTTGTGGGTTTTCTTTAGGAAAAAATATGAAAAGAATTTCACAGACTTTTAAACTGTCACCAATGAGGAAGGAAAGAATTGTATCACATTTCTTAGTAGCAATTACAGAAACAAAAAAATACATTAAAATGCATCTAAAATCCGCACTCACTAATATCGCACGCAACGAATTTATTATCTACACATGTTACGGTGAAACTATTGACATGTCATAGCTGAATTCCGGCTATTGTGGCAAATCAAAGTTAATTTCAAGTTACATTCAGTTAAGTATGTAAAGTTAATTAATTATTTCTTATTTATTTCTGTAATCTGCTCATAACGCCTCGATTATCTAGTGGCTTAAGCACTGGGCCGTGGTCTCGAGGTCCAGGGTTCGATTCCCGGGTTGGGAAAAAAATTGTGTCGGTATTATTTATTTACTAGCGGCCGCCGACGACTCAGCCCGCGTGGATATCACTTTTTGCACACATTGGCTCTTTTAAAAGTAGCATTTTTACAATATCTATACCAATATAATAAAGCTGAAGGGTTTAATTGTTTGTTTGTTTGAACGCGCTATTCTCAGGTACTGCTGGTTCCAATCTAAAAAAATATTATTGTATTGGATTGTCCCTTTCTCGAGGAAGGCTTTAAGTTAAGCTATAGTTTAACACTATACGTGCGGAAACCGAAATCCACGCAGACGGAGTCGCTGGCGGCCGCTAGTCATTGATATGTGCCTTTTTGATGGATAATTAAGCTATATTTTTTTTTTCTTTTAGGAGTCACCTAGGAAATAATCAGGACGCCTAGTTTTTCACTATCCTGCGACACGGTACTAAATGCGCAGTATCTAATATTGCGTTAGACATTTGAATATTTGCCTGGAAAGTGTATACGCTCCATTTGCCAAACTGAAATAATACTCGTATTACGGATAAATTGTAATATCAAGTACAAAATAGCCCGTTGGTTTAGTGGTTAGACCATGGCTCCAAAACTGGGGTCGCGGGTTCGAATCCCGCTAGGAGTTAATGTAGTAAGTAAAGTAGGGCATGTACTCGAGTCATGGATGTTTATAAAAGTATATATTTATAAGTATGTCTATCCGTACCCTTGTTTCCATAGCACAAGCTTCAAGCTTTGTTTGGGGCTAGGCAATTGGTGTGTTAGGACAAGGAATTTAATTTTGCTATTTATCTGCACTCTAGTCATGATATGTTTATAAAGGTATTTAAGATACGTTCCTTAGCATCTGTTAAACAAGCTTTAAGCTTTTTTAAAGAATCTAGGCAATGGAATATTTTTTCTCAGATATTTGAATGCCTCCTATTTCACATTTAAATTGATTGCTGGTAATCCTATTAGAATAGAACACACACCGCTTCTTTTGAGTGGGGTCGATCGAAAGTAGTTGTGTATTTCATTTTATTCATGCAATGATCACGACCTCAGTAATGAGGAATACGACTCAAGGAGAAGCAAACAAAGTCACTTTCTTCTGTCTGTCCCTATGTATGGTTAAACATTTAAAACTACGCAACCGACTTTCATGTTTTTTTATCAGATAGAGGGATTCAAAAGGAAGGTTTATGTGTATGATACATGCATAATATAGTAGAGAAACACTAATAATTTTAGTAATATTACTATACCTTGGTTTCTGCCCTGAAGCCTTGAATTGTTATTCCTGATGTTATTCTCTTGGCCGGCCGCTTCCTCCATGTGCCAAGTATATTCCATTTTTAAATTAAAATGACATTTTAAATACTAAATGACATTCCGATTCCGGCATTTTGAAAAAAGTATTTTTTACGTTGCATCCACGACACAAGCACAGCACATTTTATTGAGTTTTTATTCTTTTTTTAAAGCCCTTTTAAATAGTCCAATTAACGTTTATTTTCACGGCACATTATGTTCTAAATACGAATATACCGTGTGTGTTAATTATTCGTTGAACTAACGCACAGTTTTCACTTTTAAATCACATAATTTCACTGTGAAATTAGTATCGCCGACGAACCGACAACATTTCGCATTTAAATAATGCCAAGACTGTTATTTTCTTTTTTAATTGCACTAAAAACTCTATGGCGTTATAAATTAAAAGTCATTGCTTTTTTTTTTTGAAGTCGAACTCTTTTGTTTAAAAACACAATAGTACGTTCCGTATTTGAAAAAACCTCTTATTTGTTCAATAAAACGTCAGTCAACCACTTGGTCATATGCGGTACTGACTGTCAGTGGATTCACCCTTGCGTGGAAAAGAGCCAGTGAATGGAACAAATTATAAGAAAGAAAAGGACAGATATATTTGGTTTTTCACGGTTTTCACGAAAAACATTTGCGGTTAAGGGGCGCGTCTGACCAATGGCGTGCAAGTATTTCGAAATTGGAATTATCCTGGTTCCGATTTTTGATTGTGGGTGGTGCATAGATTTAAATTGTTAGGGGTACCTTAGACGGTAGGTTTTGCTGTCAGTTTTACCACAGTCATTGCTGTGACTGATGAATAACCTGCCGTGTAATGCGGTGACTGACGGTTGCATGACAAATATCTGGATACTTTGATTTGTTTGTCATGCAACCATCAATCATGATTGATGGAATTGACTGACCAGGGCATGAGCGTCTAAGGTACCCCTTAGATATATGCCTTGATACCAGAAAAAACTATTTTGACTGACGTGATGTACGTTAGTTACTAAGGGTGTACTTGATGTGAAGTGACAGTAGCTTAACATTTAAGGGTCTGTTTCAGGGCGCTTTGAAGTATGACGAGGGCACATCTAACGTTGTAAATATGTACACAATAGGTATATGGGTGGTGTCTTATAAAATGCTAAATTGTAGATTTATTGGATAAAAGCTATATTTTGTTTGGTTAAAATATGTCACTTTATTTTCGAATGATGCTATAAATATTTTTTCTTTGATATGTTATTGTTGTCTTAAGATATTTTTTATTACTACCTATGTAGTTGTTTATTTTTAATAGTCAAAGGTTCGGTTACTAGGTAGAGCGGGTGATTTAGGCTTTATTAGATTTTGATTTAGTTTATCGACTATGGCGGCCAATGTTATAGAATTATTATCACTACCATAGTTTTAAACAAAGTGGCTTTGTCCTGTCTGTCACTATGTATGCCGAAATATTTAAAACTACGCAACCGATTTCCATGCGGTTTTTTATCTAATAGAGTGATTCCAGGGGAAGGTTTATATGTATAAAACATGCATAATAAACCACGATAAACACTTAGGCTCGTATTAATAAATCGCACTCAACTCTGAGGTCGATCTTGAGTGCGAACTTGATATGTCATTCTCATATAAAAAAGCACCTCAAGTTCGTGCTCAGTAGTATAAAATTGGGAAGTCTGGCGCACGATTCCCTGGGAATGGATCTGGAGTTTCGGAGTACTGCAGTCCCCAGATACATGAGTACCCAAGTACTCGAGTTTCAGAAAGAGCGGAACGCAGGAACTTCAGCGCCTCTTAGGAGGCGCTGTGGTGGGGGCGTTCCGCTTCCCTGAAACTCGAGTGTTTGGGTACTCATGTATCTGAGGACTGCAGTACTCCGAAACTCCAGATCCATTCCCAGGGCGAACCGCGCGCCAGACTTCCCAATTTTATACTTTTACTATACTCCATTAAGATAATATTTTTCTATAGAAATATTAATTATTATTATATTCCAATTCCTAAAGAAACTAAGTAAGTACTAGGATGGGGAAAAAACTATTTGCTGAATGAATTGCTACCAATAACTTACTTGAGTAATCATTGCAATACTTCACTATCAAGCATTATTGCCTAAGCATCGTCACAAACTTGTGATATTACGTAGGTATACTACTAGGTTCGTGCGGTAATTTTAAATTGGTTTGAAAGATGTATTAAAGAAAACTCTGTTAAAGCATAAAATAATTTATTTCACAAAATCGAAATAGGTTACATTATACATATACATATCTTGCTTCTTTATATATTTAACATAGAATTAAATCATTTTACTACAAGTCTACTGATACATCACTTCTTGTATATCTTTTAATACTTTTCTTATGTCACAATATACATTATCGAATATACTTTGAGCTACATATTGGGCGCTGATCTCAGGTTCACAATGACTGCTGTGGTTATTATCTTTTGTTTGTACGTCATACACTTCAATTCTAATAATTTTAGAAGCTTTTTTGAATGGTTTTTTCATGCTTGTGTAAAAAGGATCTTTGTTCTGTTTCCTCGTATGTCTAATAGGACCGGGAATATCCCTGCTTTGATTATCAATCTCAGGACTGCGATTCATGTCAAACAGTTTATTGGGTAAAAATGGAAAAAGATCTTCAGAATCCTGAAACAAAACATATGTAATTAAGACCATTTCAAAGGGTATGTAAATGAATATTAAGGTATTAGAATGAGATTATTATTATTATGTATAATACTTACCGACATTGTCTGAACTTTCCAAAGTACACGGCTACTAGTTACTAAACTGAAAATAAGAGTGAATATTTTCTTGTTATTTTATTAGATTTTAAATTACATACGTATTCTAGATGGTTCCTATACTTACTAATTATAACATTTATTTTAAAATTAGTAGAGTTTTGAATTGATTATTCCTTTACGGTGTTCCTTGTTACCTTTTTATTATTTCGATATCATTTACCTATACTCTATATTTAACGTATAGGTACAGTTATTGTGTGCCACACAAGATGTAATAAGATGCTTTGGTTTAGCGCCTGTTCGCGCCGCGTGATCGATGACAATGATTGGGATACTTATTTGGCTTTTTTGCTAAGTTTGCTATTCTATCGCTGTATAAACACATGTAAAGTTACCTAAGTCTATAAATATATCCCGAATATCGTTGGGACACGATCATTTCAGTCGGTGTGCCTGGAAGTGTATTCATCAATAAATTTCTTTTATTTTACAAGTGTTGAGTAAAAATAACTTCAGTCTGCAAAGATGTAAGTATCCTACGATTCATTATACTATATCTAACACTAACTGCCATACTCAGAGACGTCAATTAACGCTAAGTTATCATTAACTCAATTTGTTCATTCAATAATCGTCCTTATTACTTTAGATGTTAGTATCACAAGTTTTTACTAATGATCCATTTAAGTTAAATGACGTCTTTGAGTGTGGCTGGAGAGTCTATTGTTTATGATAACGATGAAAAAAATATTTGGTATTCTGAGTACTCGATTGCACAAAATATAACCGTTTTATTAAGAATTTCTAAGCAACAAACGCATTGCTTATTTCAGGTCTAACAACATTTTCTCAGACGAGGCGTATGATTCAAGTTCATCGAGTTCGTCCGGGTCGTCATCTTCTTCATCATCTAGTGTCCGATCGAACAAGGCCGTGTCACCTGTTGCCGTGCCACGCGCGCTCGTCAATATGCCAGAACCCGGCCCTTCCACTGCGCCTGTATATGAGACCAAGGCAAAGGCGGGGAAGAGGAGACACGATGATCATGATGACAAGCGAAAATCTAAAAGGTATTGTAGTAATTATTCTACATCGATATTTGAGCATCAGATACGCGTTTATTTCCCGTTTTTTCGATATACATTATTATTATTATATTTAACTAATGAATACAGACTATATGTGTGGTAGTTTTAATATTATTATTATTCTTTTCTTTTCAGGTCTAAAGACGAGGTCAAACAGTTATCTAAGAAAAATTCTCCATTATTACCTGAAGCTGTAGTTCCATCAACACGTGGAGTTGATTTAAAAGCTGATAAAAAGAAATGGTAAGTTACTGTATCATTGGAGGGAAATTTAATTTATGTGTAGATGTTAAATTTGTTCATTAATTGTTCTTGATACATTATTCTATGTGCACTTAATATTTTCAGCTCAAAACCTTCAGTAAAAAAGGAGGATAAAAAAGGAAAAACTGTCAAACTAACAACGGCGAATGACATCATGGGCGATGAAAGCGATAACCCTGCGGAAGACATCTACGGTACTGATGACCTTAATTCTTACATTTACCGTCGCGTCGCCAACGGGTATACTAAGCAATACAAAAATGACCAAACGGGCACTCATTATATAGATCTCAAAATATATGAGTGTAAGGAATTAGAAAACGTTAAACCGAAACAAAGGTGGCGGAAATCAATATTGACGCTTAAGACAAAGAGTAATAACGACACTGAAGCTTGGCGTCACCTTGTTAACTTTCTCAAAGATGTTAAATTGCAGTTCAAGGATGTGCCGGTTTCTTTTGTGAACACATCAAATCATCCATGATTTCGGTCTTTCGTTGTTTGGTCATTTTTATTCGTTTTAATATCCATCTAGTTTAATGCCTGTCTTATTATTATGATATACATTATGTGTCACTATTATACTCGTATCAGGCTGGTACTCGTACAATCAAAAACAGAAATAGGTTAACACTTTAGTACCCAGTCACACTATTAGTTATTCTTATTAGAACGCTTCATTTTTACCGTGTTTATTTATTATATTTTAGTAAAAAATAAATAAACATGGTAAAAGAGTATAAGTTTATTCAAGTTTGGAAATTGTAACTGTTCGTTTAATAATACCTAATTAAGCTCTTAGTATTTTTATACTCTTGTCTTACTATAATATTCAACTATAATCTAATTGTGGTTATGTTATCATTAAATATATACTCAAAGATATTTATTTTTTATCTTTCAGAGAGGGTCCCAAGTAATAGCGTAACGTGTGAGAAATGTAATATCAAGCTTGACAAAATTAGTTACAAGTATCACTTAAGAACTAATTTACATAAAAGAAATTGTATTTTGAAAACAGAGTTAGAAAATGTAGATATAATTGCCACTGCCTTTAAGAATAGAATAATAACGTACAAAGTTAATCCACTTCAAAATCGAATATACTTGACTCCGGAAGAATTTATGTGCGATATAGAAAAAGTTGTAAAAACATTAATAACTATGTCATTAGAAAAACATAAATCTCTAAAAATTAATTTTGAAATGTTTGCCAATTTTGTTCTACCCAAATCAGACTGGAATCAGATAAAATCATTTAATTCTAAATACGAAGCAGTATTCTGTAATACAGACCTGAATGAGATGTATTCAAACATTAGTAATACTTTAAAAGATAAATTATCAGAATTTGAACATTCCGAATCAGGATGGTCATTTACATCTGTGAGTCATCTTGAAGTTAATATAAACAAATATTGTCCTTTAAGAGGTGGCAGTTATTTAGACTTGCCTAAAGCTATCAAAAATACAAAGAGTTGTCTTAATATAAGAAATAATGACAACTTTTGTTTTGCGTGGAGCATCGTTGCCGCATTATTTCCTTGCAAAAAAAGTGTGAATAGAACAAGTTCTTATCCTTATTATTCATCGGTATTAAATATAAAGGGTATGAGCTTCCCCCCGACTCCTAGTGATATAAAATTATTTGAGAAAAATAACCCATCTCTTAGTGTAAGTGTTTACGGTATTGATAAGGAAAATAACATAACTGGACCTTTATATGTCACAAAGCACAAAAAAGACAACCACATCAATTTACTCTACATAGAAAAAAGTAACTGTGGTCACTACTGTTTAATAAAAGATCTGAAACGGCTTGTGCGTAGACAGCTGACTCATCATCATGGAAAAACTTATTTCTGTGAAAGCTGTTTACAGTTTTTTACGTCTCAGGCTAAACTTGATTTACATAATTGTTCTAATACTGTGACTGTATTACCTGAATCAAATAGTAAACTATATTTTAAGAACTTTGAAAAACAACAAAAACATAAGTTTGTTATATATGCCGATTTTGAAAGCTTACTAAGCAATTATTCAGAAAGCAGTACCGATAATACTAAAGCGTACAAAATGCATAGACCTTCTTGTTTTGCTTATTACGTCTGTTGTGCACATGACCCTAGTTTAAACAAATTTGTTTCATATAGAGGTTCGGATTGTGTTGAAGTATTTATAAAACGATTAATTGACGATTCATTGTTCATAGACGAGATACTTCGTAGTCATAAAGTCATGAGACCACTCACTAAGCAACAAGAGAACGAACACTACAATGCATCACATTGTTACATTTGTAGGGAACCGTTTACAGGCGCTGATAAAGTACATGATCACGATCATATAACATCAGAATACAGGGGAGCTGCTCATTCTAAATGCAATATATTATTTCGAACTAAGCCGTTCATCCCTGTAATATTTCATAATCTTACAAACTATGATTCACACTTATTTATTGAAGAATTAGTTAAATATTCAGGCGAAATTAAAATAATTCCCAAAACAAAAGAAAAATACTTAACAATCACAAAATACTTTGAATTAGGCAACTCAGCCAGGTCCCTACAAATTAAATTTATAGATTCATTTCAGTTCCTTAGTTCAAGTTTGGATATGTTGAGTAAGAGCCTTGCAGATGAAGACTTTTGTCATTTATTGAGTGAATTCAAAGATAATAAACAATTCCAGTTGATTAAACAAAAGGGTTTGTATCCTTACGATTACGTAGATTCATGGTCTAAGTTTAGTCTGGGACAAATTCCTTCAAAGAAACATTTTTACAATAGTTTGACAGGCGAACACATTAGCGACGAAGAGTATTTGAGAGCTAAAAAAATTTGGGATGTGTTTCATATTCGTTCTCTTGGAGAGTATACAGATTTATACCTAAAGAGTGATGTTCTGTTATTGTGTGATATATTCGAAAAATTTAGGAACAGTAGTTTACATTATTATAAACTAGATCCAGTATTTTATGTAACATCACCTGGTTTGAGTTGGGATGCGATGCTCTTGCATACTGGCGTAAAGTTAGATCTAATCAGTGACATCAATATTTATGAAATGTTAGAAAAAGGTATTCGTGGAGGTTTGGCTCAATGTTCTTTGCGACATGCTAAAGCTAACAACAAGTACCTTTCTGACTATGATTCTTCGAAATCGTCTTCTTTTCTTATATATCTAGATTGCAACAATTTATACGGTCATGCAATGATGCAAAAAATGCCAATTTCAGATTTTAGTTTTTTGTCTATCGAAGAAGTGAAGAAGTTTGATGTACTCAATGTTACTGATGACTCTGAATATGGATATATCTTAGAAGTCGACTTATTTTATCCTGAGATTTTGCATAAAAATCATAGTGATCTACCGTTTGCCCCAGAAAAATTTATTCCACCAGGCGGTAAAACAAAAAAATTGATTGCTAGTTTATATAATAAGTTTAATTATGTTATACATTATGTTTATTTAAAAGAATGTTTGAAAAATGGTTTAGTGTTGAGTAAAATACATCGCATACTTCGATTCCGACAAGAAAGTTATTTAAAAAACTATATTGAATTAAATACTCGCTTACGTCAAGCCGCTAAATCTATTTTTGAAAAAGACTTTTTCAAACTATTGAACAATGCTATATTTGGGAAAACTATTGAAAATAGGAGAAAACAAGTAGATGTGAAATTGATTTCTACTTGGAGAGATACTAACAACAAAACTAATAAAAAGAATGGAGCTGAAAAGTTAATCGCTAAACCCAATCTACACAGTATTTCTATATTTTCGGAAAACTTTGTTGCTGTTCAGCTAAAAAAAGAGAAGATCATATTAGACAGACCAATATATATTGGGTTTTCTGTTCTTGAATACGCTAAACAACATTTATATCGGTTTCATTACGATTTCATTAAAACTCAATATAACAGTAAAGCAAAATTATGCTACACAGATACGGATAGTCTTCTATATTTAATAAAAACGAAAGACTTTTATAAAGATATGCAATCGCACTTGTCAGAGTATGATACGAGTAATTTCGAGGAAAATAACATATATAATATCCCTAGACAAAATGCTAAAATACCTGGGATATTCAAAGACGAAATGGGTGGTGAAGTAATAAAGGAGTTTGTAGGACTAAGAGCTAAACTATACTGTATACAAAGTGAAAAAAGGCAAATCAAAAAAGCTAAAGGTATTTCTAAATGTGTTACAAAGCGTATTACTCCAATTCAATATAGAGACACACTAAAAAATAACTTAAATATTAAATTTAAAATGAATGTAATAAGATCAATGAAACACGTTATATATTCCCAAGAAATAAAAAAACTTGTTCTTAATCGAAATGATGACAAAAGACAAATAATGGCGAATCAGAGTAACACGCTACCTTGGGGTCATTGTAATACACTTTGTTAATAGAGAATATTTTAATGTAATTATTTTACACAGAATTGAGTCTTATTATAACAAGTGATCGAGTTATCGTTTATGCATTATTCACAAAGCAATCCCAGGACATCATACACAAAGCCAACTAGTCCCAAACTAAGCAGAGCTTGTACTATGGCGTAGATACATACTTAATATACATATAAACATCCAGACCGATACAAAACAAAAATGTTCATGCACACAAATGTAAATGTACCGTGCGGGATTCGAACCCGCAACCTTTGGTTTAGAGGCAGCGTTCACTACCACTCCACCAAATAGGTCGTCAATGTTAAGTGTGATTCAGTTAAATGAGTGTAAAAGATATAACGCAATGGTTTAGAGTTAGTTTTGATAGTGATACTTGTACTGTATGATAAAAGTCTTGATGTAAAAGCAATAGATTTTTATTTTATATGCAAATAAAATATTTCTGAAATTATGATTTTTTCATTTTGTTGTTACACCTGATCCTTAAACTTTCCCTAGGTATAAATAGACTTGTCACCTTAAAAAATCATTACACACTAAAATGAAATGGATTAAGCAACCGCTAGCCTTAGAAATAACTAATATAAATATTGATTCAAAGTCCGAAGAACGTGTAAGACATAGTAATCTTTTACCGAATAGTATTCGTTGCATATTATGTGGACCGTCAGGATGTGGAAAAACCAATGTAATGCTTAGTCTATTATTACACCGCAACGGATTGAAATTTAAGAACATTTACCTTTATTCCAAAACTTCATTCCAACCAAAATACCGTATTTTATCTCAAATATTAGACAGGATACCTGAAGTAAATTATTTTATTTTTAGTGATGATAAGGAAATCCTTCATCCCAATAAAGCTTTACAACATTCTATTATGATATTTGATGATGTTATTTGTGAAAATCAAAGTAATATACGCAACTACTTTTGTATGGGACGTCATAATCAAATTGATTGTTTTTATTTGACGCAGACTTACTCAAAAATTCCTAAACAGTTGATACGAGACAATGCGAATCTGTTGGTTGTATTTAAACAAGATGATACAAATTTAAAACACATATATGTCGAACATGTAAACAGTGATATGCCATGGTACCAGTTCAAAGACTTGTGTTCAACTATTTGGAAACAACCACATAATTTTTTAGTAATTAATAAAGATTGTACTATAAAAAATGGAAGATATAGAAAAGGGTTTGATATCTTCATTACTTTAGATTAAAGCACTTTAAATTACTTCTATTGCGTGGTTTGGGTCAGTGTTATTCTACTTTTAATGAAAAACAGTAGTATACATTGTTTAAAGATGGAGCAGAATATTAAAAAAGAACTCATCAAATCAGTTGATACGATTAAACACAAAATACGTGACATGCGGAACTTCGAAGATGAAACAAACTTGGCTATGGAAAAGATTTTAAAGCCAGTCTCTAAGCCATTAACCACTTTCATTAAACAGAACAGTTATCCTCGGCATAATGAGGTATTTTCTATTAACAATGAAAAAGAAAGTTATGAGTCCGATACATCTACCAGTTATGAAGACACTGAATACTATGATAGTAATCTTCATAATATCAGTAAATTTGATTTTAAACAAGAAAATACGCACTTAACTGATTTTATTAATCAAGGTAAGCGTGGTTCGTTGCAAAAAGATGACCTAGTTAGTTTCTATGGAACGATGGGTGTAAATATACCATTCGGAATCAGGAATGAAAACAAAGAATTATATATGGGCAGTTCTTCAGTAAAAATGTCTAAAACTGATAACGCTTTAAATAATGATCCGATATATTATGTCTCATTAGATGATAAAACGTTTGAACTCACTCCGGGCATCAGAGAGTTATTGTTAAAGAAAAAACCTGATTTAACGCTTGTTTCGGATAAAGATAAACTTGTATATAAAGATATGCTTTTTATTAGTAATGTTCATAAAAGAGATTTTGATCCAAATGGACAAATAAAAGGAGATAAGAGTCAGAAATATCGTGATATAATTAAACCTCTTCTATCAGAACCCAATCATTCAACGATAAATATAGGAAGTCCTTTAATAAATTTAAATACTGCAAAAAAAGGTGGCTGTTTACCGAAATTGAAAAAATACAAATCAAATACCGATTTAATTTACTGGGACGATCCTAATGAATTAGTAGAAAGATTGAAAATATCGATCGCTTCCAGAAACGCTGGTAATGGTAATCATGATAATGAAATCCTTGCTATTTTAGAAGAATTAAAAGAGGCGGGCATCATAAAGGCATAAAAGTAGATACTTATTTGTGTTATCATCAGTATCTTATCATTAATTGACTGCAAAGTAGACAGAAATATCTGAAAATGAGCAAAGTAGATATTGTTAATGAGATACATAAAAATGCTAGGTTAAACTTTCCAAGAAGACATGTCATCATGAAGGATATAGATGATTTGTGGCAAGCTGATTTAATTGATATGCAAAATATTCATAAACAGAATTCTAACTATAAATACATTCTCATAATAATTGACACTTTTTCAAAATTTGCTTGGGCATTTCCTTTGAAACGTAAGACAAAAGAAGAAGTGAGTAATGCTTTTGAAACATTGCTTGTACATGGGCGTAGTCCTAAAAACTTACAAACAGACCTAGGAAAAGAATTTTATAACGAAAAATTTAAAACTGTAATGAAAAAGTTTTCTATCAATCATTATTCCACATTCTCAACAAAAAAAGCTTCTATTGTGGAAAGACTGATTAGAACTATCAAATCCAAATTATATAAGGCTTTCAGTTTGAAGGGTAATTACTTATGGATTGATAATACGCTTAATGAAATAATTTACGATTATAACAATACATTTCATAGAACTATAGGATGTAAACCTATAGAAATTAATAAATATAATAAAAAAACTATATTAGAAAGGTATGCTCGAATACAAAATATTGAGTGCACATCGAATAAAGAAAAAAATCTAAAACTTGGTGACTATGTTCGTGTAAGTAAATACAAAGGAGCCTTTGAAAAGGGCTACACACCGAATTGGTCGTCAGAAATCTTCAAAATAATTAATGTTCAAAAAACTACACCTGTAACTTATCTCATTGAAGATTCTAGACTTCAGCCAATTCTGGGAGCATTTTACGGTTATGAGCTACAAAAAACAATGCATCCTCATCTATATCTGGTCGAAAGGATTTTAAAGAAGAAAGATAATAAAATGTTAGTTAAATGGTTGGGATTGCCATTAAGTGAAAATAGTTGGATAAATAAATCTGACATCGTGTAAAAACTATATTAAAGAAAAAGTATTGTTCTGCTCTCAGTTTTGAAAAGAGCATGAAAGAATGCAGTCTTCTCAATTGGTTTATAAATAATTTACCATTTGAACTGCATTTACCTGGTTATAATTATTGTGGTCCAGGTACAAGATTACAAAAAAGACGTGCTCGAGGTGACAAAGGAATAAATCTTCTAGACGAATACTGTAAGGAACACGACATTGCTTACAACAGGTGTTTAGATTTAAAAAGTCGTCTCAAAGCTGATTTAAAGTTAATGAAGATGGCAAAAGTACGTGCAACAGCACCTGATTCGAGTTTGAGTGAAAAATTAGCTGCACATTTAGTGAATAAAGCTATGTTGGCTAAAGTGAGTTCTGGTGCAGGTTTAAAGAAGTCTAACACAAACAAAAAAACAAAACTTGTATTACCAAACAATTTTAAAAAGCATCTGAAGCACATAATATCTCATACTAAAAAACGCCTTTCAAATATCAAACCTACCTGCAGGAAAGCAGCTATTGATTTGGCAATTGCTGCTGCTCGAGAAATTGCACCAAATTCTGTTAAACTTCCCCGAGCTATACCTATTCCAAAAACTGGAGGATTTTTACCTCTCATACCCATATTTGCTGGACTGTCTGCTGTTGGCAGTTTAGCTGGAGGAGCTGCCGGTATTGCCAAAGTGATTAAAGAAGTCAAGGATGCTAAAAAACGACTCTCTGAACTCAAAAGACATAACGAAAAAATGGAATCTGTATGTTTAGGAAACGGATTGCAATTGAAGCAACATAAAAATGGTTTAAAAATTTGTTTGTCAAAGAAAACTAAAAAAAACTAATTCATAGGCTACCCAAGCGAGCTCTTTCTAATATTGATATAATCAATCATGCTCAAAATATACCATATTTTCGTGGAGTGTTTATGAGAGATGAGTTACCGCTACGTCCTCAGTTGATAGAAAGTGGTGTTATTAATTTAGACAGTTCTCATAATGCTGGTTCTCACTGGGTAGCCTATGTGAAGATTAAAGACTACGTTGAATATTTTGACAGTTATGGTAACCTAAAACCACCTTCAGAATTTATCAAATATGTAGGATCTAACATAAATTACAACTATGATAATCATCAAAAAAACCACCCATACAATTGTGGTCACCTGTGCCTAAAATTTCTGAATAATTTTTGGAATAATATATTATCATGTGGTATACAACCAATCACAGGAATTCATAACTGGAACTGAGACACAGAGAAAAATTAAGAAAGTTTACTTGAAAAAATGATAATCTTAGTTCGAGATCGAATAAATAGAATGAGTCGATGTTTCAGGTTAACATTCTATCGTTGTCTTTAATAAGGTTTGAATGTGTATTTGTACAAGGACACCATTACATCTATATAATTTACCCAACGTGTCCCCTGGTCACCAAAGGAGCGATTCAATCATTCATTCATTAGGAGAAAACATAGTTCAAAATGATTATTTTCGATAAAAATACAAATACAAAAGTATCAACAATCAATACTTCTTCTACTTCTAAAGTGAACAGACGTATTAATAAAATAAAAAAAATAACAGTACCTAATAAAAAATTCTTACAGTCGTTAGGATTTAAAATATGAGTATTCTGCAGATATCTGATTTACCACAATTTGATAATACTATCGAGGGCTATGAAATACACACATACAGTCCCTATAGTAATAGTTTTAAAGAAAACGACGAAATTCGGATACCTATACAACAACAAGACTTATATGTACTCCCTTCCGCTAGTTCTATTCACATCGAAGGATATATTACACCGATCGGGAAAGACCAAAAACCGATCAAAAAAGATTTGGATCTTACTAACAACCCTTTTATGTTCTTGTTTCAAGACATTAGATACGAACTGAATGGCATTGAAATAGATCGTACAAAAAATACTGGAATAACGACAACTATAAAATCATGTATATCTATGAATGAAGGTGATAGTCGAGTGGCTGCTCTATGGGGTTGGAAATTGGACGGTATAAGAAGCAATGGACATTTTAGTGTCGTAGTACCCTTAAATAAGATATTAGGTTTTGCGGAAGATTATAACAAAATAATTATGAATTGTAAACATGAACTGATTCTTAATCGAAATAATTTCATTTTGAACAGCTTGAATATTACGGGTACTGAAATTGAACACGTTGATGTTAATATACAAAGAATACAATGGCGTGTTCCCCATATTAAGGTATCAGATCGTGAAAGACTGGTTTTATTGCGTCAATTAGAAAAAGACAAACCAATTCAAATAGCTTTTAGAAACTGGGACTTGTATGAATATCCACTTTTGCCGAAAACTACAAAGCATTCATGGTCTGTTAAAACAACTTCTCAGCTAGAAAAACCAAGATATGTTATTGTAGGATTTCAAACTAATAGAAAAAACAGTAAAATAAATAATAGCACTATATTTGATCACTGCAATGTTTCTAATATAACATTATTTTTAAATTCGCAATATTATCCTTATGAGGCTATGAACTTAAATTTTAAAGAAAATCGATATAGTATTTTATACGAAATGTACACTAGATTTCGTCAGTCGTATTACAACGCGCCTGCTGATCCGTTGTTTGATCTGGTCAGTTTTAAAGCAAAAGCACCGCTGTTTGTAATAGATTGCACAAGGCAAAATGAAAATTTGAAATCTGGACCCGTTGACGTTCGGCTGGAAATTGAGTGTTTGGAAGATATTCCAGACAGTACAACGGCTTATTGTTTAATCATAAATGACCGATTAATTGAATACAAGCCACTGAGTAATATAGTTAGAAAACTATCATGAATGCAATTGTAGATATTCAAGGCTTTAAATCTGATTGTAACGACTTCATTCTAAAAGAATTGGCAATTATAAATGACAACCGGATGCAAGTATATTTAATTAAACCGCCTTACCCATTTTACGAGTTATCTAAAACAGAAAGAAAGCAAGTGTGTTGGATAGAGAGGAACAGGAATATATTTTGGAAAGAAGGATTTATACCATATCAAAGTTTTAAGGATTTAACGAACATAGTGAACATTTTAAAAGATAAGTGTATATTTGTAAAAGGTTTAGAAAAAACTATATGGTTAAGAGATATATTAGAAAATGATTGTATTTTTAATTTAGAAGATAAAGGTTGCCCTAGTATTTTAAGCTTGTATGATAGATATAAAAGTACTCCGGAGGTATCTACATGTATGTATCATTCGAATGTGTGTGCTTTGAAAAATGTTAAATGTTTAAATCTTTGGTGTTTAGATAATAAAGTTTTCTAAATAAATATGAGTTTTTTTATTTCCTATGAGTAATAATGGTATAACAGAATAAGAGAATAATTATAAACCTCAATGCCTAATTGTTACCTTTAATAGATAAAACAAAAGATAGAACTAGTAAAATATTATCTTAATGGAGTATAGTAAAAGTATAAAATTGGGAAGTCTGGCGCGCGGTTCGCCCTGGGAATGGATCTGGAGTTTCGGAGTACTGCAGTCCTCAGATACATGAGTACCCAAACACTCGAGTTTCAGGGAAGCGGAACGCCCCCACCACAGCGCCTCCTAAGAGGCGCTGAAGTTCCTGCGTTCCGCTCTTTCTGAAACTCGAGTACTTGGGTACTCATGTATCTGGGGACTGCAGTACTCCGAAACTCCAGATCCATTCCCAGGGAATCGTGCGCCAGACTTCCCAATTTTATACTACTGTGCTCAAGTGCGATCTCAGAGTTGAATGCGATTTATTAATACGAGCCTTAATCTTATTTGCAACCGTGCGACGCCAGGGCGGGCCGCTAGTAATTTTACAAAAAGCCTATCCGGGAATTAAACCCAGGACCTATACCAACTCGTCACACAGCCAATTAATAGCACCATACCGTTACGCAATGAACCGTTAAAAGGGTGACCGATATACGGCCTGACCATTAGACCATGAGGTCAGGTGGGATTGATCATCTATGACGGGGCACCTGGCTTTCATAATGTTCAATGAGATCTAAAACCATGTTTCTGCTACATTTCTGTTGGTAAGGAAGGACTAGAGTTCTTTTGGAAGGAATGCTTACCCCTTTCGACACCAAGGTCTGATGTATCAGACAAACTATTTCCGTGCCAAATACGCCAAATATCAGACGAAAACCTACCTAGTAGATAATTCTTTGTTTAACTTGCCGGAACGTATTTAACAAGATTTGTGCAGTTTTTTTATTTTTTTTATGGCAAAGGTGCCAAACGTCCTGGTCGCCTGATGGTTAGCATTCACCGCCGCCCATACTCTGGGCTCCGAGGCAATGGCCAAGGATGTGGGTATACGCCGCAGATACAGACTGGGAGTTTGTTTGTTTGATCGCGTTAATCTCAGAAAGTACAGGTTCGAATAGAAAAAAAATTTTTGCGTTGGATGGTCCATTCGTCGAGGAAGGCTTTAAACTATTATAATATACACTGTGTGTGCGGAAAACGAAAACCACGGGAACGAATTCGCGGGCTGCCGCTAGTATTTGACATAGATAGATTTGATAACAATACCAATTTTGGCTTTGCAACTATACCTGCTGACATTCTATCTACTTCTCAAGGCATATTATTAAGGAGTATTTATAATACTCCGACTACACCCAAAATTTTTTCAAAAAATTAAATGTAAAGACACCAATTTACTCAAAAATTATAACAATAACCAAGGTTTAAACCTATTAGTATAGATTACAGTCCCACGGAACAATTACTAGGGGGTGGGAACCGTTTACCGATACACTAATTAAGGGCGGATACGTCAATCCGTGTTAGTTCAGGGCAAAGGTCGTGTGAGCCCTGGGAACTTTTGGAGGCGGGAATCGAACCTGCGACTTTATGATTGTGATTGAGACTTTTATTTCAGGAGCTAGCGGTCGCCTGCGTTGCCTGTGGATTTTGGTTTCGGCAAACGTAGTGTTTTTCTTTAATAATAATAATACTTTATAATAATACTTTATTTCATCAGACAACATACAGTCCATGGGTTAGTAAAATTATAATTAAAATTTAAACTTAAAAACTATTGTTAGTCAAAAATAAAAGTAAAAGTAAAGAAAACAACAAACAAAACTAACAAAAACAACACTTATTGGATCATGTACCTTAGGGGCACCCGCTGCGAACTCGACCCGGAAAAAGAGCTGGTTCCAACTTCAGTCATCGTTCGCACGAAATGCCTTACCATGGGTGCATGCGGATCATTTGCCACTATTTGTAGGATACCGTTGCCACCTCCACGCACTCGACTTAATAGTGACGCCACTTTCTTTCTAACAAGAGCTTGAAAACCATCTATTCCAGCTTTCGCAAACATTTCTGACGCACTGCAGTAACGAGGAAGTCCCAGCAGCATCCTAAAGATATTATTGTATTGGATGCGAAGAGCATTAAGCGATCTTTTGGTACAATTCATCCACAGTCCACCCGTGTACAGATTTTGGCAGTAAGCTTTGAACAGAGTTACCTTGACTTGGTCTGAACAACGAGCGAATCTGCGGGCCAGCATGTTACCACGGACCGCCAATGCTCTTCGCTCCCTTTCTACATCAGTATCATCTCTAAGGTCGTCGGTGAGTATATGTCCAAGGTATTTAAATTGTGTTACCATGTTCAGCTCCACTCCACCAAGGTGAATTGGAGGTATATATTCCGGACACCTACCGACGGCCTTAAAGACCATATATTGGCTTTTATTGACATTATACGCCAAACCATGTGACTTGGCATATTTTTCACATACGTCCAACATCTTTCCGATTGCACCCGCAGTGGGACCCAGCAGGACCATGTCGTCCGCGTAACTGATGTTGTTAACACTAACACCACCAATCTTGCATCCAACCCGCATCCCACTGAGCTCCACCAGGAGATCATTTACGTAGATGTTGAATAGCTTTGGAGACGTCAGCCCCCCCTGTCTCACGCCACAGTCCAACACATACGGTTCGGAAAGTCTGTTGGACCACTTGACATAATTTGTCTGCTTAGTATACCAGTACTTAAAAATATTTCTTATCTCCACCGGGATACCCCTGTCCTCCATCTTTCTCCAAAGCACTTCATATGATACGAGATCAAAGGCCTTGGAGAGGTCCAGAAAGCAGGCGTAAACCGGTGTCTTCCGTTTAGTATAATACTGGACAGTATGCTTGACGCTCAGTATTGCGCTTTCAGTCGATAGTCCGGGTCTAAATCCGAACTGCGCGTCATGTAGGTTTAAATACTTGTCCAAACAAGCGTCAAGCAAACCGTCCAATACCTTGGCTACCGCAGTGGCAAGAGAGATAGGGCGATAATTTCCCTTGTCTGAAATATCTCCTGTTCTATTCTTGACTATAGGTATTACAAATGTTTTCATCAAGTCAAGCGTAAAGCTTTCCTCGACAAATGGTCTATCGAACACAAAAATATATTTTTAATTCGAACCAGTAGGTAGTTCATGATATTAGCGCGTTCAAACAAACAAAGTTTTCAGCTTTATTAAATATTATTATATAAAGTAAAAAAAGATGGAGAGAAGGGCAAAAGCCTGTTTAATTTGAAATATGTCAAACATCAGTTTTGGCTTAATCGCCACGCTTGCCAAATGCGGGTTGGTTCGGGCTGAGTTCGGAAAGACACAACGTTCAGAAATAGTTATTCATTTGCAATCGTGTTTTCGTTACAAAGATAGGTATCGGCTTAATCATCACGCTTGCCAAATGCGGGTTGGTGATCACAAGCCCACGCTGCTGTAGTCCACTGCTGGACGTAGACCACCCTGGGCAAAAGACAGTATGGTGAACGTTTATGGTGTCCCTTAGTCGCTTCTTACAACACATCTAGTATAAATTTCATGTGGAACTTCAACTCCAGTGAGCCTCTCGTCTGGGGAAGTACCTCCACTTTACAGAAGACCGCAGTGAAGTAACGGTTGTGCTATATTTATGCTTGTGAGTAAGGTCGCCAGAACCAGTTGGGAGGGTATTAGGTTTTAGAGGCAGGCAACGCAGCGGTGATCACTTACCATAAGGTGAGAATGCAGCTTGATTGTTTGCCTTAAAAAAGGAAAAAAAGTAAGAACCATTTTAATGAAAACCTTGACGGTACAGCCAATGTAGCGTGCTATCAAAATCAATAAGGGTGGGGGAGTAGAATTATCATTTTGGACCGCGTCATCACTTCGTTGCCATGGAAACCGATGTTGGTTCAATGGTGCGGAACTAATTTGCATCAAGCATCATGTTTTGGACTGTTTCTTTTTGGTAGACTTTTAGCTATGGCGACCAAAAGGGATTTTGAGTCAGTTATTTGGCAATAAAAAAGTGTCAGCCTATTTTTATCCCATGCACGGCAAAGGCCTCTATCATTCGACTAATAAACCAATTAACTAAGCATGTACTATGAATGCTAGGAAACGGATAGACATAAACTTTTTATGAACATCCATAACTATTACAAATGTCGACTTGTGTTAACCAAACAAACATTTTCCGATAGCGAGATTTAATTCTGTGGCCTGTGGTCAGCGTCAGACAGATAGTGACACAAATTAATGGAATCAAACAATAAGTCAATAAAAATAACCTTTCGGCCGTATTCGACCATGGCAGCCGATCTTACGATCAGCCAGGTACGCATGATATATTATAGTGCACAAGTGAGTGCGGGCGGACAGGTGCACACCCTATTCCCTCACTCTCATGGTTCGGTTGGACAGCAATCTGACACGACCGTAGCGAGATCAGGCGTAGGACCTACGGCTTCCGAAGCACGAAGGAACTCGAGATGATGTTTTTCGGTCACCCATCCGATGAGTGGCCTGTGCGCAAGTTGCTGAACTTAGCAAACGCAAGCCGGGCGCGCTAACCACTGCGCCATCGTGCTCAGAATAAGTCACTAGTATCGGTACAAACAAAGTTTCTATATTGATATTCATATCAACTATAAAATCGTTTCAAAAAGTCGACACATTAAAACAGTCATAATTCATAGATCGGTTATTTATACATTAACAGGCTAGCGGGCTACTCCAAAGGCTATAGATTGACCCTTTAGTATAGGTACCTATAACCTAACAAAACCTATAATCTAAATAGTAAATACCTACCCCATTTCAAGGCTCTATGTCAAGGCGTATCGACTAAACAGACTACCCTCCGCCCCTTACCTCTCGACCAATCAGAGCTGCGCATTCAAATTGAGAACGCGTGCTGCGTTGCTTTGTCATGTCAAAATTGACGTATAACTGTTAATCACAACAGGATTATACAGGATGTGTCTAGATTTGTCAAAGTAAATTTAATAAATATCGCACAATAACACATAATGTAGATTGTATTGATCTGATTCCGTGTAAAGTAGTTTAAGCACTTGTGTTAAAGATATCAGGATCAGTGTTATTATAAAATATACTTCAACAGATACATTACATACACCCCCAGACCCGAAAACGGGCATGTTCATGCACACAAATGTTTGACCTGTGCGGGGATGGAACCCGCGACCTCTTGGTCTAATAGTCAACTTCTGAGCCATCTCACCTAGCAAATCGTCAAAGTATCTTTAGATGAAAAAGTGAGTAGTTATAAAACACGAAAAAACTCTATAGGCAAGTAACTTTATAATATGCAACACAAAAGTTTTAGTTATATTGAATGCAAAATTCCGAGCAAACCTTTCAATGATAGCTTAAAAAGCAGTTTTCCTTGACATTTTATTGCAATAATCTTGATTATTATCTCGAGTAGATTTCTGCTCATCTTCGTTGTTAAAATCACAGTAAACTCGTATATTAATGTGCAAAAGTGAATGCGCATGAACAGGTGCACTCCCTATTCCCTCACTCTCATAGTTCGGTGGGCCAGCAATCTGACACGACCGTAGAATGATCAGGCGCAGAACCAACGGCTTAGCGTACCTTCCGAAGCACAGAGGAGCTCGAGATGAAATTTTTCGGTCACCTATCCAATCTACACTAATATTATAAAGAGGAAAGATTTGTATTTTTGCATGTTACGAATAAACTCAAAAACAACTGGACCGATTTGAATACTGTCACTGTTGGCTAGCTACACTAAACCCGGTAAACATAGGGTACCTTTGATCACGGAAATAAGGGGGGGAGGAGGGGATATTAAAAAACAGAAATAACGCGTGTTTGAAACCGTAAGCGGAAGGCTAGTAAATAATAAACAACGAAATCAAAATTGGAAGGCATTAAAGATTAAACACTATTTCAATATAACTTTCGGTCACCCATCCGATGACAACATAAATAATAAATTCATTGGACTAACACACCAATTGCCTAGCCTCAAACGAAGCTCGAACGTTGTACTATGGATGCTAAGGAACCGATAGACATACTTAAATACATTGATAAACATCCATAACTCGAGTACAAATGCCGATGTTCATCACACAAACATTTGCCCCTAGCGGGATTCGAACCCTGGACCTTTAGTTTTGTAGCCAGGCTCTCTAGCCGCTCGAACAACGGGCCTGTCGAAACAGCCTGTATAATTCCGTGACATCACTTTGTCCCCAGTTGGGTCACGAAGGGAATATACTACGCAAATACAATGGCAGTATTTACTACGCGGGCACAGGCTTTCATTATAAAAACATTATTTGACGACGTAATATGGAGATTTGCCATCAATTTGTAATCATTTTACGTAGTTAATTGTGCATATTTAGGTAAATGATTATAAAAAGGAAAAAATTGGCCAAGTGCGAGTCGGACTCCCGCACTGAGGGTTCCGTACAAATTCTATTTTTGACGTATTAAAAAAACTACTGAATAGATTTCGTTCGAACCAATTTTCGTTGGTAGTTTTTATGGTAATGTACATTATATAATTATTTCAATTTTGTCATCCTCTTATTTTAGAAGTTAGAGGGGGGGGGGGACACACTTTTTTCCACTTTGGAAGGGTCTGTCACGCAAAGTATTCACTTTAGAAAAAAGTGATATTAGAAACCTCAATATCATTTTGAAAGACCTATCCATAGATACCCCACACGTATATGTTCAATGAAAAAAAATTTTTTGAGTTTCAGTTCTGACTATGGGGACCCCCCACTTTTTTTAATTTTTTTTTATTTTCGTATGAAAACCTTGTTGCGGTTCACAGAATACATACACTCACTAAGTTTCAACAGTATAGTACTTATATTATAGTTTCGGAAAAAAGTGGCTGTGACAGACTGGCGGACAGACAGACAGACAGACAGACAGACAGACAGACAGACAGACAGACAGACAGACATGACGAATCTATAAGGGTTCCGTTTTTTTGCCATTTTGGCTACGGAACCCTAAAAAAACTAGTTAGAATTAGGTCCCTTGGGAAGTAGTCACTAATTTAAAAAGATACTTAATCACTACGTTACTTGTACATAATATATACTAATACTGCTAATACTAATATAATAAAGTTTGTTTGTTTGAACGCGCTTATCTAGGGAACTACTGCTCCGATTTGTTTTTTCTTGTGTTGGATAGTCCATTTGACGAGTAAGGCTGGCTATATACCTATGTGTGTGTACTTTGGCTTGATCGCCACGCTTGATCTGAATTAAAAAAAAACTGACATAGATCTAGCTAGTCGATGCGGGAATCGAACCTAGGACCTCGAGATCACGAACCGGTAGGTTACTTTGACCACTAGACCAATACGGCTCTAAAATGTATGTTAAGGTTTAGCAGTGAATTAAAAGTGAATTTGACGGACTGCGAAGGCTGCGGCTTCGATTCCCGCCTGGTACCAAAGACATTTTTTATACCTAATTTCTTTTTTATAAACAAAACAAATTTTTCACTCAAGCACAGCCAGCGATCGAACCCAGTACTTATTATAAAGGACATGAAATAACCTTGAATTAGCTGCGACAGCTAAAACTGTGAACCTCGGACATTTTCTAACAGTACAAGATCAATTGTGCATTAAATTAGTAATTCTACAACCTTCAATTCGCTTCGACCACGAAAACAGTAGACTTGGCACATTTAAAACTATTATAAAAATTCAGTAATGCATTACATTGGTTAATGTTATATATCGAAGGTTTTGCCTTTTGGCACAAAAAAATACACAGTTTTAAAAAAAAATTGAAAGTGAATAGAGTAGGTAGGTACTACTTAATTTCCCTTAGGTTTCGTTTATGGACCTTTGAATGAAATTTCTCGAAATAATAGAAAACTATTTTATTCGAAATGAACAGCTTATAGCGCTCAGATTAAAGATAACATACCTAGATGCTCCCTAAGTCACGTTTAAGTGTCTCCATCAAAACGTCAAAACTTCATCTAACTTTGAACCAAAGTCTAGCTATTTCTCTCTCAGTATTTCTCAAACAAACGACGCAACCACACTATAATGACGTCATCTCACTTGACAGTTTAGGCGGCGAGAATACGTGTGTCTTCTATCTTGCTCTATCACACGTGATTCATAATAGGGAGAAAAAGGATAGCATAACTGTATAATTATTTCCTGTACTTTTATTAGTAACTAGCGGCCGCCCGCGACTCCGTCCGCGTGGATTTCGATTTCCAATATCCTATGTGTTATTCTGATGTATAAGCTATATTGTGGTAAAGTTTCATTCAAATCCATTCAGTAGTTTTTACGTGAAAGAGTAACAAACATCCAAACATCCAAACATCCATACATCCATACATCTACACATCCATACATCCACACATACAAACTTTCGCCTTTATAATAGTAGTAGGACTATGGCATAATGATTTTTTATTATTTTTTAATTTCGGCTTTAATGTAGGAGTTTAATAATTTATTTAATATAGTAGAGAAACACTGATAAAGGACATGGCTCATTCCTGCCTAGTGATGGCCACGAATGGCACAAAAGCACAAAATATATTAAATTAAAATATGAATTTTCATATATTTTACAATCTTGTAGAACTTGTCAGTATTTAAAAGAAATTAATTAGTAATTTAACTTCCGCTATACACTGCTTTTGAAAAAATGCGTTCCTTTCCACGTAAAAACCGATAGTCTGCTCTTGTCCTCCATAGACCCATTATAATATTGTATGAAATACAGTGACATACAATAAAATATACTAATTATTATGACTATTAAAAAATATTTGAAATCGTATCATTTAACGTATTATTTATCACAAACAACTTATTTTAAACATAGTATTTTATTATTTTTCCCAAAATGAATATTACTTTCAGCAGAAAGGAATGAATATTATTGTAATTATTTCGACAGTTATTGTCAAATATTTAAATCCGTTGCCATGGAAATAATATACAATGCGTGACAGAGTAAGCGTTACCGAAATTACGATAAGAGAAAAAGAGACAACACTTTTTTCACGGTACACCGTTGAGTAACCTTAGTAACCAATGTATCATGTCATCAATCAAAACAATGCTACAGTAAGGGATTGAAATGTTTTTTGCAATCTTTGTGTGTCTGTATAATTATAACTTCAAGTTCTTGGACTTTAGTTGTTTATGATATTGAATGTTCTGATAGTAACGAGTCTAATGGAATACGACATGTTTGTGGGAAATGAATTTGGTATCTAGGCAAACGTTCCATAGAATGTTGGCCATGTCTTTTATTTGCGACCGACGGGGCCGGAGCTTTGTTTCAAATAAAGCTCAAGTGTTTTTAACAGGACTATCTATGGTGTAATTAACGAAATAACATATCCCAAGTAATCCCAACTAATATTATAAATGCGAAAGTAACTCTGTCTGTCTGTCTGTCTGTTACGCTTTCCCGCTTAAACCTCGCAACCGATTTTGATGAAATTTGGTACAGACAATCTTTAGACCCTGAGACAGAACATAGGCTACTTTTTATTTCGAAAAAAAGAAATCCACGCGGACGGAGTCGCGGGCGGCCGCTAGTTATGTATATAAGAAGAGCAATGTCATAATAATGCCACATTTTTGTGTCGGGGTATATGTGTCATAATATATAAAGCTGATTTAAAGCTGTTTGTTTGTATGTTTGTTTGTTAGAACGCGCTTATCTCGGGAACTACTGGTCCGATTTGAAAAAAATATTTTTGAGTTGGATAGTCCATTTGACGAGGAAGGTTTTAGGCTATTGGAAATTGAAATCCACGCGGACGGAGTCGCGGGCGGCCGCTAGTCCTACTTACTATACTATTATAAAGGCGAAAGTTTGTATGTATGGATGTTTGTTACTATTTCACGTAAAAACTACTGAATGAATTTGAATGAAACTTTACCACAATATAGCTTATACATCAGAATAACACATAGGATATTGGAAATCGAAATCCACGCGGACGGAGTCGCGGGCGGCCGCTAGTCTATACAAATATTATAAAAAGGAAAGGTTTGATTTTTTGTTTGTTTGTATGAATTGAATAGGCTCCGAAACTACTTGGCAGATTTTAAAAATTCTTTCACTGTTGAAAAGCTACATTCACCCAGAGTAACATAGGCTATATTTTATCCCGGTACGGGAAGTAGTTCCCCCGGGACGCGGGTGAAACCGCGTGACGGGCCGCTAGTGTGTCATAAAGTGCGTATTAGACATTCAAATACAGATTTGTAGAGATCAATATACCTATTTATAACACTCTGTTATCAGCTATTTCATTGTCACTTTGATTGTAGGCACAGTGCGACCTACATTTTATTGTTCATATTTATATTATTATTTCCTGAAACGATACTCTTAATAATATTAAGATAACTTCGAACTTAAATTTGACGGCCCTTTGGTCTAGTGGTCAGAGACCCTGACCTCAAAACCAGGGGTCGCGGGTTAGAATCTTGCTAGGGGCAAATGCTTGAGTGATGAACATCGGCATTTGAACTCGAGTCATGGATGTTTATATATAAAAGTACTCGCGGCTGCCCGCGACTTCGTCCTCGTGGTTTCCTTACTGCCTCCCTAGTCAAATGGACTTTCCAACCTAAAAAGATTTTTTCAAATGGGGCCAGTAGTTCCTGGGCTTAGCGCATTTAAACAAACAAACAAACTCTTCAGCTCTATTATATTAGTAAAGATGTGAGTATCGTCTTATTAATTGCCCCACTGCAGGGCAAAATCCTCCATCATTTGAAATCAAGCTATGGTCACAAGTTTTGGCTTAATCACCACGCTTGCCATGTCATGTTTGGTGGTCACAAACCTGGCCTCTGATCGGAAATACCGAAACCAATTTTGCTTCAACCGGGAATCGAAACTAGGGACCGGTACTTGAACCACTAGACCAACAAGAATCTTTAGTTCAATGTAAAAATTGCTGAAGTAAATTTAAGTAAATTAAGACATTATTTTATTACATAATATCTAGTCACCCGGGGATGGCGCTCCTTCGCCATATTACGACCCGCTCTGACACAGTTCCTGTAATGTGAAGCTATGTTCGCTTCATATCACGTAGTAACCATCATAACCAGCGTAGGTCACGTCAATCAAAATAATGCCACAGTTTTCAACCATCAGGGCATTTGTACACATAACAAAACACATTTGTACCTATAACGATTGAAACATATGAGAGAGACATTATTATTACACAATAACCCAATCGTCGGATGTCTGACAGCCAACGGAAAGATACACGATCGATTCCCGGCCAGTAAATCAATTAAGCGGCCATTAATGTTATAATTAAACATTCAATGCTAATAAATCATCTTGTGGTCTCACGTGAACTCCTTATCTCAATACTTTGCTTTTCTCTTATTATTTTGTTCTGGATTCAATTAAAAAATGTACTGTTTTTTTATATTATTTATTATGTAAGAAAACGGCAAAAGGGTCACCTGATGCTATAGGCATAGTTTTGTTTTAAGTAAATATTTAATAAGCATAACATTTATGTCTATGTGTGAATAAATAGTCAGTTTGATTTTTAAAGGGTCGCAGATGCGTTGCCAGCCTTTAAAACCCCGTACCCTCCCAACTGAGCTCTGGCGACCTTACTCACCAGCAGAAACATAGCACAACAGTTACGAAGTGCTCCTTCCCTGTGGTCTTTTGTAAGGTGGAGGTACTTCCCCAGACGAGCTGCCCATTCGAGTGGAAGTTCTAATTAACCCTTCTTTCAAAACTACCTACCTACCCAATTATTTCTCTTTGCTTTTTAATAAACTCTTATCTCTTGTAAAAAGTTTAGTATCACCCTATTAATGTCTCACTGCTAGATGCATTAGGGAGGTATTCAGACAACCAAAGTAAGTTGAGGTGTTTGACGGGGCTATTGATGTAGTGGTTATAATCCCTGGCTACAAAACCAAAGATCGCGGGTTCGAATAGTTCGCTAGAAAGAAATGTTTGTGTGATGAACATCGGCATTTGCACTCAATTCATAGTTGTTTATAAAAATATTTAAGTAGGTACATAACTATCCGTTCCGTTGCAACCATGGTAGTTAGGTAACATAGTACAAGCTTCAAGCTTTTAGGGCTAGGCAATTGGTTTAAGTGCAAGGAATTTATTTATTAGCGGTCTCTACGCGTGGATTTCGGTTTCCCTACACATAGTGCTAAACTAAAGCTTAAAGCCTTCCTTGAGAAATGGACTATCCAAAAGTAGTTTCTGAAATAAGCGCGCAAAAACAAACAAACAAACTCTTCAGCTTAAATAGTAAAGTAGGTAATTAGTAAAGACAACATTTTCCCCAAACCAAACAGTGGCAAAACACTTAGGCTCGTATTAATAAATCGCACTCAACTCTGAGTTCGATCTTGAGTGCGAACTTGATATGATATTCTCGTATAAAACAGCACCTCAAGTTCGCGCTCAAGTTCGATCTCAGAGTTGAGTGCGAATTATTAATACGAGCCTAGGACACTGTAGCAAGCAAGTGACTTCATTGAGGCCAATATTCGTTTGTACACTTGTGTCTTCACTGCGGCCAACTAACTCAGAACGCACTGTATAGTCATTGTTGACCGTTTGTCAAACGAAGGTGAGTCTTTGTGCCTTTGTAGAGAAGCCAGCGAACTGACTGTATGAATGAGTACATCGTTGAATGTGCAAAGTCGAAGTAGCTATTAGTTTTGAAGTTGATAAACAGAAATTAATGAATGAAAAATCCTTATTATCAGATCAGAAGAAATACATTTACGGCGGCCATACGATTTTTCATTACAAACTGTATGGGAAAAGGTTTTTGTGATTTATTACATTTGTTTAACCTAAAATGGTCCCATAGTCTTTCGATCCTTACATGAAATAGGAACGACTGGCATGAAAATAAATTGCCTATTTCAGCAACTTTTTTTGCTGACTGTAACTTTTTCCCAATATCTGTGAATGCAGATCCAAATATCTCAAAGTTATGGATGACTGATGGCATTTTTAAAATTCCACCCTGGAGTGATCTTTCAACGCACAGCACAAACTGGGCGTATCAAGGGTATGAAAGTTAGTATGAAACTTTGAAAATTTTAAACCGATCGGGCTGAAACTCTGCAGCATAAAGCTACTACGCAGGCATCTAGGAGATGCGGAAAGCATGCCTGCCTGTAGAAAGGATTTTGATAAATTCTACCCCTAAGGGCATAAAACAGGTGATGAACATTAACCTTCTATACTTGCAACACGCCACGCATTCTAATATTTCGTCACACGTACCTACGGCAGGCATCGAACTTCGGACCTCAGGCCCACTTGACAGAACGAGGTAATTGATCCCCGAATCGTCTAGCCATCTTGTTGACAGTAAGCGATGAACCAATTTCAACAATGACCGCTACGAAATACAGGGAGCGTTTACACTCTACGATAATAATGCCCTTTTAAAAAAAATAAAATGAAAAATAAAAACTTTTTATTTCGGACAGCGTGGATCCATAGTTTGTTAGTAAAAAACATTTCTTAAAAAGCTATGTTAGTATGTCGGACAAGGTAATTAAAATTTTACAATATTGGCACTATGGGTGAATGTGCTAAGAGCTACTAAACAAATGTGTTTCTGTAGTAACTCTCCGCACCAGGCATCTCCACAGCTGTGATGTGTACCTATTTGCCAAGGTCATCAGGATGCTGTTGTGTCTGTACTTTTAGCCGTAGATTCAAAATTAGCGTCGCAACACTTTGTTAGGGGTATCGTTCGATTTTAAAAGACCTACGATACCACCAGGGGTATCATCGCTAGGGGTATCGTGGGTCCGCAGTGGATTCAAATTGTTAGAGATATGCCCTGGCACCAGAAAATTGTGGCATTATCTTGTTTGAAACGACACACGTTGCTGACACATCGATAGCGGTTTATAATAATTTTAAAAATTTATAAATTTTTGTTTAGTTAGGTATTTACAAGAGCTGTTTTAGCTCCACGATTGCTGCAGGATTCTGGATGGCTGATTAAAAATCGCGAGAAAAGAAAGTATGGACTTTTGAATTTTAAATTTTGAGGCAATTTTACATTTCCAACCATCATGGAGGTCTGAACGTCCATGAAGGCTGAAAGGAAGTTACAATGTGACATTTAGTCTAGGGCATAGATCGGTTAGATCGGTGGTCGAGTAATTTATTGTTGCAATTTTAACGATTAATAATGCTTTTAAGAAGCCTATATTAATAATATTTTGATTTGATTTATTGATAGAGTATAGTAAATATCTTAGGTATTTATTTATTATCATCGTATCGCACCGTATAAACCGGGCCTGGGCAAGTAGATAATGGCGGCATTATCCCAGGAATAAGCCTGGGCCATTGTGAGCTCGTCCTGTACCTTCGCTCCTTGACATCGTTGCGCGATTGGCTGGGATAATTCCGAGATGGAATTATAAATCAATAAATAATCACTACATTTATTTATAACTGGTTTTGCGCATGCGGTTTCAGACGGGTGTAATTTCTTTTTTTAAATATCCCCCCCTTTCCTCCCATTTCCGGGATAAAAAGTACCCTATGTTCACCGGGGATAGTGTAGCTATCCAACAGAGAAAGAATAATTCAATCCAGTCCAGTAATTTCGAGTTTATTTACAAAAATACAAATCTTTCCTCTTTATAATATTAAATTTAGATATCAGGAAGGTACTCTTTCGAGATCACGGATCCTCAGGGACCCGGTCCTTTGAAGCATGAGTGGGTCCAAAGCCAACAGCACGGAGGCTTTTTATCTAAATGACATATCATTACTCATAAGTAGGTCTATGTACATCTGCTAGGTTCTACTTCTGACTGAATAAATAGAGATCTAGTCAAAGACAGCAACTATGCTGAATTAAGCTATGTAAAATATGTGTTGTAATGTACCTACATATTTTCTTTGTTTCTGTTTTCAAAAAACGTATGAAGTTGGTGGCATAGTTTTCAATTTAAGCATACATATTTACCTAGATAGGAATAGACTTTGTCTAATAATCTTTCATCAAAACAACAGTTGAATTCTTCGAAACTCCAATCTAGGTTTTAAAAATAGGCCAGCCTAGCTCAGATGCAATTCATTCTAGTTTCCAATGCAGCGGAGTGCACGTAACGAAACAGGTGTTTAGATGCCATTGTGCGTTTTTTCCTTTTCGTGTGAACTTTACCTCGTAATTGTTAAGACTGTGAAGTGTAAAGCGAGACAGCTATCGTTTGCTGTCTCTCTCTTGGACATTTCTTAATAGATTCGCCCGAAGTTAGATATCATCTAGCCATATTTTGTACAGCTCTAAAATTGGCATTAAAATTTGGGCTTAGTAGCTGATTCGCACGAAATTAATTCGCCCGAACGTGCGAATCGTCCACTTTCAAAATTAATATTTTTTTACTAGGCTTTTCGCACGGATGAATTGAAATCGCGTGCGAATCGACCATTACAAGAACTAGTAGTATCGGTGCGAAACGCCTACTAAAAAATAATTATTTTTGAAAATGGACGATTCGCACGTTCGTGCGAATTAATTTCGTGCGAATCGACTACTAACCCAAAATTTGAAGCAACTGTCGCTTCTTATTGCACTTACAGCATGGTGAAACGTGCGTAATATCAAACCAAATAATGGCACACTTTTTTGGTGTCGGGGCATATCTAACGATTGAAATTTATGTATTCAGGGTTTTTTTTTCATAACATTCGTTTAAACACGATTGTGATAACCAAAAGGTCGCGGGTTCGGTCCCCGCTCTGTGCAAACATTTGGTTATGAACATGTGCTTTTGCACTGGTCTGGGTGTTATATTACCTACCTATATGGATTATATTTAAGTATATTGTAGTGTACTTCCTCCTTCCTTCATTTAAGATACTTTTTCACGCTTCTTTTGAAGGAAATTACTTCACTTTTTACCACCAGACAGAGAAGAGCCAATGAACGGTCATTTTTATAAAAAAATAGAAAAAGCCGAGCTGACCCTAATTTGAGTCAACTTTATTTGAAGAAACTTAATTTGATGAATGTAAACATGAGTTTGTCCGTATGTTAAATAGAAAGATACCGCTATGCCATAGAAGCACCATCCATACTAATATGTACCTACTATGAATACGTTAGTAGCTAGGACAATCGAATGATTTAATAGTCGTAAAGTTCAACAAAAGGTTGCAAGCTCTAACCTTCCAGCATAAATAAATAAGTATCTTAAAATTTACGAGTAGGTAACACACCAATTGCCTAGCTCCAAACTAAGCTCGAAGCTTGTACTATGACAGCTAAGGAACGGATAGACATACTTAAATATACTTTTATAAACATCCATGACTCGATTACAAATGCCGATGTTCATCACACAAACATTTGCCCCTAACGGGATTCGAACCTGCAACTTTTAGTTAAGTAGCCTCTGACTACTGGACCAACGGGCCCGTCAAATGTCAGCTCAGCATGGATTCAAATGGACTATTCAGCACAAAAACATTTTTTCCATACGAACCAGTAAGTAGGTAGCTCCTGAGATTCCAGCATTCCTGCTAATCCCCATAATTTTATATAATGCAAAATTAAATCTGTCTAACTATCTGTCTGTACGCTTTTCCGCTTATGCCACTCAACTATTTTGATGAAATTTGGCACAGAGAATACAATTACCACGAGAAAGGACATAGGCTACCATTTGATGCTTGAAAAAGGGATCTGAAATCCACGCCGACGAAGTCGCGTTTGGCCGCTAGTAAATTAAGTAATAAGTATATAGTAACTAGCGGCCGCCCGCGAGTCCGTCCGCGTGGATTTCTTTTTTTTCGAAATAAAAAGTAGCCTATGTTCTGTCTCAGGGTCTAAAGATTGTCTGTACCAAATTTCATCAAAATCGGTTGCGAGGTTTAAGCGGGAAAGCGTAACAGACAGACAGACAGACAGACAGACAGACAGACAGACAGACAGACAGACAGACAGACAGACAGAGTTACTTTCGCATTTATAATATTAGTTGGGATAATATTAGTTGGGATATATAGATTTCATCTTCTCTATATCAAATAAACGCAATATCTAGATATTATTGAGTTTGTCGTGAGTTTTCAATTCGTGATCAATGATTGCAATCGAAGTCTATGAATTACGAGTCATTTTATGCTAATTTCGTGTCTATTGATAACCAACTGATTACAAACCGTTTGAATAGTATTTATTGAGCTGATCAATTGTATTTAAATCTAAATGTTACCCAATTATGAGAGAGGTAGAGCTTTGTGGAACTTCCACTCGAATGAGCCGCTCGTCTGGGGAAGTACCTCCACCTTACAGAAGATCACAGTGAAGTAGCACTTCGTAACTGTTGTGCTATGTGTCTGCTGGAGAGTAAGGACGCCAGAGCTCTGTTGGGAAGGGTATGGTGTTTTAAAGGCAGACGAACGTTCTAATAATTTATATTTATTTTTGACAATTGTACACATTTTCACAATAAGCACTGTTAATAAATTTTGTTTGTTAAAATTGTTTTTAGGTAGGTACTGGTCTAAATCGGTTGACATGAAGTCCTAGCCATTCAACCTGCTCTGACACCTGCCCTGTAATGTGAAGCGACGTTCGCTTAACATCGAAAATAGTTTTTGGTGTCGGGCATATCTAGCCATTTTAATCAATGCCTCTCCAAACAAACCTCCAAATGACGTGGCTCTAGCATTTTTGATTTTAATATTCAATTTGAATTATTCAAAACATTCAATTTAGAAGCTACACGTAAATTATGACCAATAAAAAACTTAAAACGAGTCTTCAATCATTTGTCCAAGCGATTTGCAACCTTAAATCTATCAGAATTAGGTTGAATTATATTAGATCTTGATTATTTCTATGTCTATGTCTAAGAACTTCTGACTACTTCTGAGCAAAGTTAGGTAATAATCAGGTTTGACAAGTAATTTGGTTTAATAGATGATATGTCGGCCTATGTGTGGATTTGTGCCATTAGCTCGGCGGTGAGGGAAAACACCGTGAGGAAACCTGCACATTCAGATAGTTCCTGACTTTAGTTCAGTTAGATCTGAATGTGTAACCATGATCCAATCTGTCTGGTTCCCTCTAAGGGTTACGAAGGTCTGATGGCAGTCGCTTCACTGTAATAACCAGACTCGCCAAATCCTGGATCATGGTCAAAGCGGACCCCGCATAGAAACGGGATAAACGCTAGGAGGATGATGGATGACATGTCAGCCTAGAAAATTCAAATTCAAAGTTTATTTATTGCGAATGTAAGTAGAAATAGGTTATTACAATCTGGTTAGTATCATTACATTGTGCCTTAACAGACTTGCTATAATTGGTAACACATTAATAGCAAGGATTAGTAATTTATTACAAATACAACATAGAAAAAAGGCTAGCTTGGTACATTATACGAAAATATTTGAAGTTTAAATTTTTTATTAAAAGCAATAATAGAAAAGCAGAGGAATACTCTTTGTCAAGGGAGCACAAACAGGATATTAATTGATAAATTTTCTTCAATAGCAAATCGGGCCATTCCTGCAAACCTATAATAGTGTCTAGAGTAGTAGGTACTTGGTAGCACCCCATCTCTTCCCGTGGGTGTCGTAAGAAGCGACTAAGGAACATTCCGGGGGATGGGCAGCAGCGTTCCCCTGTGTTGTATCGCTCACCATACTTCGAGAGATCAGGTCAAAGGATTAACGTGCTTCCCGAGGAACGGGGGTGTTATACACAAAGTTCATAATACTGGCGGCAGATCATATCTACTAATATTATAAATGCGAAAGTAACTCTGTCTGTATGTCTGTCTGTCTGTGACGCTTTCTTGCTTAAACCTCTCAACCGATTTTAATGAAATTTGGCACAGAGAATCTTTAGACCCTGAGAAAGAACATAGGCTACCTTTTATTGCGAAAAATCCACGCGAACAAAGGTGCGGGCGGCAGCTAGTTTAGTATTTAGCATAGTCGCTTTATTCTGTCTGTCCCTATGCCATCATCATCCTCCTGCCGCAGGTAGCGCAAAATTTCTTCTCCTTCCACTCACTTCTGTCAGCCCCTTCCTAGGTAGGATATGTACCTATGCTTAAATCTTTAAAACTACGCAAACTATTTCATGTCGTTTTTTTATCAGATGGTCATTCAAGAGGAAGGTTTATGTGTACATGCATTTTAGTAAGTAATACCCTCCGGCCGTATTCGGCCATGGCGGCCGATCTTCCGATCGGCCAGGTACCTACGCAGGATATATTATAGTGCACAAGTGAGTGCGCAAGCACTGGTGTACTCCCTATTCCTTTACTCTCATAATTCGGTGGGACAGCAATCTGACACGACCGTAGAGATCAGGCGCAGGACCAACGGCTTAACGTGCCTTCCGAAGCACGGAGGAGCTCGAGATGAAATTTTTCGGTCACCCATCCGATGACTGGCATCTGCGAACGTTGCTTAACTTTTAGCAACCGCAGGCCGAGTGCGCTAACCACTGCGCCATCGAGCTTCTCCGAGCTTCAGAAGTTATAATATTAGAAGGGATATTACCTCATGCACTTTAGTACCATTGCACTCGTACAAAGCCGAGGCGGGTCGCTAGTTTGATAATATAATCTGTGAGGCATGAAAGCACTGCATGAAAGTGTGATAATACGTCACTAACAGATGACTTTGTTATCAAACTTTTGAGAATCGCTGTTTTGTTTATCATCACGCTCGTCACTGGATAGTCGACGCTATCAATAGAAAATTCATGTGATTTAAATCACTAGATTTGCCCTCGTTACAATCGAAATTGGCAATAAAATAAGAGAGTCAGTCGCTTCCTAGAGGAAGACAGACAGCACATTGACAATCACCAGTTTGATTGAAAACTATGGTCATCGTGCTGTCTCGCTATTATTTTCGACCCAATTTCGGAAGTTTAATCAAACGATTTTAATCTATGGCAAATTCATACCTATGATTTATTATTGTTCTGTTTTTTTATGGCTTTGTAAGTAGGTATAGTGGCTCCACTCTGCCTGATGGTAAGCAAAAGAGAAGCCCTGATTGCCATGGCAACGGATGCGGTACCAAAGTGATATCCTATCCGTTGGGTATAGGTATTAGGTAGGTATCGCATTATCGGCCGTAAAACTCCGACTTTTCTATTCGACGAAAAAATTGAATTTTTACAATTAAATATTTTCTGGTTTCCCTTGTAAGGGTTACGGAGATCAGATGGCATTCGCTCCAATGTTATAACCAGGCTGGTCAATTCAGGATCATAGTCGTAGCGTACCCTGGGTTCCGAGGCAATGGCCGAGGATGGAACCCCTGAGAGGCGCTTGGATAATGATGATGATGATGAAGTAGGCAGTTAAACATTTATCAAATAGTAACTACCTAGGTAATTAAAGGGTTCCTTTTACGAGTGCCTACGTAAGTAAGTACCTTAGTTACCTTCTTAACTTAGACACGAACTTCGACAAAATTTTCTTACCTAATTTGAATAAAAAAAAATATTTTCACAATATTACGTAACAAGATGTAGCGCTTGAAAAAATATAAAAAAATAATATTAGTTTTAAGGTGCCTAGTACCTTTAAATTGTGTATTTTAATGAAAAGAAAGCTTACGCGTAGTGCGTAAAGGCTAAAAAGCCAATTTTCGGAGGTAACTTTTGCCACTTTTGCTTTTGCAAAAGTTTAGTTAGGCTATTTTTTCAACTTATTAAGTAAATCTCTTAAATTAAGAATGATTTATAATCGTGAATACTTACAAGGCTCACGAAATGAAACAGTTAAAAACAGATACTACCTTTAACCCGTTATGTTTACCCATAAGTAGTAGGTACCTATCTATTTTCTTGTTTCATTGCATCCCAAATAAGTTTTATTTTATTTGGACCGGGCGGCTTTGCATTTAACTTAATCAGCCCAGTATCATTAACCAAATTGATCTATTATGATCGTCATGCTATTAAATAACATTTCCGAATCCCACACTTATCAGAAAGTGTATTCATCTCTCATTTAGATCTCAAATAGATACATTTTAGAATACTTACTCAGAGAGAGCGACAGGTCTCCAATCATATCCATGTTCATGGTATCACTTTACAAAAACAATCATATGTTTTTATTTTCACTTTGAACCGTTGTTTCAACCTGTCATCCATTTCTTAATCAATCTACTTTGTTTTGACATCAGACACTGAATTATATATCATTACAATCAATAAACATTCGCAGGACACTCATTTTTTTCCGTATTTGCACAATATAACATGATACCAATACACCTATCAAAAGAAACACAGTTATCGGTTAAAATACGGGTAAAAAAACACAGTTTCACTCCAATATAGCTGCAGTTTCGAACAATTGGAATCACTTGTCGCTAAACGCGGATTTGTAATAAAAAATACACAAAGTTTTGTTAAAAAATCTCTGATAAATCTCAACACGCAGTGGACAATCACAAAAACAGTGCCAGACGTCACTGAGTCAAACCTGTTTGGATTTTTTTCTCGTTCTAGAGAGACACATGACTGTATTGACTTTTGGTACGTAGTACCAGCGTTCGTCAAGAGATGGCGGTAGCAGCGAAACAATCTCGCTGTATTCGTAGAATGTGAGAAGTCGACCAAATACTGATGATTGCGGGTTCGATTCCCGCACGTGACAAATACACACGTACGTTATAGTACATATACGTCAATTTGTACTAGTCTTAAAGATTACCTGTGCCAAATAACTAAAAAACTTTGTATAAAAATACTGTTACCTACACAAGTGCTCAACTTAATACGAAATCAGATCAGTGTGGGTAGGTAGGTTTACGGTACCGTTAAAACCACGTACCTAGATTGATTTGTTATTTAATTAAAAAAAAAATATATATATTTTGTGAACGCATGACAATTGAAGGATTATGTTAAACTTTAATATAATTATCAAACATTTTCAAGCAATCAAAATCAAAATAATTGCTAAGAAAAAGGTTCAGTTCAGAAGGCATAAAATTACAAAACGGGGCCGCGACCTGCAAACTAAGAAACCTTGTTTACTAGCACAGTAGCGCCACCACAGACGCAGCGGTCAATTGAGGAACCAACTTGTCAATTTAGTGCCACTATTTGCCGCTAGATGGCACTGTTCAGCGTTGTAAATGACCGCGGAAATCTAATTAAATTCCCCATCTGATTGTTTTTGCTTTTAACAAACCGTGCATAGTTTTATTGGCATATCAAATTCTTACTTTTATGTTGATTAAAATAGAGGGACAGATTTTAAGATCTAGGACGATAAAATAGGGTATTCACTGGTTCGATGGACATTTTGTTAGTGATCTCTTCTATGCGCCAAGTGTTGTAGGTTCGAATCCCAAACAACGTAGTAATTTATAGGTAAATAAGGAAGACTTTTTATAGCAAAGTGGCAGTAGGAGGATGCACTTTATAATGATTACCACACAAGAATTAGTTATGTAGGGTTCACACACATTCGGTTCAAATCCCAGGCCGGACAGCAAAAATAGTCGGAATAGGTTTTTTTGTTATCATAATTTAACGGCAGTCTAAAGTCTACAAGATGAGCTGCTTTCATTATAACAACCCTGTGTTTCGGAAAACACTTAAATACCTATTCAACTTATGCGTAGTTGGATGATATTAAAGTCTAGAATGGATGTAGATAGCATCGGTTTAATACAGTACCGACGTATAGATTTTACAAAAGTTAATTATCAACAACATCAATAACTAAGTAAAAATATCACAGAATAATAATAGCAATATTAAATTGAGGTCAATAATCTCACAGACTAAATAAATCTGTAGGAAACCTTAACCTCCGTTGCTATGGAAACCACAGTGACAACAAATCAAAATAAATTGTCAAAGTGACAGAATCAGGTATGTTATTCAATTTCATTAAATTCTAGTGTTTTAAAACTAAATAAAGACGAACATAAGTTTTACCGTTGGTAAGTGACTTCACTACGTAGACTCTTGCAATTCCGTAAGACTCAAAATACGAAGACATGTCCCCAGACAAAGTAGCTGCCCGCCAACGAGTATTAACGTGGCTAACCTCCCCGTTAGCCACGTTAATACTCGTCCTTTGGTACCCACTTAGATCAAAATCACTACATAGTATAAAATAAAGTCGCTTTCTCTGTCCCTATGTCCCTTTGTATGCTTAAATCTTTGAAGCTACGCAACGGATTTTGATGCGGTTTTTTTAATAGATAGGTGATTCAATGGGAAGGTTTTTATGTATAATACATGCATAATATAGTAGAGAAACACTAATAAACTTAGTTGCACCCGTACGAAGTCGGGGCGGGTCGCTAGTCAAAAATAAAAATCAAAATTATCTTTATTAAAATAGGCCTCAGGACAGCACTTATGAATATTCAATAATAAAGTTATAAAAACTACATAATATTGACTCTACCACCGACTTCACAATGCAGTCAACTTCAGAAGAAGCGGCAAGAAACTCGACTTTTAAATCGCCAATTTTTTACATTTATTTTCATTATTACAATAAGTCTACATACTTGTACTAGGTCATACAGTTACCTCTTTTAAATATAAAATTAAGAAAATACTTATCACTACATAGTATAAAACAAAGTCGCTTTTTCTGTCATGTTGTATGTTGTATGTCCCTATGAACGCTTAAATCTTTAAAACTACGCAACGGATTTTGATGCGGTTTTTTTTAATAGATAGAGTAACTCATGAGGAAGGTTTTTATGTATAATATCATCCATTAAAAATGTCGTTTTCTCGTCGGCCATACACGACGGTGGCGTGTTGGGCACTTTTTCATTTGTCGTCCAGTGCCGACCGTGGCGTTCAAAAGGTTAAATAGTGGACAAGTACCACAGGCGCAGCCGGGGCGGGCCGCTAGTAATAAATATATGAACAGATTGCTTCCCAGTCGACCAGTCCCCAAAAGCGGCACCTGTTCACAAGTATAACGTATGTGTCAGCCATCATCTCACTCAACCATTTTAGAGGGAATGAAATGACCCGCCAAATAGCGCCACCACCCCAGAAACAAGGTTCTGGAGGTGCCTTTCGAGAGGGCCGCAAAGCGTTCGAGCGTGGCAAGCAACCTACCCGCGTCTCAGCCAGCCCCACTGAATCCGAGACCAAAGGGACCAGTCTGGTTTAGGGTGGCGTCTTGGTTTTTTTTTGTTTTTTTTTGACATTTCACAACAGCACATACATTGATCTGCCTCCGTGTTAACTAGCTTAAGCACTTGTGTTACAGACATCAGAATTAACAGTGGTATTACAAATATACCTACTTAAATACATACTCAGACATATAACATCCAGACCAGAACAAACAGACTATGTTCATGCACACAAATGTTTGTCCTTTGCTTAAAAACTGTTTTTTTTTATAGTATTTTGTAAGGCAACATATGCATTAACATATGCATTTGTTTATAGGCCTATAAACAAATGCATATAATATTATCAAGTACTTTTATTCCAGGTGCAAGAAGTAATAAGAAGTAGCCAAGATGCCTGAACTTGTGGAGCAGATGTACTGCTCTCAGCAGATAGTGATACCTCCGAAGTTTCCCTACATTCTGAAGAGGTACTGCAAAGGTAAGTTTTATACATCGTTTCCTTGATGATGTACTAGCTTTTCGCCCGCGTCTCCGTCCGCGTCGATTTCGATGATATTGCTTACCTCGGGTATCGTATTATTTCGCTTCTAAATTGATATGTTTATATAAGTTTGCAATGTATGTATGTATAACCTTTTTTTAAACGACACAGCGCCATTTGCAAACTATGCATTAAGCAAAGAATATTTTTCGTTCACCTCGGGAATATCATATTTCACATTTCATTTCATTCTATTTCAATAATACATATAAGGGTTCCTAGTAGACTACGGAACCCTAAAAAGTACCATATTATTTAATGCGGACTTCTAACTTTACCTCTGCAAAATTTCAAAGCAATCGATTTAGTAGTTACCGCGTGAAAGCGGAACAAACAAACAAACAAACTCACTTTCCGATTTATAACATGAGTAAGGATAAGGATTCTAATCGCGTCCGAATCAACTCCTTTTTATATATTTTATAGTAGTCTTGTATCACACATGACAAAACTTGTTTCATAGAAAAGTACCTATAACATTCTTTTTTCTTCAGCTGCAATAAAAACTCAACCCTACGACCTCCTCCGCTGGTCCCACGAGTACTTCAAGGCGCTGGCTCAGCGGCGCCCCCCTCCCGTGAAGCTGCGGCTCGAGTACCCTGTCTTCAGCACCGAGGGGGGGCTCACCAGGGGATGCCTGAAGGTGCTCGCCAATGCGGTAGGTGGCATAGCACTCCCAAGCCCCCCACTCTCATAAATATGACTGATGACACCGAACTCGGTGACAGCAATCTGACACGACCGTAGAGAGATCAGTAGCAAAGCCAACGACAAAATTTTAAGGTCACCCATCCGATGACCGCCCTCTCAAATGTTGCTTAACTTCAACAATCGCAAAGTGAGCTCATGAACCAATGCGCCATCGAGCTCTTCAAATGTGTTTTATTGCTAATGCTTGGTAGCTTAGTTGTAAGCAACGCTGCTACACACAAACAATGTCATAATCAAACTCTAAGTACGGAATTTTTCGGTCACCCATCCGATGACCACCCTTGCAAAAGTTGCTTAACTTCAGCAATCGCAGACTGAGCGGGAGAAACACTGCGCCATTGAGATCCTCTAAGATGTATATCTAAGTCAGTGTTCGGTGATGGAAAACATCGCGAGGAAAGCACGTCAGTACACCAGCCGCATGAGTTCCTCTCACGTGTGTCTTCTCGCTATAGCTTCGTGATTAGTGGCAAAGGAAGACGCTTCACACTCTTGAGGATATCCAAAATCTGTGTGCGAAAGACACCTTAAATATATTCTCGGGACCCAGCATGCTAGTAGACCAGCCGCTCTCGCTTCTCCGCTGGTCCCACGAGTACTTCAAGGCGCTGGCTCAGCGGCGCCCCCCTCCCGTGAAGCTGCGGCTCGAGTACCCTGTCTTCAGCACCGAGGGGGGGCTCACCAGGGGCTGCCTCAAGGTGCTCGCCAATGCGGTAGGTGGCCTAGCACTACCAAACCCCCACTATCATAAATATGACGTGATGACACCGAACTCGGTGACAGCAATCTGACACGACCGCAGAGAGATTAGGCGCAGGACCAACGGATAACATGCCTTCCTAAGCACGTAGGAGCTCAAGATGTAACTCCGATGACAGCCCTCGCAAAATTTGCTTATGCTAGTAAGTAAGGTAACATCTGCTAAGCTCAATTTGGAGCAGGTTACAGGGTTTAAGACAGATAATGCATCTGCGAAACTTGTGAAGTTGTTGATACCTTCTAGATCGTTTGCCTCCAAAAAGCACATGACATGATGTGTCTTCTAACGTAATACTAATAATAGATCCTAGTTTTCACATATCACTTCATGTAATACTAAAGCTTGACGAGCAAGGTGCCGCAGCGGCTAAAGTGCTTGTTCAGCGTATGTTTAGGTTAAGCAACTTTTGCAAGGTCTGTTACAGGATGGGTGACCAGAATTAGAGGCGTTTCGACGCTCACACAACAATAAGTATAATGTCAAATATTTACCTAGGTACTTTGTTACTTTCTGAGGGAACATATAATCCATCTTAAGCTTGACTCTTGTTCCAGCTCCAAGGAATGTCAGCGATCCCCCTCCCGGTCCTGAAGACGGCCTGGGGCGGCTTCTGCCTGGACCCTGGAGAGCTGAAGAGGATCCTGTGCCTCTGCGAAGTGTACATGAGGCAGGAGTCTGTGCCTTTCCTGCATTTTGTGGCGGTCGCTGGGGGCTTGTTGACTAAGGTAGATATCTTGTTAGAGATGATGTAGATCAAAACATAAGAAATGTTATGTGTATTATACTCATAACCCTTCCTCTGTTATTATTATATCTGATTAAAAAAAACGCATAAAAGTCGGTTGCGTAGTTTTAAAGATTTAAGCATACATAGGACCTGACAAAAAAGCGACTTTGTTTTATACTGTAAAGTGATTAAATCAGCGTCGGCCTTTGCCTCAGAGCCCAAAGTACGCTAAGACAATGATCCTGAATTAACCAGCCTGGTTATTACAATGGTGCAAGGAAGAGTAAGACCAAGAAAAAGATAGATGGATTGTGTGAAGAATGATATGAGTGAAAAAAGTGTGAAAGAATGTTAAGACCTGTATGGAAGAAGTCAACATGTTGCACCGACCAGATAGACTTGGAACAGGGCAGGCAAATTATGATGACGCACTAACTTTTGTATATTTTATTTAAGCATTTTTAAATGCTAGGTATTATTTAACCTTTTAACTATAATGTTAAAATTAGAAACAAAGAAAAATTCATCAGATCTCGCGGCTCAGGCGGGAATCGAACCCAGCGCTTCTTGCAATCCGGGCAAGCGCTCAAAGCAAAGCGGGCAAGATGACGTAGTGATAAAATCTTCTCAGGCCTTCAGGGTAAGGATGACTGGCTCAATGAGTACTATGTGCTTTTGAGCCAGTCAACCTTATATCTGGACCTTACTTCCGCTTACTATCAGGTGGAGTAAGGTCATCCTGAACGTCTCTTTTAATAAAAAAAAAGCCAATTGTACATATTCCAGAGTCTAACCCACACGATGATCCTTCTCTGCGAGTCTCTGACGAAGGAGCCTGACGGTGGTTCTGCAGCCATCAGCGTCAGCGACTTTCTCGTCATGTACAAGTTCCTGGCCAAGGTCGACGCGTCCAAGGATGTGCGGTATTTCAACGGGTTTAGGGAAGGTGGGTTACTAGTAATAAATCTATACTAATATAATGAAGCAGAAAAGTTTGTTTGTTTGTTTGAACGCGCTAATCTCGGAAACTACTAGTTGGTTTTTAGGGTTCCGTAGCCAAAATGGCAAAAAAACGGAACCCTTATAGATTCGTCATGTCTGTCTGTCTGTCTGTCTGTCTGTCTGTCTGTCTGTCCGCCAGTCTGTCACAGCCACTTTTTTCCAAAACTATAAGTACTATACTGTTGAAACTTAGTGAGTAGATGTATTCTGTGAACCGCAACAAGGTTTTCACACGAAAATAGAAAAAACATAAAAAAAGTGGGGGGTCCCCATAGTCAGAACTGAAACTCGAAATATTTTTTTTCATTGAACATATACGTGTGGGGTATCTATGGATAGGTCTTTAAAAATTATATTAAGGTTTCTAATATCACTTTTTTCTAAAGTGAATACTTTGCGTGACAGACCCTTCCAAAGTGGAAAAAAGTATGTCCCCCCCCCCCTCTAACTTCCAAAATAAGAGGATGATAAAACTGAAATAATTATATAATGTACATTACCATAAAAACTACCAACGAAAATTGGTTTGAACGAAATCTATTCAGTACTTTTTTTTATACGTCAAAAATAGAATTTGTACGGAACCCTCAGTGCGGGAGTCAAACTCGCACTTGGCCAATTTTTTTTTTAGGGTTCCGTAGCCAAAATGGCAAAAAAACGGAACCCTTATAGATTCGTCATGTCTGTCTGTCTGTCTGTCTGTCTGTCCGCCAGTCTGTCACAGCCACTTTTTTCCGAAACTATAAGTACTATACTATTGAAACTTGGTGAGGGGATGTATTTTGTGAACCGCAACAAGGTTTACACACGAAAATAGAAAAAAAATTAAAAAAATGGGGGGTCCCCATAGTTAGAACTGAAACTGAAAATATTTTTTTTCATTGAACATATACGTGTGGGGTATCTATGAATAGGTCTTTAAAAATTATATTAAGGTTTCTAAGCTCATTTTTTAGGGTTCCGTACCTCAAAAGGAAAAAACGGAACCCTTATAGGATCACTTTGTTGTCCGTCTGTCCGTCCGTCCGTCCGTCCGTCCGTCTGTCAAGACCCTTTTTCTCAGGAACGCGTGGAGGTATGAAGCTGAAATTTATATCAATTACTCAGGTCTACTGTCCCTTGAAGCCGTGAAAAAATCAAACTTCTAAGCCAACGCAATCAAAAGATACAGCCGTTTATGCCGCAAATTTTCGACACTTGCAAGGGAATCAAAACCTACAGGGTGCTTCCCGTGAACTCAGAATCTTAAAATTTGGTACGAAGCAACGTCTTATAGCATAGATAAAGGAAAAATTACGAAAACCATAAATTTTTAGTTACATCACATAATATATATTTTTTTAATAATTTTAAACTTACTACCCATTTCCTCATAAACGCGTAGAGGTATTAAATTGAAATTCATACCAAATACTGTTACCAAATACTGTTATGAATTTCATTTTGCAATAAAAATACCATAGTTATGACTCGATTGTCGTAACGAACGAACTTTGTAAACCTTGCAGGTTTGTACGGAACCCTCGGTGCGCGAGTCCGACTCGCACTTGGCCGGTTTTTTCTTAAGTGAATACTTTGCGTGACAGACTCTTCCAAAGTGGAAAAAAGTGTGTCCCCCCCCTCTAACTTCTAAAGTAAGAAGATGATAAATCTGAAATAAATATATAATGTACATTACCATAAAAACTACCAACGAAAATTAGTTCGAACGAAATCTATCCAGTAGTTTTTTTTAAAACGTCAAAAATATAATTTGTACGGAACCCTCAGTGCGGGAGTCCGACTCGCACTTGGCCAATTTTTTTTTAATAAATATCCTTGGACTAACACACCAATTGCCTAGCCCCAAACTAAGCTCGAAGCTTGTACTATGGATGCCAGGGAACAGAAAGACATACTTAAATACTTTAATAAACATCCATGACTCGAATACAAATGCTGATGTTCATCACACAAACATTTGCGCCTAGCGGGATTCGAACCCGCGACCTTTGGTTTTGTAGCCAGGGTCTCTAGCCACTCGATCAAAGGGCCTGTCAAAAAAATTATGTGCTGGATAAAAAAATTGGAAAAAACTTATGTGTTGGATAGTCCATGTGACGAGGAAGGTTTTAAGCTATAGCATAACAGAAATCAACGCGGACGGAGTCGCGGGCGGTCGCTAGTAATAAAAAATAAATTCTCTGGACTAACACACCAATTTCCCAGCCCGAAGTTAAGCTCGAAGCTTGTACTATGGATGCTAGAAAACCGCAATGATGTATTCTGGATTCAAACCTAATTAAAATTATTATTGTTAAACAGATTACGTTCCGCCAGAGGAAGAAGTAGTTGAAGAAGAAGAAGAAGTTGATGACGTGAATACTGATGATGACGTGAGTAAGAATTTGGCAAAAAAAATGTGCAGTTTATTACTTACATACTTTTGTGAAAATGTATAAGAGCTCGGGCTGGGACCCAATTGAAAACATTTTTTTTAATGGTAGCGGTGGCAATAGAGTTAGCGGGTCGTCTGATGGTAAGCAATCACCGCCGCCCATGGACATCCGCGACACCAGAGGTATCGCCGATGCGTTGCCGGCCTTTAAAACCCCAAACCTTCCCCAACTGAGCGACCTTACTCACCAGCAGAAACATAGCACAACAGTTGCAAAATTACTACACACTAGTACCAAATTTATTCCCTTGCAGTTTCGAAAACCTAGGGACATTCAGCAGTGCAGCAGCACTTCCTAACTTTCGCTTACCATCAGGTGTCTGCAATCCTACATTGGAGCTCTACAATAGAGCATATTGGCTCCACTTTGCCTGATGATAAGCATCATGATTTGAATGAATTGCCATTTTTTTCGATTCTTTGGCGGAATAGGGTTTTTTATTTTAATCAAGAAACAAACAGCAGTTTCATTATACACAGGAATAAAATACTCAAGTCATACACTTGTCAAAATATTTTCAAAAAGTTTCTCTTACATAACTGGTATCAATTACGCACTATGATTACGTTCAATTAGATAATCAGTCTATGCTTTACAAATTTATATGTATGCCGGCACATTTATTAACATTTTTGCCATCACTCACAAAAAGAACTGGTGAAGGAGGGATAAAAGACACCTTCACATCTTAACATAACTTACTCCCACAATTCCCACATAGACCTCATCAGACGACTTCTGGCAAGATAAAGACGACCTTCAGAAGATATCCATCATCAACGACCACGTGGCCAGGACGACGAGGTTGAGCGTGAAGCTGAACATGCCGACCCTGGGCAAGATCGAGCGCTCGCCGTCAATAGAGAGAGCGAGTCAGATAGAGAGGGAGAACTATGCGAGGGAGAGGAGAGGTGGTGTAGATAGACAAGATTGTAGTAGAACATTGTGATAAACATAGAGAGAGGGAGAGAGAGGGAGAGAGAGAGAGATTGGGGGGTGAACTATGCTAGTAGAGGAGATGTTAATTTGTAGATAGATTAGATAGATATAAGCTGAACATGCCAACCCTGGGCAAGATCGAGCGCTCGCCGTCAATAGAGAGAGCGAGCCAGATAGAGAGGGAGAACTATGCGAGGGAGAGGAGAGGTTGATGTGTAGATTTGAGTATATTGAGTAGAGAGAGAGAGAGAGAGAGAGAGAAAAGAGAAGAGAAAGTGGGATTGGGAAATAGATTTGAGTACACTAGAATAATGATAGCATTATTCTAGTGTACTCAAATCTATTATAAAGGTTACTTTTTCTTCGACTATAGAGTCGAAGAAAAAGTAACCTTTCGTACCGAGAGATAGAGAGGGGGGGGTAAAGAGAGTGGGGGATAAAGAGAGGGGGGGGGGATAAAGAGAGAGAAAGGAAAAAGAGAGAGTGAGGAGAACTATGCGGGTGAGAGGAGAGATTAATGAGTAGATAGATAGAAGCTGAACTATGTATTATGTCGGTAGATAGAGATGTAGATTGGCAACAATTAAGCACTTTGGAAAAGAGGTCGAATGTATGACCATACTGATAATCTCATTTCTTTTCAGGGCGCGCCGCTTCAAGTGATGAAGTTGACGTTAGTTTTACTTAAACATAACTTTAAGATCCGTATAAACTGTAAAAACAACATATACGAAAATATACAGTTAAGTATATTTTCGTATATGTTGTTTTTACAGTAAACACTAGACATAACTAGTTGTGATATAATTTAAATCAAAATTCATATCAGAATCTCCATCGTACTTTTATCTATGACAGTATTAAACATTTAAATTAACTTTGTTAATTACAGAAGAAGCTGAGAGAAATAAGTGCCATGCGGATGAGCTCTCAAGATGTTCCCAAAGAAGGTTTGTAACTAGATTTAACTTATTCACTTGTAGCTTTAATATTCAACTCGAACAAATGTGAAACATTGGCCCTTTGGTCTAGTGGTGAAAGACCCTGTCTACAAAACCAAAGTTCGCAGTTTTGAATTCCGCTATTGGCAAATGAGTGGTGATGAATATCGGCATTTTTACTCGAGTTCAAGCTTCGAGCGTAGTTTGGGGCTAGGCAATAGGGATGTTGACACGTGTCACTATTAATTTGAAAACACTTTTCTACAAAAAGAAGACGCATCAATAAATTGAAAATAGATAGTAAGTTACTCAGTTGACTTAAAAAATAATGACTTCATAGTGTGTTATTCCCGTACAAACTTTTATGGCTCTGAATCGTTTTGACAGTTAATAAAAAAACGCTTAATTACTGGTGGTGAACATCCCTATTGCTTAGCCCTGAATCAAGAATCTTAATCCAAGAAATGAATTTATAACATTGTATTTCTTAAAAATACAGATGTATCAAAAGTAAAAGAAGAGAAAGTAGGAGAAAAGAAGAAAGAAGGAATAGAGATAATTGTCAACGATGAAGACGGGAACGAGCTCCCATTCGAGTTTTTCGGTTAACCTATTTGATTATTTGCTGTAGTCCATTTCACAGGTGAATAATAAATAAATAAATAAGGTTAGGACCGCACCTCACATACGTGAGTTCCGTGGTTTAAATACGGGCCCACACTTTTGGATTTTTCGAAAATCTATGTGTGGATTTGTGCCATTAGCTCGGCGGTGAGGGATACCTGCACATTCAGAAAGTTTCTGACTTAAGTTCAGTTAGATCTCATCATCTTAGCTGAGATGGACTTTAAAAAGTAGTGTACAGACAACAGCACGTCAGACGAAACACTTGGGATTTGTAAGGCCCTTATGTCCGAGGAATAAGCGCTACTGTTAAACAACAAGTGTTTACTTTGACGCGTGGCTGACTGTACTTAACATAGAAATGCGACCGATACTATGTATTTAATATTTTATTGTGTTTGAAGCAGATAGTTAATTCTGTAAAGTAGCATTAGTCGTATTAGACGAAAGGTTAAGGGTTTTAGATAAATGATATTTTTTATTTATTTCTTTTAATTACATAGATGATTTGGATAGAACTATACTGTAAATGTTATTCTAACTACTGCATAACAAACTTAAGAATCTTGTATGAAATATTATTACTATTGTGTTGATTGCTTGTTGCATAGTTCGTTAAATAATTATAATAGTTTATGTATATCGAATTAGCCAGTATATACTTAGTAAAAACAAAAAACACAATTTTTCATTATGTCCACATTAAATCTAGGTGAACCACCACCAGCCGAGATAATAGATGAAGAAATGGGTGAAGAAGGGACTAAGGAAGGAGCAGATGACATTCCTGTTGAGGAGCAACAGAAAGAGGAAGAAGTAGAAGAGTCTGTTAACATTGCCCAATATGTTGCTGAAGTAATTTACTTATTTATTTGTGTTCGGGACATCAAAAGGTTATACTTGTCATAAAAGCAATTTTGTCGTCCACAAACATTTTAGTAATTCTGCATAGTTTACTTATGCGCAGAGGTTGACTGGCCATCCTGACGTCAGAATGGCCGGTCAACCTTAAATACTGAAATTCTTCTAAATCATACAATAAGCAATTCTCTAATCGTGATAAGCAAATATATGCAATTAATAAGCAAATCTTAGCCATAATTTCAAAGTAAATCATGACTGTTGACCGGCCATTCTCACGATCACAAATATAAGGTGTAACAGAATATACTTCTTAACTAAATACAAGTACATATTTACACTCACTTACGAGTATACTACAAAAGATGACCCTATTTCTCCACTTTTAAGTCTCCATATATCCTAACCCAGATCCTTTTCCTCTCATCCTCAGTGCTACGCAATACAAGCGGAGAGGCAGTGGGACTTTGAGCAAACCCTGGACGATATCAAAGCTATCGTCGACAGATACAAGTCTGCCAGCTATGATCTTGGTTAGAACACATGCACAAAGTATTTTTTATGTTATAGGGAGGCAAACGAACAAAAGAGGTCAAAAATTTATGAATCATGTTCTTTTTTATGTTATAGAAAGGCACGAACAAGAGGGTAACTTGGCGTTTAGTGATCACCGCTTCCCGTGGATATCAACAACCGCACAAGGGTCGCAGATGTGTTGCCTGCCTTTAAGACCCCACACCCTCCCCAACTGAGCTCTAACGACCTTACTCACCAGCAGAAACATAGCACAACAGTTACGAAGTGCTACTGCACTGTGGTCTCTGTAAGGTGGAGGTACTTCCCAAGACGAGCGGCTCATTCGAGTGAAAGTTCTAAGCTCTGCTTCTCTTCCTTCAGGAATGGTGGCTGGTCGTCAGATGTCGACCACCAGTGGGGAGTTCATAGTCCAGCACATTGAGAAGGAGATCATGGCGTATATTGATGAGCAGATCGCCATACTGCCCGATCCTGACTTGAAGAAGAAGAAGGTAACCTTGAACAACCTTGAATTAAAATCGTCCCATAATATGCCTATACTTCTAACTGGTCTGAAATTAACACTTGATTTGATACGACTGTCGCTTCTTTTCGCTGTAATAGCACGTTGAAATGTACGTCATGTCAAATAAAATAATGCCACAGTTTACGGGTGTTGTGGCATATATAATGATTGAAATCTATGGATCTAGCCATAATTATACTTACTATCATAGATTATTTTTTGAATATTACTGACACTAGTTCATGGTTCATATAATTTTTAATAAATGTTTGTCGATTTATTGACGAGAGCTGTGTCTATTTCGTAGTTGCTGTAGGACTCCGAATGAATGATTAGAAACTCGTGAAAAAAGAACGAAATGAAAAATTTTGAATTTTAAAGTAGAATCACGGAATATCAAGCCATCATGGAGTTCTGATCATCCATGAAGGCTGAAAGGAAACAGCACCGTTACAGTGTTATGTCCGTAATCACGCTGGTTAGGCAAGTTGGTGATTGATCGATCTCAATGTTGACAAAACTATAGATAATAAATCCCGTTCCCGTGGGAATTTCGGGAATTCCTTTCTTAGTACACCTCTACGGTACCTAAGCTACGTCCCTTCCAAATTTCAAGTGCCTACGTTTAGCTGTTTAGGCTGTGCGTTGATATGTCAGTCAGTGTCTTTTTATAGATATTTAGATATGGTGGTATTCCAACAGGCCAAACCAGAAGAAGTGGAGATGATCAAAGATATTCTGGAGCGGTTCCTAGATGACAACATGGACGTGATCGTGCCGGAGATTGAGGAGGTGGAGGAGGAGGAGCAGCCTATCCCCGATGTAAGTGTCTCCCAACTCCACAGAGGCTCTTCTAACCGTTTATTGGAGGGCACCTGCGACTTTGTCCGCGTGGATTTCAGTTTCTTCGTCACCTATTTTATCCTCTTAGGGGTGGAATTTATAATAACCATTTGACAGGCCCGTTGGTCGAGTGGCTAGAGACCCTGGCTACAAAACCAAGGGTCGCGGGTTCGAATCCCGCTAGGGGCAAATGTTTGTGTGATGAACATCGGCATTTGTACTCGAGTCATGGATGTTTATAAAAGTATTTAAGTATGTCTATCCGTTTCCTAGCTTCCATAGTACAAGCTTCGAGCTTAGTTTGGGGCTAGGCAATTGGTGTGTTAATCCAAGGCATTTATTTATTTATTTATATAGGGCATGCCTTAGTCATAGTAGCTTTTAGCAAGTTGCTAAACTTGCAATGGCAGATAGAGTGCGTTAACCACTGCGCAATCGAACTCCTCAAATCGAAAAAATACGAGTGCAGAGAGGCTATTTACTCAGTATCATTATCAGCTGGTTTATGTCCCACTTCAGTACAAAGGCCTTTAATCTTTGAAATCATGTTTTCTTGACAAAAATGAGTCTTGGCTGAATCACCACGCTTGCCAAATAAGGTCTGGTGATGAGAAGCCCGGACTTTGTCCGGTGAAACTACACAATTTCTTTTTGCCTTTCCCAGGAATTGTCCTCTAGTCTCTCTAGACTTACATTATTTCTAGCGGCCGCCGCGACTTAGATAATCTATGTTCTTTCTCGGGGGTTTAAAGATTGTCTGTGCCAATTTACAATCTCGCCATCAAAATCGAGGGTATTACCTTCAGTACCAGGATACATTTTAGCTATGTTACTCAGGGTGAATGTACCTAGCTTTCTAATGGTGAATGAATTTTTCAAATCAGTCCAGAAGCTTATGAATTTATTCGTTACATACAAATCTTATATCTTATATTTATATAAAATTAGTATAAAAGTAGGGATTTGTTTTCAGATAACAATGGTCTACGCAGTGCCAGGGATCGGTCCACCAGTGGAGCTTGAAATAGTGACGGAGTTTCAAGACTACGCTCTGGACGTCTGCAAGGTGCAGGCAGACATGTTTATGCCGAGGAATATAAGGCATTTTCTCTGCCCGCCTTTGGAGAAGTGAGTATATGTTGGAACATCATCATCTTTGGCCGAAGTCTCCGTCTGCCCAGCGAAGTGACTTGGGTTATCACTACATAGTATAAAACAAAGTCGCTTTTTCTGTCATGTTGTCCCTATGAACGCTTAAATCTTTAAAACTACGCAACGGATTTTGATGCGGTTTTTTTTAATAGATAGAGTAACTCATGAGGAAGGTTTTTATGTATAAATAGTGGACAAGTACCACGGGCGAAGCCGGGGCGGGCCGCTTGTGAGTATATAAGATATTCTAGCGGACGCCAGCGACTCGGTCCGCGTGGATTTCGATTTCCAATATCCTATGTGTTATTCTGATGTATAAGCTATATTGGGGTAAAGTTTCATTCAAATCCATTCAGTAGTTTTTACGTGAAAGAGTAACAAACATCCATACATCCATACATCCATACATACAAACTTTCGCCTTTATAATAGTAGTAGGATAAGATATACTAGCGGCCGCCAGCGCCTCCGTGTGTTTTCCGGTTTCCGCACTCATAGGTATATACTATAGCCTTCTTCTTCTGAAATCTAAGAGCGCCGCTCTTGTCGGTGAAGCACCTTCCACTTTTCCCTGGACTCCGCTAGTGTCTTTACCTCCCTACTAGCGGCCGCCCGCGACTCCGACCGCGTGGATATCGATTTCCAATAGCCTATAGCCTTCCCCGTAAAATGGACTATCCAACACAATAAGAATTTTTCAAATCAGACCAGTAGTACCTGAGATTAGCGCGTTCAAACAAACAAACAAACATACAAACAAACTCTTCAACTTTATATATACGGTTAAAGAACGTTTATTCTCACAAAGAATTACAACAAATTCACTTACATGAGAACACATTTTCAAAGAACACTTAATAGTCCAGCAGTAGAACAGTAGCAAACAATCACAAACACACAATACTTAATAACTGAGTACTAAATAGTATTTTAAATTAAAACTATAGTTATACAATTTCAAGACCAAATAACGGGATTAATCATAACATTTAAACACAATTCTATTTAAAACTAAAATGTTAACATTAAATGAGGGTATTCTATCTTAGTTACGCTTACGTATCGGACTGAGGTTGCCACAGTGCAGATAATGGACAGTAGTTAATATTTTACTTCTTTAATACGGGTACAAAATCCAATACGTATTGTTTAAATTTATATTTGTAAATATAAAAGGACTCTGCACACTTTATATTTTGAGGAAGTTTATTGTACATTTGTACCCCTTCAAAACGTATTGACCTATATATATTAGTATAGATACGTCCTGACTTTGAGCCTCTCTTTTATCTGTTGCATGTAGTCCCTTCTTGGTCTTCCCCTTCCCGTTCTTCCCTCTATTTTCCCTTCTAGTATTGTTTTTATCAATTTGTCATGTCGTATGAGGGGTCCGAACATATTTCCTTTTCTTATCTCTATTAATTCTAACAGAACTATACCTAAATTAAAGCCCACAATTTTATAGCATGGTATTTCATCATCATCATCAACTGCTATGTATATATAATGTATCTATTTAAGTATATTTGTAATACCACTGTTGATTCTGATGTCTGTAACACAAGTGCTTAAGCTACTTAACACGGGGTCAGATCAATGTATGTGATGTTGTGAAATATTTATTAACTGCTGGGGCACGGGCCTTCACTACGGATAGATGATGCAGCCGGGACCAACGGCTTTATATGCAAAAAATTTTTGGTCGTCCATTCGATGACTGGCCCTCGTGAAAGTTGCTTGATCTCATTAAATTTCAAACGACGGGCCCTTTGGTCCAGTGGTCAGAGACACTGGCTCGAAACCAAGGGTTGCGGGCTCGAAACCCGCTAGGGTCAATATGTGTGATGAACATCGGCATTTGTACTCGAGTCATGGAGGTTTATATAAGTATTTAAGTATGTCTATCCGTTCCCTAGCATCCATAGTACAAGCTTCAAAATAAGCCCAAGACGAGCGGCTCATTCGAGTGGAATTTCCACAAAGCTACCTCTCTTAAAATCATTTGTTCATGATTTGTTACAGATATGTAGAACACAAGTATGAAACGTCCCCCATTCCTTCTCCGAAGAAAGAAGAAGTACCCACAGGAGGGGTTATCACGGAATAAAATAAAATATATTTATTGTGGCACCACGTTCATATAGATTTAAATGGTGAAATATGCCCTGACACCGGAAAACTTTGGTAATAATTTGATTGGCGTGAAGTACGTTGGTTTCAAAGGTTACTGGCGATGTGAAGCGAACGTCGCTTCACATTACAGGGCTTGTGTCATAGCTGGTCGAAGTATAACAAGGGCATATCGAACGATTTAATTCTGTTTATTCCACGAGACTGTGCACTGTTGTAGTTACATTTAATTTGTGAAAATAAATTATATCGATGTTGTACGTTAAATTGTTTTTTATTTAAGGATTAACTATATCTGGTTAAGTGTTGAGCCCTCCCCCGATTGCTTAACTGGGTGATAAGTTGACAGATAATGTTAAGGAAGTTATGTTCTTTAAAAAAATAATAAAGGATCTAATCATAATATAACTATTAGCCCATGTACCGTATCAGGGCAAAGTCCTCCATGATTTGAAATCTTGTGGTCGAAAGAAAAATGTTGTTTTGGCATTAATTAGCAAGTTTGCCAAATGTAGATTAGTAATCACAACCTGGGCCGTATTCGGAAAAACCGGAAAAAGCTGACACAAATTTTGCCCGACCTGGGCATCGAACCCAGGACCTCGAGACCACGGCCCGGTACTTAAACTACAAGACTATCGAGGCTTCTATTTGCTATGTTAACATAGCTCTTAGTAAGAGAGCCCACGACCAAAATTTTTGTCTCATAGCAATACGGCCAAAACCGCATCAAATCGATAGATACGATTATCCTGAACTCGAAAATACCAATATCAGACATTTTCCGCGTAGCGTTTGATCTGACCGAATTTTCAAAATTGTCAAAAATTTTACCGAACTGCATCATAGCAATATGTCTGATTTGCAGACTGTAGTTGAATGATAGTTCTGAGATACCGGAAACATATTTTTCAGACGTTAGTGGTGTAGCGCAAACCCGTAAAATCACTTAAAAAAATTAAAAATGAGACAAAAAAAATGTCTCATAGCAATACGTCTGAAATTTTTTTTTATTAGTAAATTTTGGTTATTTGATGCGAACAAAATAATTTTCAGACGGAAATGTGAACGCATTAAATTTTGAGACCGTTTTGAAAATGTTAACAAATTTTACCGATCGGTATCATAGCAATATGTCTGAAAATTGTTGGACATGATAAAATAAGTTGGCCACATGTGCAAAAAATTTATATCAGACAAATTAAGTGTAGCACCTTCTCTATCAGACAACTTTTCAATACTCAGACACTTCTTTGCACTTTTTCAGCGTCTCTTCGGTAATTTTTTTCACTTTCTCAATCGTTGTTTCTTTACAAAACACACAACTCAGGTCCGACATTTTACACCACCACAACCGCACAACGTATGACAACTAAGTGAGCATCATTCCAACGTTTGGAGCAGCTGGCGAGTGAGCTGTATAATAGTAAGAAAGGGGCAGGAGCGTAACAAGCGCTGAGGCTGTTGAAATTAAATACTGATTAATTTGATAGTTTTGGTTTTATTTAAAGCACACTTGAGTAACTTTTACAAAAGAAATAAGTAATGACATCTGTCATCTGTCAAAGTACATTAGACAAGGGAGATTCTTGAATATCTATGAACATTTAACAGAGGCGTCGGCCAGGCGACTCCGAAACGTTATTTTCGTTTTTGGGAGTATATGCTACACTTAAAGTGTCTGAAAACAGGTTTTTGGTAATCATGGCAGCAATACGAAAAGTTGAAAAAAAAATTTATCCGTATTGCTATGATACAGGTCGGCTTAATTTGTTGACATTTTCAAAAATGCGCTCAGGCTATATGCTACGCGCAAAATGTCTGAAAACAAACTTTTTCCTAATACAATTATAAAATCTATGTACATTTTCACTATCAGACGTATTGCTATAATACCGACTGTCTTTTTTTTTTGACACAGCAGAAATGGCCTCCCACGCAGTTGCTACACTTTCGACCGTTACTACACACCTAGTCGGGTTCAGAATCATACAATCTAACGATTTTATAGGGTTTTTGCCGTATTGCTATGAGACATGGTTTTGGTCGTGGGCTCTCGTACCATCTGGCTTTTAGAAAATTAATATGAAAATTCCCTATATTTGTAAGCTTAAAAAATGTCACATGAATTCTGCTACGGCTAACTGTCAACTACACAAAAATATTTTGGTATCGTGAAGAAAAATAAAACACACTTTCGCTTCATGTATTTTGGATTTAACTTGGGTAACTAAATTCTATATACACAATAATAAATAATTCGCACAGACATATTTTTTACCAAACAATATCTTAATTAGATAAGCATTCACTTCGGTTAAACACAAATACTTTACAAGCTCGCTAAAATAACAAACAATTGAACCACAAGTACTTTTCCCTTGTTCAAAATTTACATATAATAATATACTTACAAGCAAAAACAATCAGAATTCACATACGAACCAACCGTTTGGGAATCGACTGGTATTCCGTTCATTTTTACACTAAGTGTCGTTTCATTGACGAGGGTGAATCCTTGCTCTTTTTAATGCATTTAGGAATATTCTGGGATGATTAAATTATCTGATAACACAATTATTAAGGAAAACCACACCCTTCAAATATAGTTCATTTCAGCTTAGATGATCTCTGTGACAAGTACATTTCCCATAAGATATTAAACTTTACTTCAAGGCAGTGATCTCGACAAGTACTGCCTTGAAATAAAGTTGTTCATAAAATTTTCCATAGGGTCCTTAATGCTTTGGAATAGTGAAGATTTTCCTTTGAACCTTCAACTGTCACCGGGGTCATCTTAGGTGAAACGGACTATAGTTGAAAAAGATTGGAGCTCGATTTCATCATGAAGAAATAATGCTTCTTTGGCAAAGTTGGCAATCAATACATGCATAGTTACTAGATGTTTGCGAAGTAAGACACAAATATCGGTATGATACATATAGCCTTAAGATCGCGATAACCCTTCGATCGAGCCAATTAATTAAAATTGCTACAGTAAAACCACTTTTCCTCCCAAAATATCGCTTCTTTAGGGACAAATCCTAAATACTTATACATAATGCAAACATTAAAAAGAGCAAAAACATACCCATCACTTATTCTGATTTACCTTTAGTTCCCGAAAATGAATTTTCTGCAAAAGTACCTACAAGGCTTAGGGGAGTAACTCTTATTGTGGAAGTATTTATTGTTAGCAATGACAATACATTACTTGAAGATTCAATACATTAAATTGATATTTTCAATTAAAATATCCCACTGCAAGGCAAAGGTCTCCATTATTGTAATCAGTGAATCTGTATAATGATAGGTACTGACTTTGAAACGGCAAGGGATCCAAACCAAATCGAACAAGCAACATGCAAAAGATAATTCAGAATAAGTTAACATAACGATATCTAATAGTAATACACAAACACTGGAAGATTGACGTGGATTGTGAAAAGTTGGACATTAAAGTCAATATTTCTCAATGCAATCCCATAATTAAATATTCATAAATTAATAAAAGTAGTGAATTTAACATTATATTAGATAACGAAATAAACTAACAGATTGCTAAGGAAAACGCATAGATTGATATCCAAGTAAATTTCGCTTTGAAGAAAGAAGATGTTCCAATTGTGATTTTAGAAGGAAGAGAAACAGAGATAGTTGAAATTTTATCACTTAAAATCTTTTAAGATTAAGGTCGATCACTATTTGGAATGTTTCTATATATAGGTACATTCTTTGGTAGCGAATACTTAATTCCTACTATAGAAGAATCATGGTTATAAGCATCAACCGTCAGTAGCATATCTGCCAATAAAAAAAGGGTCGAATTAAATTCATATAATACAAATTAACATATAAGCAAAATCCGCTCTATACAACACTAACTACATTTTGAAATAAGTCGAAACTTATTCATGATCACTTATATATACAACTGTAAAGAAAATTAGCAATCATTCTTAATATCTTACAATCTTCATTCATATACTGAATGGTTGTTTGCGCTATAGATATAAATCGTAAATGCCCTGGCTACAGAAGACTGTGGAATTATTAAATTTGACATGACTTACGTTAATTGTCCCGTCATAATGCTGACAGTGCGATAAGAATCGACCATCACTTCATATTTGAGTGCCAACTCCAGAGCGAGTCGAAGTAAGGCCAGGGCATTAACGATTTAAATCTATGCTCTGCGACTTGATATTGCTAGCTCCCCTTCACCTACCGTCACCATTCTTGACATTTCCGTCACCTTTATCATAAATAAGAAGCGATTCGGCAAATAAAATGGTAAAATATTCAAACTCATTCAAAATCTTCTAGTAATAAATGGCAGAGATTTATAAAGTGGTCAATGTATGTTTTTACATCAATGGTCAATCTTGGAAATATGAAAGAAACAAAATAATTCAACCAAACAATTTCATGTCCAACTTTGTCAAATCCGTCCTTTTAAGTCCAAAGTACTTGAGGATAGAAGCCCGCATTAGACTTATTATTAAGAGAAAAATGCTAACACTTAAAATAACACTTCGTATAAACTTAGGCATTATAGTTCATTGTACAGAAAATCCCATTAATGTGAACAGATTTTATTTTTTCGTTTGTTCGTCTGCCCCTTTCGTTGGAAGGGGTATTTCCTCAATCACCAAGCTTGCCAAATGCGAGTTGGTGATCACAAACCCTGACAGTGTTCAGAAAAATCGACACAAATATGTCCGACCCAGGAATCGTACTCAGGACCTCGAGACCACGGCCCGGCATTAAAACTACTAGTCTTAATAGAACTAGCTTTATGCTAAAAATGTCCGGATATTAATGGAAATAAAGTAATCTGTCATAGATTAAATACCTTTGAACGTATAATAATCCCAAATTCAGTTTTACAATGGTTCTATCAAGAAATTAACTGATCATAGGTCAATTATCTTTAGCACAGACAATAATGAACGAAATTAGTTTACATCAATGGAATTCACTGTAAACAGACTCTTTGCTTAACAAGTAAATCTTACATCTGAAATTACGCGGAATACATTAGAAGACTAAAGTTCAATTTGGTAGACAAGATCTAAATTAATAAAGTGCGATCCGCATTTGATATTCTTGATGGCAGATTTAAAATTCTCAGCTTTTTCGTTCTATCAACAAGTGTTTCTAAGTGTCATCTTCATAAAAGTGTGATGGTGAATTTATTGTTTTATTAGCAATGTATCAAGATCTACTAAATCATCATCATCATCATCATAGCGACTATCCCGGTTGCATCCTCGGTCACTGCTTCAGAGGCCAGAGTACGCTACGACCATGATCCTGAATCGACAACCCTGGTTATCACAATGGTACCTATGCCGTCTGACCTCCGTAACGTAACAGTAACATCACAGGGATATAACAGACAATTTGGATAATTAATCTATAATGCAATGGCTTATTCTGATTCCCTTCTTTGATGACCGCAGTTATGATCAATATTGGGCAATTTGTGTTGATCATAACTCATGTCAAATCAGGATCCATATGACTAATTTAGGCATAGATTTTTATCGTTAGATATGAATGGCGAGAAGTCAGATTGGTAACAAGCTGTAGCTGCTATAAGAAGCGACAGTCGCTTAAAATTTTAGTGTGTTGCTAATAATTTCAGAGCGGGTCAAAATGTAGTGGGGGTAAAACTAACTATGGTTAAAAGAGACGGGAAGATATTACAACACTTTAAGCTGTTGGTCCCGAATTTGTATACATAGATGATTAAAATAACATCAGGATTAATTACTAGAAGGATTGCTAGAAGTTCAGACCCAATTGCTACAAAACGAACATAAATCAGTACTGTCCTTCTAACCTGTATATAAGAGGTTATTGTTTAAAAAATGGACTGGACAAGTATTGTATTAATGACATAGGTTTCTTTTTCGATAACCGATAGGTAAAAAACACAATATTTTCAAGCCCGCAATTTAACAAAATCCACCATTAAGAATATCAATCATGAACGGAGCAAAACAGTTGTAATAATATAGGAAATAGGGATGCAAATAGAAACAAATACGAATCAAATAACATCATAGCCTAGAGTTCCTACAGTCAAATATAACATAATTTATCGTATTAAATTTATATCGGGAAGCATAAATAACAATGGTATAAACAAATCACCGTATATCAATACAGATATTATTGAATTTGATAAAGCTGATCAGGCAAAAACGTCGCGCCTTCTCAATCACACAAAAGAAATGCTTACAATTGATAATTAATTTAATAAAGTTGCAATGCCCATTTAACTAACCTTCATTTCATAGTAAAGCTTATTCCAAAATCTGGACTCTTATTATTCGTTGAATTTATCAATATTTTTTGTTGAAGCCCATTCTTACTAAATAAATCGGTTTACTATTTTCGTAGCAGCTGGCAGAATTGTCATCTCCTACCAATGTTTAATGGAAGTATGGACCGCTTGTGAAATCGTCCAAGAATCATGTTATCTAAGCATTAACTTGCAAATAATACGAGACTAATTCTATCTAAGATTTCATCAACTAGCTTTTTATACAAATTCGGCACATTTTCATCTGTAAGCCAAAATTAACTCAACTGGCACAATTTGTGTCGATGTACCATTTGTTTAGCTTAGAAATCAGTGAATTATCAAATCAAAACTTGTAGTAATAATGCTACTAGCAAAAATTACCCGAAGGTGGAATATTATGAAGTACAATTTTGCAATACAAATAACTAAACGTAATTTTACATTTCAAAGGATGAATAATGAGAATGACAAAGTACAACCATTTAATTTTTTTTGGATCCTTTTTGCAACATACACACTCCAAATTAAATGAAATTAAAATGAGTAACCTGACATTCTTTCAATTTCACCTTACAAAGTATAAAAAGGAACTTGATGATACCGAACCCCGATAGCAACAATTTCTATATTTCCATCTATAAACGATGTATGGTTCAAAACGATTTTTCATAGACGTATTTATAATAATTCTAAATTTTATTTAGTATAGGAAGAAAACTTGCCGTTGAGCTTAAACAAAATCAATCAGTCTACAAAGTCTTTTGGTAATTATGGAAGCTATTATTCATCATATTTCAATTATCACTCCGAAAATTAAACTTATTCAAGTAGCCTTTGTTAAACTCCATAGTTTTTTAAGGAGACGGCTCAAAAAATCCAGCGTAGACAGAATCTTTTTACCTATATTTTCGTTTTAGGGAGTAGTTTTTTTACGATTATCGGATTCCCCCAGAGAAGGGGAAAAATCTATCTAATAAAACCCTATTAAAAACGGACATAAGAAGATTCTTGCGATACTGCTTTTTTTTGTGGATGTTGAGCCATCTCCTTTTACTTTAAATTTATAGAACAAACAAATTCAGTTACATCAAACATTGCGTATCTAAATCAGAAGATTCAAGCAATTTGATATTCAAATTAACATTTTTGAGCAAGCATAGGAGGTCTCTATCTTCGAGAGATATTCCTTGTGCAACAAGCAAGTTAAAAAGACTGCAAAATGTACAAATTACGTAATATGTTTCATTAACAACCTTTTCAAAAACCTCTAAACCTCTTTGTGTTAGAGGCACCCGACATTATTAAAAAATCTTTGCAGACCATTCTTCAAAGATCCAAAAAAAGTTATGGAATCATTGATTTAAATCGTTAAATATAGCCCAGACCAGAAAGCAGTGGCATTATTTTGTTTGGCTTGACATACGCCGTCAATATGCTGTCACTGCGATAAGAAGCAATCTTCATATTTTAGTGCAAATTTGGGAGCGGGTCGAAATTTGACAAGAGCGTTATCTAACGATGTAAACCAATATTTGGAATGACCATCATGAAATTTGTTGTCCACAAAGATTTATTAGTAACGATCCAGGGTTTTCGACATTTTAGTAAAAATTACTTTCCATATTTGGATCATTTGCATTTGGATACTTGCGTACGCCTACATTTTGAAATGCGTAATAAATGGGACAAAATTTAAAACTACTTTCCTAGCCACTATCAAACCGTTCCACGTTTCTATATATATATTTTTTAATTAATTAATTAATCATTATTTTTTTTCATTAAATAATTTACTAATAACCGTTTCTTTAACAATGTTAATGGATTTTTTATATCATACATGGATGTTTATGTTGAATTGATTAATAAGTTTATTACTGACTAGTATATCAGCTATTTGTTTGAGCTTCCACATCAACTGATGCGTATTACATTGATATACAAAAACCCAGGATACATAATCAACTTTTCAAAAACGTCCCTAAAAAGAAGTGCAGAATGCACTTATTTCAAACAGTCTTGCGTCACCTGCGTCATCGTAATTTTGAACACTCCCTTGTGAAAACAATCTTATATAATCTGCAAAAGGTTTAATTTGCAAATCATAATGTTCATAGTTTGACACATAGATTCGCCGAGTTTTTGGTGACAGTATTGACTGTTACCTTTGTTCCAGACTGTGCATCTTGGGTTTTTGTATATCAATGGCGTATTATGAAAATTTCAGCAATAATAAACATTGTAAATTAATCAAACTTTGGTTTCAAACCAGTTGATATTTTTTATTGTTTTTTTGGTGTTTTAGATTTGTGATTTTTGCAAATGTTTTTTCCATTGAATTTCTCTGTTACATATGCTATGGAATTTTTGGTTATTATAATATACTCCTTTATTTGTGTTTGTATGAAAGTTTTTGTTTTTAATATAATAGGTTAGTCAATTTCGTTTGAACAATACACGAGCTTGTTAAATTGAGCGCATAACTACGTGTTAAACCTATTTCTAGAATATTAATAAATAGGAGATTTTCATTTGCGCGATCGACTGAACATCTTTAAATGATTTTATTATTATAATATTGTGTCTCTTTTTTACGAGCATACAGAAGCTAAACTAGTAATTATACTATGCAATCAACCATCAAGATATTATTACAGACTTAAGACAAGACAAGATGTTTTTTTACAAAAAATTTAGATTTAGCAAAAATATGATCGAAAATAAGAAAATAATTACGCGTGCATTATTCAAACTATTGACGAAAAACTTCCAATAATTGATGCTTTAGAAAATATTTCATTTGACGATTTGCCTGTGACCAATTCCAATATAAAATAACGTCTAAGTGCAGAAACACACCTAGACGAAAAAACGCGACCAACGTTCGACGCCAATGAATTTTCCATACTAAATTACGCGACGCAATTTCGACATGGTGGGTCATCTTCCATTAAAAATACATTGCAGGTGTAGCCAAAATTCGGTGGCGTTTTTCCCGCCTAGTGTGTTACAACACTTAAGCCGACAATAAGTTATGGGAGATACGTTTTCTCAATCAAAGAGGGCAACAAAACGACATGACCTAGTCAAATATATAACTGGTGTTTACTGAATAGCATTAATAACTATTGTACAATTATTACTATGCAATAACAGAGTTTTGAACTTTACCATTTTTTTTTAGATAATCATTGAGCTGTAATATAGGTACAAAATTATCTGGAATTACCATTACTTATTTTAACAATTAGTAACAGAACTATCTTAATGGCCTAGCGCTCGGGAAATGTGTGTGATTCTATGCGATGTAAGAAATAGTGTGAAACGTCATTGCAAAATATATCATCATCTATATAAACATTGACACCAATACGGCCGATTTCAATAATAAATCTGTAGAGTTTAGTTGCCTATATACTGATGTTATTTGACTCAATTTAACAGAAATATACAGGCAACTAAAATCTGGTAAGCCTATCTTTTACGTAAGATGCAATATTGAAATCGATCACACTATGTGTAGAATCGTTAGTTTTAACAAATGAGAGCTCAATTTATGTTGGATGTTAATTTTTCTTTAGTTCTATTTCATGTCGTAGTTCTAAAACCAATATAGGTTGAACCGTCATTGTGTTGGTGTAATAATTTCTTAAGTTGTTCTAGAATTAGATGAGTGATAATTTGCAATGCGGTTCTTATAAAACATATTATGCCCAATGACAATATTACATCGCATAAAACCACTTTAGTATAGGAAGCAGAAAACAACAGCCCCAAAAGCTTATATTGAAGAGAAAGTTACTATACATATTTATTTGCCGTTTTGTGATTCTTAATAATAATTTCTATTGGTGTCCTTGCCGCCATTTTTTTAAATAGCGTGATGAAAAAAGTTTTCAATGTCAAAAGAGGTTATAATGCTAGCAATGGCGTAACTAGATATTGTGAAGGTATCCCCTTACAGTTTTATTACCGAGTTTCATCTTCAAGAGGCCTGATTGTTGTATTGAGGTTCTTGTTAACTCTTTCATCAGGGATATTTGTTTCTTTATCATATTTACTAACAGTAGATATGATATAAACGATGTGAGGGCTATATTTCTCTTAAATACCAATTTCAAGAAGCATCTTTAATTTAACTAGAGACATTTTACCATTGTACATGGTGGGAAAGTTATAAGTGATAACAATGTACTTTCTTGTTAGAAAGTACGAAGAAGATTTTACTTTTTCAAAAGTAACAAATAATGAGAGAGAGCAAGAAACTTGTTCTTATTATTTAACGTTTCGTCTCATAATGAATTTTCAGATTTGAACTTTTTCAAATCTAAAAATATCTAGGAATCAATTTTCTGAGAAAATAAAATTATTGATCAGACTACATATTTGTTTTTTGAGGTAGCAATTTAATTAATTACACAGAAGAACTGATAAATATTTAGCCTGAACTCTTGTTGCAAAGTCAACATATAGCTACTCAATTGGTTGACCGCTAGAAGTCTTAAAGCTTGCGTAAGACCTACATTATCACAATGGTCACTTCTTTATTATTAATAGAAACTCCAAACCGTAGCACAGTTTTCTTTAAGTTTGTCTTCGCTGTTTCTAATATACTATAAGTTCTTTCAATATTCTTCATAATTAGATCGATATTTGAAAAGAAAAAATATTTTGATGTCGCATATTGGAACTTATCAGTTCCAAAATCAATTCGATTGAGCTTCAAAATTCTATCGCAGTGTTAACTCTCCCAATTCTTGCCCATTACTCTTGCAACTAGCAATAGATACTTCTGTTGGTACAGTCGGCTAATATTGTGGCCTACCACATTAAGGCTGATATTAATTTGCACACTGTAAAACAAATAAGACCTAATTTACTTACATTAGCAAGTGACAAATGTCTTGTCTTAAACCTTAGCAACATTTTGTATTTACGGCATTTTTGCCGAAACTGGTAGACCAATATGCAGAACGTTCAAACTTTTCCCTTTCTATAGCCTTAATCATTCCACAATTTTCATCTCAGACCTCTTAAAGCATACAACCAAGTTCACCACCATCGTATAAACGTAAAATCTACCGCATAATCCGCCATTTTTCTAGTAGAAAGAAAATCGGTCCTAGCGTACCACCTTGCGCGACCCTCAATTTCTAATTACGCCACGGCGTGTACCGAAGCAATCTGTATGATGGGGTGCTGCAGTCGTCTTTACTATAAAACCCGCAATCAGGCTATGGCGAGTAGGCGAGCAGCTCTCGTTAACAACTCGACGATGTAACGCCAAATATTACGGAGAGCGTTCGAGCGGGAAAATAGAAATCTCCATAGGAAGAAAACTGTTGCCACTTGAGTGACGATGTGGACTATGTGTAATCTGAAACACAGAAAAATATTGGTTATACAACTAAGTAATTTCAAAACTTAGTTGAATATATTTTCGTCACCATCATTGCTGCGAAAGCCAGAGCAATATCGATTTAGCGGCAAACCAAAAAACAATTTCCTTGGCAATTTCAGTAATAAACATTTTCATGATCATGGTTAGAGAATATAGTGAATAGAGAACTATTGGGTTCGCCGCTATGCTATATTATAGATGCTCAATCTAGTAGCGGTTTTAGGGTAGAGCGTGAGACTATTATAGTTCCTAATTTACCTAATCGTAGAAAGCACCGTAGAAACGTCACCTAGGGCGCTGATTGCGTTGAAACCGAGCTTTATCAAAGAGCTTTTCATCCTGATGATGATCTTGATGATGATGATGATAAAGATAATGATGATAATCTTGATGATGATGGTGATGACGATGACAACTCACCTCCGGAGCAAGGATCTGGACTTGGGCAGCGTGTCAGGGCTCTCCTTGAACAGGAACCGCCGGATACCAAGCACGTACGACTCGATGTACGCGTCCCAGTCGATGTTCCGAACGTTGAAGTCGAACGTCCTCCTGAGAATGTGAAACATTAAATAAATAATTTGGGTATTGACTAAAACAACCGAAAACTGTAACTCAAAGTATCCGTGATCCGTGAATAACCAAATATTGTAACAAAGGGAACTGTATGATAATTTTTGTCTTCTGGGTGTCATCGTTTTACTACACATCACAATTTCCATGGCAACGGAATAAAACACAATTGATATTTTTAAAAATAACGAAATCTAAGCACTTACACATGAAGCGTTGCTTTTAGTATTATCAATGCACTTCAAAAAGCCCATTTGAACCTTAAAACTGGGTGGCTGGCAAGTAACGTGCTGTCATTGATTTTGATCTATGGCCAAAGTCCTGATTCAATGATGATGAAATTTACAATAATGATAGTGATAAAGGTGTTGTCGATGACTCTGTGGAAATCCTACTACAACAGACTGATGATAATGATAATAATATTTCTACCTTTATAGAACTGGCTGTTTTTTGAACCTTTTATTATGCAATAGTTCTTACATGTGCTAGGTGCTGTCTTTGACTAGATCTGTATTTATTCAGAGGTAGAACCTGGCAGATGTACCCATCTCATATTAGATTAAATGGTACCAAAAAGCCTCTGCGCTGTTGGCTTCGGCCCCACGCATGCTTCAAAGGACCGGGTCCCTGTGGACCCGAGAATTTCCATTGTACCTACATGATAATGATGTGGACAATGATGGTCATAATGATATTGTTGCATCACCTGTCTTCTGGCGACAGAGCGGTGCACAGATGCTGCACGTTGTCGTCCGCGAATGACCACTGGCGCGTCGTGAAGTACTCGAGGCAGGCCGCTGCCTTCTCCAACTTGTTTTGCACGCGGATCATCCTGGAAAATGGAGAAGAATTGTTATCAGTGGGGGAGAAGTAGATAAGATATGAGAAGATTTATCTACAGAAAAAGAAACACCAGGGGGCTGTTGCGTTTAATCAGCCATTTTTGTGGAAGAACATATTTACGAGCCATAATACCGCTAGCAAGCTTTTAAGAGAGACATAGTTAAAAAATATAGCTAGAACTGAAGAAGATCATAACATCCTTATCAACTTCATCTCTATCGTAACGTAACACAACCGCGAAAGAAATTTAATTCATTGAGATTTTGTTGATCCTATAGAATTAAAAATAAACAGATCCATACGTGTATAACACCCAGACGAGGACAGACAGACGTATTCATGCCCACAAAGTTTTTGTCCTTTTTTTTACATATGGCTCAAGACATCGTCCCACTACCTACTAAAACCCTGTGGTTTCCTTATCACCCGTGTGGTGGGAGGGACTGGTTCTCGTGCATTGCGGGTGCCTGGTGAATGCCCAGTCCGTTCCTGGTATTCCCTGACCTAGAAGATCATGCCAGGGGGGCGTCTTGGGAAGAGAGCCGGTCCCGTGTGCAGACATCCCCATCGGGTTAGTTTGTCCTGTGCGGGGATCGAACGCCGAAGTTTTAATTGATGAAGAATACTTTGAATTATGATCACTCACATAGGCTTCCCCCCCGAAGCCTTCGCGACCAGGTCCATGACGACGGCCGGCGCGCGGTGCTGCAGCAGCGACAGGGTACTATGCTTGAGCCTGTTGCTGGTTATGTCTCCGCCCGGGTACCACACCACTTCACCTGGAAGAAAGAGGGAAGAATTAGCTTAAGATGGGAAGCAAGAGGGAAAGCGTCTTTAATGTAATGTCTTGTCTACAACCAGAAAGATTCGTCTGGAGACGTAAGCAGACGCATCCGAAGATGAATCTTTACGAGACGTCTGTATGCAAGCAGTCTGTGTTGGTTCTCGACAGACGCAACACGTAAGTACGCACAAAAGTTTTAGAGAAAGTAGCTGCTGCAACTATTCATTTATTTAATACCTAAAAGTATTATTTAAGTAGATATCGTGGTAATAAATAAATAAATTGACTAGCACACCCATTGCCTAGCATTAAACTAAGCTCGAAGCTTGTACTATGGAAGCTAGGGAACGGATCGACATACTCAAATACTTTTTATGAACATCCATGACTCGAGTATTAATGCCGATGTTCATCTCACAAACATTTGCCCCTAGCGGGATTTGAACCCGCGACCCATGGTTTTGTGAACTCGAAAGAGTAAGCTTTAGATATATCGCAAGAGAGATGAGATCTTTTATTTTTTATGTAAGAGGTAAATTAGCGCCAATCTGGCTGTTGCACACATCGACTCTTATGTCCAAGCTGTAAAGTTCATATTTGAATGTGTTCGTATACATGTTGGTGCTCATGAATGTACGCTCTTTTCTTGAAGGTGAGGAGGTCGTATCGGTAATACATACACATTGACTCTTATGTCAAAGCATTAAAGTTCATATTTAAATGTTTTGGTGCTCATGAATGTACGCTCTTTTATTGAAGATTTATTTATTTATTTATTTATAAAAGGTACACCAACAGTTTATACATATTACATTAAAAATTTAAAACTAAGGGAACAGTTCTTATGTATAAACCTTTTATAGGTGTACACAACATTGACCATACATTTCTTAACAAAAACACAAAATATAAAACTAATAAAAAAAAAAAAAATCAAACAAAAATAAAAATCACTTTATAACAAAAATAACATTCGGGTCGAATCTCACTACCCATCAGACAATAGTGTAAGTAATTTCCGCCTGAAGGTTGTTAAGGAGTCGTGAAAAATATCAATGTCCTTCAGGTGAAGTTCATTATATGTTCCACAACATCTGGCAAGGGGAGCGTGGTGTCCCAAATTAGTTCTGGCTGGAGGCAAAGCGAATATCTTTTTGATCGGATGACGGGGAAAGCGAGCCGGCACTGACAACTGAACATAATTAAACAATTCTTGGACGTTCAAATTCCCGTTGACAAGTCTATGTAAAAACACAAGGTCTTGACAAAGTCGACGATGACGGAGAGTTTTCATTGCAAAAAATGATAGCCTACTGCTGTATGGTGCTCTGTGCGATATACCCGGAGAAGTAAATGCAAGGTACCTCGTGAACGCGCGCTGAATACTCTCCAAGCGCTGGGAGTGAACTACGTATGCTGGATTCCAAGTCACACTTGCATATTCCAAGTTGCTCCGAACAAGGGCATTATATAATATTTTGTAAGTGGAAGATAGTTTGAACCCTTTGGCATTTCTTCTCAAGAAGCCTAACATTTTTGCTGCTCCTGTTACAATGTTATTTATGTGAGAGGAGAACTTAAGCTGCCTGTCCACTGTAACACCCAAATCTCTGATTTCCCTAACCTCGGCCAATGCGATGTTGTTGATATGATACGTTGAGGATAAGGGTTTCTTCTTTTTGGTAAATTTAATATGAAAACATTTACTAACATTCAGGGTCATACCATTCACTTCGCACCAGTTGTAGATGTTATTCAAATCATCTTGGAGAAGCTTGACGTCGTTTAGAGAATTTATCGGTCTGTATATCTTTAAATCATCCGCGAACAAACCGAAATCACAGTTTTTAATACGCGTAGATATGTCGTCAATGAATATAAGGAAAAGTACAGGTCCCAAATGGGAGCCCTGGGGGACACCAGACGAAGCATAATATACTTTTGATTCATACCCTCCAACAACAACAAACTGTGGTCTCATTTTAAGATAAGACCCAAACCAGCGAAGGAATGCACCCCGCACACCCTTCAAATATAGCTTTTTTAAGAGGATCGAGTGATTAACTTTATCAAATGCACTGGCAAAGTCAGTGTAAATTGCATCTATCTGAGTTCCTCTGTCAACATTTTGCGCAACGTTAGAAAGAAATGCCACCAAGTTAGTCTGAGTTGAACGCCCCTTTCGAAAACCATGCTGATGCTCCGATAATGATTTATCTACGTGGTTACTTATTATAGAATTAATCAAGGACTCGAAAAGTTTTGAAAAGGTAGATAAAATGGAAATAGGGCGGTAGTTTTTGACGTCATTGGCATCACCTTTTTTATGATCGGTAAATACTCACTGAACGGATGTTTCCGCATGTATTTGAAGCTTGTCTTCACGAATCGCTGCCACGTGATCGGATTCTGCTGCCCGGTGCAACAGTTATACACCACCACTCCTTCACCTCTGCAAACAAACAAACAAAATTGAAATTAATTTAATTACGAGTATAATAAAAGGAAAGAGGTAGAAATGTCTCAATTTAATCTCTGTCAGGCTCGTTGGTCTAGTGGTCCGGCTACAAAACCGAGGGTCGCGGGTTCGAATCCCGCTAGGGGCAAATGTTTGTGTGAAGAACATCGGCATTTGTACTCGAGTCATGGATGTTTCTAGAAGTATTTAAGCATGTCTATCCGTTCCGTAGCTTCCATATTACAAGCTTCTACCTTAGATGCTCCCTATGTCACGTTTCAGTGTCTTCACCAAAACGTCAATAATTCACCTAACTTTGTACACCTAAGCATGTTTCTCTCAACATGCTTAGGTGTTGCCCACAAATTGCCTCTTCACGCCTCGTTTAAAGGAACCTACGTCTTAGGAAAGAACATAGAAGGGAACACATACGCAGGTAGACTATTTCAGTTTTGGAGATGCGACAAAGAATCGAGTCTGACCGAGTTTCTTGCTGGTATCTTCTCGGCAGAAACAGCATTTCGAACCAGTGATAGTATCGCATTAAGTATGTTTCTATTAGTATTTTTATATACCACCACCACCGTATTCAGATGTATTGAATAACATTTTATTTATTTTCTTAGTTTTGACGATTCGAAAGTGCTTGTTTGTATGCCTATTTGAATAAAGATATTTTTGATTTTTAGTCACAGAACTTCTATGCATCTATAGAAATTATATTATTATAATGATGACGATCAGGAATCGAACTCACCTCTTCGCGTGCGTCCTCCACGCGCAAACGATCATCAGGTTGATGACCGTGTCGACCGGGACCAGATCAGCGACCCGCGAGCCGGTCCCAAGCATGGTGCGGAAGACTCCCTTCCCAACTGCTGCGATGATGCCGTTGGGACCGTTCCAGTTGTCCACCCAGCCTTTGACGGGCTCCTTGACTGATGAGAGTACTGGGGAAGATGGGAAGAACAGATAATGTATCATTCTTGACTGATGAAAGTACTAGGGAAGATGGGAAAAACAGATAATGTATCATCCTTGACTGATGAGAGTACTGGGGAAGATAAGAAAAATAGATAATGTCTCATCCTTGACTGATGAGAGTACTGGGGAAGATGGGAAAAACTGATAATGTATCATTCTTGACTGATGAAAGTACTAGGGAAGATGGGAAAAACAGATAATGTATCATCCTTGACTGATGAGAGTACTGGGGAAGATAGGAAAAACAGATAATGTCTCATCCTTGACTGATAAGAGTACTGGGAAAGATGGGAAAAACAGATAATGTATCATTCACTCTCTGACTGATCACAAAATCTCGGAAACAGAGCTAGAGGGTCACCTGATGGTAAGTGATCACCGCTGCCCATGTATATCATCAACCAAAACAGGTCAAAGAGATAAAATATCATTCACTCTCTGACTGATCACAAAATCTCGGAAACAGAGCTAGAGGGTCACCTGATGGTAAGTGATTACCGCTGCTCATGGACATCAAGAACCAACAAGGGTCAAACACATAATGTATCATTCACTCACTGACTGATCACGAAACCTCGGAAAGAAAGCTAGAGGGTCACCTGATGGTGATCACCGCTGCCCATGGACATTAACAACCAGCAAGCGTCACTGACATACAAACTACTGAGAAGACTTGAAAATTTCTTTACCCATAACAAACGTAATTTTTCTTGATAAAATTGGGCTTTATTTACAAAAACATTATTATTCCCCAAGTAAACCACTACCACAAATAACATAAAAGAACACTACTAAGTAAAGAGGTAGAGAATGCCATAAGGCATTAAGTCCGCGTTTTGTACAAATTTTATGTCATGCAATAAAGTTTAAATAAATAAATAAGTACTATTAGTAACTATTCAATTGATTGATTGGTTGTAAACTCACCGATGGATGGTCTCACGATGGCAACGGGCAGATTCCCGCATTCCTTTATAAGCATATCCTCCGCCAGAGCTTTTGTGAATGTGTAAGTGTTTGGTCTGTCGCCTGGAACAAACAAAAGAGTACAATGTGAGTTTTGCTGGTGGGTTAAATTTTCTACTGTCGTCATCATCGTCATCATCATCATGCTAGCGCCTCTCCCGTTTGCATCCTCGGCCATTATCTCGGAGCCCAATGTACGCTTCGACTATAATCCTGAATTGACCTGATTATTACGGTGAAATGCGAGTAGAATGGTCCTTTCGGCTGTATGTATATCCTTCTTCCTTGATCAATCCATGGCCTCACCTGAGGGCATGGACTATCACGAATCAGTACTGTACTGCATCAAACAGCCAAGCCTCTTCCCCGAATATGGGGGCTACACCAGCGTCAATACCACTCATGTGTCTACTAATAAGTGTCATGATGGGTCCTGCTTTTTTTGCTGTATCCCATTGTTGCTAAATCCTTTTTTTTCTGTATCCTTTTCTGGTGAGTCCTGCTATTTGCGTTGCTTGGTAATGGAGCGTGAGAAGCATCGTCGTTTCGGCAGTATATGCTTCTTCCTTGACGATTGGACTCAATCCTTGGACCCTAGGATCCTTGGGCTCCTGGATCCTTGGATCTTTGGACCCAATTTCTGGCTCCACCCAGTACATTTCTTCCTGTATCCCAATTCTTGGCTCCACCTAGCGACCTACTCCCTGCAGTGCTGCACCAAGCATGGAACCCGTACTCACCGACAAGGTCGGGCGTGATCCTGTCCACCAGGTCGTCGGGCAGCGTCTGCACGAGCGTCACCACGTGCTCGGGGTGCGCGGGCGGCGCGTACACCGTGAGCACCAACACGTATACAAACACATTCAAATATGAACCTTACTGCTTTGACATAAGAGTCGATGTGTAGTAATGTGTATACATGTTGGAACTCATGATTGTACACCGTCTCCTCCACGCGCTCGCGCTCGCAGCTGACGCCAGGCGCGAGTAGCATAGCCATCATCATCATCCTAGCGACTCTCCTTGTTGCATCCTCAGCCATTGCCTTAGAGCCTCTATAATCCTGAATATCCTTCCTCCTTGAAGGATTCTTGGCACTCCTAGTACTCTACTCGCTGGAGCGCTACCCCCTTACCTTACTCATTGGGGGCTACACCAGCGTCAATACCACTCATGTGTCTAATTAAAAGTGCCATGATGCGTCCTGCTTATTTGCTGTATCCCGTTGTTGCTAAATCCGTTTTTTCTGTATCCTTTTTTGCAGGAATCTGCTTTTTGTGATGCTTGACATGGAAAAGCATAGTCCTGTTGGCTGTATATGCTTCTTCCTTGACGATTGGGCCCAATCCTTGGACCCTAGGATCCTTGGATCCTTGGACTCCTGGATTCTTGGATCTTTGGACCCAATTTCTGGCTCCACCTAGTACATTTCTCCCTGAAGCCCTATCTATGGCCTCACCTATGTAGCATCGAACCCGCACTCACCGACGAGGTCGGGTGTGATCCTGTCCACCAGGTCGTCGGGCAGCGTCTGCACGAGCGTCACCACGTGCTCGGGGTGCGCGGGCGGCGCGTACACAATGAGCACCAACATGTATACAAACACATTCAAATATGAACCTTACTGCTTTGACATAAGAGTTGATGTGTGTGTAATGTGTATACATGTTGGTACTCATGATGGTACACCGTCTCCTTCACGCGCTCGCGCTCGCAGCTGACGCCAGGCGCGAGTAGCATAGCCATCATCATCCTAGCGACTCTCCTTGTTGCATCCTCAGCCATTGCCTTAGAGCCTCTATAATCCTGAATATCCTTCCTCCTTGAAGGATTCTTGGCACTCCTAGTACTCTACTCGCTGGAGCGCTACCCCCTTACCTTACTCATTGGGGGCTACACCAGCGTAAATACCACTTATGTGTCTACTAATAAGTGTCATAATGGGTCCTGCTTATTTGCTGTATCCCATTGTTGCTAAATCCTTTTTTTTCTGGATCCTGTTTTGCAGGACTCTGCTTTTTGTGATGCTTGACAATGGAGATGCATAGTTCTTTTGGCTTTTTAAGCTTCTTCCTTGACTCTTGGACCCAAATCTTGGCCCCACCTAGCAACCTACCTCCTGCAGCGCTACAAGAAGCATCGAAGCGTTTCATTCTATGCTTCCTCCTTGATGATTGGACCCAATCCATGGACCCTTGGATCCTTGGACACAATTCTTGGCTCCACCCTGTAAATTTCTCCCTGTATCCCAATTCTTGGCCCCAACTAGCAACCGGCCTCCTGCAGCGCTGCAACAAGCATGGAACCCGTACTCACCGACGAGGTCCGGCGTGATCCTGTCCACCAGGTCGTCGGGCAGCGTCTGCACGAGCGTCACCACGTGCTCGGGGTGCGCGGGCGGCGCGTACACCGTGACCACCAACATGTATACAAACACATTCAAATATGAACCTTACTGCTTTGACATAAGAGTCGATGTGTAGTAATGTGTATACATGTTGGTACTCATGATTGTACACCGTCTCCTCCACGCGCTCGCGCTCGCAGCTGACGCCAGGCGCGAGTAGCATAGTCATCATCATTATCCTAGCGTCTCTCTCGGTTGCATTCTCGGCCAGCTCAGAGTACGCTGCGACTATGATCGTGAATTTACCACCCTGGTTATTGCAACGGAGCGCAAGAAGCAGTCCAATCTCTATATATCCTTCATCCTTGATGAATCCTTGGCCTCACTCCGTACTTTACTCCATGAAGCAGCCAAGCCAGTCACCCTGCTCACTGGACACACGTGCGTCAATACCATGTGTCTACGAATAAAAGTCCGATTATTTTCTGTATTCCATTGATGCAAAATCCTGTATCCTGTTTTGCTGGATTTTGCTTGGCACTGGAGCGCGAGTAGAATAGTTCTTTCAGCTGTATCTGCTTCTTCCTTGACTACTGGATTTCCAAGGTTTGCGTTGGACCCTTAGATACTTGGATCCTTGGATCCTTGGACTTAATCCTTGGATCCTTGGCTCTACCCAGTGGGAGAGGGGTCTGCAAGGAACTCACCGACGAGGTCGGGCGTGATCCTGTCCACCAGGTCGTCGGGCAGCGTCTGCACGAGCGTCACCACGTGCTCGGGGTGCGCGGGCGGCGCGTACACCGTCTCCTCAACGCGCTCGCGCTCGCAGTTGCAGTATGCTGTAGACACGTGGACTAGCGCCTGGAATGGAATTAGGATAATAAGTTAAAATAAATATAGGGTGTAACAAAATATTCTCCAAATATTTTAAGGGCGAATTCTTTAGTGGCAATGTAATCAATATCAGATATTAAAAAGTCGAAATTAATGCCTACCAAATTTTGCATTTTCTGCATTGGCCAATTTGCTCTTTTCGTCATGTAAGCTTCGCCCCCTTTCTACTTCTTGGCTTTTGGGGCAGGACAAGTGTAGTTATTGTACACACACTGATAGGACACGACCAGCTGTCTTGCATATGTCAAAATTTTTACTTTTCCCATTTATTCACTCAATTTATTTTCTTGATTTTCTCGGAAACTAGCGTTTTAACAAAAAAAATTTACTAGACAAATTTATTACATTTCCACTAAACGATTCGCCCTTAAAATATTTGCAGTATATTTTGTTACACCTTATATGTTGCGAACTCGGTGGTACGTAAGCGTTAAGAAGGTTTATAAAAAATAATGACGATCATGTTGGCGCACTTGTACGATCAAAATTTTGAGATTTTAAGTTCGTTAACCTCGATGGGCTAGTAGTTTAAGTCAAGGGCCAGGATAAGTTATCAAAAACAACAAAGTTTCTTGGGGGTTCACCCCGACAGACGCAACATTCCGATCTCGATAGTAGACAAATTTCGGAAAATTGATTTCTAACGATTTCAAAGTGCTTTACATGATTTCGTCAAGCAACGCTTCTACGGTCTAGCATGGGTCGATGTCCTGTGTTCGATTCCTAGGTCGGGCAAAATTGGGCCTGTTTTTTCGAGCACAACCCGGGTTTTTGATCGCCAACCCGCATTCGGCAAGCGCGGTAATCAAGCCTAAGCCCGTATTTTTAACGAAGACATGTTAAAATGACGGAGGCCTTTGCCTTGTGGTAGGACATTAATAGGCTGATACTTTTACATAGGTACGTACGCGTCTTTCGGACGATACGCGATTACCGAACATCAGTGTGGTGTACATAACGCGCCCGCTACTATTTGGGCGAGCTGTCAAACGGCATTTTCAAATTTCAGGGCTCTTTTGATGGTTATTTATACATAAATGGTGTTTTGTACTGTCGAGCAAGCCATATTAGAGCACATGCTCGTAACAAGTTGGGGTCGCCATGGCCGAATATAGCTACGCGGACTATATATTACTCTAAGGAGCTGGTACTCACCTCAAGCCCAAGCATGCGATGGCACAGCTGGACCAGCTGCTGTGTGCCCAGCATGTTGATGGTGACGGACAGCTTCAGCTTCTCGTCGAACTTCACCGTCGCAGCCGAGTGGAACACCACGGACACCTGATCAAACATTTTAGGTTAGGACAATGAAGTAGGAATCTAATCACTACATAGTATAAAACAAAGTCGCTTTCTCTGTCCCTATGTCCCTTTGTATGCCTCAATCTTTGAAACTACACAACGGATTTTGATGTGGTTTTTTTTAATAGATAAAGTGATTCAAGAGGAAGGTTTTTATGTATAATACATACATAATATAGTAGAGAAACACTAATAAACTTAGTTGTACCCGTGCGAAGTCGGGGCGGGTCGCTAGTAATTACATATATTAGAATAAGTAGTAAGGTTTATGCTTTAACAAGATTACGTGAATAGATGTACTAATTATGTATATTATTATAAGTAGTTTTCAGTGTGAAATTCAGACAGATCATTTTACAGGTTTTAGTGGCGCCATTTTTTCATCTTAATGGATCCTATATTTTGCTGGATTCTTCTTTTTATGGAAGCTTTTATCCTGGATCTTATTTGCATGGATTATTTTTTCCGGATATTTTCCTAAATCGATAACTTAAATCGCAAACCAGTCAACTTCATTGGAGTAGACTTTTCAGGAGACACAAAAAAGGAGATCCACCAAATCCCATACAAAATTGCCACAGCTCCGGCTGCAGTTAAATATATCTAAGATTTTAGAGCAAAAGTAGTGAAACTACAATTATAATGAATCCCTATTTCTAAATTCATACGCTGACATACATATATTTTAGGCCGAATAGTTTTCGTAGGAGCTCTATATAAAAAATAACTCCTTACAGAAACTTCGCCCTTTGTAAATAGTTGATGCTTATTATAAGGCACACGACGTAATAGAAACAAAATGTTGACTTGATTTTTCTATTAACTATGGGAAATTTATACAACTTTATTTTCTATTAAATAAAATATAAATGAATTTATATGTTGATATGAAATAATATACATGCTTATATGCCATCAATTATTTTTACAATGTTAATAAACTGTAAAAGGCGAAGTTTTCCTAAAAAAATACTTTTTACATATTATGTTATCATGCGAATAGTTTCACTACTCGTACTCTAAAAACTGTGATAAATATGTGTGGCGCCGGCAAAAATTATTTTCGACAAAAAATGGAGTTGGCTTGTTTGAAAATTAAAGGTATCGATATTCTCTTTTTGTCTTCCTCACCTTCTGACAGAGCATAGCCTGGTCTGCCGGGCTGATGCCGAGCTCCGGTTCCGTGATGTCGCCGACGATGGGCACGATCTTGTTCAGCTCCTGCGGCCTCTCTTTCCGGAGTGTTTCGAATAGCTGCAAAGAGAGAAAGCTGTTAATCCATACATTGTCGTCAGACGATTTCAGTCCACAGTTTCACATATAGTCCAGTAATTTTAGCAATTTTGATCCACGATCTGCGGAATAATTCCTAGTGAGCTGAATTTTTGTATACACCTTTATTATGATATTGTAATGATGATGTGAAAAATCGACATTGATATCGTGCCGGCTAAAAAAGTTATAGGGGTCCAAACGTCACGAAAATCAGTTTTTTGCAAATATCTCGCGATCTATTGCTCAGAGGTCAATAATGGTTTCATAAAAGTTGTTCGTCGTAAAATTGTGTACAAAAAAGGTCTCTTGCAATTTTCTGTAGAATTAACCGTTTTTGAAATAGAGACTAGAACGCACTCACATATGGTATTGTATACCGTACGGCGCATACCAAGGCATGAACCCTATTGTTTGTTTTTTTCCCTTTTTTGTTTGTGTGTTTTTTGTTAGTATGATGATCTACATATAGAAATATAAAGGACTTGTAATACTAGTACAGTCAGGAAAATAGGAATATCAACTATAAAAAACTAAGTGGCAATTTTTTTTGTCACTTTATAACTCAAGAACGGGCTCACCGATCCAAACCAAATTTTCAGGGTTTGTACAGACTATTTAGTAGATGTTTTATGTGAAGTTGGAACAAAATCGGTCGTTCACTTTATACGTAGCGAAGCACGTACCGGGCCGCTAGTAATGATATATATATGCTATGTCCAGTGACGTTTGTACCCCTATAACTTTTTTAGCCGGCACGATATCAATGTCGATTTTTCACATCATCATTACAATATCATAATAAAGGTGTATACAAAAATTCAGCTCACTAGGAATTATTCCGCAGATAAAATCTAAAATTCCTGGACTAATAAGCTAAGCTGTGCGAAGCTGGGCACAGACGTGAAAAATTTACCAATCACATTTCTCAAAATATTTATCCCATCTCCGCTCCCATTCTGATTGGTCAATTTTTACACGTCTCTGCTCAGCTCCGCGCAGCTCAGCTTATGTGGAAACGCACCCTTATGTAGGATGTAAGTAGGTAAATCCTCATGCCTCCGTGATGTAGTGGTAAGAGCGCTGTGCTCAAAACCACGGAGGTCGTGGGTTCGAATCCCGCGGGGAACGACATTTTCACTTATGTTGTTTTTCCCAGTTTGATTAGGATATTGCAGGTTTGAATCACCTTATTATTATCCGCTGTTCCTGTGCCGATCTTTCTACGGTCGTGTCAGACAACTCAGACAGATTGCTGTGTGGGCGCTTACTATGGGCTCGGGCGCACATAGTTAGCGCCCACTGCCCACTAAACCCCTCCAGTTTCCCCTATGGTCGCATCAGGACTTGTTACATTTATCCTGTTGGAATTCGTCGTAAGTTTTTCAATATCATGACATTATGTTAATCTAGGCAATGCTACTTACTGGTGACTGCGTAAGTTCACTGAGTCGCGAAGCAACATCTTGTCCTCGTTTAGGCCGCATCAGCAGGTAGATTTTCTTGATTTTCGGACAACTCCTTAACAATTTCTCAACTAGCACCTGGAAGGAGAAGAGACATTTGTGATATTTGCAAGCCTTATATGATTTATTTTTACATAGAGAGGCAAACGAACAAGTAGTCATCTGAATGTAGTTATCATCGCTGCCTATGGACATCAAGGAAGTCGAGGAAGTCGATGATTTTTATGATAATGATGATGATGATGTTGTCAATGATATTGATAATGATGCCGATGTCAATGATAATGATGATGATGCTATCGAAGATGATGTTAATGATAAAGATATTGAAATAGAAGAAGAGACCGACCATTCCCATGGACTTGATCTCTCCAATTACGAATATAAACTTGTGTGTGTTGATAATGTTACTGATAATGATGATGATAATGACAATAAAGTTGATGATACAGACAATGATGATAATGATGAAGCTGAAGAAACCAACCTTTCCCATGAACCCGGTCCCTCCCGTGACAAAGATGGACTTGTCAGCGTAGAAGTCAGCCACAGGGACGTACTCCGACTCCGCGGCGTACTGGCCCGAACTCCACGCCATCTCGACTTAAACCTGCGGAACAATATCACGAAATATATCTAACATCTGACATCAACCACCATAGTCAGTAGTCAATATTTTATTTGCAAACTACGGCTCGGATTAACAAATCACTCTTAATTCTGAGATCGATCTTGAGCGCGAACTTGAGATGATAATCTGACATATAAAGTTTCATTATTTACTAGCGGCCGCCAGCGACTCCGTCCGCGTGGGTTACGATTTCCGCAAATCCGCACACAGTCTTACTAAAGATTGTTGAATAAAACAACGGTCTATAAGCATGCAGTAACTTGCACACTTTAATTTAATGGGACTAATTACTCAGGATAGAAATAATAGTTAATTTAAGTGACGGAAAACGATTATCTTTATTAACAATAATCTGGAGACCTTATATACTTGAGAAACCATCTGTTCACCGCGATTCTGATCCGCGGCCGCGCCTCTAGAGAGGTGCGCCATCTATCGGCACATTTTAGAACTAAATAGTTCGCTAGCACTTTTTACAATGATATAATAAAAGAATATACAATAGCCTAAAGCCTACCTCGACAAATGGTAAGTGGTAAGTGGACGATCCAACACAAAATGTTTTGTCAATGCGAACCAGTAGTTCCTGAGCTTAGCGCGTTCAAACCAATTTGTATCTTGAGTTGCACGTGTTATTGTGAGTCAACCATAAAAGATAGACATATGATGTAGGGGGATATTTTTTAGACAATTTTATGTAGAATATTTCCGTCATACATGATTTCTATGTGACTTTAACCATTAAGGCTGCACACGCGACTGAAGCTTAAGAAATGGAGTAAATTCTCCCGTTTTCCCCACATTTCCCTTCACTACGCTACTCCTGATGATTGTAGCGTGATGAAAAGTATCCTATAATATGCCCAGGAGTATGAAGAATAATGGTACCAAGTTTCGTCAAAATCCGTCCAGTAGTTTTTGTTTCTATAAGGAACATACAGACAGACAGACAGACAGACAGACAGACAGACAAAAATTTTACTGATTGCATTTTTGGTATCAGTATCGATCACTAAACACCCCCTGATAGTTATTTTGGAAAAATATTTAATGTACAGAATTGACCTCTCTACAGATTTATTATAAGTATAGATTAACAGATAAGAATGATGCCTAGCGGTCAAAAAGGGATAACCGCAACTTTACAACCTATACAGGAGAGAGGAAAAAGTTTTCTTTGTCATCCTTATAGGTTTTCTTCCCTATGATTCCTCATTTTAGTTGTATATATTCAAGATAATATATATTTCCATGGAACTGTAAATGTTCTATAAATCAATTCGGACTGAGTATGCAGCTTTACTGCCTTAGGAAATATCGTTTGTAATGACCACAAGAATTTATTATTATTACTAATATAATAAAGCTGAAGAGTTTGTTTGCTTGTTTGTTTGTTTGTTTGTTTGAACGCGCTAATCTCTGGTGCTACAGGTTGGAATTAAAATATAATAATTTGTCTTGGATAGTCCATGTGACGAGGAAGGCTTTAGGCTTTATTATTACCGAATTCCACGCGGACGGAGACACGGGCGGTCGTGCGTGCGTGTACTTAATGCGTAAAAAAAAGTAGAAGCCATTTTTAGGCAATGCCTATTAGTTTTAAAATGATCATTCACCTTTTCTCTTCGGAGGATGCAATCACATGTGCGGTTGTCGAGAGCTCAATCTGCCGGTGGCATCAGATGCGGTCGCCTCGCTTCATACTGATAGGGTCCTAGCTGGAACAAACAGAGAAGCATCTTATAAAAACAATCGATATATTAATCTATCCTACTACTATTATACAGGCGAAAGTTTGTAAGTATGGATGTATGGATGTTTGTTACTCTTTCACGTAAAAACTACTGAATGGATCAGAATGAAACTTTACCACAATATAGCTTATAGGATATTGGAAAACAAGAAAAACTCATAGGATATTGGAAATCGAAATCCACGCGGACGGAGTCGAGGGCGGCCGCTAGTACAATAATAAAGAGGAAATATTTGCATTTGTATCTAACGATTAAACGCAAAACTACTGGACCGATTTCAAAAATTCTTTCACCATTGGAAACCTACATTCACTCTGAGTAACATAGGCTATATTTTATCTCGGTACGGGATGTATTTCCCTCGGGACGCAGGTAAAACCGCGTGACGGGCCTTTAATAAAGACAAAAATCTTATTAAAAATACATTAAATTGAGCTCCTGAGAAATATGACATTAGGCTCTTTGAATCCTTACTAATCCTAACTAATATTGTGTAAATGTGAAAGAAGATCTGTCTATCTGTCTGTCTGTCTGTTACGCTTTCCCGCTTAAGATTCTAAACCGATTTTGATGCAATTTGCCACAGACAATCTTCAGACCCTGACAAAAATATAGGCTACCTGTTATTGCGAAAAAAGGGATCTGAAATTCACGCGGACAAAGTCGCGGGCAGCAGCTAGAGTATATTTCTCAAAATCCAATCCGGCGCACCTGGGACACGATTGACACTTAAAAAATACTACTGACTCGCTGCCCCAATTTCCAATAAATCTAAAAGTCAGAAAATAACATTATGGTGAAGTACGGATAAAGTTAATATTATCTTATCATATTCACGATGACACATAAACAAAATGCAATTCACTATGATAAGAGAGTTACATAAACGACTTCGTGGAAAATACGATAGCTGAATTATCCTGATTGAAAGAAATCTACTCGTGCACAAGTGAGCGCACAAGCACAGGTGCTCTCCCTATTCCCTCACCCTCATAGTTCGGTAGGACAGCAATCTCACACGACCGTAGAGAGATCAGGCGCAGGACCAACGACTTAACGTGACAAAACTTCGGACTGTAAGTGTGTTAGCCGTAAAGGAAAAACATACACCAGGACCAGGCGAAGGGTCCAACCCGAGATTCGAACCTAAGATCTCCGGCGTAGCTGCAGACAGAACAGTGACCTTATGTTATTTACTAAAGAAATGGGGTAGTCTACTATTATTTTATCCCATTTAGTTGAAGCAGCTTCATGGTTATCACAAGGAACATACAAGGGTCAAACTACAGTATTTCTGGAGCCCAAGATAGATTAGCTCAAAGCTTTTAATATGGACGCTAGAAAACGGATTAGGTATATTTAAGCGTATTTGTATTAATAAAAAAGAATTTGTAAATACAAATACGCTTAAATATATAAAAGCAATAACCAGACCAGGACTAACAGACACGTTCACGCGCATGTTTGTCCAGTGCGGGATCGAACCGGCGACCTCGTGGTCCATTAGTTAATTTCTTGACCACTACACCAAACGAGTCGTTATATAGCAAGTATCAATTGAAATTATGCCACAGCTTTCTACCAAATTTGACCAGAGCCGATTGGCTAAGAAATGTATGCCAGAATTTTAACTCGCTCATGTGATGGTTACAGAGAGAAAATGTTTTAGTCCCTTGTAATATACACTGCTGGTATAAGTCTGTTTTCAAACACTAAATTTGATGTGAATCATGATTCTTCTTAGTCAGAAATATGACGGAAACCCATCTGCTTGAAGTTTTTCACCAACAATGTCTTAAAGGACTACAACCCTCATAATTTCCGCAAAATACAACGTTTAGCGCCCTTAAAAGATTGTAGGTAAATAAGCGGTTAATAAACTAGTCAATAAGCAAAATATAAGCTCACCAAAATATCTCATTACATAGAAAAACCACAGATCACTTTCGAAACAACCAAATGTCAAAAGTTCAAAATCAAAGCACTCATCCGCAACACACGCAGTTCACAAATGGTTCACAAATCCATCGTGTGTATCGTCTTATCTTTTACTAAAGTTATTTTATATGAAATAAACCATCAATCAGGCTATTTCACTGATAAAAATCAGACACGCTTGCGTATATGTGACATATGCCTGACATAGAGTTTTTTTTCAGACGGCGGGCCAGTTACATCATGTTTAAAGAAGGCTTATCAAATAGTTTGTGGGTGAGTGAGTAATCTGCACCACTCCTTTTTATGGGAAATGGATTATACATGTTTCGGTGCTAATCGATAAAGGATGTTTGTCTGTCACCGTGGTGTAGTGGTTAGAGCGCTGTGCTCAAAATCACGGAGGTCGTGGGTTCGAATCCTGTGGGTACCACTTTTACTTTGTGTTGGTTTTCCCAGTTTGGTTAGGACATTGCAGGCTTGAATCTCCTGATTGTCCGGTTAGAAAATTATTCCGTGCGTCGGAAGGCACGTTTAGCCGTTGTTCCGGGCTATAATCCAAATTGTCTGGTTTCCCTTTTAATAACCAGACTGGTCAATTCAAGATCATAGTCATAGCGTTCCCAGGGCTCCGAGGAAATGACCAAAGATTCAACCGGGATAAGCGCTAAAATTAAACTATTTTAATCATTAATTACTTACTTAACTATCAGCCCAATGGCCTAACTCCAAATGCAATATAATAATTATATTATCTATGTCAGATTAGTCATAATTTCGATATAATCATTAACTAGGTTTAACAAACAACCAATCATTCAAACAGATTAGATTATGAATACTGAATTATATAATTATTGAATCAGCATAACAATTGGTATTGTTAGTAGATTTGAATGTAAAAGTTTATTTCTTATATTCAATTACGAGAATTATTGATTGTTTCGCCTTAAAAACAATATTATTTATTTAATAACATGCTAGCTCTCCGCCTGCGGTTTCACCCGCGCGTAATTTCTTTTTTTCAAATATACTCCCTTCCGGCCACATTTCCGGGATCAAAATTACCCTATGTTCACCGGGGATAGTGTAGCTAGCCAACATTGAAAGAATTATTCAAATCGGTCCAGTAGTTTTTTAAGTTAATTCGTTACCTACATACAAAAATACAAATCTTTCCTCTTTATAATATTACTTATGTATGAATTATAAAACCTTCCTCTAAAATCACTCTATCTGACATAAAACCCATGAACTTCCGTAGTTTTAAAGATAGAAGCATACATAGGGACAGACAGAAGAAAGCGTTTATGATATGTAGTAATTTTACCGTATGTCTAATTTGATGAAAGAAAGCTAAATAATTTTGAATTAGAGGCCGCCCGCAACTTCGTCCGTGTAGATTTCAGATCCGTTTGTTTCGAAATAAAAGGTAGGTCTTTCTCAGGGTCTAAAGAATGTCTGTGCCAAATTTCATCAAAATCTGTTGAGAGGTTTAAGCGGGAAAACTAAATGAACAGAGTTACTTGCACATCACTACATAGTATAAAACAAAGTCGCTTTTTCTGTCCCTATGTCCCTTTGTATGCTTAAATCTTTGAAACTACGCAACGGATTTTGACGCGGTTTTTTTTAATAGGTAGAGTGATTCAAGAGGAAGGTTTTTATGTATAATACATGCATAATATAGTTGAGAAACACTAATTAACTTAGTTGCACCCGTGCGAAGTCGGGGCGGGTCGCTAGTTTATAATATTCGTAGGGATATTTTCTTCCGATGAGATAACATAATATCTCCGTTCCTTCACACCTCCGTTGCCTAGTTGGAAATAGAATAGGTGTTGTCGATATTCAATGCAAATCTCATTACCGAGCCTTGGATTACAATTGCTCACACGATCTCACACGTACGTCTATGTATTACAACACTATATTTCCGTACATAAAATAAACGCCTTGGACTAACACACCAATTTCCTAGCACCAAACTAAGCTCGAAGCTTGTACTATGGAAGCTAGGGAACGGATAGACATTAATACTTTTATAAACATCCATGACTTGAGTACAAATGTCGATTTTCATTACATTTGCCTCTAGCGGGATTCGAACCCGCGACCTTTGGTTTTGTAGCCAGGGTCTCTGACCACTAGACCAACGGGACCGTCCATATGTGTGCACTATTCCATATGTATGTGCTGAGCAGTTCGATGGCGCAGTGGTTAGCGCGCTCGGTCTGCGATTGCAAAGTTAAGCAACTCTCACAGAGGCCAGTCATCGGATGAAAGACCGAAAAATTTCATCTCGAGCACCTCCGTGCTTCGGAAGGCACGTTAAGCCGTTGGTCCTGCACCTGATCTCACCACGGTCGTGTCAGCTTGCTGTCCCACCGAACTATGAGAGTGAGGGAATAGGGAGTGCACCTGTGCTCGCGCTCTCACTTGTGCATTATAATATTTGTAACGAAAACAGGTTTTTAAATTTTGCTTTTGCCCTGAAGTGGGACATTAATAAGCTGATACTTTTTAACTTAACTTCCACGTATCTATTTTTTTTCTAAATGCACTTGAGTGGCCCGTTGAGAAGAATTGTCGGAACGTAGTGTTCGAATCCCGCTAGGGGCAAATGTTTTTGTGATAACATCGGGGCATTTGCATACATCTATTTGTAATATAAATATTTTATACGTGTATAATCTATACTATTACTAATATATAAAGCTGAAGAGTTTGTTTGTATGTTTGTTTGTTTGTTTGTTTGAACGCGCTAATCTCAGGAACTACTGGACCGATTTGAAAAATTCTTTTTGTGTTGGATAGTCCGTTTGACGAGGAAGGCTTTAGGCTATTGGAAATCGAAATCCACGCGGACGGAGTCGCGGGCGGCCGCTAGTATTATAGATTTTGACTAAGTTTTCAGTCCAGATTTGATTGCAAAATTGACACGAACACGAAAGTGGCTAAGTTGACAAGTTGGCTCACTGATAAAAGTGATAACTTATCTGCATGTGTTTTTCTAAATAACTTGGCCTCGATTGATAACTAAATGTTTATATTTATTTGATGGCTGTGTGATATTTTTAATCAATCTTAATCTTTTCAAAGATATTACATAACGGAGAGAACGAACGTCGCGCCTCATGTATGAGGTCGTCGGTTCGAATCCCGGCGCGTACAAAATTACTAAATGGGAAACAAATAAGTGGGAAGAAATGGGGGCAGTCTGCTTTATTTTATTTTATACAGATTAAATATTATCGCAAATCTGACAATATCTTTGAGATACAAGTAGACAAAATTACTCATGATAAATACCAATTTGATCAGTTTCAAATGGTCAAAATCTATACTAATTTATAAAGATGAAGAGTTTGTTTGTATGTTTTTTTGTTTGAACGCACTAATCTCAGGAACTGCGGGTCCGATTTAAAAAAATCCTTTTTTGCTGGATAGTCCATGAGACGAGGTAGGCTATTGGAAATCGAAATCCACGCGGACGGAGTCGCGGGCGGCCGCTACTAGGATTATAATATGCACACATAATCTGTATTAAGTATAGGAACTGTGATCGCTTTTTATCCCATGTGAGCGAGCATTTAATAATATCTATCCTATCTTCTTAGTCGACCCATTCCCTGCCTGTAGTTTCTGCGTGTTTGACGGACAAACATCAAAACAGAAACGGGATAAACGCTAGGAAGAAGAATTGATTTTTGTATTTAAATGAATTAACAAAGACACAGGAATTTCGAAAAGCTGTCATCAATATTTGTTACATGGTGGGCTAACCTTGTTTTGTAAACTAGGTTGCCTAACAAAATAAATACTAAAATTTGACAGATATTCAGATTTATTCGTACCGAGACACGTGACAAATAGGGGGCGTTTGGGCGAAAAAAGCGTTTGCAAACGTTTGTAAACAAAATGGCGATTGTTAGCGCAAACTGTACAGTTTTCGCCCAGGACGCGTTTGCTAACTGTCAGTTTACTGTGTTACCGCTAAACAATCGCCATTTTGCGCTAACAATCGCCATTTTGTTTACAAACGTTTGCAAACGCTTTTTTCGCCCAAACGCCCCCATTGAATGACAGCTGTCAGTCTCAAGCAATATGGGTTACATAATCTTTGGGTTACATTTTAATATTGTGACACCAGGGATGTTGACACTACCAGTTATTTGACATTCTTTCATTACCTGTCAAAATAAATGCTCACCTCTTTATGAATATCAATATCAATAGATGAAGCGAGCAATTTGACAGTAATTTTATCCTTTTTCTCCTTTTTATGAATCACGTGTGATAGAGCAGGATAGCAGACACACGTACTCCCACTGCCTAAACTGTCAATGACGTCATAATCGCGTAGCTGTCTTCTTCTGTTGAGAGAGACTGGTCAAGATTTTGCCTATTACACAAGCGGGCGCGGGTTCGATACCCGCACAGAACAAACATTTGTGTGCATGAACAATTGAACAAGTCTGTGTGTCCTGGTCTGGGTGATATTTGTATCTATCTATTTAAGTATATGTATTACCACTGTTGATTCTGATGTCTGTAACACAAGTGATTAAGCTACATAACACGGAGTCAGATCAATGTATGTGATGTTGTGAGATATTTATTTATTTATTTTATTTAGGTGCAAAGTCACGCGAATTCTTGACGTTTTGGTAGAGTCACTCAAACGTGATATAGGCACCGTGCAGAAACTATAGAGGGCGCTAAAATCCCGATTTTTTTTCTGTGGTTTGACAGTAAAATTTGACATTTACCTTGGTCAGTTCGAATTCGAGTCACTAGATTGCAGAATAAGGCACGGTGTTTTCCGTGGTTTGACAGTAGAATTACCGACATTGAGATTGACATTTAGCTTGGTCAGTTCGAATATGAGTCACAAGATGGCAGAGTCATCGCTACGCACGGTGCCTATAGGGACCATCTATGGTATTCAAATTCATTAATCTAAAATTTCTAACAATTATTCTAAAGATATCTAACAAAGATGTTTGAATGCAAATAATAAACTGTGCCGTCACCATTTTGAGCGTCAATTGAGTTATTTACGAGTAAGACTTGCGAAAAAAATAAGAAGGCCGTTTTGACAGCTGTCATTTCACAATTATTCATTTGTCTAATCTCACCCCTGGGTCAGGCAGGCTTTCATGACTTTCAGAAATACTTCAAACAACAACTAATAGTGGCAATGGCACAAACATGACAATTAGTTAGGTGAATGACAAGTTACACCTAAAAGCCTACCTACTTTTAATAAATGTCAATCCTTCTTGCTTTGAAAGTGTTTGAAAGTCTTTAAATAGAAAATAGTACGGCGTCATTCTTGCTTAATTCAAAAAAAAAATGTTTATTTTTCGTTAAGCATTATTGAATATTGATTTGTGTTTATTTAATGTCAAAAAAAACATAACATACCCATAATCTTCATTCTTCCTAACAAAAAAAAAACAAGTTTTTCTAATTCGATGACCCACTGGGTGTAACACAAGTGATTTAGCTACATAAAACGGGGTCAGATCAATTTATGTGATGATGTAAAATATAAAAAATAAGTCATTCATTCACTACACATATTTATTTTTCACACCGTGTCTGTATACTTTTAAAAACTGGTTAATATCGCTTTTAAAATCAGTACCTAATATTTCCTTCTATAATCTCAAAAAAAAAAAAACAAATTACAAACGGCGACGATGCACGTTCCCGCCATATTTGTGAAATGCGTCACTACGCTTGTTCGAGAGCTTTCTCCACACAGGAGAATGAAATTAGTGGAAAGGTGACACATAATCACAAGAATAATAACAACAGTGACAAAAAAATCTTTGTAAATAAAGTTTAGAATTGAAATGTGCATTAAGCTAGTAGAATAATCGAGTATCAGTACCGTTCAGTTTCAGACATCAACAACCGCACAAGGGTCGCAGATGCGGTGCCTGCCATTAAGACCCAATGGGTATGGTAGTAAGGTCGCCAGAGCTCAGTTATTTATTTTTTATTTATTTATTTATTTATTAACTACTTATAAAAATCTTTGTACAACCCTCCGTCACTAGGTACTTAATACCCAGCAGAATCATAGTTACGAAGTGCTGCTTCATTGTGGTCTTCTGTAAGGGGGGTGGGTGAGTGGTGTAAAGACGAGTGGCGCCTTCGAGTGCAAACCGAGCCGACTCGCTAGTAGCACATAAGATTCAAATATGATGAACAATGTCAGGCACACAATTTTATAAACCAGAGTATGTTATACCACACAGCGTGCCGACCCCATAACTAATTCTCTCCAACATAACAATATCCAACAAAACAACATCCAACATAAATAGATCCAACATAAAACATCCAAAATCACAATATACGACGTAAAAAAATTGTCCCACTGCCGTTTGTAGTCTGTGTCTCAAATCGATAGGGTTCAAGATCGGTCATTCACCTCTCTTCATCTGGGCTAGATAATGTAAAAATTACAGGCGCTTCTAAGCCGGTGTTGCAAATCGCAAAAGACTAAAAAACTACAAGTCAAAAAAACTGTTGAAAATAGTTTGTAAAGTCAATAAAGGTAGATTTTATAAATAATTTACTTTCGGAGATATTTCAGTTTCCGCACACATAGTGTTGATATATCCATACTAATATTATAAATGGGAAAGTGTGTCTGTCTGTCTGTCTGTCTGTCTGTATGTTTGTCTTTCTTTCACGGCAAAACGGAGCGACGGATTGACGTGATTTTTTTAGTGGAGATAGTTGAAGGGATGGTGAGTAACATAGGCTACTTTTTGACCCATTCCAACGCCCCACTTCTCTAAAATGGGGGGTGGAAGTTTGTATGGAAAATCTATACTACTTATATAGACGCTTAAAATTTGGCATGCAGGTCCCTTAGTAAACTTGATGCTTAGTTGCAAAAGGATATTGCAAAATTCTCACGGGAACGGAAGAAAGCGGGAAAAAACATTTGTATCGTGAAATCCGATATCCACGCGAACGAAGTCGCGGGCGGCCGCTATCCATAATTCCATAATAATCCATACTATACTATACACTATACTATATATAACTATATCCATACTAATATATTTACTGATATATATAGGTATATATATATATATATATATATATACTAGCGGCCGCCCGCGACTCCGTCCGCGTGGTTTTCGGTTTCCGCACACATAGGTATATGATATCTATATATATCTATATCTATACTAGCGGTCGCCCAAGACTCCGTCCGCAAACTGAAACTCTGAAAAACTGAAAGTCTGAAATTTACATTAAGTACGTGCTCAACATGTTGACCGTCCGTAAAAGGCACTGTGTCATATGAGCAGCACAATATTAGGTCTACCCATATTTAGTTACCTTATTCAGATTAACAGAAAACCAAAAAATAAACAAATATTTTTACAAAAAAAAATCGACTTCATAACAAAAATTACAAAACAAACTTAAATGCACTTCAAAGTAAAAAATAATTTTCGGTGCCTGCCCAAAAACAAAAGAAAAAGCACCAGCTTCCGTTACTTTGTATAAGGCAAATGGCAAATTCTTAAAAGTAAAATATTTTTTTACTTTTAAGTGAATTTAAGTTTGTTTTTCAAAAACTTTTTCTTATTTAAATAAATAAAAGGAGAAACTGACTGATTGTCATATCATCGAACAGCCTAAACGGCTTAACGTAGGCACTTGAAATTAGGAATGGACGTAGCTTAGGTACCGTAGAGGTGCACTAAGAAAGGAATTCCCGACTGGAGACTGGAGTTAGCAGGAAAAACCATTAGTATGAAAAGTCGAAACTGCTCAAGTTAGACGCTTGAAATAAGCATGCAGATAGCTTAGTAAATGTATAGCTTTGCTGCAACAGATTCCCACGGGAACGGGAGTAAGCGTATAACGTGTAAAAGTCCGTTTCGAGTTCTCCTCTGTGTCCAGAAAAGGAACATTGTGCGACCCCGAATTTAACGCGGGCGAAGCCGCGGGCGGCCGCTAGTTTTAACATAAAGCCTTGCTCTTCAAATGTACTATCCGACACAAAAACAAAATCTATTCAAAGTAACCAATTAGTTCCTGAGATTACCGCGTTCAAACAAACAAACAACCTCTTTAGCTTCATTCTATTAATTAGTATAAATTATTACAGATGAAGGAAATAAAACAATTTTCTTAGCTACCACAACTCACGTACAATGTGTATTAACATAACAACAAAAAACAAAAATCTACGTCATGTTTAAAAAATACGCATATTTTTGTTAAATTTTTGCATAGAAATAGAAGTAGATAAACATTGATTAGGCATAAGTAGGTACAATACTTAATTAAACAATAAAGAAATAGTTTAATAGAAGCAGTCGAACGATTTTAAAAAACAGTAAAAACTAAGAATTGAACAGAAAACATGGACATCCATTAAAAATCAGTAAATCCACTGTTAAAACAGTAGGGTTGGTAACACTGTTCCAAGCTAAGGGGTGAATCGATATACAAAGTGGCTTTTACCGCTTGAATCGAGCTTTTCGATAGGCTAATCTAAGATGGCGGTTGGCGCGTTTTCACATTGTAGGTTCCGTTCCGTTTCACGTAAGAAGTCGGACTGAGAATTAATAAAATATTTAATAAATTAAGTGAGTCAACCATAAAAGATAGACAAATGCTCTTGGGGGATACTTTTTAGGCAATTTAATGTCGAATATTTCCGTCATACATGATTTCTATGTGACTTTAACCATTAAGGCTGCACACGCGACTGAAGCTTAAGAAATGGAGTAAATTCTCCCGTTTTCCCCACATTTCCCTTCACTACGCTACTCCTGTTGATTGTAGCGTGATGAAAAGTATCCTATGATATGCCCAGAAGTATGAAGAATAATGGTACCAAGTTTCGTCAAAATCCGTCCAGTAGTTTTTGTTTCTATAAGGAACATACAGACAGACAGACAGACAAAAATTTTACTGATTGCATTTTTGGTATCAGTATCGATCACTAAACACCCCCGGATTGTTATTTTGGAAAAATATTTAATGTACAGAATTGACCTCTCTACAGATTTATTATAAGTATAGATAGATGATGAGTAAAAGTAAAGTATGATCATACTTTTACTCAATGGTAAACCGTCCGCGTAGATTTCGGTTTCCGCACACATCTAGGTATATTTAATATAATAAAGCCGAAGAGTTTGTTTGATTGAAAGCGCTAATCTCAGGAACTACTGATACGAATTAAATATCCCACAACAAAACAGTACTAGCGGCCGCCCGCGACTCCGTCCGCGTGGATTTCGATTTCCAATAGCCTAAAGCCTTCCTCGTCAAATGGACTATACAACACAAAAATATTTTTTCAAATCGGTCCAGTAGTTCCTGATATTAGCGCGTTCAAACAAACAAACATACAAACTCTTCAGCTTTATATATTACTAGCGGCCCGCCCCGGCTTCGCCCGTGGTACTTGTCCACTATTTAATGGATGATATTATACATAAAAACCTTCCTCATGAGTTACTCTATCTATTAAAAAAAACCGCATCAAAATCCGTTGCGTAGTTTTAAAGATTTAAGCGTTCATATGGACATACAACAGACAACATGACAGAAAAAGCGACTTTGTTTTATACTATGTAGTGAAGAAAGTATAAATTATCTTTTTACGATCCATCATATACGAATTGTAGTCACAATAGAACCAGATACAAAGGGAAGATACAGTCATGAGAAAAGATAATATAACTGCAAAGAATCAACTACAAATAATTACAAATAGCATTATGCTATTTTGTAACTGGCGCGAGCTACCGTTATTTGGGGTTATCTCGGGCTTCAATATTATCACTCATACCGGAAGTCATGGGTGCAATATTTGCTTATTATTATAAGTTACACGTACTGTTTTTTACATACTAAAAATAAAACTTGAGTGAATTTATTACTTTTTTATTAATTTAAAACAAAGGGTACAAAAAAGATAAAAATAAAAATCAAACTTGTTGTCTTCCATCATGCTTCCATCTGTTTCCTTAGCTGCAAACATTACATCTGCTACAATGTCATTAGTGCTTATGGAATCTGGCGAGGCGTTGGCATTAGGTACTGAAGTAGATGTTGCAGCAAAGATTGCCTTTTCACACACATGACACGACAGCATGTTCTGGATTTTACTTTGTGCTATTAGAGCATTCTGTGGCGATAATTGCTTAATTTCTGCTGCAACACTTATTCCGAACCGAACACATCATGTACGGTTTTACTCTCAGATTTTTCTTTAGTTTTCTTTTTAGCAGAGGTAGCTCCTGTCCTCATAACCTGAGTCATCATTAGAAGGATCAGAAATCTGTGAAATAAAATGAAAATAAATTATTGTTTCAGGTACCGCAGAACAATTAATAATGGAAAGAAATAGAATTTGGCTTCAGAACAAGGTGTGAACATTGTGGAAGTGAATATTTAATTACAAAGGTTCCAACAGTGTGGTTTTGATGGCTGTGGTGGATCATGCCTCCTAAACTCCGCCATAGACGGTCCCAAGCCCGGTTGAGAAAGGAGGAGGGTTGGTTGTGAACGGCGTGAGTCCATACCACCCAGGACAATGACAACCGTAAAACACGCCAACGCCGAATAGTAGGCGGCGGTTAATTAACCTACTCAGTATCAAAGGCCACGGAAACCTTGGGGACTAAATACCCCCTAAAAAAGTCCGACGTAGAAGGTAATGGGAACCCACTACGGTTAATCTCCCAAGAGAACTCCATTATGATAAAAGTCGATGATAGAAATGCTGCTTTGTCGGACGATCCGGCTGACCCCCGGCGCTCACCAATATCCGGGTTGGTGGGTGAGAAATATGCCACCGAAGACTCCTCCATAGTATGTCATCAGGCTAAGGAGGCAGTAAATGCTACTGAAGACAACAAGAGACCAGCGATGCGGTCTAAACATCGCATTGGGACTTGGAATGTGGGAGGACTGCTAAAACCGGGGAAACTCGAAATAGTAGAAAGGGAGATGACAGAACACCAGCTTACTGTACTAGGTCTCTGCGAAACACATATGCAGGGCAAAGGTCACTTCACGACCCAGTGCGGGAATACAATGTTCTTCTCAGGTCATGACACGGAGAGCATCAACGGAGTAGGACTAATAATACCACGCAAGATATCGCAATTCGTTACTGGCTACAACACCGTCAGCGACAGAATAATGACTATCCGGATAAATTGCACTCCACTTCCTCTAAACATAGTCCAGGTCTATGCACCGACATCCCTGTCATTACAAGAAGACATTGACGTTTTCTATGACGCTCTGCAGACTACGCTAGACGGAATCTCCAAACGCGAAATCACCATCATTCAGGGAGACTGGAATGCGAAGGTAGGCAACACGGAACTTGATGACCACATCCGCCAGACAGTTGGGAAATATGGACTCGGCGCCAGAAATGAAAGGGGCGAAATGTTCCTAGATTTTTGTCTAAATAACAACTTGACAATAACTAACACCTACTTCAAGCACCATAAACGAAGACTCTACACGTGGAAATCCCCTAACCGATACCGGAACCAAATAGACTACATCACAGTCGCAAACCGATGGAAGTCCTCAATAACGAACGCAAGGACGTTTCCGGGAGCAGACTGCGGTTCTGACCACCAACTGCTGGTTGCAGACCTCCAGGTACGCCTAAAATCGTGTCGCCAAAGAGTGAAAGTGGCAAACCGACTGGTACCACAAGAGCACGATTACTTTCAGAAGAAGACGGAACCTCTACTGCAAAAACTACTTGCGGAGATCACTGATCCAGGTGAACAATGGCGCCATCTGAAATCTGAGGTCCTCTCCACACTCGACTCCATGGTTAAAAAACCTGAACAAAAGAAAGACTGGATGTCGGATGAGGTTTGGTCAAACATAAGAACCCGTAAAGAACTAAAAAACGGCATAAGAACGGATAACTTTGAAGAAGAATACGCTAGACTCTCTGAAGAAATTCAAAGACAATGCAGAAGAGACAAAAACCAACACCTGGAGAATATCTGCATTGAAATCGAACGTCATGCAGAGAAATACCAAACTGCTGATCTCTTCAAAAAAGTTAAACAAATAACGCGTAAGTTCAAACCGTCAGTATGGGTGATTGACGACAAGAATGGAAAGCCCATACATGAAGTAGCAGAAGTAGCCGAAAGATGGCGAGAATATTGTGAAGAGCTCTACCAGTCACAACCAGCTCAGACAGCCGCGCCCGCTGAAGTCGTATCAGAGAAGGAACCAGACATACTACGCTCAGAAGTGGAAGATGCAATTCGGAAGCTAAAAAACAACAAAGCACCAGGACCTGACCTGATCACGGCAGAGGCTTTGAAAGGACTAGGGCCAAATGGAGTATCGTGCTTGCACGAAATCTGTAATAAGATATGGCATACTGGACAGTGGCCTGAGGACTGGGTCCATTCTTCAATCCTTCCTCTTCACAAAAAAGGCTCGATGCGCGACTGCAACAACTATAGGACTATAGCTTTAATATCGCACGCGAGCAAGATTCTCCTCCACATCATCAATGCAAGACTGCGATCTTTCCTCGATTGGCAAATTCCTCAAGAGCAAGCAGGTTTTGTTAAAGGACGAGGAACTCGAGAGCAAATTTTAAACATCCGGCTCATCATAGAAAAATGCTACGAGTTTAACATCCCGATCTTCATGTGCTTTGTGGACTATAAGAAGGCATTCGACTGTGTCGACTGGGAAGAGCTTTGGAAGGTGCTAGCGGAAACCGGCGTACCCACCCACCTCGTTACGCTGATCCGCAACCTGTATGAGACCGGTTATGGCACGGTCACGATAGGGAATACGACGTCGAGCTGTTTCAAATTCCACAAGGGCGTTCGCCAAGGCTGCGTAATCTCTCCAATCCTCTTCAACATATACGGGGAATATCATGTGCATCATGCGCAAAACCTTAGAGGATTGGGAAGGTGGCGTTAAAATAAACGGTGTTAAAATATCCAACCTACGGTACGCAGATGACACCACCTTGTTCGCGTCGTCTGAAGCAGAAATGGCGGATCTGCTAAATCGCCTGGAAACCACCAGTTTGGAAATGGGTCTTGACATAAACAAATCCAAGACCAAAGTCATGGTGATAGACCGTTTTGCATCCATCCAGCGCACGAACATCCTGCAAGAATACGAGTCCGTGAACCAATTCCAGTACCTGGGCTCCATGGTAACGAACAAGGGAAACAGCGAGCCGGAGATAAGAAGACGCATTGGCATGGCCAAATCAGCAATGACAGAACTGAACAAAGTCTGGAGAGACAGAAACATCACAAATCGAACCAAAGTACACCTCGTTCGCACTCTTGTCTTTCCCATTGCCCTCTACGGTGTCGAGACGTGGACAATCAAGGCGGCTGACAGAAAAAGAATCGACGCCTTTGAAATGTGGTGTTGGCGCCGCATGCTGAGAATACCATGGACAGCCCACCGTAAAAACGTCTCTATACTGAAACAGCTGAAGCTGGAGAAGACACAGCGTCTGTCTGCGACCTGCCTGCGACGCATAATGCAATACTTTGGCCACGTTGCACGCAGGGATGGTAACAATCTAGAGCGTCTGATAGTCACAGGGAAGGTGGAGGGAAAAAGGCCTAGAGGAAGAAGCCCCAATCGGTGGTCAGACCAAATCTCCAAACAGCTTGAGATGCCTATCAGCGCCGCTCTTCACCAAGCAACGGAACGCACCCGATGGAGGCAGCTGGTTGAAAAAATCAAACGGAGTCACGATCCTCAGCAGTGAGGGAATCGACTAGAGAGAGGTGGATCATGACTATTGTTTTCGATATGTTAATATTGGGGCTAATGGAAGAAATTCAGATGGGATATTCGTAAACAGCAATTTACGTAGTGATCTTGAGAATAATTTGCTTCCAAAAGTAGGATTTTTAGTTGGAGATGATGCGTTTCCACTAAAATCATATTTATTAAAACCATACAGTGGCACAAATCTTTCAACGAAACAAAAAACATTCGATTACAGAATCTCTAGAGCACGGAGAATCGTTGAAAATGCATTTGGTATTCTGGCAAGCAGGTTAAGAATTTTTCAAAAACCCATACCAATTACCAACTAATGACGAAACCACCGATAAAATTATTCGCGCCCCATGTGCGCAGTACAATTGGTTACGTCTCACGAGTCCCGGCCATTATTTTCCAAGGGGTTGTGTTGATGAAGAAAATATAGATTCAGGATGCGTTTCTGATGGGATTTGGAGGCGAGAACTTATAGCTACTTTGCCAACAATCACTGATCATAGCTCCAACAATGCAGCATGTACAGCAAGGGAGCTTCGAGATAAATGCAGAGTTGTTCAGTGGGGCAGGTGCCGTATCGTGGCTAAAAAGAATTATTTCATAATCTAGGGCCACTTCATCCCTAGGCGCCAAAGGTACTTTCGAATGTTTGATAAATATTGTAATTCTAAACCGGGAAGTATAATACCTACATTCAACGACGGTAAAAAGTATAAAGAAATTAGCAATAAAAATAGGGAATAAGGAATATTAATAGGAATAATCATAGGAATAGGGAATAATTTTAAGTTATAATGTAGATAAATAAATAAATAAATGCCTTGGACTGACACACCAATTACCTAGCCCCAAACTAAGCTCGAAGCTTGCACTCTAGGGAACGGATAGAAATACTTGAATACTTTCATAAACATCCATGACTCGAGTACAAATGCCGATGTTCATCACACAAACATTTGCCACTAGCGGGATTCGAACCCGCGACCCTTGGTTTCGTAGCCAGGGTCTCTGACAATAAGATCTCTGAAGATAAGATAAGGGAGAATCAAGTATCCCCATACTTGATTCCCTATTTTTATTGCTAACTTCTTTAAACTTTTTACCGTTTTATAAGTTATAAAATAAATAATAATAATAATAATGAAGATAAGGGAGAATCATACAAAAAGTACTCACAGAAAACATCTCTGCCGCCTCCTCCAGCCATTTAATATCAGATTTGTACACGTCACCGCGTTCCTCATATTGTTTTATAAGTGATATTTCTTGTTTATACGTCGACTTTAAGTCTTTTATTTTCATTTTAACTTCATATCTACCGAATTTCTTCATATTCATTTTATTAACTATATAATTATATGCTTCATTCATTTTGTTCACTTTCTGGTAGTCTGGTGATTTTGGGTCCCATAGACACCGATATTCTTTAAGTAACCGTATAAATTTTTTAGTTAGTTTGTCTGTCCAATTGATATTTGTAGACATTTTAACTTGTTTTAAACAACTGCACTTAAAAACCCACGGGCGGCGACGCGACAATGACGTGGCAGAATGGCGAGCAGGGATAAGAAGGACACTTCCGTGCAAAAAAATTTGAGCAAAAGAAATCCTAAACAGCGCCATCTCTTATGGCCATCCGAAAATAATTAGTTATTTAATGTAACGACCGATGGAGGCACTAACGATAATATAAATTTAATTATTTTAGAAATAATTTTATTTTAAGTAGGTATTTATCAATATGAAGATAAAATATATTTTCTAAAACATTTTTGATATTTTTTAAGCTTAGACATAAATTGTGTAACCATTAATATTGCTGTAGCAACACTGAGCTGTAGAAAAATCACATCATTATACTCTGTCCACTATATGAAGCGTCTTTTGACAGGTCGCCGATTGACAACATTGGTGATGTCCTAAAGTATCTCAAATGTGTCAACAATCCGATTGTACTATTATCATTATTCGACTTAGGTACGTACAAAATAACCGATTTCGATAAACATGCGTTTTGATTTAACATACTCTTAGATTTATTGTAAACAAATATAAATCCATTATTTGAGTTTATAAATTAAATATAAAACAAGTAAGTCATATTAATAAAAGAAATTTAAATCCAAATGTTGTTACCTTTCTATGTAAAATATATATTATACCTTATGAACGTGTTATGAAGAAGTTTAGATTTATTCATAGCATTTATTTCTATCGATTATTTGTAATCAGGGGCACAATCGTTCTAATCTTTTTTTGTAACACATCACTGAGTTGGCAGTAACCGTCCATGAAGAACAATATTCTTTTTTCGAAAATTAAACGAAAACAATTCGAACTTTCATGGGCGTGAGCTGTCAAAAGACGCTTCATAAAGTGGACAGAGTATAATACATCAATTACAAAAAAATGGCGACTGCTCCTTACGCACGCCCTTGTATTGGAGCTCTATACTATACGAGTATTTTTTGTGCATTTCTTTTTAAAATTCCGCTGATCCACGTTGAGTTGAGTAGTGAAGTGTGTAAAACTTAACTTTGTGTGAAAATTAGGAAATTACTGTGTGTGTTGAACTTCACGTGAAGATGATGGTGTGATTAAACTAAAAGCACAAGTTCAGTTTAAGTTTTATTAATAGTTAAACATATGTAAATGTTTTTAGAAATAAAACGTACGAACAAAATATTTTTTTCTTTATTTCAACTAATTTCTATTTTATTTAACTAACTAACTAACTTTTATGGTTCAACAACCCATTATATTTATTCATTACTAGCGGCCGCCCGCGACTTCGTCCGCGTGGATATCGGTTTTCATGATACAAATGTTTTTGACCGCTAACTCCCGTTCCCGAGAGAATTTTGCAATATCCTTTTGCAACTAAGCATCAAGATAACTAAGGAACCTGCATGCCAAAATTCAAGCGTCTAACTTTATTAGTTTAGATTTTCCATACAAACTTCCACCCCCCATTTTAGGGAAGTGGGGGGTTGGAATGGGTCAAAAAGTAGCCAGCATACAAACACACTTTCCCATTTATAATATCAGTAAGTATGGATTATTCGAATGATGAAGTAATGCTTTTTTTTTATTATTATGTATTTATTTGTGTTCAGGCAACGCAGGCCCATAGATACCTTACCAGCTTACATAGATATTAATATACGACAGTTTTTGTTAGTAAATAAAACTTAAATGTATGTTAGTAAATTATGAAACCCCACGTATTGTTTTGTTCGGCGACGTGTGACACAATCTGGTGTCCGGTAACCGACCTCTGAAGCGCCGGAACATGACACACTTCGGCCAATATTCCTTCTTCATAAAGGTCGACAGATGTTCGGTTGGTAGTCTCACATACGACGAACCGCTTGGTGTAATGGTCAAGAAGTTGCCTATTACGCAAGAGGTCGCGGGTTCGATCCCCGCACAGGACAAACATTTGTGTGCATGAACATGTCTGTTTGTCCTGGTCTGGGTGTTATATGTATCTATTTAAGTATATTTGTAATACCACTGTTGATTCTGATGTCTGTAACACAAGTGCTTAAGCTACTTACCACGGGGTCAGATCAATGTATGTGATGTTGTGAAATATTTATACCACAGCGCCTGCACTATCATGAGATAGCAACTAGTCGCTGTAATCCACTAGGCCGTATTGAAGGCAGACGAACTGTAGGCTGCAGGTCGCATGTTATGTGCATAACAAATGGTACGTAAGCTGGGCTCGGTACCAAGACCATATTGTACCACCATATTTTAATTGTAAAAGTAGAAGAATAAAAATAATACAAAATTTATAAATGATGAAGATATTTGGTTTTTTTTTTTTTGTGTTCACGATTTTGAAGACGGTTACTTACTATCGTATCCTCGGTACTTTCACGTAAAATATTTGAAGATGCCATTCGAAATTTAAATCTATGGAAAAAAGCTCGAGAACACAAAAATATTTTTTAATTCGAACCAGTATTTCCTGAGATAAGCATTCAAACAAACGAACAAACAAACTCTTCAGTTTTATTTTATTACTAGCGGCCTGCCCGCGACTCCGTCCGCGTGGATTTCGATTTCCAATAGCCTAAAGCCTTCCTCGTCAAATGGACTATAGAATCCAAAAAGAAAATTTCAAATAGGTCCAGTAGTTTCTGAAATTAGCGCGTTCAAACTAACAAGAGAGAGGAAGAGAGGTAGAGCTTTGTGGAAATTCCACTCGGATGAGCCGCTCGTCTGGGGAAGTACCTCCACCTTACAGAAGACCGCAGTAAAGTAGCACTTCGTAACTGTTGTGCTATGTTTCTGCTGGTGAGTAAGGTCGCCAGAGCTCAGTTGGGGAGGGTATGGGGTTAGGCCAGCAACACATCAACGATACCGTGTCTGGTGTAGCGGATGTCCATGGGCGGCGGTGATTGCTTACCATCAGGCGACCCGCTAGCTCGTTTGCCGCCTCTGATATAAAAAAAAAAACAAAGAAACAAACATACAAACTAACTCTTCAGCTTTATATATTAGTATAGAAGTAAGTATAGATAGTAAAGAAGTATAGATAATTCAGTGACTTATCCACAGAAACGGACTCTTACTCATAAGTTTCGCTTTTATCGTCATGATTGTCGAGCGTACTGATGACGTCACGGCTAACGGTTAGCGTGTACTTTCTCCGCCATACATAATTGATACTGAATCGAGTGATTCTCTAGATCGCACACGCATTGGTTCTGAGTTTAGCTTGTTCAATCAAACAAACAAACTCTTCAGCTATAGTATATATGTAAGCATTGAGGAGCTCGATGGCGCAGTGGTTAGCGCACTCGGCCTGCGGTTGCTAAAGTTAAGCAACGTTCGCAGATGCCAGTCATCGGATGGGTGACCGAAACATTACATCTCGAGCTCCTCCGTTCTTTGGAAGGCACGTTAAGCCGTTGGTCCTGCGCCTGATCTCTCTACGGTCGTGTCAGATTGCTGTCCCACCGAATTATGAGAGTGAGGGAATAGGGAGTGCACCTGTGCTTGCGCACTCACTTGTGTACTATAATATATCCGTTCCTGGCTGATCTTAAGGTCGGCCGCCATGGCCGAATACGGCCGGAGGGTATTTTTATATTGTACCTTTATATAGTAGATATGGGAAAATAAACAATTTATAGTTGCCAGAACGCAGTAGGTACGTTGTAATGTGAATAATCATAGCAACAAAAAATTGCACTTTCTCCGTCATACATAATTGATACTGAATCGAGTGATTCTCTAGATCGCAAACGCATTGTGTATTCGCAAAAAATACGGTGCGTGGAAAATAAGTTTTTAGTTTCGCGTTTCTTTAAAACAACAGCGGTCTGCCTCCGTGGTGTAGTGGTTGGAGCGCTGTGCTCAAACCTCGGAGGTCGTGGGTTCGAGTCCCGCGGAGTTGGCGTCGCGCCACTTATAATAATACCATACCATACAGGTATTACGTTCATTTTGTGTTGCTTTTCCCAGTTTTGTTAGGACATTGCAGACTTGTCCGATAAGAATGATGATTCCGTGCTTCAGCACGTTAAGCCGTTTGTACCGACTATGATCCAAATGGTTAATTTTCAATTCGAACAAGTAGTTCCTGAGATTAGCAATTTCAAACAAACAACCAATCTCTTCAGGTATTTTAATACTTAATCTACACCAATGTTATAAATCTACAATGTTATAAAGAGGAAAGATTTGTATTTATGTATGTCAATATTACATAGTATAAAACAAAGTCGCTTTCGCTGTATGTCCGTATGTATGCCTAGATCTTTAAAACTACGCAACGGATTTTGACGCGGTTTTTTTAATAGATAGAGTGATTCTTAAGGAAGGTTTGTATGTATAATACATGTAAGTAAGTACCACGGGCGGAGCCGGGGCAGCTAGTAACGTATAAGCTCAAAAACTACTAGACCTTTGACCTTTTGAATAATTCTTTCACTGTTGGCTAGCTACACTATCCCCGGGGAACATTGGGTTTTTTTGATCCCGGAAATGTGGGAGGCAGGGGCTCTACCGGTCTGCCTCCGTATTGTAATGTTAGAGCGCTGTGCTCAGATCTCGGAGGTCGTGGGTTCGAATCCCGCGGGGAACACGTGCATTTTGTGTTGGTTTTCCCAGTTTGGTTAGGACATTGCAGACTTGAATCACCTGATTGTCCAAAAATCTTATCCCGATTGCATACTTGGTCACTACCTCAGAGCCCAGGGTACGCTGCGACTACGATTTTGAATTGACTAGCCTGGTTATTACAATGGAGCGACTGTCGTCTGAACTTCGCAACCCTTAACAAGGGAAACCAGACCATTTGAATCATAGTTGGGACTCTTGGGACCAATAAGCAGGATATATTATAGTGCACAAGTGAGTGCGGGCGTACAGGTGCACTCCCTATTCTCATAGCACGGTTAGACAGCAATCTGACACGACCGTAGAGAGATCAGGCGCAGGACCAACGGCACAACGTGCCTTACAAAGCACGGACACAAATAAACAGACATGTTAATTTACAGAAACGTTTTAGACGGCAAAATGCAACCTAAATATAGACACACACTCAGCGGAAAAAACGCATCCAAAGTTCGGCGTGACTACGCCTGCAATGTAAGTATTTAATATGGAAGACACACTATGGCGAAATTATGTTGCGTAATTTTGTATAGAAAATGCATTGCTGCCGAACTCCGGTCGCGATTTCGGCCTGGTGTTCCTACATTATCGCCTGAGTCACTGTCAAACGCTTCCGGGCCATACGAAATGTCCATTCGAAAACCCTTAGTACGGTACGGTCAACAGAAGAAGTAGGTAGGTAATGTTATTTGAAATTGTCAAAATGTATGTCATCACTACATGGTATAAAACAAAGTGAAATAACACATGGAAAAATGATGATTTTTTTTATAAAAAATATCTGTCCCTGAAGGGACATCATAAGTCAAGTTTTAGTTTTTCACCAATATTGTTTAGTGTTAAACAAACAAAGAACAATCTTTGCCACCAATAACGGGTGGGTTACGCTTATGAAAGGCAAACCTACGGGCAGGGTGTGGGCTGACTTAGGTGATAGGAAAAAAAATAGGTGATAGGATACATTTTTTATCACGCTTCCATGGGATAAAACAACATCTTTATAACGCGGGCATTGCCGCGGGTTAAACCTAGTCGTTTTTTTATGTTATTGGAAGGGGAAGTGATCACCGCTGCCCATGGACTTCAACAACCGCACAAGGGTCGCAGATGCATTGCCTGCCTTATTTACCCCAACCCCTCCCCAACTGAGCTCCTTATTAAAATAAATTATTAAAGTACACGCATTATTCATCGCGACGTTTCTGCTGACCGTACCTGCGCAAGCGCAACCGTTGATGTGGAGCGGGACTTTCACTCAAGTTCAATGGCATGAACCAACGTACTCGGCCGTATCTGGGACGGCCAGTGTTTGCATTGGAGACAGCTGGTCACGTGACGGTGGGAGAAACTCTAGATAGTCCAAAGACTCAAAGGAAATGCCGATTTTGATAGGCCGTTGGTCTAGTGGTTCCTCTGGGTGATCTCGGTGAGGGAAAACACCGTGAAAAACCTGCACGATCAGATAGTTTCTGACTTCAGTTCAGTTAGATCTGAATGAGTAACTAATCTGTCTGGTTCCCCTCTAAGGGTTACGAAGGTCTGATGGCATTCGCTTCACTGTAATAACCAGACTCGCCATGGTCAAAGCGAACTCCGCAAAGAAACGGGATGAACAATGAACACTAGGAAGAAGAAGATTTACTCGACTCATGGAACCAACGTACTCGGCCGTATCTGGGACGGCCGGTGTTAGCATTGGAGACAGCTGGTCACGTGACGGTGGGAGAAACTCGAGATATTCCACTTGAGCATTCAAAGACTGTGGTGGTCTAGTGGCCAGATACTCTGTCCAAAAAGCTAGATATAGGGTAAGTTGTATAGGAAAATGAAATTAATAGGGAGGCAAACGCACAAGAGGGTCACCTGATGGTAAGTGATCACCGCCGCCCAAAGACATCAACAACCGCACACGGGTCGCATATGCGTTGCCTGCCTTTAAGACCCCATACCCTCCCCAACTGAGCTCTGGCGACCTTACTCACCAGCAGAAACATAGCACAACAGTTACGAAGTGCTACTTCTCTGTGGTCTTCTGTAAGGTGGAGGTACTTCCCCAGACGATTTATTTATTTAAAGTACATCCATTATTCGTTGCGTCGTTTATTCGAGTCGCCGAGGATCGGGCTGAGTGGAGAGCCCTAGGAGAGGCCTATATCCCGCAGTAGACTGGGATAGGCTGCTGATGATGATGATGATGATGATGATTTATTTACTACCAGATAGTTCACTTGAGTACTCAAAGACTGTGTGTTGGTCTAGTGGTCAGAGACTCTGGCTAAAAAGCTGGTTATAGGGTAAGTAATATAGGAAAATGAAAGTTATAGGGAGGCAAACAAACAAGAGGGTCGCCTGATGGTATGTGATCACCGCTACCCATGGACATCAACAACTGCACAAGGGTCGCAGAAGTATTGCTAGAAAAAAAACGATAATTGATATCCTTACAAGAATATGGGTGGAATAGGTTAATTATATTCCTTCTTTCATTTTTAAATGGATTTGTCTGGCGATAGAAATATAATCAACTATATTTTTCCGCCTTTTCGTCTGCGCATCGCTACAAAGTAAAAAACAGAGTCACTTTCTCATGAATCAAATCTTTAAAACTACGCAAACGATTTTCATGCGGTATTTTATCAGATAGAGTTATTCAAGAGGAAGGTTTTGTGTATAATGTACACATGCAAAATTTTATTAGTAGAAAAACGCTGTGGTATAGTTTAGTTTAGTTTTTCTAATAAAAGAGTTTTATTTTAAGTTTCACGAGTTGTTTACATGATATTTTTAGTTGTGTTATTGCTACAGAATTATGCTATTACTTTTATTGAAAAGTGTTAAATCTTTAAAATTATAAATAACCACAAAACACTTTTGTTGCACGTTGAGTAAAAAAGTTTCAGAACAACTTTTAATACGAAAACTATCCTTTCGGGGTAAAATTTCGCAAAATACTCGTTTTACAGTTATTAAAGTTTAGCTCCCTTTAACCAAATGTGCAAAACTAATAAATAATTTGATGTAAGTAAAATAAACAGAAAAGTTATATTATTTCTTAAAATAATTAATATACGCACAGGAATTTACCCAAATTGTCTTGTAAACTTTCAAACATCAAAGTATACGAGTATGACACTAGTATTATTAAACGGGACTTAACGCGAAAAAAAATCTTATGTCAAAGTATTAACTTCCAATATTCCAAAAAAAATTCACGTTTGATAAATTAAATAAAATTATTTCTATTTCAGTAGGTTTTATTACCTACATTAAAAAAACTTTCCGCAAAAAAAGTTTTCAAAACTCACCAAAATTTTTTTTTGTTTTCGCAAAACACAACTATCACAATTCCGATCACAACAAAACACAAACACAATACAATACCTACAATACAACGCGTGCCTTCGCTTCGAATTCCGTCAACCGACTGAACGCTCAGCTGATCTCTAAACGGTTTGGTCCAAGTCACAAGATATTTAACTATCCGGCTATTATTATTTTCCGATTGTTTTTCAAACTTTGTTTTGACTCAACATATCAATCACCTAGTCATGGGTGATTGATAGACAGATAGTTGGCGAAAGCCTTTGTAGGATTTAGGAAAACACGGTTAGTTCACCTCAATTTGAAAGGAACATCAAGTGAATTATGATTGCATTATTTGGAACAAGAGGCCGCCCGCGACTCCGTGCGCGTGTGTTTTGGTTTCCGCACACAGTACTACAGATAGCTTAAAGCCTTACTCGACAAATAATGGTAAGTGGACTATCCAACACAAAAGATTTTGTCAATTCGAACCGGTAGTTCCTGAGATTAGCGCGTTCAAACCAATCTGGATCAGGAGTTACACGTGTTATTGTGAGTTAATCATAAAATATAGAATATGCTGATGCGGGAAATTTTTAAGGGAGTTTTATGTAGATCGTCGTGTTCATGATAATATGACATACTTTTAAATGGGACACACTATGCCAAAATTACGTGGCGTAATTTTGTATCGAAAATGCATTGCTTTGCAACTTCAGTCGCGTGATTTCAGCCAAGTGTGTTTTTATACTTACTGCAATAAATGAAGTCACTTATGACTTAAACTTAGGTTTTGCTTCAATGGAGTCCTATAACAGTACTTTGGACTAGTTTAACTGTGTTTACTTGTGTTTTTGCCACAATAACAATTAGTTGCATTATAGTGCCCGCCTAGAATAGTACTACCCCATTTCTTCCCGTGTGTGTCGTAAGAACCGATTAAGGCACATTCCGGGGGATGGGCAGCAGCGTTCCCCTGTGTTGTATCGTTCACCATACTGCGGTCACCGACCAATTACCTAAATGCTCCCATAGACACCATTGAACTACATATTTACGTAGTAGTTTATCTGAATGAAAGACACCAAAGGCCTAACCATCAAGTCTTATAGCGATCTAAAAACCAGCGAGTAAGAGAGATGCCGCCTTACATCATGTAAAGCGGCATCTCTTACTCACTCGTTTAAAGATCGCTTTAAGACTTGATGGTAAGGCCCCAGAAAACTTTGGCATTATTTTGTTTGTCATGACGTTTGTTTCAACATGCTGTCACTGTCATAAGAAACGACAGTCGCTTCAAATTTTGTGCCAATTTTGACAGCAGTTCGATGTATGGTGAGGGCAAATCTAACGATTTAAACATAGTAAATCCTACTACTATTATAAAGGCGAAAGTTTGTAAGTGTGGATGTATGGATGTATGGATGTTTGTTACTCTTTCACGTAAAAACTACTGAATGGATTTGAATGAAACTTTACCACAATATAGCTTATACATCAGAATAACACATAGGCTATAGCTTTTGTTTGTTTGTTTGTTTCAACGCGCTAATCTCAGGAAGTACTGGACCAATTTGAAAAAATATTTTTGTGTTGGATAGTCCATCTGACGAATAAGGCTTTAGGCTATTGGAAATCTAAATCCACGCGGACGGAGTCGCGGGCGGCCGCTAGTATCATAATAAATATTTTGACTTTGACATTATTATTGTCGTCACTGTTTCACCCTTTGGCTTTTACACGTTTGACAGATAGCTTGACAGTTCAATAACCCTCTACTGCATGAATTATGAAGGAGATGAAAAATAATTTTTTTCTTCATGGATATTGCTTTATTACAGTAAGATTAAGACAAAAAAAGTCGAAAAAATAAATTAAGTTGTTTAATGTAGAAAATAAACTACGATACCATATATGGGCTCGTATGCACTGCGACGAAACTCGTTAGTACAATATTCATACTGTAATATCAAATAATGTAAGGGAAATAATTTCCAAAATGAGTTTAATAATTTTTTTACGCTCTATCGTTTGCTAGATTGAAATTTAAAATTTTTTTGGGCTACATTTTCATTTTTGAATCTTATTTTCATGAAAAAAAAATTTTTTTTGACGATTAGGTGCGTTTTTTTATATTATTTCAAATATTTTTTTTGTCTAAAGGTTGAATTAGTATTTTTCATTTCATGTATTTACAATAAAAATTAATTATGACCTTTAAAATAACAAATATTCTGGAATTTTATAGGTATGTCCGTATACATTATTATCAAAAATCAATTTAAAAGTATGAAAATAATTATTTCTACTCTTAGATGTTAAAAGACAATGCCGATTTTGTTAGGGGAGTTGGCGTCTTTTTTTTTTCGAGCGTCCACCAACCAAACTTGGTAATATATATTCTTGAGGGCATTACAAACGATATTTGCTATGGCAGTATAGCTGTAAACTCAGTCCGAACTGAGTAAATCAGGTTTGAACTTTTTTTCGCTTCATACATTTTTCTATGGGAAATTGATTTTTTTTGTTTCTTGCGTCCATCGACGAAACGTGAAAATATATGTTCTTGAGGTCATCTCAAACAATATTTGCTATGGCAGTATAGCTGTAAACTCAGTCCGAACTGAGTAAATCAGGTTTGAACTTTTTTTCACTTCATACATTTTTCTATGGGAAATTGAATTTTTTTGTTTCTTGCGTCCATCGACGAAACGTGAAAATATATATTCTTGAGGTCATCACAAACAATATTTGCTATGGCAGTAAAGCTGTAAACTCAGTCCGAACTGAGTGAGACAGCCAAAAAAATCAATTTCATACATTTTTCTATGGAAAATAGATTTCATCGACGAAACGTGAAAATATATATTCTTGAGGTCATCACAAACAACATTTGTTATGGCAGTGAAGCTGTAAACTCAGTCCGAACTGAGTAAATCAGGTTTGAACTTTTTCACTCTAGGCGTTCGCTCCTGCATTTTTGTATGGAAAATTGCAGTTTTTTTTTTCTCGCGTCCATCGAGCAGTGACGACCCACTTGGTGTAATGGTCAAGATGTTGCCTATTACGCAAGAGGTCGCGGGTTCGATCCCCGCACAGGACAAACATTTGTGTGCTTGAACATGTCTGTTTGTCCTGGTCTGGGTGTTATATGTATCTGTTTATGTATATTTGTAATACCACTGTTGATTCTGATGTCTGTAACACAAGTGCTTACGCTACTTAACACGGGGTCAGATCAATGTATGTGATGTTGTGAAATATTTATTTATTTATTTATTTATTTATCGAGCAGACATGTTAACATATATTCTTGAGGTCATCACAAATCATATTTGCTATGACAGTATAGCTGTTAACTTAGTCCGAACTGAGTCAAACAGGCTAGAACGATTTCACTCCAGGCGATCATTCCTGCATTTTTGTATGGGAAGTGCAACTTCTTTTTTTTTCACCAAACACGTAAATAATTTACATGAAAAATATATATTCTTGAGGTCATCACAAACGATATTTGCTATGGCAGTTTAGCTGATATAGCCAGATAATATTTCCATGTGTTTATTTACAGAAATAAAAAAATATGTTAGGTTATACCGCGTTCATGGAATCACATTGTCGGTAATAGGCGAGGAATACAAGCTACAAGTACAAGAGGAAAAGAAAACTGGGAACTTGTTCCCATATTATGGCAAAACTATGGATTAATATTTAGGATGGTGAAGGCACTAGGACAGCATAAGTCCTCCTGCTCTTTTTTGGAAAGCATTATAATTCGGCTAAATCAAGAAGAAGAAGCCGTTGAGTCAAGTGATGCTGAACAACGTTGTTTTTTTTTTAATAATGGTTTTCAATAGTTCCTTGTCGTCATTTTTGTACTGTTTAATGTAATGATTAATGATATTATGAACGCGGTATAACCTCAGATTTTTTTAGTTATGTCAATAAACACATCAAAATATCAACTGGCCTCAATTCCTTACCTTACTGTACATTTAAATAGTTCTAGCCAGTCTCACTCAGTTTGGACTGAGTATACGCCTATACTGCCATAGCAAATATCGTTTGTGATGACCTCAAGAATATATATTTTCATGTTTGGTCGAAAAAAAAGTTGCAATTTCCCATACAAAAATGCAGGAGCGAACGCCTAGAGTGAAAAAGTTCAAACCTGATTTACTCAGTTCGGACTGAGTTTACAGCTCACTGCCATAGCAAATGTTGTTTGTGATGACCTCAAGAATATATATTTTCACGTTTCGTCGATGAAATCTATTTTCCATGGAAAATTGAAGGAAAAAGAATTTTTTTGGCTGTCTCACTCAGTTCGGACTGAGTTTACAGCTTTACTGCCATAGCAAATATTGTTTGTGAAGACCTCAAGAATATATATTTTTACGTTTCATCGATGGACGCAAGAAACAAAAAAAATCAATTTCCCATAGAAAAATGTATGAAGCGAAAAAAAGTTCAAACCTGATTTACTCAGTTCGGACTGAGTTTACAGCTCACTGCCATAGCAAATGTTGTTTGTGATGACCTCAAGAATATATATTTTCACGTTTTGTCGATGAAATCTATTTTCCATGGAAAATTGAAGGAAAAAGAATTTTTTTGGCTGTCTCACTCAGTTCGGACTGAGTTTACAGCTTTACTGCCATAGCAAATATTGTTTGTGAAGACCTCAAGAATATATATTTTTACGTTTCATCGATGGACGCAAGAAACAAAAAAAATCAATTTCCCATAGAAAAATGTATGAAGCGAAAAAAAGTTCAAACCTGATTTACTCAGTTCGGACTGAGTTTACAGCTATACTGCCATAGCAAATATTGTTTGAGATGACCTCAAGAATATATATTTTCACGTTTCGTCGATGGACGCAAGAAACAAAAAAATTCAATTTCCCATAGAAAAATGTATGAAGCGAAAAAAAGTTCAAACCTGATTTACTCAGTTCGGACTGAGTTTACAGCTATACTGCCATAGCAAATATTGTTTGTGATGACCTCAAGAATATAGATTACCAAGTTTGGTTGGTGGACGCTCGAAAAAAAAAAGACGCCAATTTTACGCATTGTCTTTTGTTATGTGATGAACTTAAAACGGTCTTGTACGTAAATTTTACTAGAAATTAGTTTAATAATTACAATGTAATGTCTTACTGAACCTTTTGTCGTACTGCATATGATCCCATATATGGTATTGACATAAAAGTGGATGAAAAGTATAGAAAATAAGCAAAAAGTGAGAAAATAATTTTTGGTAGGCAAAGAAGACAGTATGACCTGTATAAATATATTTTTCTTTTTTACAAATACTCCCGTTTTCTTTTCGTTTTCGATACTCAAAAACTTCTGTTATGCACTCGTCTTTTGTTATGCTGACCTCCCGCACAAAATTATTATTATTTTTAAATCTGATCAAAATTTAAACAAAGTTTTTGCGTTTTGTTATTACTAATTAATCATTTCATGGGTTAAAGAACATATAATGGTTTTGTTATTATTTGTTTGGAAATAAAACATCAATAAAATCGCAATACCATATATGGGCCCATATGCAGTAGAGGGTTAATAAAAGTCGTAATAATTTTTTGCTTGACTTCACATCCAAAACAATTTTTTTCTTAGATGTAACTACGTCATCATCAACATACTATCGCAGTACCTACATTGCTATGAGTATGTATGTATGTGTGCTATGTCGCACGTTAAGCCGTCGTTGGTCCTGCGCCTGATCTCTCTCCGTGTCAGATTGCTGTCACCGAACTATGAGAGTGAGGGAATAGGGAGTGCACCTGTGCTTGCGCACACCTCTGTTTTTGTTATAGGGAGGCAAACGAACACGACAACCATATATGGTATTGCGATTTTATTGATGTTTTATTTCCAAACAAATAATAACAAAACCATTATATGTTCTTTAACCCATGAAATGATTAATTAGTAATAACAAAACGCAAAAACTTTGTTTAAATTTTGATCAGATTTAAAAATAATAATAATTTTGTGCGGGAGGTCAGCATAACAAAAGACGAGTGCATAACAGAAGTTTTTGAGTATCGAAAACGAAAAGAAAACGGGAGTATTTGTAAAAAAGAAAAATATATTTATACAGGTCATACTGTCTTCTTTGCCTACCAAAAATTATTTTCTCACTTTTTGCTTATTTTCTATACTTTTCATCCACTTTTATGTCAATACCATATATGGGATCATATGCAGTACGACAAAAGGTTCAGTAAGACATTACATTGTAATTATTAAACTAATTTCTAGTAAAATTTACGTACAAGACCGTTTTAAGTTCATCACATAACAAATTTAACATCTAAGAGTAGAAATAATTATTTTCATACTTTTAAATTGATTTTTGATAATAATGTATACGGACATACCTATAAAATTCCAGAATATTTGTTATTTTAAAGGTCATAATTAATTTTTATTGTAAATACATGAAATGAAAAATACTAATTCAACCTTTAGACAAAAAAAATATTTGAAATAATATAAAAAAACGCACCTAATCGTCAAAAAAAATTTTTTTTTCATGAAAATAAGATTCAAAAATGAAAATGTAGCCCAAAAAAATTTTAAATTTCAATCTAGCAAACGATAGAGCGTAAAAAAATTATTAAACTCATTTTGGAAATTATTTCCCTTACATTATTTGATATTACAGTATGAATATTGTACTAACGAGTTTCGTCGCAGTGCATACGAGCCCATATATGGTATCGTAGTTTATTTTCTACATTAAACAACTTAATTTATTTTTTCGACTTTTTTTGTCTTAATCTTACTGTAATAAAGCAATATCCATGAAGAAAAAAATTATTTTTCATCTCCTTCATAATTCATGCAGTAGAGGGTTATTGAACTGTCAAGCTATCTGTCAAACGTGTAAAAGCCAAAGGGTGAAACAGTGACGACAATAATAATGTCAAAGTCAAAATATTTATTATGATACTAGCGGCCGCCCGCGACTCCGTCCGCGTGGATTTAGATTTCCAATAGCCTAAAGCCTTATTCGTCAGATGGACTATCCAACACAAAAATATTTTTTCAAATTGGTCCAGTACTTCCTGAGATTAGCGCGTTGAAACAAACAAACAAACAAAAGCTATAGCCTATGTGTTATTCTGATGTATAAGCTATATTGTGGTAAAGTTTCATTCAAATCCATTCAGTAGTTTTTACGTGAAAGAGTAACAAACATCCATACATCCATACATCCACACTTACAAACTTTCGCCTTTATAATAGTAGTAGGATTTACTATGTTTAAATCGTTAGATTTGCCCTCACCATACATCGAACTGCTGTCAAAATTGGCACAAAATTTGAAGCGACTGTCGTTTCTTATGACAGTGACAGCATGTTGAAACAAACGTCATGACAAACAAAATAATGCCAAAGTTTTCTGGGGCCTTACCATCAAGTCTTAAAGCGATCTTTAAACGAGTGAGTAAGAGATGCCGCTTTACATGATGTAAGGCGGCATCTCTCTTACTCGCTGGTTTTTAGATCGCTATAAGACTTGATGGTTAGGCCTTTGGTGTCTTTCATTCAGATAAACTACTACGTAAATATGTAGTTCAATGGTGTCTATGGGAGCATTTAGGTAATTGGTCGGTGACCGCAGTATGGTGAACGATACAACACAGGGGAACGCTGCTGCCCATCCCCCGGAATGTGCCTTAATCGGTTCTTACGACACACACGGGAAGAAATGGGGTAGTACTATTCTAGGCGGGCACTATAATGCAACTAATTGTTATTGTGGCAAAAACACAAGTAAACACAGTTAAACTAGTCCAAAGTACTGTTATAGGACTCCATTGAAGCAAAACCTAAGTTTAAGTCATAAGTGACTTCATTTATTGCAGTAAGTATAAAAACACACTTGGCTGAAATCACGCGACTGAAGTTGCAAAGCAATGCATTTTCGATACAAAATTACGCCACGTAATTTTGGCATAGTGTGTCCCATTTAAAAGTATGTCATATTATCATGAACACGACGATCTACATAAAACTCCCTTAAAAATTTCCCGCATCAGCATATTCTATATTTTATGATTAACTCACAATAACACGTGTAACTCCTGATCCAGATTGGTTTGAACGCGCTAATCTCAGGAACTACCGGTTCGAATTGACAAAATCTTTTGTGTTGGATAGTCCACTTACCATTATTTGTCGAGTAAGGCTTTAAGCTATCTGTAGTACTGTGTGCGGAAACCAAAACACACGCGCACGGAGTCGCGGGCGGCCTCTTGTTCCAAATAATGCAATCATAATTCACTTGATGTTCCTTTCAAATTGAGGTGAACTAACCGTGTTTTCCTAAATCCTACAAAGGCTTTCGCCAACTATCTGTCTATCAATCACCCATGACTAGGTGATTGATATGTTGAGTCAAAACAAAGTTTGAAAAACAATCGGAAAATAATAATAGCCGGATAGTTAAATATCTTGTGACTTGGACCAAACCGTTTAGAGATCAGCTGAGCGTTCAGTCGGTTGACGGAATTCGAAGCGAAGGCACGCGTTGTATTGTAGGTATTGTATTGTGTTTGTGTTTTGTTGTGATCGGAATTGTGATAGTTGTGTTTTGCGAAAACAAAAAAAAATTTTGGTGAGTTTTGAAAACTTTTTTTGCGGAAAGTTTTTTTAATGTAGGTAATAAAACCTACTGAAATAGAAATAATTTTATTTAATTTATCAAACGTGAATTTTTTTTGGAATATTGGAAGTTAATACTTTGACATAAGATTTTTTTTCGCGTTAAGTCCCGTTTAATAATACTAGTGTCATACTCGTATACTTTGATGTTTGAAAGTTTACAAGACAATTTGGGTAAATTCCTGTGCGTATATTAATTATTTTAAGAAATAATATAACTTTTCTGTTTATTTTACTTACATCAAATTATTTATTAGTTTTGCACATTTGGTTAAAGGGAGCTAAACTTTAATAACTGTAAAACGAGTATTTTGCGAAATTTTACCCCGAAAGGATAGTTTTCGTATTAAAAGTTGTTCTGAAACTTTTTTACTCAACGTGCAACAAAAGTGTTTTGTGGTTATTTATAATTTTAAAGATTTAACACTTTTCAATAAAAGTAATAGCATAATTCTGTAGCAATAACACAACTAAAAATATCATGTAAACAACTCGTGAAACTTAAAATAAAACTCTTTTATTAGAAAAACTAAACTAAACTATACCACAGCGTTTTTCTACTAATAAAATTTTGCATGTGTACATTATACACAAAACCTTCCTCTTGAATAACTCTATCTGATAAAATACCGCATGAAAATCGTTTGCGTAGTTTTAAAGATTTGATTCATGAGAAAGTGACTCTGTTTTTTACTTTGTAGCGATGCGCAGACGAAAAGGCGGAAAAATATAGTTGATTATATTTCTATCGCCAGACAGAATGTGCAAGTCAAAATGACTATAACGTCCGGTCTAATTATCAGAATGCGTAACTCCTTTTAGGTGAATTTTACAGGAAGTATCCTTACTGAGTTTTCCCTCACCGCCGCCGAGCTAATGGCACAAATCTACACATAGATTTCGAAAAATCCAGAGGTGTGAGCCCGGATTCGAACCACGGACCTCACGTATGTGAGGCGCCGTCCGTACCACTAGGCCACCATCGCTCTAGCAACATCTTAACCATAACTAGTGTCCGACCGAAGGTCTAATTTTGGCCGAAGCCGAAGCCGAAGCCGAATAATCGGCTATTGCCACGACCTTCGGCCGAAGCCGAAGCCGAAGCCGAAGGTTTATATTTTCTCAGCAAACCGTAATTAATTTTGTTCAATATGGTCTACAACCTACATTTAATATCAAAAATGATTTCAAAATATCAATATTGAAGGTGTAAATGGACTGTCTCATATAGAAGTTGATGATAAATATTTTGTGATTCATCTACTGTTAAAAAAAAATTATATTTCTGTCTTTGTTTTACTCGACTGGGCCAAAACTAGACTAATAAATAAAAAAAACAAACACTTCTCAGTAAATAATTAAAGGTTGGTCAATTAAATGCACAGTTTAGAAACTATTAGAATATTCAAAATAAATGTAACAATAACAATAGAACTAATGAGGTAATGACTGTTTTGAAAACAAACTGAAAGAGGGATGCCGGAATAAGGCCCAGAAGTGCACACGATGTTCCATTTTATAAAAAATAGCTAAAATATTCGTTCTTAATTATTCGCGCTATTCGTATGTCGCTAAAAGTTGGGGTTAATATAACAAAAATTAAAAGAAATTCAACTATTTATTAACCCCACCGGAATTGCGTCCTTTTGACAGATATGTGTAAACAAATTTATCTACGCCCTATCAGCATTGAAGTAAAGCTCAAATTCGTGTGTATCGAGCCGACCCGCGGCGGGCTCGTATGTGTTAAGAGTTGCCACTACAGAAATATAATTTCAGATAATCGATTATAAGAGAATATCGAATATTATTACGTTGGTGGATCTTAGCTAAAATAGAAATAAAAATACCACTTACAATTTATCTACAGAAATGAGGTGAATAATTGGTTGCAATTTTAAAGATACCCGTACGATCCCGTACGATCGTGACATGAGGGGTAGCATGTCTAAAATAAAAAAATAAATATATTTCAGTGTCATTATCCTATTTATCTTTTAAATATTTTATAATCTTAGTAAAATATTTTCATGAATCAATCAAACGTATATTTTAGGCTGCATTATTTTATAAAACTATATTAGAATCGAATAGATCTAAAATCGAATATCGATATTTTTTTACGCAATGGAAACACTAAATTAACTGCCAATTCAACTGCCAAAGTTCAAAATATCAAAAAGTAATTGTGTTTTTCTTGCATCAACAAAGTGATCGGTTTTATTTAGTGCGTTTAATTAAACAACTTCATTATGAATACTGACTCCGACGATCCGGGTTCAGCCGTAGCAGGTAAACAAATAGGTACTTTTACAACCTTCAACAGCTAATATGGTGAAAATCGTAGATTGTATTACTGATGGAAAATAATAAATATGCATTTACCCAAAAACACCGACTTTTTTAAACCCTTTCTTTCGCCAGTTAACTAATGACTATTTACTCTATATTTCCATAGTACTTTCATATGTGTGCACTGTGGGCCGAAACTTCTATGGCCAGCCGGCGTCCCCCTTTCATAAGCAACCCATATGCATTATGCAATATAATTATTGACATGTCAAATTATGTATAAAATATGTTCATCCATTAAGCATTTCGATGAAGGTCCTTGTATAGTGGGATTTTAGACTATAATGTATGATGTATCAACATTAAATTGATAAGCATAAATTCAAACCAAAACTCTCGTTTAAATACACGTACGAACTTGTTTTGATGCATGCAATGTGATATTTTGACAGTGACTACCCGCCGCCTCATGACTTTCGTAACAGTTTGTTCAATCTCGTCGGTCGCTCGGACCTTCGGCGAAACCTTCGGCTTCGGCCGGGTTTTGGGCCGAAGCCGAATGTTTCGCCGAAGGTGGATTTTTTGGCCGAAGGTGGCCGAAGCCGAAGCCGAAGCCGAAGCTTCGGTCGGACACTAACCATAACACAAAATTGGTAATTTTAAGGCTTCGCATCTGCGACCCTTGTGGAGTTGCTAATGTCCTTGGTCGGTGATTGCTTATCATTAGGTGACCCTCTTGCTCGTTTGACACCCTTTAACATAAAAATATAAAAAAACCGTCCAAGTGAGAGTCGGATTCGCGCACCGAGTGTTCCGTACAAATAATATAATGAAACATTTTTGAAGGCCTATCCTTAGAGATCCATAGATATGTACCACACGTATATGTATAATAATGAAAAATTAAATTTTGAGTTTCTGTTCTACTAATAGGGACGCCCGAATTTACTTTTTTTCCATGTATTTTCGTGTGAAAATCCTAATGCGATTCATTTATTACTATTTTACTTGCGAGACATTTACTTAGGCATAGGCTTAGGACAGACATGTTCATGCACAAAAATGTTTGTCTTGTGCGGGAATCGAACCCGCGACCTCTTGTATAATAGGAAACATCTTGACCATTACACCGAGCGGGTCGTCACATTGATAAAGCAAAAGTTTTTACCCTTATTTTTAATGAATGTTTGTACGCAGGCAGGGTATGGGCTGACTTAAGCGATATACGTATAGGACTTTTTATCCTGATTAAATTCTCCCATGAGATAAAGCAGAACCCTTGATAACGCGGCCAAAGCTGTGGCTAAAAACTAGTACAAAAATACTTATATTCTTTGCGTTCTTATGATGTCATCCTACTTTGTGTAGGATGTTCTTGTAAATTACAGTAGAATTAAAGTTCAGTAAGGATTCTCTGACTGAATCAAGAAAACAATAAGAGAGGTAGAGCTTTGTGGAAAATCCACTCGACTGAGCCGCTCGTCTGGGGAAGTACCTCCACCTTACGGAAGACCACAGTGAAGTAGCACTTCGTAACTGTTGTGCTATGTTTCTGCTGGTGAGTAAGGACGCCAGAGCTCAGTTGGGGAGGGTATGGGGCTTAAAAGCAGGCAACGCATCTGCGACCCTTGTGCGGTTGTTGATGTCCATGGGCAGCGGTGATCACTTACCATCAGATGACCCTCTAGTTAATTTGCCTTCTTATCACATAAAAAAAACTATAAAACATTTAAAGCAAAACACCAAACAAATTCAACAACTGATGGAAATAAACGTAAGTTCGAAATATGGGCCAAAATGCAGTTGTTTGTTATTCCCATATTCTTAAATGTTACTCCGACGCCTCGATGGTTCAGTGGTTCAAATACCAGGTCGTGGTCTCCTCGAGTTCCTGGGTTCGATTCCTTCCAGTTATTAACGACTACAGCTCGATTAACCAATTTAAGTGCTTTCCGGAACTCAGATGAGCTCAAAATTAAAATAATGATCACCCATCCAAAGACCAGCAACGCGAAAGTTGCTTAACCACAACAATCGCAGACAGAGTTACCACTGCGCGCCAGCTTCACTGTATTTCACTAGACTGTGTCTATATTCACTTTGGTGACACATACAGATAAACACTTATATTCATACGTGACTCTTGTACCGTGAGTCGTAAGCTAGGTTGAAGTGTCCTATTTGATATTAAACATATTTAAATACCACTTTGATATGCATTATCAAAACATATTATGTAGTAGGTACTCTAATATTATAAAGGGGAAAACTGTTGGTTTGGTTGTATTGAATAGGTCAAAAACTACTGGACAGATTTTAAAAACTGTTTCACCATTCGAAAACTACATGAGCCCCGAAGAACATGGGCTATATTTAGTTTTCAAAAAAATATGTGTGCAAATATCATGTCCGTGCAAAGCCGGGACGAGCCGCTAGTATACACTAATATAATAAAGCTGTAGAGTTTGTTTGTTTGAACGCGATAATCTCAGGAAGTACTAGTTCGATTTGAAAAATATTTTTGTATTGGATAGTCCACTTTACGAGGAAGGCTTAAGAGGGCGCATCAATTTCGACACCCATCGGATCGCACCCGCGCGCTTCCTCGGCCCCCTCTCGTCCTATGACTTCAACGCAATGAGACAGAGGTCGCCACTTCAATTTGTTTCGGGCGATTCCGCACAGTATTCAAAGTAAATCAGATAAAAATTGTCAAAGAGAGTATTGGAAGCACGATGACGTAACTAAGCGGTGGAAAGCTAGTAATACATAAATGTTAGTATCATAATGATTTATTTTGTTTATGCTTTGAGTGACTTGTATTGTACTTTTTTCTGGTAGTTATTAATACGCAAAGGTACGCGCAAGTTATTTAATTAATAATCGTATAAAATGTTTTTTTAACTACAAAATCTTTGTGAATTTTAATTAATTCTTTAAATTTTAATTTTGTCTTTTAATTTTTGATTTTACTTTAAATGTTTTAAATCTGCATGATTCCTCACACATGGCAGCAAATGGCATCTATGATAGCAACTGTTTTTCGATACGTAATAGAACTGTGACTGACTCGTCATTCTCGCAGTATTGTTGTGTGTATTAAGACAAATACCCTCATTAAAATTGAGAAAAATGGACATAATACTTAAGGAAATACTAACATAAATTCAGATCTACTAATAAATAATTTACTTAGTTACTACTAGTGCTTGTGTTAAACGTACAGAATAATTACTAATTGTTATCCAGTGTTTCTCAGTGAAAGTGAATAACATGTATTCTGTAATTGAGAAATAAATGTCTTAAACCGTAAACCGTAATTTGGCACCTTTACATCTAATTAGACTTAAAATAAAGAATTGGTCAAAGAGAAAAGGACATTATAAGATACAAGATTTTTTAAATAACGTCGGCAATAATTTGTAAATTTATCAAATTCTTGTCGCTGTGCACATGAATAAGAATGAGAACCATGTCATTCTTATTATTCTAGATTTTTAATTATTTAACTGACGTATCTGAAAACCAATGGCAATACAAAAAAATATTTAAAAAAAGATTTATTTGTATTTTCCATTTCCAGAGAAGTGCTAGTAGGTTTAAAAAAAGACGTGTTTAATCGTTGTTAATCAACTTGTAAGAATAGGGATGATGACACCACCAGTCATGTGACTTTCTTTTATTAACTGTCAAAACGATTTCTTACTATGAGACTTGTATGGAAATACTCTATTATGACGTCACTATTTTTGTAGTCAATTGAGAAATTAATAACTGTTTTTAGGTGATTTAAAATACAAATCTTATGAATGTCAGAATACAAACCAACTCATTAGATAACTAAAAGCATCTTCTTTTAGAAAAATAGTATTGTAAAATTAATAGTGATATGAGTCATCATCCCTATTAATGAACATTAATTAATTTAGGTTAGGAGCTCGGTACCCGAGCTAGATCGACCGCTCGGCAGAACTATTTCTTACTTTTAGGGAATGGGTAGTACTCCTAAATTTCTTAATTCTACAAAATTATTATACAAGTTTAAAAAACGTAGGTAAACATATTTGTGAAATACAAAATTTTTGATTTTAAAATACAGTGTAAGTAATTGTTTTGCAGTCGCATGTACCGCAATTCGGTGAAATTAACGTCTCCCTTACCTATAATATCATTTACTATGAGTTGCATGATTCCCACACACACAGACACACTACTGATTCCCGTCAACCAAATCAAAATCGAAAAATACTATATTTATGTAGATCTCGGTGTGGCACTTTTAAATCGTCAATAATAATAGCACAATACTGAAAAATTCTACTACCGACTTTAGGAAGCAGTAATCTATAGACAAGAAAAGAGATGTCCCAGAAATGTATGAAGCCTCGGCCTGGACCATGTACGCTATACCTAAATATAGGCGAATAAGTGTACTACAGTTTTAATTACTCCAATTCTTATGGAAAACCTTAGTTTTTTGGCAGAAACAATAAATTAAACCACAATATTGCAACTCAGTACAATATGGCGGAGGACGCATCATAGAGTAAAGTAATATATATTGGGACGCATCTTTCAAACTTGAATGACGTTTATGTCATTTATCCGTCAGTTTATTTTTGTTTTGACAGTATGCAGTTTATTTCACAAAGTATTTATATTTTTAGGTTACAAACGACCGAAAAAGGCTGGGGTCAAAGCTGTAAATCCCAGTAAAGAAAAAAATTACAGATGCCATTTTTACGAAGTAAAGTGAACAATTATGAATTTGATTTTATTTTTAAGCCACTAAACTACGGACCAAAAATGTTTTATTGTATTTTTAATGGAAATAGCAATATTTTACCGATTTTTTGGTACCACGTACATGGTGCGGGCCTGGGATGGGACATCTCTTTTGATAGTTGCTTTTTGAAACACCATTTTTTTGAACGGGTTTAATTTAGCTTGCCTCGTTATAAACATTATTTTTCAATACATTTTCTTTCGTACTCTCACTATGTCATACAGTTCCTTTTGCACAGTTTAAATATTAAAATATTTTATGTATAGATTGTCACGTTTCAAAGGAGCAAAACAAAAACTTCTAAATCGTAAATCTCTTATCTTGTAACAGTAATACACAAAATAAATCATTTACACATTATATTGCCGCAACACCTAATTTATTCGTCCATTTATTGTACACAGTAAAAGACTGATTATGAAAAATAAGTTTTAATAGTTTAGGCTGGAATTGTAAACTTTCAATTTCAAATTGCTACTTAGTCTTCCAACAAGCGACTATTTGAAAGCATCGTTCTTTCTTGCATATACTGCTCTCGGCCGATCCGTCATTCACGTCAATCCATATAATAATTTTACGAAATATTTTTTCGAGCCGGGAGAGTACTGAATCATAGTCTTCTGGTCTCAACGGAGAGGTTGCGACTAACCGATGAAACAAAACATGCCTGTGAGCACGCGCCAGGTGCGACAGACGATAGCTTACTGCGCGGAATATGAACGTAGTAAGCGCCAAACTAGTTTTCTTTGAATTACTCGTAAAATATGAAATTTTTTCAAAATGTTCTGTGATAAATATTTAGATAATATAATTTGATATTATATGCCAAAATATTGGTTCACCAAAATGCATCGTCTCGGAAATAAATGTAACCAAAAATCAAGTCAGACGCAACTTCAAGATTTTTTTTATCAATGAAAATTGCAATATTTTCAATATTTTCTGTGATAACTATTTAGGAACGATGCTTGAATATCTACGATTTTTTTTTCGGGTCATTTGAAGTTCATTTTCAAGGTTTAAAATGTGTTTGAAAATACGCGATATTTTTTACACCCCCTCTTAAGGCTATTGGAAACCGAAATCCACACGAACGGAGTCGCGGGCGGCCGCTAGTATACAATAAAGTCGCTTTTTCTGTCTATGTAAGCTTAAATCTTCAAAACTACGCGACCGATTTTTATGCGGTTTTTTGTATCAGGTAAAATGATTCAAGAGGAATGTTTATGTGTATAATACATGCATAACATAGTAGAGTTACACTGATAAAATTTTAGTTGCACCCGTCCGGGGCTTGTCACTAGTTACAGTAGAAATAAATACATATTTATATACTTTTTTAAACATCCATGACTCGAGTACAATGTTAGAAGTAAGTGATTTGACCTGTCAGTCAAACACCGTATTGTACCGCATCCGTTGTCATAGCAACCTGGACTCCACTTTTGCTTACCAGGGTAGAGCCAATTAACCAACAGACCTGATTATCTTGACGGGCCCGAGGGACACTGGCTACAAAACGAAGGGTTGCGGATTCGAACCCCGCTAGGCACAAATTTTTGTGTGATTAACATCGGCATTTTCACTTGAGTCATGGATGTTTATAAAATGTTTTAATGTATGTCCGTCTATCCTTCCCCTAGCTTTCATAGTACAAGCTTCGAGCTTAGTTCGGGGCTAGGCAATCGGTAGTCCAAAGAATTTATTTATTATTTACTAGCGGCCCGCCCCGGCTTCGCCCGTGGTACTTGTCTACTATTTAATGGATGATATTATACATAAAAACCATCCTCATGAGTTACTCTATCTATTAAAAAAACCGCATCAAAATCAGTTGCGTAGTTTTAAAGATTTAAGCGTTCATAGGGACATACAACATACAACATGACAGAAAAAGCGACTTTGTTTTATACTATGTAGTGATTTACCTTACCTTTAATTGCCGAATTGTAGTTTAAATTCATTTAATAAGCTGAAATAATTTAATAATTTATCAATGTGTCGTAAAAGCATCAAACTATCAGTTAACTTGTAGTTAATGGCTATTTGTCTATCGTAAAACCACACTATCTATCTTATTGTACTCTTAATGACTACTTCAGCAATACTAGGTAATTAGTAGTTATGTCAAAACGATTGGTTAAAAAATTCATTACTGTAAGTAAAAACACATTCAAAAAGTTTAACAGCCTACGTACATTTACATAATTGAAAGCTTTTAATTGGCGTATTTAATCAATAAACATTTTAATGACTCAATTTCATCCCTATAAAATAAATACTTTTGAAAACCTCGTTTCAAAAACACTTGAAATGTTTATTTTTGGGTTTTATTAAAAAAGTATCTTTTTGACGTCTTTTTTTACTACAATCGACTATCATAATACATCATATAATACATTGTTCCAGTTTAAAAAAAAATGCATTCATAAGATCACTTTAAATTCCAACCCTTTTAACGAAAATCCTTTGTTCAAAAACGACCTTTAACACCCATGAAAGAGAGTGCACTTTCCCATACCGCACGCATTTCCCCCTACATCTAACTTCTATAAATCAATGTCCTCCCTTGGCATTACCTAACATTATTTTGCAATACTGTCTTTGTAATATCTTAACATTAAAACTATCTTCCAATATGTGAATAATTCATTATAAAATAATTTAAGAAAACCTTTAGAAATGACACTTAAAAGCACTAATATGTAATTAAGTTCATGTTTAAAATTCTAATTTTCATTCGATGTCATTTGGTATGAATTTTTCGTCATTCAAACAGCTTTTAAGGTCCCTAAACATGAGTTCTAATGCCCTAGTTTTCCTTTAACTATGATCATTAATTCAGGAGACTTATAAGACAAAATTAACTGTTATTCAACAAGAATCTTCAATCAAGAGAAAATGACGAAAATTATCTCAGTCGTCTCCCAAAAAACAGCGCATGCCTAACGTCCATTGAGGAATACTAGAGTGGGACAGAACTAGCCGGCAGGAAGGAGAAAGATAATGGGACTCCAAAAATTCAGGGAAAAACCGTCTCCAGGCAATGTTAATGTATAATCTTCACATTATGTCATTATGTCACTGGCATGTAGGTAACTGTTGCAATGAAAAAAAGTATCTAATCTATGTAGAAAAGAAAAAAGTACTTGACAACGATTCAAAAATCGAACGCGATTTCGTAATTTTGCACAATCGTATTTTAAGTCTTTTTTTATAGACACTTTTTTAATTTCCTTCACATTATCATCGCGGCGGCTTATCGTTCGTCGGCTAGCTCGCTAACAGCATTATGTCTAAATTTTTAGGTCACACATGCCGCGTTAAACTAGTCTAGATACTTAAATTGATTACTCAGTACTTACGTGATGTGTCCAGGCGTTTACGACGATCTTCTAACGGTGCAATCACCACCATTAATTTGCTAAATGCGATAGATAATTAACAAAATGATGAACTGAAACTTTTAGACGCTTTTCAGATAGCACAACACAGGTTATAAATGAGAATGGATATTTTTGAATGTAGTACGCACGCGACGATGATCTATTTCGGTTGTTAAAACTGTTGGGGGTTTTTTGTACGTTGAAACCGGACTGTTACACGATGTGTTGGAAAAAAAAATCAATTTGAAACGCGCTAGTAAGCGGCCATCTTGTGTCTGGCCGGGGCACCAGGGCTAGCAGCTAGGGCGCAGGCGCGCCCCGTGGTCACCGCCCAAACTGTCTTCGAGACTGGTAGAGATTTTTTTAATGCCCCTACACTGCGTTTTGTTCAATTCTTTTTTTGAAATTTAAAAATATGGATCAAAATGTTGACCCTGAAAAATACTTAATTTAAACTTTCGATTGTTTTTATTTTAAGAATTGCTTTCAACTTATCTTCATTAATAATTGTGTTATCTAATGCAGACTTAGAAGAACACAGTTTTGAACAATTAAAAATTATATTCAAATTTCAAAAACATTAATAGCAATAGAATCCGCCAAGGGAACGCCCTTAAAATACCCTCATCGTATAAATCGTATTAATCTTATAGTTAAAATTTGAATACTGCCATCTAGTGGTGAACTTAGGAAATAAATAGAAATTCACTGGAAAATTATTTGTATGAAGAATTTTCAAAACAGGTAAATGAGATTCCTGTTGCCTCGATGGTCTAGTGGATTAAGTACGGGGCCGTGGCCTCGACGTCCTGGGTTCGATTCCTGTGTCGGGCACAATTTGTGTCGATTTTTCTGAATAGTGCCCGGGTTTGTCATCACCATATCGCATTCGGTAAGCGTGGTGATAAAGCCAAAACCAATGTTAAACTAAAGTATTTCAACGATAAATATTTGTATAAATAAAAAGTATTTAAGTACGTCTATCCGTGTCCTAAAATCAATAGTACAAACTTGGAGCTTCGGCAAAGATAAAATCTTTGAGCTTCGGGCTCGGAAATTGTATTATTAGACCAAGGAATTAATTATGATTTTTCTATTTATTTCATTAATTAATTGTTGTTTTAAAACGTTTTTGGAAAGAGGTCTTCCCGAACGAGATAAGGAAACGGATGTATTTATAAATTTCATAATTCGTCACTCGTGAAGAGTTTACTAGTGCAGGCAATGAAGCATTTGGGGTCCGATTTTTTTTACTGTGAACCGATTTGCATGAAATTTTGGAATTAGTTTCATTGCACCCTTCAATTCAAAAGTGAAAATGATTTGAACGCCGCAACTACCCCTGGAGTGGTTGCCACCCCATCTCGGGGGTGAGTATTCTTTTTTTAAGATAACCTCGGATATCGATAGGAAGACTAATTTTAAGCAAAAAATCATCTATAAAGTTTTTCGATAAATCTAATACTTTTCAAGTTATTGGCAATTGAATATTCGCAATTTTGTCACGTTTTTCATCGGTTTTTTGCAAATATCTCCAAAAATATAAGTTTTATCGATAATGTTATGAGGAACAAAATTGTGGCAGGTAAAAAACTAAACAATTTTGTTTATTATAACTTATTCTAAGTGCAATATTAAGTTAGATATTAAAGATCAAAGCCGTTTTTTATTTTGTCTGCATTTTAATCGATGTGGTCAATGTCATCTAGCGGCGAGCAGATGCATTTTATGCATTCTTATAATTAAGAGTTTTGTAGTGCTTGAAATAAGATTTCAAATGAGTACAATTAAAAGTCTTTTGCACGTAAAATAAGTAAGCTGTATTACAAATAAGAGGAGCATCCAATATTTTTTCTTTTAAAACAATGGGTTTCATAAGTTCCATTTCCACCAGAATTGAAATTATTCGTATTCCGCCGAGAATTAACTTTATTATGAAGTGTTTGATAAATTGTATCAGTTTGGCTGCTTTAGGACACATATTTTTCAAAATAGACAGGATTAAAATAAAAATATAAAATCTCATATTTTAAAAAATCCCACCTTCTTTTCATAATATCTCAAAAATTACGATAGATGCGTATAAAAGTGTAGGGATAAAAAAATTAGGTATTTTTCTGACAAAAAATTTAGTAATTTTGTTATTTCTGTTAAACAAAAACTGACGGAGATATGATTGTTTAAAGAGCGCGTGGCAGCGGCAATCACAGCCTCTCTCAAGCCCTTTAACCCTTCACCGTTTTCGAAAAACGTTTTTAATTATATATTGCAATAAAGGATGTTGTAGTTCTTCTAATTACCTTTTCAATGCTGTTTTTGAAATTGTGATAGCATGAATAGCTTGGAAATGGCACTTGTGAAACCCATTGATTTACAAGAAAAAGCATTCGATGATCCTCTTATTTGTAATACAGCTTACTAATTTTACGTGCAAAAGACTTTTAATTGTACTCATTTGAAAGCTTATTTCAAGCACTACAAAACTCTTAATTATAAGAATCCATAAAATGCATCTGCTCGCCGCTAGATGACACTGACCAAATCGATTAAATTGCAGACAAAATAAAAAACGGCTACGATCTTTAATATATATCTTAATATTGCACATAGAAAACTTTAGGATAAACAAAATTATTAAATCTTTTACCAGCTACAATTTTGTTCCTTATAAAATTTTCGATAAAACTTATATTTTTGGAGATATTTGCAAAAAACCGATAAAAAACGTGACAAAATTGCGAATTTTCAATTGCCAATAACTTGAAAAGTATTAGATTTATCGAAAAACTTTATAGATGATTTTTTGCTTAAAATTAGTAATCCAATCGATATCCGAGGTCATCTTAAAAAAAAATACTCACCCCCGAGATGGGGTGGCAACCACTCCAGGGGTAGTTGCGGCGTTCAAATCATTTTCACTTTTGAATTTAAGGGTACAATGAAACTAATTCCAAAATTTCATGCAAATCGGTTCACAGTAAAAAAATTCGGAGGTTTGACCATATTTTTCGCTTCAATGACTGCGCTATACTAATTACGAACAACATTCAGGATAACTAGTAATTATCCTTCTATTGTCTAAATGTATGACTGTTTGCTCCTGTGACCATGGTTTACGTTCAAAATGAGACAGAGACCGTGTTTTTTCGCATAATAATCACTATTTGTAGTATAAAACAAAGTAGCTTTCTTTTTCCGTCCATATGTATGTTCGAGTCATTATTCTGTAGTTTTGTGACGATTAATAAAGCCTATTTTTATCTTATTTTTCTTGTTATTAATATTATAAATGTGAAAGTTTGTTTGTTTGGATGTTTTTCCATCAATCTCGGTGAAACTATTGGACGGAATTTGATGAAATTTGTTATACAGACAGGGTATGGGCTGACTTAGGTGTTAAGATATTTTTTATTCCGATTAAATACTCCCACGGTATCAGAAAATCAGCGCGAACAAAGTCGCGGGCGGCCGCTAACAAAGAATATTTTGAATTTGAGTTTGCGATTTATGATTAAATCTTTAAACAAATTGAGTGATTTAATAGGAAGGTTTATTAGTGTAATACATGCATAATATAGAAGATAAACAAACACTTGTATTTTATTAGCTGCCATACAAAGCTGGGGCGGGTCACTAGGAATAATTTATTTATACTTACTAATTTAATTAAGCTCTTGAACGCGGATCTAATCTTAGGAATTACATTATTAAAATCTGTTTGTCTTGGATTAATCATTTGCCAAGGAAGGCTTTAACATATATAATATATGAAGTCGCGTGTGTCCGCTAGTACGCCGATATATTTTAACTGCCTCCATGGCGCAGTGGCTAGTGTGTCGCACTTTAAAGCGGCGGCCGCGCCGGAGGTCCTGGGTTCGAATCCCGGGTCGGACCGATGAAATTGTGTCTATGTTTTCATGATGTATAACATATATACAGTCCGGAGTTTGGAAGTTGGCGGTGTAATTACACCCCCGTGCCTCGGAAAGCACGTTAAGCCGTTGGTCCTGCGCCTGATCTCTCTACGGTCGTATCAGATTGCTGTCCCACCGAATTATGGGAGTGAGGGAATAGGGAGTGCACCTGTGCTTGCGCATGCGCTTGTGCACTATAATAAATCCCGCGTAAGTGGCTAATCGTAAGATTGGCCGCCTTGGCCGAATTCGGCTAGGAGGGTATTATATTTTAGGACATGTCCTGCTCAATAGGCGGTAGATTGGTCACCCTATACCCCTTTGTCCAGATTACTTGTAAACGCCCTAGTGTTAAGTAGAGTGAATAAGTGTTCCAAGTTATAATGATGTTAAGAGTGATTTGTTTGACAATTGGATACTTTGCTTTATATGGATTCGTCTTAGCGATTTCAAGTAGGTACATGATTACACATAAATATTGTTCATTGGACTAACACACCAATTGCCTAGCCCCAAAGAGTCGGTCGGGAGGCTTTTGGAACCGGGACCGCGGTCCCAGAAGACCCTTTCGAAATTAATTATTTATTTTGATGGGGCTTCCGGGACATCACCAGTGGTCCCAAACGACCCCTTAAAATTAGTAATTATTTTGAGTGGTACGTTGGGACCACAAACAAATGAATAAGTGTTCAATTAAAAGAACAGTAAACGACAACGTTGGAATTTAATTTTTGCATACAGATGGGGTCCCAAAAGCCTCCCGACTCCAAACTAAGCTTGAAACTTCTGTGGATGGAAGGGAACGGATAGTCAAATTTAAATACTGTTTATTTATACAAATATACTTAAATAGATATACATAAAACAAATTCACAATTACTTACTTTTTAACACGAATAGTAACCCTCACATTGTCTTTGTTTAAAAACAAAACGTCTTTCGGGATTCAAGGGCTGTAAAATAAATTCAATATGTGAATCAAAAATTTTATTAGTAAGTTGGTAATTTTTGTGTGGTAGTTTTATACCGTATCAGTAAAATCTGTTATTAATCTATAATTTTTAAAATTACTATTAAAAAATTCGAAAATGTTTACGTTAGCATGGGGGGAGGGGGGTAAGAGCTTTTGCTTACTTTTGCTGACAAAGGGGATGGGGGGGTGAAGAACTGTAATAATTCTGCTTACGTAATACTTGAATGGCCCCATGGTGTGAGATATATTAAGTTTGTTTTTGTTCTAGCAAAAACCATTTATTTCAAAATTTCTCCGTCAAAATGTATCGTCTCCGATGACTATAAAGCAGTGAAACAGAATAAAGAGATTATAGTTGAAAATGGTCAAAAAATTGAAATAGCTTTTAATTCTACGTCTTTCATACGCAAAATAAGGTAAGTATTTCATTTTTATTATAGCACAGTCTTCTTAGCGTTTATCTCGTTTCTATGCGAGGTCCATGATCCAGGATTTGGCAAGTCTGGTTATTACAGTGAAGCGACTGCCATCAGACCTTCGTAACCCATAGAGGAGAACCAGACAGGTTGGATCATGGTAACACATTCAGATCTAACTGAACTAAAGTGAGAAATCACTGAATGTGCAGGTTTCCTCACGGTGTTTTCCCTCACCACCGCTTATTTTAGCACAGTGTTATAGCGATTTGATGGTATAGTGGTTTAAGTACCGGGTTTGTGATCACCAATCCGCATTGGCAAGCGTGGTGATTAAGCCAAAACCCATCTTTGCCACGAAATCATCTTTTCAAATGATGGAGGCCTTTGCCCCGCTGTGGGTCATTAATAGGCTGATACTTTACTGCACTTTATTACTATCACAATTTGAGAAGCTGGATTGCGCAGTGGTTAGCGCACTCGGCCTTCGATTGCTAAGTTAAGCAACTCTTGCAGGGTCCAGTCTTCGGATGGGTGAACGAAAACCAATTTCTTGAGCTCCTCCGTGTTTCGGAAGGCACTTTTAGCCGTTGATCCTGCGACAGACTGCGCCTTATCTCTTCAGGGTCGTGTCAGATTGCTGTCCCACCGAATTATGAGAGTGAGGGAATAGGGAGTGCACCTGTGCTTGCGCACTCACTTGTGCACTATAATATATCATGCGTACCTGGCTGATCGTAAGGTCGGCCGCCATGGACGAAGGGTATTATTTATTTATTATTAATGTTAAATAACTGTTCCAGATGTGGTCATCAGATAGACGACAATGTAGGAGAAAATAATATACAATTGCACTATAATACAACCGCAAAAAATAAGATTTATACTATAGAAATGGTAAGTAAAACGAAAATAATAATAATAAATAAATAATATCTCTGGCCATTATTCACACAGCGCGATATAGCCCCAAACTAAGCATTAGCTTGTGCTATGGGTGCCAGGCAACGGATAAACATTACTGATATATTTTTTTGTTGTAAATACATACACATTATACGTAGAAACACCCAGACCGATATAAACAGACATGTTCATGCTCACAAATGTTTGTACCGTGCGGGGATCGAACCTTTACACCTGACGGCTAAGGTAAGTAAGGTAAGTAAAATCGAAATCCACGCGGACGGAGTCGCAGTAGATAATATTAGTGCGATTAATGTGATATTATTTCTTCCTTTCAGATCGCAAAGCCATTTATGAGTACATCTTGGTCCTGTATAGTGTTAACAAACGAAAACACATCAGGAATGAACAATACTCAAATAATTAAAATAGATCAAACCACTTATGTGAGAACTGATTGTGAATTCAACATGAAAGTCATTAGTAAGTAAATAAATCTATACAAATATTATAAAGAGGAAAGGTTTGATATTTTGTTTGTTTGTTTGTTTTTAATGAATTGAATAGGCTCCGAAACTACTTGGCAGATTTGAAATATTATTTCACTGTTGGAAAGCTACATTCACCCAGAGTAACATAGGCTATATTTTATCCCGGTACGGGAAGTAGTTCCCCCGGGACGCGGGTGCAACCGCGTGACGGGCCGCTAGTAATTAAATAAATGCCTTGGACTAACACACCAATTGCCTAGCCCCGAACTACGCTCGAAGCTTGTACTATGGATGCTAGGGAACGAAGTCATACTTAAATCTGTACTAATATAACCTATGCTTTTACAATATTATTTAAGGGTTCGAATCCCGGGTTGGACCAATGAAATTGTGTCTTTCTTTTCCTGTTGCGATGTGCGACACAGTGGCAGTGTTATTACACCTCTCGGAAAGCACATAAAGCCGTTGGTCAAGCGCCTGATCTCTCTACGGTCGTGTCAGATTGCTGTCCCACCGAACTAAGAGAGTGAGGGAATAGGGAGTGCACCTGTGCTTGCTCAATCACTTGTACACTATATATAATATATCCTGCGTACTTTGCTAATCGTAAGATTGGCCCCCGTGGCCGAATTCAGCTAGGAGAGTTTTAATTAAATCGTAATTGTTATTTGACAATTTATCATTTATTTTCATTTCAGATAAAACATCTGCATCGAACAATTCTCACACCGTACACTTAGATAAAATGAGTAAGTATCAGGATTCAAACCCACGACCCTTGGTTTATGAGTCATCATCATCCTAGCGCCTCTCCTGGTTGCATCCTCAGCCATTGCCTCGGAGCCCAGGGTACGCTGCGACTATGATCCTGAATCGACCAGCCTGGTTCTTACAATAGAGCGACTGTCGTCTCACCTCCGTAACCTATACAAGGGAAACCAGACTATTTGGATCATAGTAGGGACTAACGGCTTAACGTGCCTTCAGCATCATCATCATTCTTATCGGACAATCAGGTGATTCAGCCTGCATTGTCCTAACCAAAGTTAGAAAACCAACACAAAGTGAAAGTGTTCCCCGCGGGATTTAAACCCACGACCTCTTAGTTTTTGAGCACGACGCTCTACCACTACCCTCCGTTTTTGTTGCCAAGCTCACTATCCACTAGTCTTTTTAACTTTTCTCCTACTTCCAATGAATTTACTTCAATGGTTTTATGACCAAGCAGCGTCTTGAAGTCATGGGCTCGATTCCCGGGTCAGCTATTTGCGAAGTTCCGTTACAACCCTATAATAGATAATGCCATGGTCTAGTGGTTTGAGCATCTGATTCTCAGATCGGGCAAAAGCTGAGTTGGTTTTTTTCCGAACTCAACTCGGGTTTGTGATCACCAGCCCACATTTGGCAAGCGTTGTGATTAAGCCAAAACCCACCTTTGTAACGAAAACATGATTTCTAATGATGAAGGCCTTTGCCCTGCAGTGGGACATCAATAGGCTGATTCTTTACTATTTTCTTTCAGCTTTGGTGTACATATGCGCAGGAGTTGTGGTATTCGTGATCATAGCTACACAGACAGTCATTATAATATATTTTAAAGCCAAAGGTAAGCACAACAAAAATAATACCCCTCCGGCCGTATTCTGCCATGGCGGCCGACCCTACGATCAGCCACGCAGGATATATTACAGTGCACAAGTGAGTGCGCAAGCACAGGTGCACTCCCTATTCCCTCACTCTCATAGTTCGGTGGGACAGCAATCTCACACGACAGTAGAGAGATCAGGCGCAGGACCAACGGCTTAACGTGCCTTCCGAAGTAAAAAAGAAGCTCGAGATGACTTTTTTTCACCCTTGTGAAAATTCGGTCACCCATCTGATGACGTGCATCTGCGAACGTTGCTTAGCTTAAGCAAACGCATGCCGAGTGCGCCAACCACTGCGCCATCGAACTCCAATGGAGCCACGACAAAAATGAACTGTATTTGATAATTAGGTACAGCATTTTTTTATGTTATAGGGAGGCAAACGAACAAGAGGATCACCTGATGTTAAGTGATCACATGGACATAAACAACCGCACAAGGGTCGCAGATGCGTTGCCTGCCTTTAAGACCGCAAACTCTCCTTAACTAAGCTCTGTTGACCTTACTCACCAGCAGAAACATAGCACAACAGTTACGAAGTGCTATTTCACTGTGGTCTTCTGTAAGATATAGGTGCTTCCCCAGACTTTTCATTCGAGTGGAAGTTCCACTAAGCTCTACTTCTTTTAAAAACATGTTAAAATACTTACATAACTATGCAAACTATTCGTTTTCAGCTCGTAAAATGGCAAGATTAAGAAGAATATCTCAAAGAGCATCCACGGTTGGTAGTGATAAAAGTAAGTTTTACCTTTTTATATAATTAATCTATATCTATACTAATATATAAAGCTGAAGAGTTTGTGTGTTTGTATGTTTGTTTGTTTGAACGCGCTAATCTCAGGAAATAATGGACCGATTCGAAAAAATCTTTGTGTTGGATAGTCCATTTGACGAGGAAGGCTTTATCTATTGGAAATTGAAATCCACGCGGACGGAGTCGCGGGCGGCCGATAATTAAACAAAGCCTGAGTCCAGTGGACTGCGACAGGCTGTGATGATGATGTTGATGACGATGAAATTATTATTTCAGATCAGTACATCAAATCTACTGCACAGAGTCAACAAAGGGGAATCAAGAATTGGCTGAATAAAAGGACAAACAATAGAGATGACAACGACATCTATGAGACATTAGAAGAAATACGGGGTGACGGTAAATAACCAAAATATATAATTATGTACTTACGATTACTTTTAAATTCATAAATTCATTGGACTACACACCAAGTGCCTAGCCCCAAACTAACTAACTAACTATTATGGCTCAACGACCCAAACTAAGCTCGAAAAAAAATTTACAACGTCAACATTGATCTGACTCCGTTTTAAGTAGCTTAAGCACTTGTGTTACAGACATCAGAATCAACAGTGGTATTACAAATATACTTAAATAGATACATATAACACCCAGACCACGACAAACAGACATGTTCATGCACACAAATGTTTGTCCTGTGTGGGGATCGCACCCGCGACCTCTTGCGTAATAGGCAACATCTTGACCAGTACACCCAGCGGGTCATAAATAACTAAATATACGATTTCCCATTAAATCATAAATTCATTGGACTAACACACCAATTGTCTAGCCCCAAACTAAGCGCGAAGCTTGTACGATGGATGCAAGGGATCAGATAGACATACTTAAATTGTTATACCTATAATGTAAATAAGTAATAATATGTATGTAAAAATTGATTTGTTCCAATTGCTTTTATCTTGCCATGTTGCCATACCCTTACAGGGTCCATGCCATGTATATTTTAAGTTAAGTTTTAGCTTACTTTCATGTATGGTGCAGGAATAATAAATAGATAAATAAATGAATACTTTTATAAACATCCATGACTCGAGTACAAATGACGATGTTCATCACGCAAACATTTGTAACTAGCGGGATTCGAACCCGCGACCCTTGGTTTTGTAGCCAGAGTCTCTGTCTACTAGACGAACAGGCCGTCAAGTAGTTTGTAGGTACCTCTATTAAAAATTCAATAAAAAAAGTCATGGCTATTTTTATGTCAAGTATTAATTTAAAAATAAATAAATAAATTGCATACTTTTTTATGTTTTCAGGAGACACACCACCTGTCCCGCCCATCGAAACGATACCTTCATTTAGTAGTAAGTTTTTTGTGTTAAAAAAAAATTAACCTAAGATGAACATAAAACCCCATACCCTCGCTAATTATTAAGCTCTGGCAACCTCTCCCAAAAGCAGAAACATACTATTTTATAACGACGAAAATTAAGAAAAAAAATTTATGCTTTAGTTTGCAATACGAAATGTTTACCACTCATATTACTTATTTAAATTACAGTTAGTTTCCCACCAGCAGAAACATACTTAGTATGTTATTTAGCGTCGAAAATAAGAAAATGATTTTTATTTTGTTTGCAATACGAAATGTTTACCACTTAGATATTTAAAATACTTACTTTTGTAGGCTGATGATAATGATGATTTTAATTTCTAGGGCTAAACAGACAGGAGAACGCTGAGGTTTCCACACTGCCAAGACCTGAGAACAACGAACTGTTACACCGAAGGGTACCCACTCCTGATGTCACCACGTTGCAGAGATTTCCAGGTATGAAATACCTCTCTCTTCTTCCTAGCGTTTATCCCGTTTCTATGCGGGGTCCGCTTTGACCATGATCCAGGATTTCGCAAGTCCAGGTGAGAAATACCTATGGGGAGAATAAACCCTGGTTCCCCATAGTTCAATATGGCTTTGAGAGAAGTAGTAGTGGAAGTTTTAGTGGGAAGTCTATCTCTCTCCAGGGTGGTGTATAGGACGTAGGAGAGAAATACCTTCTTATTAAGTTTATCATAGCATTCTAAATCTTAATTTAAAAAGGTATAATTAGAAAGTAAAGTAAAGACGGGCTATTATATGTCCCACTACAGGACAGAGACCCATGGGTTAATGGCTTAATCACCACGCTTGCCAAATGCGGATTGGTGATCACAAACCCGGGCTGTGTTTTGAAAACCGACACAAAGTTGCCCGACCTGGGGATCGAACTCAGGACCCGGGCCGGTACTTATACCACCACCATCGAGGCGTTCACAGCGGCAAACATAACAATTAATATTTACTATGTAAAATTTTCAGCGGGACGAGAAAAGAATGTCGAAATTGACATCAGCAAGCGCCCACCATTACCACTACCAACGGAAACTTTTGAAGGTATGTTTAAACTTTTACGTAATTGTGTCATATCATGTGAGTTTACACTTTTCGTCAAAGATGGCACCATTTTTATTGATTCTAACTTGCGGTGACAGGATTTTTTCCGCATTTCCTTGTAAACTGATAATTGCGTACTGGTAAAGTCCACTTTTGAGTTTTGAGTAAACATTTTCATTAGAAGGTAAAAGAGGGGTAGAGCTTAGTGGCATTTCCTTCCACTCGATTGGAAAAAGTTCCTCCACCTTGCAGAAGACCACAGTGAAGTACTTATCAGTGACCATTAAGAATCAGGTGACACTTTTGCTCCTAACTTTTTTTAAAAAGAAAAGAAAAAAAGTTTGACGGAGTAATCGTGTATAATGTCTAGGTAAAAATCTTTAATAAAGTTCTTGTGTGAATTTTAATTTCGAGTTAAGCACTAATTGACCTATATTTCATTTGCTTAATCACTTATACTTAAATATAATAAACTCTTTATTACAGAAACTAACATTAATACAATCGAGAAGAGTCTGAGAACACCACTTGTACTGCCTTCTGGAGGTAAGTACAGTTATTACCTTCCGTGCGTTTTTAGCCAGGTATGCAGGATATATTATAGTGCACAAGTTAGTACGCAGGCACAGATGCACTCCCTATTCCCTCTCTCTCATACTTCGGTGACAGCAATCTGACACGACCGTAGAGATCAGGCGCAGAACCTAGCTTAACATGCCTTCCGAAGCACAGAGGAGCTGTGATGAAATTTTTCGGTCACCCATCCGATGACTGGCCTCTGCGAAAGTTGCTTATCTTTGCAATCGCAGGCCGAGCGCGCTAACCACTGCGCCATCGAGCTTTTGTATTACTTAAGTTTGACTATAAATAAAAGATTCGTTAACTTATGTAAGTGACTGGCCTGTGTGCTTTACTGTTTTAAGATCAATTTATTTTTGTTCGTGGTTCGAGGTCCTGGGTTCAATTCCCGGGTCGGGATTTGTGTCCGTTTTTTCGAACTGCCCGGGTTTGTCCAATCCGCATTTTGCAAATGTGGTGGTTAAGCCTCACCCCATCTTTGTAACGAAAACATAAGTTCAAATGATGGAGGCCTTTGCCCTGCAGTGGGACATTAATAGGCTGATACTTTTTTTTATAGAAAAGCCAACATTGGCTTCGCCTCAACGGTCGGGACCCACCGTGCCGCCTTTAAAACCGTCTGGCATAATACCAACTCCAAAAGGAAAACCAAGTGAGTACCAAAGCCCTTGTATTACCTAAATGTATCTATGCCCCAAATTCACATAAATACATAGATCTGACTCCGTGTTAAGTTGCTTAAGCACTTGTGCTACAGATGTCAGAATCAACACGGGAATTAAGTATGTACATATTAAAATAAATAAATATAACAGCATGTTCATGAACACAAATGTTTGGTGTGCTTCAAGCTTTAGTCCTCATATTTAGCCCGCGACTCCGTCCGCGTGGTTTCCGTTTACCGCACACTTAGATATAGGTATATTATTTATTATAGCCTAAAGCCCTCCTCGTCAAATAGACTATCCAACACAAAAATATTTTTTCAAATCGGACCACTATTTCCTTAGGATAGCGTGTTCAAACAAACAAACAAAAAAACTCTTCAGCTTATTATATTCAAAACGAATTTTTATAATGCCAAAAACAGTCATAAATGGTAACGGTAAGGCTAATCGATTCGGTTTATGATAAAAAAGTAGAACTGAAATAGTTGCAACTACTTGCCAAATCTCAGAAATACGACTTAAGAGATTCCAGAGTTATATAGGGTCCCTAACCTGCTGAGTTTTGGTTCGAACATTTGAAAACTTGAAAAATGCCTACGATTTAGTGCAGGGATCGAACCAGTGACCTCACGATATAAAAGTTTATTTTTTAACCATTAAATCAATTCTGGCGTCACCAAAAGTACCTAATACCCATAACATTTTATGCATCTTTGCAGGACACGTCCCGAATTCCATTGTTAATGAATTGGACCATAAACTGAAATTGAGGAAAGGTAAGTAGTATAATACACGATTTTACAACGAGTAAAATTAATTTAACAAACCTAGATTTATGTTACAACAACATCAGATACATTAATCTGACTCCGTGGTTTCAACAATTGTACCTACCACAAATACATACAAAACTAATATTGATACTCTTCTTTCTAGCGTTTATCCCGTTTCTATGCGGGGTCCGCTTTTGACCATGATCCAGGATTTGGCAAGTCTGGTTATTACAGTAAAGCGACTGCCATCAGACCTTCGGAACCCATAGGGAATCAGACAGATTGGATCATGGTTACACATTCAGATTTAACTGAACTAAATTCAGAAATCACTGAATGTGCAGCTTTCCTCACGGTGTTTTCCGATCGCCCTCACCGCCGAGCTAATGGCACAAATCCAGACGTAGATTTCGAAAAATCTCGGACCTCCCGTTTGTGAGGCGCCGTCCGTACCACTAGGCCACCATCGCTCTCATAATAATTTAATAGATAAGTAAGAGAAAAAATAAAAACAATATGCTACCAAAAAGGTTACCTACAAACGGTTAAATCAAATTGTAAAATAATTGTCCTTGTCTTAGATTATGAGTTTGATTGTTTTACAGTATCCATGTCTTTGGGAGGACCGTCTCCTCCAGGAGTGGTGCTTCCAGCTCCTGCTCCCAAACCATCCAAGGAATGGACAGCATCCAGACTCTTCGGAAGGAAAGCTCCTGTTGTCGGTATGAAAACTACTCATAATGTAAAAAATAATATCTTCAATACATAGTATAAAACAAAGTCGCTTTCGCTCTATGTCCGTATGTATTCTTAGATCTTTAAAACTACGCAACGGATTTTGACGCGGTTTTTTTTAAATAGATAGAGTGATTCTTAAGGAAGGTTTGTATGTATAATACATGTAAGTAAGTACCACGGGCGAAGCCGGGGCGGGCAGCTAGTAATATATAAAAGGAGAAACTGACTGATTGTCATATCATCGCACAGCCTAAACGGCTAAACGTAGGCACTTGAAATTTGGAATGGACGTAGCTTAGGTACCATAGAGGTGCACTAAGAAAGGAATTCCCAAATATTTCTCGGGAACGGTAGCAAGCAGGAAAAAACATTTGTATGAAAAGTCGAAACCGTTCAAGTTGGACTCTTCAAATTTGGCATGCAGGTTCTTTGGTAAACGTCAAGCTTAGTTGCAGCAGGATTTTTTTTTATTCTTACAGAAACAGGAGTTACCAGAAAAAAAACATTTTCTTATAGGATATTGCAAAATTCTTACGGGAACGAGAGTAAGCGTATAACGTGTAAAAGTCCGTTCCGAGTTCTCTGTGTCCAAAAAGGAAAATTAAGCTACCCCGAATTTAACGCGAGCGAAGCCGCGGGCAAAAGATAGTTAATTATACACTTCTTGGGATTTGGACCCCACGACCCTAGGTTTTGTAGCCAGGGTATCTGTACGCTTGGACAGGGTTTCTCAAACTTACGGCGCCACGAACCCCTAATATCAGTTTTTTAATTCCATCATTCGGGAACCGACGGATGGAATTAAAAAATCAATTAAATTTAAATAGATTTTTAGTTATTTACGCAATTAAAACAATACTTAATAGAATTACCAAAATCCGTATCCGGATAAATTTCGCATAAGCTGGTGTCACAATTTTTGCATCCGTAACAACCCTTTATTTATTTTAAAACTATAAATAAATAAATAAATGTTATACAACAACACATACATTCAACTGAATCCGTGTTAAGTAGCTTAAGTAATTGTGTTAATGAATATTATAATAAATAACAATGATTATTTGTTTTTTACAGAACCCAAACCAAGCCCGATAGTCGCACCTGCAAGCTCGATTCAATCAAAAGAAAATCAAGTATTTCAATTACCAGAAAAACCTAATCCTTTGCCTACAGGAAAATCGGGTGAGTTCCTTTTATACTAGAGATGCGCCGATATTATTATATATATTCGGTTGGTATTCGGTATTCGGCATATTCGGCACTTTTTCCACTATTCGTTTTCGGCCGAATTATTCGGTTCTAGTACCGAATATATTCGGTTTGAGTACATCTATTTTCATGGCTACATGACATAAATTAGAGAGGCACTGGAACTGTGAGACACGCTTCTTATTTGTGATTTATGATTTTTTAAAATTTATATAAAACTTGAGCAGAACATATTAGTAAACATAATGATTGAACTTTTGTTTTGTCATCCCCCATTTCGTTAGAAACGTCCCAAGCACGTGATCTTTTACGCCCACTTCCACTTGTATTGAAAGCACAGCAGACATTTTAATATTGGGCATGTTAAGTTGTTTGTCCTGTGCTTGATCTCTCTACGGTCATGTCAGATTGCCGTCCCACCGCAATTGCGCGCTCACTTGGGCCGTACAATATATCCTGCGTACCTGGTTGATTGTAAGATCGTCCGCCACACGCAGAAAACGGCCGGAAGGTATTACATAATGTTAATATTGTAAGTAATTAAAAGCAAAGTGACAGCGCGGTGTTTAAGCGGGTTGCGGGCGGCGTGCATGTCTGAACCTGTTTACACAGGAATGCATTGAAATGGTGAACCGAATAATTCGGCCGAATATCCGGTTCGGTAAAGATTGAACCGAATAAATAATATTCGGTATTCGGTTATTCGGTGAAACCACTATTCGGCGCATCTCTATTTACACTTATTTTTATTTAACTGAGATGATACCTGCGACTGGTGTATTTTTTATGTCTCAGGGAGGCAAACGAACAAAAGGGTCACCTGATGGTAGTGATCACCGCTGCCCATGGACATCAACAACCGCACAAGGGCCGCAGATGCGTTGCCTGCCTACAAGACCCCATACCCTCCCCAACTGAGCTTTGGCTGGCGACCTTACTCACCAGCAGAAACATAGCTCAACAGTTACAAAGTGCTACTTCACTGTGGTCTTTATAACTACGCAACCGACTTTCATGCTTCTTTTTTTAACAGTAGGTAAATACCTATTGCTTTTTATCAGGCAGTTTTATATCAGTACATATCAGTATTGCAACCTTGCAAAGTCGGGCGGGTCGCTAGTTATTTAATGAATTGTCGTTACTTCCAGCAGTCCTTCTAGGTCTGTCTCCGCCTCTGAAGAAGCCAGTTCCCCCTAAACCAGCCCCGGCTCCCATGCCGAAGCCACCTCCAGCTCTGCCGAAACCAGTGAGACCGGTGCCAGCGGAGAAACCACGTGAGTTTTAATAATAGAGAAATCTATAGGTACCTACGTAAGATAAATCATAAGATAAATCGACAGGCCCGTTGGTCGAGTGGCTAGAGACCCTGCCTACAAAACCAAAGGTCCCGGGTTCGAATCCCGCTACGGGCAAATGTTTGTACAAACAATATTTGATGTGGCAGTAGAAGCTGTAAACTCAGTCCGAACTGAGTGAGACAGGTGTAAACTTTTTCATTCTAGACTTTCGCTTCTGCATTTTTGTATGGGAATTTCATCTATTTTTCATCTTGAGGTGTTCATCGGGAATCTTAAGAACGAGAACAAAGCCGCGGGTAAAAACTAATACCTATATAAATAATTGAGAAAAAATAGAGTTTAAGTAATAGAAACGATTTAAACCCTGGTTTATAACCCCAATCCCTCATATCCCCTCTCATAAAATGTTTTCTTCCAGCGGCGTCAGTTCCTCCACCAGCTTTCATGACGAAGCCATTGGTCCCAGTACCTACTCCTATTCAAGGTATGAATAGCAAATCACCAAACTTTTATAGAACGCTTCCTAGTTATTAAGTACAGTCGCTCCATTGTAAAAACCTGGGCAATTCAGGGTCATAGTCGAAGCGTACCATGGGCTCTGAGGCAATGGCCGAGGATGCAACCGGGAGAAGCGCAAGGAAGATGATTAAAAAGCCTGGTTATTACAATGGAGCGAGTGTCGTCTGACCTCCGTAACCCTTACAAGGGAAACCAGACTATGCTGAATCATAGTCGCGACCAGCGGCTTAACGTGTCTTCGGAAGCACGGAATCATCATTCTTATCGGACAATCAGGTGATTCAGGCCTGCAACGTCGTAAACAAACTGGGAAAACCAAAACAGAGTGAAAGTGTTCTCCGCGGGATTCGAACCCCCGACCTCCGAGCTTTGAGCACAACGCTCTAACCACTACACCACGGAGGCAGTGTTATGGTGACAACATTATGGAAACAATGGAGACAGACTCGTTGGTCTAGTAGTCAGAGACCTTGGCTACAAAACCAAGGGTTGCGGGTTCTAATCCTGCTGGGGGCAAATGTTTGTGTGATGAAAATCGGAATCTGTACTCGAGTCATGGATGTTGATAAAAAGTATTTAAGTATGTCTATCCGTTCCCTAGTTTCCATAGTACAAGCTTCGAGCTTAGTTTGGGGCTAGGCAATTGGTGTTTAAGTTCAATGAATATATTTCCTTATTTATGTAAAATGTAAGTCAGTTGTTTAAACAATAGTTTTATGAGGATCTCATTTTAATATTTTCTTGCAGCGGCACCAGCTCCTGCTGCCTTGACGAAGCCGCCAGCTCCACCTCCTATCCAAGGTATGATCACCCATCATGTCACCGATTCATAGTCATCTCATTATCTTATTAATATTTTTATTAATATTATAAATTTGAAAGTTTGTTTGGATGTTTGTCCGTCAATCACGCTGAAACTACAGAACGGATTTTGATGAAATTTGGTATGCAGGCAGGGTATGGGGCTGACTTAGGTGATAGGATACTTTTTATCCCGATTAAGGGAGCATTTAATCGGGATAAAAAGTATCCTATCATAGTATGGGATAAACCAAAATCCGCGCGAACGAAGTCGCGGGCGGCTATTTATGTTAATGTTATATTTTCAGAACCGCTTTACGAAGAGTATCAAGAAATGGATGAACCAGAGGAGGACATATACAATTCAGACGACGAATGGTGTTACGAGCCTTTGCCTCAATATAATATTTACTCGAGCTAGAATTAATTCGTGTCCATAGTTAAATAAATAAATAAATATTTTACAACATCACATATATTGATCTGACTCCGTTTTAAGTAGCTTAAGCACTTGTGTTACAGAACTTACAGACATCAGAATCAACAGTGGTATTACAAATATACTAAAATAAATACATATAACACCCAGACCAGGACAAACAGACATGTTCATGCACACAAATGTTTGTCCTGTGCGGGAATCGTACCCGCGACCTCTAGCGTAATAGGCAACATCTTGACCATTACGCCAAGCGGGTCGTCAGTTATTAATACATACCTTATCAAAAAAACTTATGTAGAAGAACCCCTTTCGGCCGCCATGGCAACTAAACTTCGCAACCAGTTGACAAAAAGACATTTTTATTCTTTGTTGGCAACTGGTTACGAACGAAGATTTTTTTTTCTTTATAAGCAACTGGTTGCCAACAAGGATTTTTTTAAAAACACTAGTTGCAGTAGAAGAATTTATTTTTTTCTTACGCAACCATGTAGTTATGAACAAACACTGATCTTTAAGTTAATTACGCATTAATACACAGTTTAGGTATCGAGTATCCCTATTATATTGAAACGAATAATTGTATTTTTTATAGTGTTTATTTTCATTTATTTATATGGTAACTAGCGGCCGCCCGCGACTCCGTCCGCGTGGATTTCGATTTCCAATATCCTATGTGTTATTCTGATGTATAAGCTATATTGTGGTAAAGTTTAATTCAAATCCATTCAGTAGTTTTTACGTGAAAGAGTAACAAACATCCATACATACAATGAATAAAACTTCCTATTACTTCAGCTGCAACTAGTTGCCTAGAAAGAATAAAAATGTATTTTTCTCAACTGGTTGCGAAGTTTAGTTGCCATGGCGGATAAAAGTATTCTTTTTTGGCAACCAGTTGCTTATAAAGAAAAAAATTCTTTATTCGTAACCAGTTGCCAACAAAGAATAAAAATGTCTTTTTCTCAACTGGTTGCGAAGTTTAGTTGCCACGGCGGCCAAAAGGGAAGAACCAACTGCTCAACTGCTCTCAAAATTCTACACGTTAAAAATTAATTAAGTAGGAATGTACATAAAATTGTAACCATAGTAATTATTCGTTAGAATGTATAGATTTTCGTAGTTTAATAAACAATTATAGGTACAACAAATAAAACATATTATTATAATACTATTATTCATTTTTTCTACCCATAAGTTATCTAAAATTTAAAGTACATCTATGTAGGAAAATAATAGTAAAACAATACGGTATTTGACTGATAGGTCAATTCACCTACTTTTTATAAATTTCAAAAACGTAACCTTGATTGAAAAACTGTATGAAATATTGAATTGTGACGTCACATGTCTGTAGTAAAATTAAAAGAGTATTGCTCTTTTAATTTCAATTAGCTGTAATAATTTGTTAAAAGCTCAATAAATTGTGCTTAATTTTTGATTACGTCTTTAATGTTAGAATGTCATAATTTATTTCGGTATGCAGTCAAATATCCAATTGCTTTTGTTATGTTCATATACGAAGGAATTCAAATAAAAGTAGGCTTCAACAAAATTATTTAATATTGTAAACTAATTTAACATAAATAAGTATAGTATCAGTATGACAGCTATTTACATATTTATTACTCATTATTGTGTAAATGTGTAACCTAATGGTTACACATTTACACAATAATGGGCTAATGCCCATGTTTTATTATGGCAGCCATGCTTGAAGAATATTCAATATCCCGTGAAATACATCTTTTTCAGAGGTTCTCAACATGTTATTTATATTATTTAGACTGGTCCGTTGGTCTAGTGTTCAGAGACCCAACCAAAGATCGCGGGTTCGAATCTCGCTAGGGATATATTTTTCGTGTATAATAATGAAAAAAATCCCAACTAATATTATAAATGCGAAAGTAACTCTGTCTGTCTGTTACGCTTTCCCGCTTAAACCTCGCAACCGATTTTGATGAAATTTGGTACAGACAATCTTTAGACCCTGAGACAGAACATAGGCTACTTTTTATTTCGAAAAAAAGAATTCCACGCGGACGTAGTCGCGGGCGGCCGCTAGTAATAAATAATTCCTTGGACTACCACACCAATTGCCTAGCCCCAAACTAAGCTCGAAACTTGTACAATGGAAGCAAGGGAACGTATAGACATACTTAAAAACTTTTAATAAACTTCATGACTCGAGTACAAATGCCGACGTTCATCACACAAACGTATGCCCCTAGCGGGATGCGAACACGCGACCCCCGGTTTTGTAGCCAGGGTCTCTGAGCACTATAGACGAACGGGCCCGTCAATTTTGAATCTTTTACAAAGTTTGAGAACCTATGACCATCTTTTTGCTTTAATATGTATTTAACTAAACAAACCACAATACCTCAGTTGTTTCTCGTGACACATACATGAAACATTTCCAAGGTTTTTTAAATAAATATTTATTTATTTACACACTTAAAATACCAAGTCCATTGAATGTTTAAATAAAGACCTCACTGTTGAGTCATCTTTCCGCAAGATGGCGTAACGTCAACATGGGATCCAACTGTATTGTTGAGGTTAAGCAGCATTCGCCAAGGTCGGTCATCGGATGGGTGACCAAACATTTTTGTCTCGAGTTTTTTTGTCGAGCGACTGTCGCTTCTTATAGTATTGACAGCATTGAAAATGTACCTACGTCATGTGAAACAAAATAATGCCACACTTTTCTGCTGTCGGGGCATATTTAACTATTTAAATATTTTCCTACTTAATATCTTCGTCAGTCAACTTCACAGTTTTAGTTTCCTTTATAATTTCATCTATTTGTGATGATGATGATGATGATGATGATGATGATGATAATGATAATGAAGATGATATTGATAATGATAATGATCACAATCTATAATTACTTTATAGATGATATAAAACCTTGGATAAGCCCTCGCCATACTTCGAAGTGCTCCGAATTGGGGCTGAAATTCGGGGCGACTGTCGCTTCTTATCGTATTGACAGCATTTTGAAATGTACGTTAAATCTACGCCTATTTCATATCCTCATCAGTCAACTTGACAGTTTTAGTTTCCTTTATAATCTCGTCTATTTTGTGCAAATCTTTCAACGACAATTCTCCTGTACCCCTCTCCATGGGTTTGGGTTGCGATGGGTCTGGTTTCCAACCGAGGAAATTGATTATTTGAAACGTAGCTGGCACCCCTGTCGTGTTGCGATCTGGGATTTCCTGTAAATTAATTAATAATAAGTTAATAATAATAAAGTCTCAGGACTAATACACCGATTACCAAGCCCTAAACCACAGATAACATAATAATCTATAATATAAAAATGAATCGAAAATGTGTTGGTAAGCGCATAACTCAACAACGCCTGGACAAATTTGGCCAATTTTTTTTTTAATGTTCGTTGAAGTCCATGGATGGTTCTTACGGCGAGAAAAATAGGGAAGGGACGACGGGACGGGATGTTACGCGGACGAAGTCGCGGGCGGAATGCTAGTAATATATAATATTCTTCCTTGGACTGACACACCAATTGCCCCAAACTAAGCTCAAATAAATAATAATCTTCCTTGGACTGACACACCGATTCCCCAAACTAAGCTCAAATAAATAATATTCTTCCTTGGACTGACACACCAATTGCCCCAAACTAAGCTCAAATAAATAATATTCTTCCTTGGACTGACACACCAATTGCCACAAACTAATCTCAAATAAATAATATTCTTCCTTGGACCGACACACCAATTGCCCCAAACTAAGCTCAAATAAATAATATTCTTCCTTGGACTGACACACCAATTGCCACAAACTAAGCCCAAATAAATAATATTCTTCCTTGGACTGACACACCAATTGCCCCAAACTAAGCTCAAATAAATAATATTCTTCCTTGGACTGACACACCAATTGCCACAAACTAAGCTCAAATAAATAATATTCTTCCTTGGACTGACACACCAATTGCCCCAAACTAAGCTCAAAGCTTGTATCTATTAATAAAACATGGAAGATAAACACGAGGCATAGAGATGGTGGTGGTGATGATGATAATGATGACAATGATAAAGATGATGGTGATGATTATAATGATGATGATGATGACGTTACCCTTGCGTACAGATGGCAGCGGCGGCCAGCATGTGGCTGGTGTGCAGGCGCGGCAGTTTGTTATTGATGGTGATGTCAATGTTGATGATGATGATCTCAATCTCACCTTGGCGTACATCTCATGATATATCGCAGCGGCGGCGAGCATGGCGCCAGTATTCAGTCTCGGCGGTCTGTTCCGAGCCGCGTTCCCTTCGCCGAGGGCTCGCACGTCACGCATCACGTGCCAAAGGGACGGGTACCATATCGTTATGGTACTGATGATGATGAAGATGATGATGATGGTAATGATGGTGATACAGATGGTGATGGTGATATTGATGATGGTGGTGATGGAGATGGCGATTATGATGAAAATGATGATAATGGGTGTGATGGAGATGGTGGTGGTGATGATGATGATGATGGTGACAATCATGTTATTGATGGTGACAATGGTGGCGATTCTGATGAATATGGAGATGACGGTGATGATTATACTTCTGATAATGATGATTATGATGGTGATGAAATTGATGATGCAGATGATAATGAAGATCTTACCTTGGCGTACATCTCATGGTATATAGCAGCGGCGGCGAGCATGGCGCCAGTATTCAGTCTCGGCGGTCTGTTCCGAGCCGCGTTCCCTTCGCCGAGGGCTCGGACGTCACGCATCACGTGCCATAGGGACGGATACCATATCGTTATGATGCGCTGATGATGATGATGATGAAGATTGTGGTGATGATGATGATAATAGAGATGATGGTGATGGTGATTATGATGATAATTCTGGTGATAATGATGATTATGATGGTGATGATGATGATTATGATGATGATGATGTTGATTATTATGATGGTGGTGGTTATTATGACGGTGATGATGATGGTGATGGTTATGGTAATGGTGATGGTGATGATGATGGTGATGATTATAATGATGTTGATGATGAAGATTTTGTTGATGAAGACGATGATAATAATGGTAAGGACGTTACCTTGGCGTACATCTCATGGTATATCGCAGCGGCGGCGAGCATGGCGCTAGTGTTAAGTCGCGGCGGTCTGTTCCGAGCCGCGTTCCCTTCGCCGAGGGCTCGGACGTCCCGCATCACGTGCCATAGAGACGGATACCATATCGTTATGGTGTCCACGTCGACTGTTTGAAGGGTGAAACCGCTCCTGGGAACAATGATTGTGATTTGAGGAGCCCGTTGGCCTGGTCAGAGATCTTGGCTAGGACACCGAGGGTCGCGATCGAATCTCGCTAGGTGCAAATGTTTGTATTATTTTGTGCGGTTGTTGAAGTCCATGGGCAGCGATGATCAATTACCATCAGGTTAACCTGTTCTTCGATTGCCTCCCTATCACATTTAATAAAAACAGTGGCTAAGGACTCACGAAGCGTTTTTCACTCGCGCCCGCCGCGGTTGCGGGCCCGCAGCCTTTGTAGAATACAGATATTTATGTAAAAAATTAAAGCACATCTCACGACGCGTTTTACGCCCGCGGCGTGTGCGGTTGCTTGCGGGTCCCGCTGCACCGGCGGTCATCTTCTACCGGCGGGCGCGGTTCGCGGTCCCGCAACCGCGGCGGGTTGCTCCCGCGCTTTCTGCGATCGGTTGGCGGGCGACCGCAATTCCGCAATCAGTGGATGTATCCAGAACCTTGTAGGCCTTCTTTTTTTAAGTCTTCTGTGAAGTAAGTATAACGCAACAGCTCGTTTCTGGTGTGTGTCCATGGCGGTCTGGAGCTCAACTGATCGTTTAACCGCCCGTCTTGCAACCGCTCGTCTTGCGATAATCAACCGCCAAGTTTGCGAGCGATAATCGCAACCGCGACGGCTGCGTAACCGCAAAATTACGCGGTCTCGTGAGTTTTGAAATAAAAACTCTATTCCGCCACCGCGGCGGGCGCGGGTGAAAAACGCTTCGTGAGTCCTTAGCGTTAAATGTCCAAAAGTTCTGAATGATGATTTAAACACCTCCCTATGACATTTCACCAATGCATGTCGTTATCAAAGGTGGAGCTTAGCCAAGCCTGTCACGCCTAATGGTAAGCTGTTAAGCTGCAACCGTTGCTTTAACTTAAGCACACTTGTATCACCATTGGCAGACTCCTATTTCACACTAGGGCCCCACGATCGAATGGAGCCTCCAGACCAGGGTTTAAGGGCCCCACGATTACCAAACCAACTGTTTGAAAGCCCGTGTGTCCAGTTTCTCTGATAGGAGAAAGACGGTCCCGACTATTATCCAAATGGACTGGTTTGCCTTGTTAAGGTTAAGGAGGTCAGACAACATTTGTTCTAATGTAATAACCAGGCTGGTCAATTCAGGATCATAGTCGCAACGTACCCTGGGCTCCGAGGCAATGGCCAAAGATGCAACCGGGAGAGGCGCTAGGATGATCATATCATATCATATTATATCACAAGGGCAGATCCAGGGGGGTCACGGGGTCATGACACTCTCCCCCCCCCCCCCCCGAGCGTGTTCCAGGACTAAGGTGGACAACTAATTAAACATAACTTTTTATTTGAACATTTGACTTGACTATGACTATGTGACCCCCCTGGCGCCAAAGCTGAATCCACCGATCCGAGGGGAGGAGTCACCTTTTGTTATGATGATGATGATGATGATGATGAGTGATGATATACTCACGCATTCAGCAATCCCCCTATATCCCTGATCCTAGTAAAGGGGGATATGTGGGGGAACACGCCTCCGAGCCTCTCCATCTCCGCTAGCTGTAGGGCTTGACGGAGCTCCATCAGAGTGTCACCACCGAATACGGTTGCCATGAATACCTGTGGGATAGTAAGTAAGTATCATCCTATTAATGTATTGTATGTAATGTAGAGGTCGCGGGTTCGATCCCCGCACAGGACAAACATTTGTGTGCATGAACATGTCTGTTTGTCCTGGTCTGGGTGTTATATGTATCTATTTAAGTATATTTGTAATACCACTGTTGATTCTGATGTCTGTAACACAAGTGCTTAAGCTACTTAACACGGGGTCAGATCAATGTATGTGATGTTGTGAAATATTTATTTATTTATTTATTTAACGTCCCACTGCAGGGCAAAGGCCTCCATCATTTGAAATCATGTTTTTGTTACAAAGATGGGATTTGGGTTAATCACTACGCTTGCCAAATGCGGATTGGTGATCACAAACCCGGGCTGTGTTCAGAAAAATCAACACAAAGTTGCCTGACCCGGGAATCGAACCCAGGACCTCGAGACCAAGGCCCGGTACTTAAACCACTAGACCATTGTGGCGTTGGTAATGTGGGATGGTAATATTGTAATCTTTTAAGCATTAGATAAGTTGTTAAGGGAAAGTGGAGAGCCTTAGAAGAGGACTATGTATATTTAGAATGTCCTCATACCACGGATTTACCAGTAATTTTTGGGTCAGTATTGCATATTTGCTTAAAAAATAAATACACGTGATATATTACTACACCCCTTTCACCCTTGTGTTATTTTTTTAAGAACCCCCTCTCCCCCCATCGAAACATTAATAGGCAGCCTCTAATTTGTGTGTGTCAGCCTAAGGAATGAATAAGCATTTGTTTATACCTTTTTGTACCAAAACATGCAAATGTTTGAGAACTAACTAGTGCAGAGCGAAATAATGTCGACAACGACGAACAACATTGTTTTTGATGGATGAACAAACGTCACTAGCGCTGTCAAATCAAATTGTCATTAAAGGATTTTAAAAAATATATGTTCTCTCTGTGATAATATTAATATTATTAAGAAGGTTCTTGAATTATATCCTCTAACACTAGTGTTTTAATGAGACAATAAATCAGAGATATTTCAAAAATAAAATAGCTATTTCACTTACCCCATCTGGTTTCAAGCACTTCATGATCTTATCAAAGCACCCCGGCAAATCATTGACCCAGTGTAATGCGAGTGACGATACTAATAGATCAACGCTGTCATCTGGAAACTGAAGAGACATTCAATTAATAAAATTATTTTAGCCCATTTCTATTGAACAATTACTTTAAAAATCAATTTAATTAAGAAGCCCTTTTTAAGCCTAGTCGGGAGAAAATATGCTGTACAAAATATTTCTCTTTAAATAAGTTAGTTTGCGTTTTAGTTTTGAGATTTAGAATGTTTAAAATTAAAATATTCTTTACTCATGAAAGTATCAGAAATGATTGAAAATGCAAGATTATACCGCAAGCTTCAGTAAGCACTTATCTATGAGAAGTGACAAGAATCAACATTGAATAGCTAGTAGATTCAAAAAACTTACAATTCAATCAGTGACGGATTAACCCATAATCAAAATAAGCAATTGCCTAGGGCGTCACGCCTGGGGGGGGGGCACCAGAAGAAGCACAAAATTCTAGTTGACAACCGTATAGGGGGTCCCACAGACGTTTATTGCTGAGGGCATAAAGTAGTCTTATTCCCACTGAATTCAATACTATTTATTGTAAATCAACTTGCAACAGTACTGGCCTTTGTTTGCAAAGAACGGGAATTGAACCCATGACCTCATGGTCTAGTAGTCAACATCTTATCGATTCACCAAATTGGTTGTCAAATAACTTACATCAATATTCTCTTCATCCATAACAATCTTCTCATACTTGACACCATCGCCGACTATAGCTTTGTCCAAGTGCGTCTGTGACGTGTCACATAACGTGACCTTCTCCACACTGTCGGGGAGGAAATGGCGGGAAACGTAACCTCTGGCTGCTCCTAGAAGTTTAATAAATATCATACTAAGTATTAATTATAATTTTAATACAAGAAAAACATTCATAATTCTCATGCCCCACAAGATAGACATTGTTGAACTTTAAAATTAACTATAATTTTTTTATAATAAAATTAACAAATCAGCTAGCCTCTTGACTAGACGAAAAAGCCATTTGCTCTTCAATATTTATGTTTATTCTTTACACTGAAAAAGTATTGACAAATAACTTCCTAAAATTTAATTCGTTAGGAATGTTCCAACAAAGAAATCTTGGGTTATTTGAAGGCATATTTAATGATTAGCATAAACAAATACAAATGTAATCTATAAAATAAAATTTCTATGTATGACACTATACTCTGTCCACTATATTAAGCGTCTTTTGACAGGTCGCCGATTGACAACATTGGTGATGTCCTAAAGTATCTCAAATGTGTCAACAATCCGATTGTACTATTATCATTATTCGACTTAGGTACGTAAAAAATAACCGATTTCGATAAACATGCATTTTGATTTAACATTCTCTTCGATTTATTGTAAACAAATATAAATCCATATATTTGAGTTTATAAATTAAATATAAAACAAGTAAGTCATATTAGTAAAAGAAATTTAAATCCAAATGTTGTTACCTTTCTATGTAAAATATACATTATACCTTATGAACATGTTATGAAGAAGTTTAGAGTTATTCATAGCATTTATTTCTATCGATTATTTGTAATCGGGGGCACAATCGTTCTAATCGTTTTTCGTAGCACATCACTGAGTTGGCAGTAACCGTCCATGAAGAACAATATTCTTTTTTCGAAAATTAAACGATAATAATTCGAACTTTCATGGGCGTGAGCTGTCAAAAGACGCTTCATAAAGTGGACAGAGTATAATTTGGGTTAGGCTATGACTACCTGTACCGTTGAAACTCGTAAATGTAGGTACTGTTAAAGGGTAACATTTTAAGCATGGGATACCAAAACAGCGCCGTGCGGTACTTACCTAACTCAACAGCGTTTTTAAAGACCCTTTTTATATCGAAAACTCTGTCTGCAGTCCTCCAACCAACTTCCTCTTTTATGTACTCTACTTGATGATAATCTTCCCTTTGAGCTGAACGTTCCCTCTGCAAGGCCTTTGCCTTCCTATCGAATATATCCATAGTCCTGTAAACCGAACTAGCGGTCTTTGTTTTTGTTGATTTACAGCGGACTGAAAATTCGCCATTACATAAACGTTTGTTCTCGTTTAAAAGAGTTTTTAAGATAGAAGCTCTCAACGAAGAGGGAAATAAGTTAGTATGGAACATTATAAAGTGTTTTCAGTCAATTCATTATTGAATTTCCAACAAATAAGTAAGGATTTGAATTCAAATATATCAAAGTTCGAATTTTATGAAATATTTGAGGTTATGTTTTGACAGCTGACAACAATTTTTTTTTTTAATTTCTAATTTTTAATTTTGATTGTTCGAAAAATATCTAAAAAAATAATGCGATGGATGAATCCAAGTTGTTCCTAAGGAAAGTGTACACTATCTGCACATTTTTTTTTTATTAGTATTGACACACGGTAAATAATGTTTGATTTCTGATCATAGTACAGAAATGTCACTTGTTGTCGGCGAAATTCGTAATTCCAAATAATTTTGAATATTTTGTGCAATACTGATGTTATTTATTATTTAATTATATTTGCTAGATTCATTTTAGAATAAGAAAGGCTTATACAAAATTACTCATCAATAAAATTATTTAAGGTATTTTTATGTAACCAATATAACCTTTAAAGCACTTGATAAGATTCATGTACCTATCAAGATATCAACAAAAAATATATATATGAATATGTAATTTAAAACCATTGTTATATTAATTAATGTATTTCACTCCTATAAATACCGACTTATTCCTTAATACCTAAGCTGGATTCATACAAAATACTCACAATTCAACATAGTATAACAATATATTCCAGATGTGGCCTATATTAATGCAATTTCTGCGAACCAATGCTCCATACTTCACTCTACCCGTAGCAGCAGTTGTTGGTGTGATCGGATACAATCTAGAAAGCCTTCTGTCAGATAGATACACTCCGTATAATAGTAAGTATTAAGAAAATAAATAGAACTTATACATCTATAATATAAAAATGAATCGCAAAATGTGTTGGTAAGCGCATAACTCAACAACACCTGGACCAATTTAACCAATTCTTTTTTTTAAATGTTCGTTGAAACCCAAGGATGATCCTTACCACGAGAAAAAATCGAATAATTGCCGGGAAAACCCGAAAAACAGCCCTGCCAGATTACAATTTTTTTGACAGGACGATGTCTGTCGGGTCAGCTAGTACATTATATAAATACTGGTAAAATTTCAAGATCCGAAAAAATAAGAAGACATAATATTCAATTCAGAAACACAAAATTATTGATTGCTTAATCTTGTAGGAATCATTATATTAAATAAAAAGTATTTAAAAAGACAAACATATCTGAAAATACAAATAGTCATACTTTACCGCTTTCTCATATTACTATTTATTAAATTAATTTAAGAAAAAGCTTTGAATCTATTTCACATATTATTATTTCATTATTATTATGTTTTGATTTTGCTTATGAATATTCTAAATCTTTTATTTCAGAACCAATTCAAGACCAGAGAGTGGAAAGACAGATAGATGAAGAAGTTCTTAACGACCCAACAAATGTACAGAAACTGCAATACAAAGAAAATGTTTTAGGGAGGAATGTATCACCATCATTGCAGAAGAAAGATTAGTCATTAATATTAGAGATTAGATAGAATTTATAATAAAAGCGCATTTATTTTACTACATGTTTTATCTATAGACATACTGCACACCCAGAATAAGACTTTTATTATTTTAAATTATTGAAAACCGTTTTTTCTACATAAGTTATTAAATAAATGCTTTGGACCCACAAATTGTCTAGACCCAAACTAAGCTTGAAGCTTGTAATATGGATGCTAGGGAACGGATAGACCTACTTAAATACTTCTTTCTTTCTACGAATACACTTAAAATAATACATATAACACCATGCACACATGACATGTTCATGCACACAAATATTTGTCCTGTGCGGGGAATCCCACCCGCAAACTCATGATCTAATAGTCAACTTCTTGAACACACCAAACAGACATGGCCAGATTCTGTGTTCAAAACTAGATTATCTCTGAAGACACACTGGAAAAAGTGTTGTTTTGAGTTGAGCTAGTCTTATTCTAGGTGTGCAATACATAAACTGATAAAACTTTAATCCATTTTAAATGAGATTATGCTTGAAGTGATTCCCTAGGTTTATGTCATGGCAATTTGTAATACTTTATGCAGTTATGAATGCAAACCTATTAAACGCTTTATTTGGGTAGGTTTAGACTTGTAAATACAATTGACAACATTTAATTTTTTTCATGTGCTGTTTTTATTTTCTTTTCTGAAAGATTTTCAAAAACTAAAGCTTACGTATTTTTTCTTTCTCGTTTATTTTCTTTCCTTTTTGTAAAATAAATTATTTAAAAACGACTTATTCTAAAAGAGCGCAAGTCAATGTCATGGGATGAACGAACATTTTATCTTTGCTATTTTAAAAAATTAACTTGAATGACGGAAGTTCACACAATTGTTGCCAGTAGACTCTAGGGTAAATTCATGAAAAATGTTGTCCAAGTACCTAAAGTGCCACTTAAGTACCCAGTTCGTACTTTAAACTAACGTAAATAATGTTTAAGTAAGATTTCATAAAGCTATAAAATTAAATCTGGTACATCAACTGAGTTATAATTTTGTCGCAATATTCAAAAACATGAGTTTTTCCCCGATTCGCCAGGAGTTTTGCCAATCCGGCAACACTGTATGATTAATGTATAGGCACCGTGCTGACCGTGCAGAAACTATAGAGGGCGCTAAAATCCCGATTTTTTTTCTGTGGTTTGACAGTAAAATTTGACATTTACCTTGGTCAGTTCGAATTCGAGTCACTAGATGGCAGAATAAGGCACGGTGTTTTCCGTGGTTTGACAGTAGAATTACCGACATTGAGATTGACATTTAGCTTGGTCAGTTCGAATATGAGTCACAAGATGGCAGAGTCATCGCTACGCACGGTGCCTATACACACATGCACAGTTTTCTGTCAGTTTGACAAGAAACAGTGTCAAACTTACGTTTCTTTTTTTTAATTCACGATGGCCAATGCGAGACCAAGATTGACTGTGTGTGGATCCGACGAGCATTGAATTTGGAAACTTTTCAAAATATCTTTTTAGTTACTGAATGAAAAAAATTTAAATCATTTTTTTTGTGTCAATTTAGCGAAAATCTCGAAATGGTTTTTGAATTATAGTACCTTGTAAAAAATTAAATGTTGTCAATTATGTTGTAAAATTTTTCTTATTATGTTTTGCTACAACTAACCATGAAACATAAAATGTTAATCCTTTTTAAATTGTGTATCCGAAAAGCTAGCGCTATGTAAATAATATATTTAGCTATATAGTTTTAATTCGAAACAGTAAAATATTGTTATCAGTTTGTTAGATATTTTCTTTATTTTTCCCAGTTTATCCCGGTCAAAACGATTGTGGACACCAGGGTCCGCTCCGATTTAGACCTTGACTTTGACCAACTTGGATAATACCACGGACTTATTTTTACATTTATGGAGTGCAATGCAATGGAGAAGGGCTAAGTTTCATACTAAATATTTATTAGTTCAGCTGCTACCGTGTACCAAATTTACTCTGCGTGTACCAGGCACAAGTAATATAAACTACCTGTAAGCGGTATTGTCAGAGGTCCAAACTTTAATTTAATTCCTCGTAAATCAATTGATATGTCCAAATATTTCAATTTATGTGGATTCCATACAGCATATTACATATTTGAATTTGGCGCTTTCCACAGTTTCCATTTCCAGTCGCCATTTTTCTTTTTAATTATTTCAACGTGTATGCTCCATTGGTCGATCGGTCTCGAACCGGTCTTCTAATATAAAGAAAAAATTATTGTAATAATGTAAATGAAGCCTTTATTCATTAAAGTTTTTTTTTTTGGGAAGAAATAAAAGAATAATTTACTTTATGCATGTATTTTTCCCTGGCAACAATCCATACGTCAACAATTAAAAAGTAGCCGCTGTCATTGGCCGCAAGAAAAAAACGAGTCCGCTCCGCTTCTCTTTTGGAATTTATGGTACTGTAACAAGGCTCTCTTTGTGTTACCGCCGCTTAATGTTGTAAAATATCCACTAGAAACGCATCAACAATACGCGATTAGAGTTTCTACCGCGGGATAACAACGTTTACGCGATTTTGGAGGCACGGGGCCGTGTTATATGGATCAATATGTGTTTGAGAGATATGTGCATATAGCGTCCTGGTGAGCGTCATCCCGTCTACAAATGGAGGCTAAGTCCGGTATCCAAGATCATTGGATGAAGAGTGTGATGGACCCGACTGGAAGCGACAAATCATCAGTCAAACGTGAAAAAATGGGCGAAGCGTACCCTGGAGCGGAAACAGTGACTTACGAGCTCAAACAACAACAAAATGAGCCGATATACAGGTGCGATGTTTGCGATCTTACTTTTGAGGGCATGGAGTACCTTATGCTGCATAAAAAGTTCCATGGGAACGACAAAGAGGCTCCTATTATGGAGCCGGAGCCGCCAGTGGCCAAGGAAGGGCCGAAAAAGCGACGCAAATTCAAATGCGACCAGTGTGATGTAAAAGTTAACTCACAGTATCATTTAGACATACACAGGAGTAAGCATGAGGGGGCTGCGTCTAAGAAGTACCTCTGCGAAGTCTGCGACAGAAGCTTCGTTGCCGCACAGTTCTTAAAAAGCCACATGCAAACTCATTCGTCAACGAGTACAATAAACTGTGAGATTTGCAACAAAAGCTTCACCGGCCAAGCGTATTTGAAACTACACATGCAGCTACATAACGATATAAAGAAATTCAAGTGTTCCAAGTGCGACGAGATGTTCCCGACTAAAAACTGCCTTAAAATTCACATGAAAAAGCATACGAAAGTCAAAAATTTCAAATGCGATTTCTGCCATAAGCTGTTCGTTTCTAAGATAACTATGGAGAAGCATAGGCAAACCCATGAGGGCCAGCCGATGGATTGCCATGTAAAGTGTACGCAGTGTGATCGTACAATGCATTCGTCGTTGCTCCGGACACACATTTCCCGAGCTCATCCTCCGCAGATACTTGACGATGTGAAGCGACCGCATAAGTGTTCGACGTGTGGGAAAAGTTTCATCGTCAAAATCAACTTGAACTTGCACATAAGAGTATGTCATCCAGATTTAGCAGAGCCGGAGGATGAGGAAGAAGATGTAATGACGGATAATTCCTAGTTGTAAAAACCCATATTCTCATGTATTGTCATAGATAATTATACTTTTTTATGCTAATCATTTTGATATTTTATATATAAGTTCTTTATGATTTTTCCCCTTAGTTAAATATAATTACTTAATAAAATCAAAGCTAAGATATTTTTTGTCTACCCCCTTTTTTCCTTGAGAATATTTTCTTTTCTATATAACCTATTTTAAGAAACATATTTTGTTATTGAATTAGATATGTACCAAAATGATTCGAGTTCGATTCTCGCGCCATAATGGTAGTTTCTTGATAAGAAGTTATGTTAATATCACCAATCCTCTACCTTACAGAATATCACAGTGAAATGCTCTTTGTATCACTAACTGTTGTGCTGTTTCTGCTGGTGAGTAAGGTCGCCAGAGCTCAGTTGGGGAAGGTAAGAGGTCTTAAAGGCTGGCAACGCATCTGCGACCCTTGTACGGTTGTTGTCCATGGGCAGGGGTGATCACTTATTATCTTGTTCAGTTTGCCTCCCTATCACATAAACCTACTAATAAAATGGTCACTGTAAAGTCCGAAATTAACCTAGCAAAATGGTCCTTTATGCCTCAAAGGTTAAGAACCACTGAATTAGACCTAGTCCTACTAGTAGTTCGATAGACGAACTGTTTATATTATTTTATACCAAATTGCTATAGGTACTTAACTATGTACTTACTAACTGGCGGATAGGTATAACTACATATTTAGAGATAGCGGCCCGTCACGCGGTTTCACCCGCGTCCCGGGGGAACTACTTCCCGTACCGGGATAAAATATAGCCTATGTTACTCTGGGTGAATGTAGCTTTCCAACAGTGAAATAATTTTTCAAATCTGCCAAGTAGTTTCGGAGCCTATTCAATTCATATAAACAAACAAACAAACAAAAAATCAAACCTTTCCTCTTTATAATATTAGTATAGATAAACCGACTGCACTTTATAAAGTAGGTTTATATCATTAAAAAAATTGTGTGCTTAAATCATTTTAATTAAAGAATAGTAATTTTTAATAAATAAGTAAAATAAATATGCAGCAGATAAAGTTTATTCTTTCTTCTCGACCGTAGACTCTTCTTTCTTCTCTGTCGCCTTGTCTTCTGCGCTCTTCTCTGCTTCTTCTGTGCCGTCTTCCGCTTTCGCGGTCTTTTCTTCTACTGTTTCTTCATCGGCCGCTTGCTGTGAATAAAATAAAATTAAAATGTTCATAGAGGTAAGAAAAATGGTTAATAAGAATAAGAAATCTTTATTGCTCAAACTGTGTACCTACATACAAGATGTACTAAATTTAAACAAAGTATCAACAGTAGCCCGTATCGGGCATGCAATATTTTTGATAAAAAATAAGTTCAAAATATTAAAGTCTACAAGCTTCAGAGGTGCACTTTGTTTAGTAAAAAAAACATCGAAATACAGACAGAATGTTTCCAACACTACACTCGATTATTATTATTTTGACGGGCCCGTTGGTCTAGTGGTCAGAAGCCCTGGCCACACTGGCTGCAAAACCAAGGGTCGCGGGTTCGAATCCCGCTACGGGCAAATGTTTGTGTGATAAACATTGGCATTTGTACTCGAGTCATGTATGCTTATAAAAGTGCTAGCGGCCGCCCGTGACTCCGTCAGCGTTCCTGTTTTCTGTTCCTGTTCTATAGCCTAAAGCCTTCCTGGGTAAATGGACTTACCAACAAAAAAATATATTTTCAATTCGAACCAGTAATTCCTGAGATAAGGTCGTTCAAACAAACAATCAAAATCTTCAGCTTTATTAAATACTAGCGGCCGCCAGCGACTCCGTCCGCATGGGTTTCGGTTTCCGCACACAGTGTTGCTATAGATAGCTTAAAGCCTTCCTCGACAAATAGTAAGTGGACTATCCAATACAAAAGATTTTGTCAATTCGAACCAGTTCCTGAGATTAGAGTTACACGTGTTATTGTGAGTCAACCATAAAAGATAGACATATGCTGTAAAAGAATATTTTTTAGGCAATTTTATGAAGAATATTTTCGTCTCACATGATTTTAATGTAACTTTAACGATTAAAGATGCACACGCGACAGAAGCTTAAAAAATTGATTAATTACTCCCGTTTTCCCAAAATTTCCCTTCACTACGCTGCTTCTATTGATTGTAGCGCGATGAAAAGTATCCTAAGTATAATTTGCCCAGGAGTGCGAAGAATAATTGTACCAAGTTTCGTCAAAATCCGTCCAGTAGTTTTTGTTTCTATAAGGAACATACAGACAGACAGACAGACAAAAATTTTACTGATTGCATTTTTGGCATCAGTATCGATCACTAATCACCCCCTGATAGTTATTTTGAAAATATATTTAATGTACAGAATTGACCTCTCTACAGATTTATTATAAGTAATAGAAGTTCTTATAGATATTGAGCTGGTGGCCGTTTGAGTTGGAAAGGATCCTTTGAAACCCCCAAAACTCACCGCTTTCCTCATGTCCTCCTCTTTCTTCTCCTGCAGGACCTTGCTGACTTCCCTGATCAGCTCCAGGTCCTTCAGCTGAGGTTCCTTCAGGGGATTGAAGACTGTCACAGGATCAGTGTTGACTTCACACAAACGGTCTAAAAACTGCATATATTTCTTCTCTATGATGTCATAGGTTTCTTTCGGCGTTTGGTGGAAAACGTAGAGAGGACGGAAATCCCTGAAAAAAGAAAAACATTAAGAAGGGAATGAGGTGCTCGGTGACGATTGTTGAGGCTAAGCAACTTTCGCATCTTTGTTCATCGGATGGGTGATGAAAAATTTCATTTCGGACTCCTCCGTGCTTCGTAAAACAACTTTAAGCTGGTCCTTATAAACACCAATATCAGAAATGGACAACACCAGAGGTATCGCCGATTTAAGACCCCATACCCTCCCCAACCGATCTCTGGCGAAACATAGCACAACAGTTACGAAGTGCTACTTTACTGTGGTCTTCTGTTAGGTGGACGTACTTCTCCAGACGAGCGGCTCAATCGAGAGGAAGTTCCTCTAAACTCTAAGCTCTACCTCTTTTAAAACTGACTTCTGTGGACTTAAAATTTAAAAACTTACCAGATGATATTATTATCAGCCATTGTTTAAGTATTATTGAATAAACTGCTGAACTAATCGGTACCAAAATGACGAATGAAAATAAAAAATCTACTTTCAACGTCGAGTAGGCAATACCGTGTCAGGGGTTACCAACTTTTTCAAATTTAAAAACTTTCAAACTTACAAATTACAAACATGGTAAGTAGGTACGCAACTAGCGGCCGCCCGCGACTCCGACCGCGTGGATTTCTGTTTCCACCATAGATATAAATCGTAAGATTTGCCCCCCCCCATACTTCGAAATTGGCACTAAAATAAAAGAGAGACAGCACGTTGAAACGGGTGGCTGTCAAAATCTATCAATCAATAAAAATATTCTTTATTCAATTGGGCTTAATATAAGCACTTATGATTCGTCATAAAAAAATACAGTAGTACTAATGACTCGACCACCGATTCGGAAGGCAGTTTCTGCCGAGAAGAATCGGCAAGAAACTCGACAGTTGCTCTTTTTAATCGCCATAGTTATTACAATAATTCATCAGCATTTGCTGTCACTAAGTCATACAGTCTACTGTAAATATTAATTAAAATTAAAATCTTAGTTTATTCTGGACTGGTTGCGCCCTAGTCGACTAGTCCCCAAAGGTGGCACCTGTTCACAGGTATGACGTATGTGGCAGCCATCACCTCACTCGTCAACGTGCTGTCTCGCTGGAAGAAGCGACTGTCACTCTTATCTTAGTGCCAATTTTGAAGTAACTATGGCGAGGGCAAATCTATCGATATAAAACTACGCCTTTTTCGAACCTTGCGCACGGTAAAATGTTTTTCACACCTGGAGTCATAAGGTGAGTAAATTAATAAAACATCATTTGAAACAAAATGGATTCTCATTAATTAACATACAAACAAAACGGTCAATTAAACATTGAAATTCAATTCAACAACATTGGAACAGTTAAAAGTTTGTTTTTTATGTTTATTTAAACGATAGTAACTGTAATGGAAGTGTATAAAGTTTTTCTTCCTGGTTTGAATAGAATATTTAGAATAGAATTGAAAAACGTTTATTTGAAACAAAGTTACAGATTACAAATAAAATAAAAACAAAAATAAAGCACAAGAATTGATGGCCAATCCATTATTCCAGATACATATTGGTACTTTATATAATAAAGCTGAAGAGTTTGTTTAATTTTTTTTTTCTTTTTTGTTATGTCAGAGGCGGCAAACGAGCTAGCGGGTCGCCTGATGGTAAGCAATCACCGCCGCCCATGGACATCCGCGACACCAGAGGTATCGTTGATGTGTTGCCGGCCTGAACCCCATACCCTCCCCAACTGAGCTCTGGCAACCTTACTCACCAGCAGAAACATAGCACAACAGTTACGAAGTGCTGCTTCACTGTGTTCTTCTGTAAGGTGGAGGTACTTCCCCAGACGAGCGGCTCATTCGAGTGGAATTTCCACCAAACTCTACCTATCTTAAAACTTTAACGCGTTTTTTTACTAACATGCAGAGTGAAGCCAATATACTGTGATTTAAAAAACGCCGCGATGGTCTAGTGGTTTTAGAACCGGGTCCTGGGTTCGATTCCTGGGTTCGAACACAATTTGTTGATTTTTTCGAACACAGCGCAGGTTTGTGATCAGCAACCTGAATTTGGCAAGCGTGGTGATTTCACGAAACCCCATCTATGTAACCAAAACATTATTGGAAATCATGGAGGCCTTTGCTCATTGCAATGGGACATTAACATTAATAACTAGGCTGATACACTACATTATTAAAAAAAATTTGTCCTAAAAATATATCCTAGGCACAGCTTCCTACATAAATTCGATATCCTAATAAAAAAGGCAATTTCTTACAATCTATAAGGATTACACATCCAAACTTATCCTAAAGTTTTTCTTACTTACGCTACCTTTACATTTGACCCTGTAAATCTCTTGGGGATGTGAAAGACCCTTCTCTTATTAATCATAATTGACTAGCACAAGACGCCATCTAGCGGGATAGATTGCAAACTTATGATTCTTTCTTAATGAACATACTAATATAATAAAGCTGAAGAGTTTGTTTGTTTCCAAGCGGACGGAGTCGCGGGCGAGCGCTAGTCTTTTATATTATTTGTGGCTCTAGTACACTATTAAGTCTAATAAATAAACGCAACCAATACTGAATCACGCTCGAGAGAACACTAATAATATGTAGTAAGGTAGGTATGTATTAGTTACCTAATTTTGTGTGTTAAACTTACGTATTAAAAAAAAACTTTCGTCAATAAATAATATGCATCTTAATATTCTTAGTAGGCATAGAATCATTTAAAAACATATTCAATACTGGAATGAAAATAGGATATGTATTCTAGAATTTTAAGAAAATGAAACCGACCCATAAACACGTTATTAATAAAAATTGTCTACTCATATTTTGCAAAGACAATGTACCATACATTTCGGTATCTATCTATCTAATGTAAATGGGAAAACTGTCTTTACAAAGTTATTACCACTACCTACAGCTACAAGGTTTTATAAACACTAACTAGAACAGCCAATAGATGGCGTTGATAATATTTTTTTATTGTCCTAGTACTAACCTCAGATTTCTTACTAAGCAGTAACTCCGTACGAAAGTATGTAAATAAATTTTAATTTTATAATATTTACTCTATCAAATCAATACGTACTTTAACTACCTCAAACTAATATTTACTAAAAAAAACTATAATACATCTGACGAAAATTCGTCCCCAAAGCGTAAAACGGAACGCAAAACAACCCCAAGGAAAATGACTCACCCCGAACGGGGTGACGAGCGTTCACGGAAACAGCCGACAACCCCAGCCGCCGCGACGGGGCCCGCACCGAAAACAGACCGATCTGACCTACAATTATCATATTATGTAACACTTTACAATTTTTTACCAACAAAAAAATATTTTTAATAAAAAAAAAGTTTAAAAGATCCCCCTCGGATCAAGGTGCGGGTGTTATTGTGCCCAGAAACTCAGTTTTAGTGTTCAGCTTGTGTTAAGACGGCAAATATTGATTTTCTTTGACGTGTAGTACGGACGTGGTGTATGCGGATTTACTAAGTGTTATTATGTTCATTTATTAATAGTGCAGTGTCCAATTAAATCAGTAAGTGAAGAGTGTATAACCAGCTTTATTTAAAACGAAGAAAAAAATAACATAACTGGCCAGTTTTTCAATGCCTCAATTTCTTAAAAAGTAATTAAAAAATAAAAGGCTTTTCTTTTCCTTAATCTTAGTGGAAAAGGGATACAAAATTTGAGCATTAAAAAGAAAACCAATCGTTATCCTACGCACGTAATATTTCGTAGCATTATCTACTATTTTATTTTTAGTAAAATATCTATTTTTATACCGTGTTATAATTAGAATGGACCTTAGTTATATAAAACTAGCAAAAGTTATTTAAATCTGCCCTATTCAATATAATTCGGCAATTCTGATATAAATCGTGGGTAGTTACATTGACAATCATTTGGCTTGGCATAATTAATAGTTTTTAATGCAGGACGTTTTTATCAATACAAGATTTGGGTATTAAAAATCTTTTCAGTACTACCGAACAGTAATATCACAGGTTAAATTGGCAGATTTATTGACCAAACATCGAATTACCTACCTACATAGCTTTGAGACAATTTACTTAGCGAAATAATTTAAGTTTTTTTTTATACCTGACACGTAGATTTGATTTTTTTATATCCTTAATTGTACATTTTTGATGGACTATATTTTGTTTTAAAATCTTTTTAATGACAATGAGCTTAAATAAAAAGTAACTACAAAAGTGGCTTGACTTAAGTTTACCATCTAATTACTTTTTTTACGTAAAATCGGCCAGAATAAAGTCTCCGAAAAACAAAAGTAATATCAGATACCTTGTTGTGAAAGTGGCTTAAACACAGATTCAGTGGTCTCCTGGGTTTAATATCCGAAATTGGTTTCGATTTTTACGGACCTAGCGCGGGGTTTGTGATCACCAAATCGAAATTGGCTATCACGGGAAATTAAGTCAGTATTTATCATTATTTAAGTTTATTTAAAGTATTGGCGGACCGAAATCGGTACCGTTTTATTGTGTAGTTTATATTTACTGATGATTTTTCAATATAGTGATTATTTGGCACCCAACGTGTTGAAAATTCGCTCCATCGCGTAAAATATTTGATGTTTCTAGTACGTTTTGTAGATTGGATGAAAATATGTGAGTTTTTATAAACGACTATAACGAATATGAATAAAGCCAAAAAGATAGGTATTTTGTATCCACTTTTAAAATATTATAATAAGCGGTAGTAAAAACTCCTACTGTTATTTTTATGGCAAAACCATCAACTACCTGAGTTTATTATAGAAACAGGGGACAATTTCAAGACATTTTGATTTAAAAGTTGTGTAAAAAGAATTGTGTGATTATTCCGCTGTAACAATTAATATATACTTGTTGTTCGTCAATGATACGCCTAAGATTTATTTGTTTGTAAAACACAATCATACTTATCCTATTATAAATATGAAAGTTTGTTTGTTTGGATGTTTGTCCGTCAAACGCGCTGAACTTCTGAATGAAATTTGATGAAAATTGGTATACAGGCAGGGTATGGGCAGACTTGGGTGAAATGACACTGTTTATCCCGATTAAATGATTCATGGGATAAAACTGGAATCTTGATTACGCGGTCAAAGCCGCGGGTAAAAAATACATGGCAGTTGTAAAACGCCTAACTTCGGTCGCGTTTTATCGGCTTAGTGTGTTTCTGCACAAAAGTCATCATCATCATCCTAGCGCCTCTCCCGGTTGCATCTTCGGCCATTGCCTCGGAGCCCAAGGTACGCTGCGACTGTGGTCCTGAATTGACTTGCCTGGTTGTTACAATGGAGCGACTGTTGTCTGACCTCCGTAACCACAAGGGAAACCAGACCAGTTGGAGCATAGTCGGGACCAACGGCTTAACGTGCCTTCCGAAGCACGGAATCATCATTCTTATCGGACAATCAGGTGATTCAAGCCTGCAATGTCCTAAACAAACTGGGAAAACCAACACAAAGTGAAAGTTTTCCCCGCGGGATTCGAGCCCACGACCTCCGAGTTCGTAGTTTTGGAGCACAGCGCTCTAACCACTACACAACGGAGGCAGTTCTGTTTCTGCACCAAAGTCTTTCCAGAATAAATACTTTACGAAGCCAAGACAAACGTATTGCACGTACCTATTGTTCCAATAAAAAATATCCTTACTAGGTTCTGAACCGGCAAACCGGCCAAGTGAGAGTCGGGCTCGCGCTCTGAGGGTTCCGTACAAATACTAGTCAAATGCGGTAAATGATTTATGACACAATAAAACTACTTAGTAGATCTCGTGCAAACCGATTTTCGGTGGAAGTTTGCACGTTTATGTAGCTAGCTATATTATATATTTATTTAGTTTTATCCTTAGAAGTTTCGGGGAGGGGGTTACAACACATGCCAGTATGGAAGGTTCACTCGCGCTAACTATTACCTGAAACACTAAAGAAAAAAAAAAGAGTTTCAGTTCTAATTACGGGGAACCCCAAAACTTATAATTATTTTTATTTTTTCGTGTGAAAATTTCAGTTCTGCTGTTCACAGAACACTTACTTACCAAGTTGCAAGTTTCAACAGCATGGTTCTTATAGTTTCGGCAAAAAATGATTTTGATATACTGGCAGACAGACATGAGGACGCTTTTACCGTTTTTTTGCCTTTAGGCTACGGAACCCTAAAAAACTAGCCTTCGGGTCACTGACCTCTTGTATATGGCCCGTACAGACAGAATATAAAATGACTATGACGTAAGATTAAGATTCTAATGAATCCTTATTGCATTAAGTCGTTGGATATGCCCAGATGGTATCTTCCTTCACCGTTCAGCTGGTATGAAATGACGCACATAGATTTTTTATAATCCAGAGGTGCGTGGCTCACCGGTTTTGAACCGCCGACCTCGCGCATTTGAAGCGGCACTCTTGCCACTAGACTACCGAGCTATTTTGCTAGTTGTAAATCACAGTGGGATAAATAATTTTCATATTTCAGGCCATCAACAGTACTGGTCAATAATACAAGTTGTTTGGCGCTAAGTGTAGAAAAACACTAAGAGGAAAAAAAACCGGCCAAGAGCGTGTCGGACACGCCCATGAAAGGGTTCCGTAGCTTAGAACACCATTTAGTAAGGGCAACTGCACGTCACAAGTTGGTCGAGTTGTATAAAAATAACTATGTATGATACAGAGTTCGCTATAGTTTTCGTTGAAAGTACTTCCTTGGGGGTATACAGGACATTTTTTTCAGAATTATTGTAATAGTAGTTCAAAAGTTAAGGGGGGGGGACGCTCTAATTTTAACTTTGTATTAATATATCTCGAGACTGGGGTGTTTGATCCACATGGTTTCAAGGCAAGTTTTATTGTATTTAAAAATACCTTTTTAACGACACCCCACACGATGGGGTAAGTCGATTTTTTTTTTATAATTTACTTTTCGATGTATGGGAGGGGGGGGTAAAAATAATTATTTTTCGATTATTTTAAAAACCAATTCTTGAATTATCACTCTGCATCTCTCCACCAATTTTCGTGGCAATCGGTTCAGAAACGGCGGAGAACGAGCCAGGACAGACAGACAGACAGACAGACAGACATGACGAAACTATAAGGGTTCCGTTTTTTGCCATTTGGCTACGGAACCCTAAAAACGCGACTGAAGTTCATGTTCTAAATAATGTAATTTCGGCACAGTGTGTCATCATCATCCTCCTAGCGTTTATCCCGTTTCTTTGCGGGGTCCACTTTGACCATGATCCAGGATTTGGCGAGTCTGGTTATTCCAGTGAAGCGACAGCCAGCAGACCTTCGTAACCCTTACAGGGGAACCAGACAGATTGGATCATGGTTACACATTCAAATCTTACTGAACTAAATTCAGAAACTGAATGTGCAGGTTTCCTCATGGTGTTTTCTCTCACCGCCGAGATAATGGCATGAATCCACACATAGATTTGTGAAAAATCCAGTGTTGTGAGCCCGGATTCGAACCAAGGTCCTTACATATTATGTGAGGCTGTTATCCTCCATCTAAAATACATTGCGGACGTAATCCTGCCGAAAAACAGTCGCGTTTTTTTGGCCGAGTGTGTTTCCATACTTAATATTCTAATCCAAGAAATTAACACTTCTATTTTATGCTCTAACTAACATAACCCCAGCTGTAATACCCAATACCTAAAATTACACTAAATTAGGTAGTTGGCAATTTCTAGTTAAGCTACCGTACTGCGGTTGGCAGAAGCTTGGCAGGCGCTTGGCAGACTTGGCAGATTGCCAGTATTCCTGATGGACCTGTATATGTAATGGGCAAATATATCTTCGCGGACTTTCAGAATAAGTAAAAGTTGTTTGAAGGTTATGAATGGATTTTGATAATTCAAATCCCTTTTCTTAATGTGATGTGCCTTTTCAGTAATATTGATAAGGTAGGAAAAGTCTCAGCTTGCCAATTTCCCATTGCAGGGCAAAGGCTTCCATCATTTTAAATCATATTTCATCAAGTGCTTAAGTTATTTTACCACGGAGTTAGATCAATGTTAGGTGGTGTAGAAAGATATTTATTTATTTATTACTTATTTATTGTATCGACTCTTAGCCCTTATAATCTGGGCATCTGTGGGCCAAACGTAGTATCAATAATACTCTAGGTTACTATTGTAAAACTTAAAGTAGAGTCAATACTAAGAAGTAGGTACGCCGGGAACAAGAAAAAAAGTATATTTAAAAGGAAACTTAAAAGATATTTCTGGATACGTTAGATTCACTCTTAATTTTAAGTACTTACTTATTTATGTTATTTATATAAGTAAGAGACTCGTGATCCCACAAACAAACTATGAAAATAGTTTTCGTTTAATAAATCAATAAGTTAGTAACCAGTACCTAACTACTATTTAATACCTGGTAACTTGGCTCGTTCATTTTACCAATTGAGAGAAATACCTACCAAACCTTACGAATTGAGGCATTGAAATCGAGACGGCCTTTGTAAATTGTAACGACCTCTCCCTAAAACGAAGTATTTCGAAATTACATTAATGGTTTCCTTTACCTTTTGAATAATTTCTCAACAGCTCCCAACTCCGACATTACATCTTACGAAGCCTTTTGCAAGAAAGTTTGAGCGGAATTCGTGTTATGCCGTGATTAATACCAACTGAACGATTATTTTTAGACGGAAAGTATAAACTATGATTAGTTCACAAACACAGACTAACAACACTCGTGATTCAAAAGAAATTGTAGTTGAAAGTGAAAAACATTAATTGTAAATGACCGTCCTAACCTAAAAGTGCTAGTTGTCAAAAAATCCAAAATGGCGGCGACCGCTCGCTCGGCTCGCTTTGCTCGTATGGCGAGAGCGAAGTCTTGGAAATGACCGTTGCGAGCAGGGTACTGTGAAGTGCCAAGATGGAAGGTGGTGGATCTTCGGCCTCCACGGAGGCTTACCAGTATGTGGGGCCTTTTAGATTGGAAAAGACCCTCGGGAAAGGACAGACTGGTGAGTTGAACTTTTTTATTTAATTTGTAAGCTTTGTCAACAGATGGCGTTGTAAGTATTTTGCTTCACGGTAGTACCTACTCCTTTTAGTTTGTCTAACTGCTTACGAAATGAAACGAATACACCCTGGTTTGCCACAAGCACCGCAGATAAAAATAACTGGACAAAATGGTATCCCATTCGTTCTTATGGCAATCAGGGCTCCTTTTTTGCTTACCATTATGCAGAGAGGAGCCAATATACTCTAATATTAATGAATAAAAAAAATACCCGATCTGGGAATAGAACCTAGGGCCTCGAGACCACGGCCTCTATTTTTGAACCATTAGTCCAGGCGTTACAATTTTAAATTTGGTTTCAAGAATGTACCTTTATTAAGTTGGTTTTGCGTGAGACTCCAATATCGGTCAATATTATCAACACAAGCCAAGGTTGTTAATGTAATAATTACTTTTCTACTTCGTTTAATTAACGCTACCGGTCATACTTTTATTATTTTCTTAATTAAATTTGTATTCATGAAGTCTTGCTGATGTGGGTTTAGTATCAAATTACTTTAATAACTTGGACAGTTATGAAGATTTCAAATGAAACCTTTTCAGCAGTGTTTCCGATAAGAAAAAACTACGTTAGATGTTCCTCCCTTATGGGACGGCAAAGCATATGCCTCGTAGTGCCAACTTCAAACAGTTATCATCATCCTAGCGTATGTGTATCACAGTGCAGTAAGTAGCACTTCGTAACTGTTATGCTATGTTTCTGCTGGTGAGTAAGGTCACCAGAGCTCAGTTGGGGAGGTATGGGGTCTTATAGGCCGGCAACTCATCGGCGATTCCTCTGTTGTCGCGGATGTCCATGGGCGACGGTGATTGCTTACCATCAGGCGACCGCTAGCTCGTTCAGCGCCTATGCCATAAAAAATTCGGAGTCCAGGGTCCACTTTCTTACTCTTTCTGCTCCACTTCGTGTGTACCTAATGTCTACATGGCCAATACATATTTTGACTAACTTTCAAAGATAACTAATCGTGTGACGAAAATAATAATAATAATACCCTTCCGGCCGCATTCGGTCCTGGCAGCCGATCTTACGATCAGCCAGTTACCTACGCAGGCTATATGATAGAGTGATTGCGCAAGCACAGCTGCAATCCCTAGTCGCTCACTCTCATAGTTCGGTGACAGCAATCTGACACGACCGTAGCGTAGGACCACAACGGCTTAACGTGCCTTCCGAAGCACGGAGGAAGCATGCACATAGAACGATCGAAAAAATTAAAAAGAAGAAGTATATTAATACATTTATTAATCATTTATTTAATCTAAGGTATTCATGGAGATATCCCTGTATCTCTGGAAGCGCCTTTTGTTATTTTTCTCTGTTTCTTCTGCCAAAGCTTGCAGCAGGCTACTTGTTAGAAATGGATCTGAAAGAAAAAACAAACATTTTATAACAATCCGTGGAAGAAAACATCGTAGGGAAACCTAAAACATACTAAAATTGTAAATGTGAAAGTTTGTTTGTTTGTCCGTCAATCACGCTGAAACTACCGAACGGATTTTGATGACATTTTGTATACCTAAAGGCAGGGTATGGGGCTGATTTATAGGTGACTAGCGGCCGCCCGCGACTTCGTCCGCGTGGATGTCGGTTTTCATTATACGAATGTTTTTTCCCGCTAACTCCCGTTCCCGTGGGAATTTTGCAATATCCTTTTGCAACTAAGCATCAAGTTTACTAAGGGACCTGCATGCCAAATTTCAAGCGTCTAACTCAAGTAGTTTAGATTTTCCATACAAACTTCCACCCCCTCATTTCAGGGAAGTGGGGGGTTGGAATGGGTCAAAAAGTAGCCTATGTTCTGTCTCAGGGTCTAAAGATTGTCTGTACCAAATTTCATCAAAATCGGTTGCGTGGTTTAAGCGGGAAAGCGTAACAGACAGACAGACAGACAGACAGACAGACAGACAGACAGACAGACAGACAGACAGAGTTACTTTCGCATTTATAATATTAGTTGGGATACGTTTATCCCGATTAAAAGCTCCCGTGGGATAAAACAGTAATCTTGATAACGCGGGCAAATAATATTATTTATTGTTACAAATATGGTTTTTATTAACTTATTATGGGTTTGACAAATGCGGTTTACTTAAGACAACCGCTGTTTGCGGAAAACTAAACACTTTTTTGCCAACCAGGAACTCACCAAAAACCTCCTGTATACCTACTTACTCATATTGACAGATCTGGTAGAATCCGGCCTTGCCCTGACTGCTGATATGTGTATGTTGGGTGGGAACGCTTCTATGGCGGCTCTCTCCATGGTGAAGTCAGAATCGTTGCTACTGATCGTCAGATCTACTAGTAGAATTATTATAATACTGAAACAAAAAGTATTAAATAAAATAAATAAATAAAAGCCCCAAACTAAGCTTGACGCTTGTACTATGGATGCTAGGGAACGGATAGACATACTTAAATCTATATTCTATATTTTATTAATTAATATATAAAGCTGAGCGTTTGTTGTTGTTTGTTTGTTTGTTTGAACGCGCTAATCTCAGGAAGTACTGGTACAATTTGAAAAAAAAAATTTGTGTTGGATAGTCCACTTGACGAGGAAGGCTATTGGAAATCGAAATCCACGCGGACGGAGTCGCGGGCGGCCGCAAGTACTTTTATAAACCTCCATGACTCGAGTACATATGTCGCGTTTCATCACACAAACATTCGCCCCTAGCGGAATTCAACCCGCGACCCTTGGTTTTGTAGCCAGGGTCTCTGACTAAGACCAACGGCTCCGTCTTACATCATCATAAGAGAGGTAGAGCTTAGTACTTCCACTCAAATGAGCCGCTCGTCTGAGGAAGTACCTCCACCTTACAGAAGACCACAGTGAAGCAGCACTTCGTAACTGTTGTGCTATGTTTCTGCTGGTGAGTAAGGTCGCCAGAGCTCAGTTGGGGAGGGTAAGGAGTCTCAAAGGCAGGCAACGTATTTGCGACCCTTGTACGGTGTTTGATGTCCTCCTTTTGAATTGTATTCAGTTTCATTTAACACACTTACATAATCAATATCTAATGCAAAATTTTAAGGGACATAATACTTAAATAGATATTATAACTATTATTATGTGTATTTACACATATTAATATACAATACGAGTAAAGGGCTGACCCAAGTGGGGCAGAATCCGCAGAATACATTTACTTATAAAGCAGTGGCATATGCCCCACTAAAATTAATCAGTGGGGCATGGCATGTCCACGACAAGTTTTGAAGCAGTGAAATATGCCCCACCATTGGGGCGCCTTGTTGGGACAAAGTGGAATAATTCAAAAAGTTAGTGTTCCATGATTTCGAGTCACTAGTCTTATTGAAGGTGTGCGATATTTTAAAAATAGAGATACCTATCTTTCGAGTGAATTACAATGCAACAATATAAAAAGGTTATTGTACCTGGTCAGTGCGGGGTGCATTTTTGATGCAACACAATATGCTATCGATCAGACGAATGCAACCACTAGCTTTGAATCTAGGTAGTAACTGACTTGAGTGTTATTCGAGTGTGATGTAGAGATGTTGATACCCTTATGCAGGGTTTCTTAACCTTTTTGTAGTCACGGACCACTTTCACAATTTAAACTATTCCACGGTCCCCAGTCATTAATATTTTTGTACAACCTCCTCCCCAATCCTTATCAGAGGTGGTAACATTTCAGAGGCGTAGTGTGACGTCACATGTTTTGTAATTTCAATTAAAACGGCTGTTCCGGAATTCGTTTTATTTATCAAATCGAATCAAATCAATATCATTTATTGTCAGTTGTCACTAGTTACAGGTTTAGTACAATTTAGCAGATGGTAAGCAACATCTCAATGAAGTACTTTATTTCATTGCATCAACATAATATCAAATATTTCAAACAATAACAAAGATAACTATTAAAAATAAAGTAAAGTCTGCATTTTTCACGATGTATTTTTTCTTTATGTATGATATCAAGCGGGTCACCTGATGGTAGGTGATCACCGCTGCTTATGGTCATGAATAGGGCTTGCAATTCGAATATTCGAATATTCGAATAATTCGAATATTCGACTCATTTTACTATTCGAATATTAATTTACGCGTTATTCGAATATTCGAATATTTTATATACTATTGAGATTAACCAGGAAATGCAATCTCGATAGTCTCAAATCTCAAAAAATAGGTAGGTGTTTTACAATATTCAATCTCGACGATCTATTATCTCGCTATTTGTGATATTGATCGGGATCTCGACAATTTTGATCGAGATTATCGAGATTTTAGACCTATATTAAAATACCCCAAGCAGATTATACTTTGGCGGCTTTATCTTCTTAAGTTTTATCTAAAATAAATGTGATTGATCTCGTAAAGCAGCAGCAGCAGTAGGGGAGGTGTGGTCTTTATATTATCGGGCGTCCACCAACCAAGCATAGGAATATGCTTGAGGGCATCACAAACGATACTTGCTTTTGCAGTGTAGCTGTAAACTCAGTCCAAACTGAGTGAGACAGGTTTAGATTCTTACAGTTTAGGCCTACGCTTCATACATTTTTCTATGGGAAATTGCATCCTTTTTTCTTTTGCGTCCATCAACCAAACATGGGAATATTATTCTTAAGAGCACTGCGAACAATATTTGCAAAGGCAGTATGGATGTAAACTTAGTCCGTACTGAGTAAGACAACTTAGAACTTTTACACACTAACTGGACCTATGCTACTTATTACATTATTCTAAGGAAGTCGGCGTCTTTATTTTTGCGCGTCCATCGACTAAACATGGAAAATATATTCTTGAGACTATTACAAACGATATTTGCATAGACAGTAAAGTTGAAAACTCAGTCTGAACTGAGTAAGACAGTCTAGAACTTAATAAAAAGGTATGAAGCGAAAGTTCAGTCAGAGTGCAAAAGTTTGATCCTGTGTTACTCAGTTCGGACTGAGTTTACAGCAATGATCCCTGTTACAAATATCGTTTAAATGTTTTTAAGAATATGTATTTCCATGTTTGGTTGATGGCCGATGGAAAAATTAAGGACACCAGCTCCCATAGCAAATGTTGAAGCCAAGGTGCCATAGTGTAAAAGTTCGAGCCTGTCTCCCTTAGTTCGGACTGAGTTTTCAGCTATACTGTCTTTGCAAAAATCGTTTGTGATAGTCTCAAGAATATACTTTTCCATGTTTGGTCGATGGACGCGAAAAAATAAAGACCCCATCTTCCTTAGAAAAATGTAAGTAGCAAAGGCCCAGTTCGTGTGTAAAAGTTCTTACTTATCTTACTCAGTAAGGACTGCGTCTACATTTATTCTGCTTTTGCAAATATCGTTCACAGGGCTCTTAAGAATATATATTTCCTTATTTGGTTGATGGCCGCAGGAAAAGAAAGGACACAATCTCCTATTAAAAAATATTGAAGCGAGGGTACGGTAGGTAAGTTTCTGGCCTGTCTCACTCAGTACGGGCTGAGTTTGCAGATATAGCAACATACTTCCAAATCAAATATCGTTTTAATGACCTCAAAAATACACACATCAACATTATCTAGGGATATCTACATATCACCAAATATCTTAAATACTATTAGGAATTTGCTTATACTGTAAATGGAAAAATTATAGAGAATTTTATAGTTTTTAATAATAAATTAAAAAAAAATGTGTTTTTAATTGTATTTTTAAAATTAATTAACTTATTATCGCCCTAGATAAATTTGTGTGGTAGAAAATCTGCGTTTTTTTTAAAATTAAATGATCAAATTTAATTCAAATAAACAATTTTATTTATTTAATCAGTGTTGCCACCTCTCACGTTTATTATAGCATCAGTATCAATTGTCAATGCTTAAAATTAAGTTGTTAAGGTCTTGTTGCGTTATGAGACCCCATGCTCTTTAAAAGTGATGGTGAAGTTGTTGTACTGTCTTGAAATTTGGTGGGAAATGTCTTAAAACTCATTGATGTAACATGCCGCACGCATGCTTGGTAGGATTTATGCCGAACGACTGAGCAGGGCAATCCAAAACTTGGATATCGTAGTCTCGTAGAGCGGCTGGCACCTACCGGCCGCATGGGAATTAGCACTGTCGTTCATGGTTATAAAGTCCTGGATGATTTGGACTTTGTTTAGGACAATGACAGATTTTACTACCTTTTTGAGATGTTTTTGCTTAGTCATGATGGACTGGATACAAACGGGCTGGGTTCGTTCACCCAGAAAAAATCCTCCTTAAACCATGATTGTCCCGCCTTGGTATAAGTGTACCTCCTAAGGGTGTCACAGACGGCTAATACTGTCAAGAGTTCTCAAAACGCGTGTTCTTCTTGAATCTGGATAATATCTGTAGCGGGAGTCATCGGTTTACAGCATCACAGACCAAGGGTCGTCAATCCATGGAAAATTTTCTTAAGCCCAAGAAAGACGCTTACCGCGATTGCCCCATCACAATACTCGTACACGCAGCGGTTGTCCAACATGAAGACCCACTTCATGCAAACCCCTTTGCACGGTTTGGTCGCTTTCCAGCAGCTGATGGTCCTCCTGGAGCCTTTTTACTAGTCGCATCGCTGAGATGTTTGGTCGTCCTCTAGCAGTCTTTTGGAAAAATTGATTCTGTGTCAGAGTATTAATCCGATTTCTGTTTTATTGCCATTCAACCACGTTCCCAAGACTGCGATAATTGCTCCAAAACCTTGGTAACATGTTTTGGTTGGTGGTTAGGGCCTCGGCAATGACGCGTTCGAAGGAAACACTTTCTTACAAGTCCACGGATCGCAACATTTCATTTCAACTCAAATGATGCCGTTACATTGCTCTTAAAAGAACACTCAAAAAGTTTCATAAAAAAGAATTAAAAAAAACATCACTTTTCTTGAGTAAAATATCAAAAAAACTAATTTAATTTTCATGCACTTTTGCAGTGCGGAGGGAACTACCAATAATTTTTTGCCATTCTTTTGTTTTTCTATAAAAATATATTTTTTTATAAAAATATATTTTTTTATAAAAATAGAGTAAAATACCTTTCAATCGATATATAAACTTCATATAAATATAATATAGAATTAACAATATAACGTAGTTTATAGTATACAATTAAGATATCCCTAGATTTTGTTGATGTGTGTATATATTTCCATGTTTGGTCAATGGACGCAAGAAAAAAAACATGCACTTTCCTATAAAAATGTATGGAGCGTAGGCTTAAAGTGTAAAAGTTTAAACCTGTCTCACTCAGTTCGGACTGAGTTTACAGCTATACTGCCATAGCCAATATCTTATGTGATGGCCTCAAGAATAAAAATTTCAATGTTTGGTAGGTGGACGCTCGAAAAAAAAATTTCGAATAATATTCGAATATTCGAATAATAGTCGAAAAATATTCGAATATTCGAATACCTGGTTTCGTCGAATATTTGCAAGCCCTAGTCATGAACAAACGTGCAAGAGTCGCAGATGCGTTACCTGCCTTTAAAAACCCTATTCTCTCCCCAAACTAAGCTCTATTGAGAAGATACAAGTGTTAAAATAGTTATTAAAGTATCGAATCTAGGAACTTTATGAAGGGTTATTCTATGAATCCGTATTCACAATTATAGGAAGACGCAATAATTCGAATAGAGCCCCAATTCCATAAATAGGTACATTGTGTTTGTATCGCTCAAAAGGAAAGGTTAGGTTTTAACATCTCTATGTATTTCCACAGAGTTGCTGGAAACATTGAAATGAAACTCCTGAGTTTCAAGCGAACCGTTTGCTTCCCAGTATCGCTTCATATAGTCAGTTCAAATTGAAACCTTATTGCATCCACATAATATGAATTAAAATCATTTACGAATACACACAATATGAGTGTTTAATTCAAACTGATTCTTGCGCCATCTACATAAAGATTAATGAATGACAGAGAATATGACGTTTGACTACCTTCGTGACGAATAGGCTATTGAAAATGCATCGGGTTCGAATCCCGGGTCACAAAAGACATAAAATTGCCGTCTTTTTTGAGTTTTTTTAAGAATGTCCACCAACCAAACATGGTGATACCTATATATTCTTGAGAGAATTACAAACGATAAAAAATCGGCATTGTCTTTTTCAATTATGGGAATTGTTTCTGGTCCTTTTCGTTGATATTTGGGTGATATTTCATTCTTTTAAAAGCATCATAAGCATATAGTCATCGATGATGATGATGGTGATGTTATGAGATATGTATATTATTATATATTATTAACTTTGTCTAATTATTTGTTCCAGGCCTGGTCAAGCTTGGGGTCCACTGTGTAACCGGGAAGAAGGTGGCAATAAAAATAATCAACAGGGAGAAACTCAGCGAATCTGTTCTTATGAAGGTAAATATAATAACCGCTTCGCTCGAGACTTGGCGGGGCACTGCCGTGCCCGAATTTATTAACTGTAACAGCTAATAAATTCATTTATCTCAAAAATTTACCGAAAAACGAAAATATTATACTCGACGACCCGCTTGGTGTAATGGTCAAGATATTACGCAATAGGTCGCGGGTTCGATCCCCGCACAGGACAAACATTTGTGTGTTTGTCCTGGTCTAGGTGTTTTATGTATCTATTTTTCCTGTGCAGAATGTTTATTAAATAAAGTTTAATATTTATTATTTAGTTAAGTATATTTGTAATACCACTGTTGATTCTGATGTATGTAACACAAGTGCTTAGCTACTTAATCAGGGGTCATATCAATGTAACTATGTGATGTTCACAAAAAAAAAATAGTTGTAAATTAAAAAAAAATTCACTCACAACTCAATAAATTATAATAATTTTGCTGATCTAATAAGAAATTGTGTTATCATTTCAGGTTGAACGGGAGATAGCAATCATGAAGCTGATCGAACATCCCCACGTACTAGGCCTTTCTGATGTGTACGAGAACAAGAAATACTTGTGAGTATTGAATTATATTAAAAAATTGGCCAAGTGCGAGTCGGACTCCCGCACTGAGGGTTCCGTACAAATTCTATTTTTGACGTATTAAAAAAACTACCGAATAGATTTCGTTCGAACCAATTTTCGTTGGTAGTTTTTATGGTAAATTGGTAATGTACATTATATATTTATTTCAATTTTATCATCCTCTTATTTTAGAAGTTAGAGGGGGGGACACACTTTTTTCCACTTTGGAAGGGTCTGTCACGCAAAGTATTCACTTTAGAAAAAAGTGATATTAGAAACCTTAACATAATTTTAAAAGACCTATCCATAGATACCCCTATGTATATTTTCAATGAAAAAAAATATTTCGAGTTTTAGTTCTGACTATGGGAACCACCCGCTTTTTTTATTTTTTTTTCTATTTTCGTGTGAAAACCTTGTTGCGGTTCACAGAATACATCTACTCACCAAGTTTCAACAGTATAGGACTTATAGTTTCGGAAAAAAGTGGCTGTGACAGACTGGCGGACAGACAGACAGACAGACAGACAGACATGACGAATCTATAAGGGTTCCGTTTTTTTGCCATTTTGGCTACGGAACCCTAAAAATGGAAGAAATAATTGAAAATATTGGAAGAGAGGTAGAGTTCAGTTGAACTTCCACTCGAATAAGCTGCTCGTATGGGGAAGTACCTCCGCCTTACAGTGAACCACAGTGAAATAGCACTTCGTAACATTTGTGCTATATTTCTGCTGGTGAGTATGGTCGCCAGAGCTCTATTGGGGAAGGGATGGGGTCTTAAAGGCAGGCAACGCATCTGCGACTCTTGTGATGTTGTTAAAGTCTACCCACATAATGACGACCCGCTTGGTGTAATGGTCAAGATGTTGCCTATTACGCAAGACGTCGCGGGATCGATCCCCGCACAGGACAAACATTTGTGTGCATGAACATTTGAACATGTCTGTTTGTCCTGGTCTGGGTGTTATATATATCTATTTAAGTATATTTGTAATACCACTGTTGATTCTGATGTCTGGAACACAAGTGCTTAAGCTACTTATCACGGGGTCAGATCAATGTATGTGATGTTGTGAAACATTTATTTATTTATTTTCCTCAGGTACCTAGTCCTAGAACACGTGAGTGGAGGCGAGCTCTTTGACTATCTCGTGAAGAAGGGCCGTCTGACGCCGAAGGAGGCGCGTCGGTTCTTCAGACAGATCATCTCTGCGCTAGACTTCTGCCACAGCCACTCGATATGGTGAGTATGACAGACAGACGGAGAAGTTCCACTGCCGCTACGTAGACGCCTACTAAGGAATCACCCATCCCCTAAAAGTTAGAAGTACCTTTGCCGGGTGATCTAGCTCGGAGACCGTCGTCCTTACTACTACTTAACAGTGTTGGTGTAGTCGCAACAGGGATGATGACTCATATCACTTTTACAATACTATTTTACAAAAAGAAGATGCTTTTAGTTATCTAATTAGTTGGTTTGTATTCTGATATTCATAAAATTTGTATTTTTTAATCACATAAAAACAGTTATTATTTTCTCAATTGACTACAAAAATAGTGACGTCATAATAGAGTATTTCCATACAAGCTTCATAGTTAGTTATCGTTTTGACAGTTAATAAAAGAAAGTCACATGACTGGTGGTGTCATCATCCCTACTATGTGAAGGTGTAGAACTCAACATAAATGGTTTCACCGAGAACCATTGCAAGTTAGGGAGAGCACTAACTAACCATGCCAATGATGCCGGTGCACCTTTCCGGCTTCCTCTTATATTTTTATCCCTCCATAATCTGCACAGCTATAACAATATCAATATGTCAGTCAGTAGGTGGGTATACCTAGGTACTTACGAGTACCTAGGTATACAACTATCTACCAAGTCTATGTCCTAAATGGACTACACCAATATACTCTCCTTTCACAGCCATCGCGACCTGAAACCAGAGAACCTTCTCCTGGACGAGCGGAACAACATCAAGATAGCTGACTTCGGCATGGCGTCGCTGCAGCCCGCCGGGTCCCTGCTGGAGACCTCCTGCGGGAGCCCGCACTACGCCTGCCCCGAGGTCATCAGGGTAAGTCACTTCCAAGTTCCAACCCTCGCAGTAGCGCAAATAGACAAAGTGGCAACTTGGCTAGACCAATAGGGCGGAGAAGGCGAGCGTTCGAACGAACCCTGCCACCCTGCAAGGTTTGGATTGCAGGTTCCGGATGGGGGGGGGGGGGTAACCTGCATTACACGGCCTCACCAAGCCACTGAAAGGAAGAAGCGCCTAAGTACCCCAGGAAGCTCCCTCGCAGACGCAGCTCTCTTACAACGGAGTAGAAGAGTCTACAACTACCGCAGGGTTTAGTAGGTAAACAGGGGCGTAGCTACCGCCGTATCTGCCGTATATCAATTATACGGGGCCCCCAACTCGCGAAAACAAAATTAATAAAAACTTCCCCAATTAAAATTCGATGCAATTTTTTTCTATTAAGATATATTTACCTTTCCTAAGGGCCTCTAACAAAATTTAAAACGGGGCCCTGCTAAGGCACGCTACACCTCTTGGTTAGCGCTCCAGCACTCCACAGACAAAGACCCGGTGGTCTAGTCAAGTTGCCACTTTGTCTATTGGCGCTACCGCTATCGTCACAACTTATATCTCCATCCCGCACACACAGATACGTCGTGTGCGGAATGGCAATATTAGAAGAAGCGATGGCGATAGGGTTCGAAGTGGCAACTTGGCTAAACCACCTGGGCGAGCGGAACATGCCGCCGAGCGCGAGCGGGAACAACTTTATCGACTTATTCCTGCCAACTCTACAAGGTATTGGATTTCATGAGCCCTTCAGGGCGGAGAAGGCAAGCGTTCGACTTATCCCTGCCAACTCTACAAGGTATTGGATTTCAGGTTTCGGGTGTGGTGGCCTAACCTGCATAACACGGCCTCACCAAGCCACTGAAATAAGGGCAGAAGCGCCTTAGTACAACGGAGGCAAGACCGGGTTGTTAGAGACCCTGAGTCTCTAGAGATGTAGTGCTTAACCTATTGTCCGTGGGCCACTGGTGGTCCCTGGAGCCATTTCAAGTGGTCCGCGAAGTGTGTTCCTACACTGAGTAGGACGAGACGAAAACGAAATTCGAGAAACCTAAAATAAGTTTAGTATCTTGGACCGCAAAACAGAGGGTCGCAGTCTACATCAAAAAGTAGAGCACATCCTACTACTATTATAAAGGCGAAAGTTTGTATGTATGGATGTTTGTTACTCTTTCACGTAAAAACTACTGAATGGATTTGAATGAAACTTTACCACAATATAGCTTATACATCAGAATAACACATAGGATATTGGAAATCGAAATCCACGCGGACGGAGTCGCGGGCGGCCGCTAGTAACGAAATAGATTGAATAATAGAAAAGTCCTCTCCTTACAATAATAAACAATTTATTTACCCAGAAAAAGGTATTTAATACACTTCACAGTAAATTCTACAATATCCACAATACTGCTACAAAATCTACAACTTACAAATAAAACGCTATATCTATCAAAAACCCAAGTTATTAACAAATTAAGTACTTTCGTTAGAAACTAAATGTCAGATCATACATTAGTATCTTTTTGCCATAGAGTTTCAACAATATGGGTATGAAAACTACTGAAAGACATTATCTCTAGTATACTATTAAGACCATAGATTAATACCGTTAAATATGCCCTGACACCAGAACACTGTGGCATTTTTTTTAATGACGTGACGTACGTGGATTACAGTGGTTACTAGGGGATGTTAAGTGACTGTCGCTTCACATTACAGAGCCTGTGCCTGAAGGGGTCGAATCATGGCGAGGGCATCAGTAGTTACCTTACGATTTAAATCTATGGCTAAGACATGGTAAAACCTCTGGAAAAAGCAATGAATGCCCGTAAAAGTAGCTGCAATAATATAATAATTTGTACACAAAAGTAGTTGTAACTCTACGGCAAATATTCAATTAGTAAACAAGAAATTAAACTAATTATATTTTAAATGTTATTCTTAAAAACTTTACAAAATGAGCAATTTATCCTAGAACTTTAATCACAGTCAAAATAAAAACTAAATTAATTTATCAAAAACCAAAAAAATATCAAGTAAATTATTTTTTAAGTGTCATTATAATAACTGCATTTGTTTATTTATATTCCTCCCTTACTTAATTTTTAATTGTTAAGTGTTGTTAAGAGAATAGTTTGACGAAAGTAACTACCTAAATATTTGTAACAAAATTATGAGAAAAAAGAAGTATGTCGAGAAAGCAAACGGATTGAATTATTACCTTATTAATTTGTGCACAATAATACCTCTTTGGTAATATTATGAAAGTTATGGTCAATGTACCAAAGGTGGTTTTAACACAAGACACAATAAATTATTACCATGAAAACATTTCTATGTATAATTGAGTAATTCTCATGAAATAATTTTATTTTGCATTACCAATATTAATTCCTAAACCAAAATAAATTATGACCAGCGAGTGCCAGATTAAGTTTTTTTTATAATAAATTCCTTTTAGTTGGCTGGTATGTATTTGAAATCTGCCCATAAAATATGAAGAAGTTGGGCCAAATAAGGCATTTACAAAAAATCAACATAATTTTAAAAATCAGCTTTAACATAACAAAAATACAATACTACAAGTTCCCTTAATGTTACCAACTAAGCTCTAATCTCCATCAATTCTCTGTTTTTTGCTTGTGTTTGATGGGGTCTGCGGTGGGGAGCAAGCTGTATCCCTCCGTTTCCCGGAGTGCCTTGCACAAGTGTTCCCAGAAACTCTTGTTTGGGATTCCCTTTCTCTGTTCGGAGAAAATTGCTTCAGCATTTCTACATCGTTGAATATCACTTGAGCCCCACCACCGCAAGTCGGAACCACATCTCCCTTATACAACTTAGTCTCCAATTCACCATCGGTATCTTGTTCTTGCGATATCAAGCAGTATTTAGATGCTTTCGAATTAGCTATGTCTTTCACAGTCTTCAATTTGTTCACGACCTTACTGTTCGTCATGCTTGGCTTCATAACAGTTCCCATTGGCACCATCTTGCTTGGTGCATGTTCGATCCACCCACGGCCGTCTGCTGATAGTGACCGCCTGTGTCTTGGGTTGGAAACGGCCACTCCTCGTCTGGAGGAGGCCGGGGTGTCTCTGGTCTCTCTAGTTTGGGGCATGGAGCTGAATGGAGTCAGCAGATGAGCAGGCAAGGCCCGTGGAGTAGACCCTGGAGTGAAGTCTCTGCCCGTCTGAGCAGCAACGTCTCCTGTACTCTTTGGCATCATATCGTTGTCCCCTCGCTCCGAGTGTAAAGCTTCAGCGATAATCCTCAATCTGTTCTCTTTCTCTTCGATAGCGTTTCTTAATCTCTCTTTCTCATGATTTATTTCTTTCGCCTTTTCGTGTTCAGCTGCGATTTTGTTATTGTATTTTCGTTCCAAGATTTTCTTCTGTTTTTCCTTGTCAAGTTTATTTTGACTAAGAAGCAGCTCCTTTTCCTGCAGATCACGTTTCAAGTTACTTGTATACTCAGTCATCTCTGCCAATTTTCTTTGATGTGTAAGGGAAGCATTCTCAGTAGCAGTCAAGCGTTCCTCTAATGCTCTCACTCTCCGTTCAGCCGCTGCCAACTGCCCACGTAGTGAAGCATTCTCACTCCGGACTTCTAAAGAATCTTTTTCTAGATCAAGCAATGCGGAGCGAAGTCTTTCATCTTTGATCGCTTTGCTCCTTTTCAGAGCTTCTCTGCGACTGATCCTCATTTCCAAATGAGCCATCAGCTCTTTAATAATATGGGCCGCTTGAGAACTATTCAATTCTAGACTTGGAAAGTCAGGGCCTAGGCTGTATACAAGACCTAGGTCTAATTCCAAATCTTTAGCTTCAGGTCGAATAATATTTTCTCTAGCTGCATTGAAGAGTCGGTTGGCTTTACGTCTCCCAGACATGAGGCCGATGGTTGAAGCAATATTGTTAATCTGCGGCTTAGCCACTTCCACTTCGGCTGCCATTTCTGCGAACCGCATAACTTGTAACGTCTCATCGTAGTCCTCAGCTCTAGGATTGGCACAAACGATCATACGGACTTGACCTTCACCTTCAAAGAAGTTCTTGAACAAATGGGTGATTTTTGACTCTCGATACGGGACCATATTGTTACCCCCATTAATCTGGTTCTCTCGTAAAGCTTCAAGGCAAGTTCTCAATGTCATCAGTGACTTGTTTATGTTACCAGCTTCCCGCAACCTCTGTCCTGTATTCTTCGTTCTATTTGTACGTTCACTGCCAGCCAAATCGACTAGACTTAACTGGCTTATCGATAGGAACTTCTTGTTCTGAATGACGGCTTCACCCATCTCGTCTACTGGTGCCTGCACCAATCTTATCGTAAATACGGAGTGACTACGACTCGATTCCGCATTCAACGTTGTATGAGCCATGCGTTTCCTCTTCAAACCTAAATAGAATGCTTCAAAGGCATCCTCGGCTGATTTGATCTCGATTTCAGTGACTCCGTGCACATACATGTTATGTGCTGCGTCTTCTCTTATTATTTTCACAGGTAAGTTCTTACTTATCGGTCCGTCTTCCAACAAATCGAACACACTGTTGTTGTATATCTCAACGTAAGTCACAAACACAGCGTACTGATTATCTTCGTTGATCCCATCGACTTTAGTGACGTCTGATGCAGACATTGCCAAGTCCGGATTGGAATTATTTTTCTTCCCGCTTTTGAATCTGTGGAGCTCCTGCTGCCTTTCCAACATGGCTTCCGCTTCACTTTGAACATCGAACATGTTCATTTTGTCCGGTTTGAATACATATTTGTGTGCTTGCAAGTCATTTATAGTTTTGAAAATGATGTTCAAACAACGCGGTAGGACTCCGCAGTTTTGAGGTTCACCGGTCATCGTGAACGTTTTCCCGCTCCCGGTCACTCCATACGTGAATAAGAGGCCATTTTTACCTTTAACCAGACCTTCTACTAACGGCAAAGCTACTTTATCGAACACTTCTTGTTGCGACGCTTCAGGCGGGAAAACCTCCTTGAAAGTATACTCCATGGTCTTGTTACTCTCATTTCTGTAGCTTACAGCACTGGCTGGAGGCGTCAGGAGCACTGTAGTAGGCGAAATTATCTTCATACAAGATATATCACTGTCTCTTTGCATGGGCCGAAGTCTGCAATAAACTTGGACAGGATCTCGGTCTCCGACGAACAAATTCTGCTTACTCCTGGCTGGAGTACGCATCTCGTTCAGCCTCTGTTTCGATTTCGCCGACTTCATTGTGAATATTTCGGTTTAACACACACTTTACACGTATTTTATTATTTCTTGTTTTCAACGGCTGTCGAAGTCGAAATCAAAGCAACGGTCGTTCGAAAATTACCAGTACACGCCGGCCGAATTGTATTTCTACAACTGGTATTTTTTACCTCTTTCTTGCAAATCGGTTTTCGTATTCCTGTCTCACGTAACGGAACGCAAAGAACGCCTTTTAAAATTAGACGGGTAATACATCGCCGTCAAATCAACATTTTACTAAAATGTTACCAAGTTTAAAAAACGTCTCCCTGCATCTTCATGAAACAAGTAGGGTAACTAAAAAAAAAGTATGAAACATCCTTTTCATAAATTTTTGTTGTTTATTTTCTAATAAATAGTTTACATTCGTAATAATATACTGTGGTAACTGTATCGTAGATTTTACTAGCATTTGGTTCTTGTTTAAAGAAAAAATAAGCATGTACGAGCTTAAAAAATTTCCAATTTCGGTAAACGAAATGGCCTTAATAGCGTTAAAATAAACAAAAAATAAGGCCCGAGGCCTAACTATCAAGTCTTATAGCTATCTATAAACCGGTGAGTAAGAGAGATGCCGCCTTAGATCACGTAAAGCGGCATCTCTCTTACTCACTCGTTTAAAGATCGCTTTAAGACTTGATGGTAAGGCCTCTGTATAATCCATTGTTGACATATTCTACCATATGACAGCAGGTAGCCATCTTGCATTACGCAAAGGATTTATTAGTTCCTTTTTCCACCGGTAGATGTCACTATGCCGAGTTATCCACCGGTGGCGTTGTGATTTTCTGAATACATATAGGGTCAACTGGTATATTAATAAATGCGCTCATATTTGTACTGAAATCTATGTGTTTCATTTATACAATCACCCGGCCCCAGGTTATTATTCATTCTTGAGCGTCAGGGGCGTCAGGGGATTGTTCATTGGTCCTTCGAGCCGGATATTAGCGGCAGGACACCAGTCAGCACTTGGTGAATGTGCTTTTTTGAGGAGTTTGCTCTTCGCGGATAGTGGATCGCTATCGTAAACGCGTCGAGGGTTGGTGGCTGAACAAAGCGTCAGCCACTCAGCGTGCAGTTGGCGCTGAAGGAAGAGGAGGAGCCGCCTGTGCAGTACGGAGGCGCTGTGGTGGAGTTGCAGCCGTTTGCAGTGCGGAGTTACCTGCAGAGGACGAGTCGCAGCCGGGTGCAGTAAGGAAGGATGCGAAGGTGGAGCCATCTGGTGGATGGACTTGAAAACATCTCGTCGAGGTCGTGAGTGGTTGAACTATTATTTGAATAATTTTTAAACTCTATTTGTGAATATTCAGAAGTGCAGTGATTTAAGATTTGCCAAACAATTTTGAACTTTAATTTCTAAGAAACATTAACTTTTAAAATTTAAGTGTTGTAGAATTTAGTTTGTATTAGAATTTAGGACTTAGAATAGTTTTCATAAAAGCGACGGAACGGGGAACCTATGCCCGATTTTCCTCAGGATTTAAAGTGTAAAACACTTAGAAAATTTTGTGCAATTTATAACTTTGATTTTAGTAAATAATTTTTACTTGTGTTTTCGTAAATGATTTGAACTTGTGTTATGTTGAATATTAAAAGGAATAAGTAACTTGTAAATTTAAAGCTCGTGCGATTTTATATTGGTGTTTCTTGTTTATTTTATTGTTTGTTGTAATTTACTGTTTATTTAAAATGGAATCATTAATCGATTATCAGCTGGATATTTTCTCTCGCATTGATAGGGCTTACGTGAATTTTGAGAAAATGTCTAAAGATCGCCTATCCAAAGAATATCTCGAGGTCAAATTAGAGCTGTTGGAACAGCTATGGTTAGCTTTTTCAGACACACACAGGGAGATATTGCGTTCCGGACTAAGTTATGAAAGGTTAACTGATTGTAAATATTTTAAAGACGAGGTTTACAATAAAGCAGAAGAAATTTATTTTGAGTACAAATTAGAATTAAAAAATATTTTAAAATCTTATAACGGAGAGTCCAATCATTGTAATTGTAGTACTGTAAAAATTGATAATTTGAAATTGCCTAAAATTAATATTCCCATATTTTCCGGGAAATATTCCGAATGGAAATCATTTAGAGATTTGTTTACATCATTAATTCACTCCAACACTAATTTAGATAATGTACAAAAGTTATTATATTTGAAGGGATATTTAAGTGGGGAGGCCGAACAATTATTATCTAATATACCGACAACTGAAATTAATTATATGCGATGCTGGAAATTGTTAGAGGAACGTTATTATAATAAGCGGTATATTAGTCATCACATATTAAATCGGTTACTTGGACAGAAAAATATTGTAAACTAGCGGCCGCCCGCGACTTCGTCCGCGTGGATGTCGGTTTTCATTATACGAATGTTTTTTCCCGCTAACTCCCGTTCCCGTGGGAATTTCGCAATATCCTTTTGCAACTAAGCATCAAGTTTACTAAGGGACCTGCATGCCAAATTTCAAGCGTCTAACTCAATTAGTTTAGATTTTCCATACAAACTTCCACCCCCTCATTTCGGGGAAGTGGGGGGTTGGAATGGGTCAAAAAGTAGCCTATGTTCTGTCTCAGGGTCTAAAGATTGTCTGTACCAAATTTCATCAAATTCGGTTGCGAGGTTTAAGCGGGAAAGCGTAACAGACAGACAGACAGACAGACAGACAGAGTTACTTTCGCATTTATAATATTAGTTGGGATGAGTCGGCCAGTAGTTTGAAAGAACTAATTGATACCACAAATAATTGTTTAGTTTCGTTGTCGAATATTGGTATTAATGTTGATACTTGGGATGTTATAATTGTTCACATTTTGTCTCTCAAATTGGACCCGGAGTCGAGGAGACAGTGGGAGTTCTCCGCGGTAGATTGCAACTCATCTGACGAGTTGCCTTCATATAGCCAATTCCAAGATTTCTTAACGAAAAGGTATCGTGCATTGGAATTTCTCGATTCCGAGTCCAGTGATGTTGTAAATAATAGTCATGTTTATGTTAATAGGTGTATGCATATTTCAATTGTAAAGTGTCCATATTGTTCGCAAGCACATAAACTTAATTTATGTAAAAAGTTTATTGGTGATTCGATTGAGTCAAGGCGTAGTTTTGTGCAAACGAACAATATTTGTTTTTGTTGTTTGGGGAGCAACCACTCCGCCCGGAACTGCCACAGTAATGGGAGATGTCGCGTTTGCAAGAAGCGACATCATACGTTGTTACATCCAAGGGCCCAAAGTGTGCGGGATGTAAATAATATTAGTAGGAAAAATACTAAGCCAAAAGGTTTAGAAACAGCGTCTAGTGTTCAGAAAGGTGATCAGACGGTCTCTTCTTATTCCGCGGGTAAACATAAAGTCCAGTCTAGTATACCTGAAAAAGTAAACTCATTACATTGTTATGTGCAGATGCCTAAAGTTAAGAAAAATAAGTTAAATAATAATAAGACAAAAAATTTACTTCATCCCCCTATGGTGGGCGATGTTAGAGGTACTCATAAAGTAAGGTTAAAATATTGTAAAGATAATTTTCGATCAAATAGGAATATTAAATTAATAGGAAAATAAATTATACTCATCTAGTACAAAGCCATTTCTCTTTCAGCTACATATTAGTCATGCTCACCTTCTACAAACCTGAAATAGAAAAGATAAATTTTATTTTAATATTTTTAATTTTGTTAAATTGTGTTAAGTATCCCTATAAGGGGAAGGAACTAGTATTATATACTAGTAGTATTTCAAAAAAGTATAGTAGATTATTTGAGTTTACTTACCGTGGAGAAATTATACTTGCCCAAGTAATTATATTTTACATCATAAGATAGATAGTTAGGTTTAGGGGTTCGTTTGATTTTCTAGATTGAATGGTCGTCCAGTGGCCACTTAAATTTACTCATATCACTGGAAGGTTTTAGTGGCCGATTGTGCACCTAAAAATGTTTATTTTATTATAAGTTATTACATTCATTATTTCTAAATAATATTCAATTTATAAATTTTAATAGTAGAAAGATATATGTTAAAACTTACCTGGATTTGTGTCAATTTCTTTGAGTTTTGGTGGTACACTCAGAGGAGGTTTCTTGATTTTGAATTAATTGTCTGGGCAGTATTTACACATATTGTAGGTATCGGTACTCAGAACACAATCCAAAGTGTGTTGTGTCGGATTTAAAGTGACAATTACTTTCTAGTCGTTTTTCGGCAGGGTGGTTGCTACTCATCCAGGGATGATAGCATGTCATCAGGGTGTCATTTTAAAGTTTTGAATAGTTATTTTAAGAGACCGATTTTTGTATTCTGTGTGTATTTATTGTCCTTTATCTGAGTGTAATTTGTTTTGTTGTTATAAAGTTTGTTTAAGTTGTTGATTGCATACCTATTTGTACTATTTTAAAATGTTTACATGTTGTTTTTTATTTTATGTTCATATTTGTACATTGTCTGTCTTTGCTGTCTTGTCGTCAAACCAGGTTTGCCCACGGTGGGCGATATTTTGTGAAGAACTAAACGGAGTTAGTTCTTGGTGGGCGATATGTATAATCCATTGTTGACATATTCTACCATATGACAGCAGGTAGCCATCTTGCATTACGCAAAGGATTTATTAGTTCCTTTTTCCACCGGTAGATGTCACTATGCCGAGTTATCCACCGGTGGCGTTGTGATTTTCTGAATACATATAGGGTCAACTGGTATATTAATAAATGCGCTCATATTTGTACTGAAATCTCTGTGTTTCATTTACGCAATCACCCGGCCCCAGGTTTTATTTATTTGGTGAGCGTCGAGGGGCGTCAGGGGATTGTTCAGCCTCTGATCTGATATAACACCAAAATTTCAATCTGTTTGTGGTATTCAATGCATCACTGCAGAAAGTTATTGATTTATCTTAAATTATTGATGGTCAAGACGTTGACCAAGAGGTCACGGGTTTGATCCCCACACAGGACAAACATTTGTGTGCATGAACATGTCTATAGTTGTAAAAAACCCGTTAGCTACCGTTAATTAACCAAATTTTTGGTTAGCTACCGATAAAATGCAGTTATTAACGGTTAATTATCTGACAGTGACATCTAAAAAGGGTATACTTAGTTCTTTTCCTTTGTGAAAAAAAAATCGATATTCAAAAGATAAATAAAATTCATTTTAGATTTTACCCTACTACCTTATCCTACTAAGATATAAATTCGAAAGTTTGTAAGAATAGATGGATGGATAGATGTCTGTTACTCTTTCACGCAAGTACTACGAAACGTAAATGTTAAATTATATGTCGCTTTAATTTATAATTGCGTCTAATATACAATCTATTACTTGTAATTATTATACAAACACTTATATTACATAATTTGAACAAACGAGACATTGCCGCTTCGACTGAATGGAGTGACAACGTAAAATGCATAAAATGCGGTTAATTAACCGTTAATAATGAAAAATGCATTTTTACCCGCACGGGTAAAATCGTTAATAACCGGCTTCGCATCTATAAACATGTCTGTTGGTCCTGGTATAGATGTTTTATTATGTATTTATATTTAAGTATATTGGTGTAAAAAAGTAATTAAAGTATGTCTATGCAACCATAGTACAAGTTTTGAACTAATTTTGAGAATAAGAATTTCATGCGTTAGTCAAAGGAATTTATTTATTGTTTGTTTATTGATGTGTACCTCGTTTTAGAACCATCGCTTTGTAAGCAAATTCCAAATAATGACTAATTTTCCCTGAGTCAAAGGATAATTTTCTACCCTGGTATCACTAAATGTTCTCAGTGCCGCCCTCTAGTGACATAAATTAGCATTACACGTTTCGTTTCACGCGATGCTGCTAGTGACGAATTAAAATTTTGTCTTCAGTCTTCTTAGTGATATCATTTTAACTTTATATAACTTTTTGTCATCGGTCATTTATGCAACGGCAAACTTTTATGAAACATTTCTAAACTTGTCATGTAGTTTTGCCATTGAATTTCTATAATGATATGCTTTCTACGTAAAATGAAACGCGTGATAATTAACTGTCAAGTCAAAACTGTCATAACAAACCTTATGTAAACAAAGGAGATTGTTTGAAAAACTTATTTAATATGCCTGTTTTTCCTATCAGGGTGAGAAATATGATGGACGCCGGGCAGATGTATGGTCTTGCGGCGTCATCCTATACGCGTTGCTGGTTGGGGCACTCCCTTTCGACGATGATAACTTACGTCAATTACTCGAAAAGGTTAGATCAGTTTTTTTTACCTTCAAACTCTTATTTAGCATGTTTTTCGACAAAAGTCTCTAGAAATAGGCGATTAATGCACTCATATTAAACCCACTTTAATACTTCATGCGAGTTACCTCTGAAGTTATGTAAATAAAGTAGTTAATATATCGTCACAAAAACATCTTTTCCAATAAGATTTTAAGAATTCTTTCCACTTTTGTGTGTTACCTTATTTGCCCATTTTCCTACATAAAATCAATAGAAACAAACTTTTCTCCAAAGAAAAACTGAAAATAGACGCGAGTTTGTGTTCATATCATGATTTTTCTCATTAATTATTGTTGTCTGTACATTTCAGGTGAAGCGTGGAGTGTTTCATGTGCCTCACTTCGTCCCGCCGGACTGCCAGCAGCTCCTCCGAGGCATGATTGAAGTTAATCCGGAGAAGAGGATGACGGTATGTGTTTTTAAAGAGCATCAAGGCAACTATTTGTAGAGCAATAGAGCCTTATTTTTCATCAAACTTTTAACTTTTGCAAAAATACTCCTACTAAGTCGAATATTGGTAAAAAATATTTCTTTATTGAGCATGAGCGGCCGCCTGCACAAGCAGTGTTGTTGTATAGCTTTAATCCTTCATCAACTAATAGTCAGTTCAGTTCAATGTGTTCTTTTTAACTGTGGAAACTTTACTGATTTGTGTGATATTTAAATATGTCTATGTGTAAGTGTTTAGTACAATTGTATGTTTCCCAAAAAAATAAAATAAAATAAAAATAAAATAATAGACTATCCAACACTAAAATAATGTTTCAATTCAATCCAGTCAATCCTGAGATAAGGAAGCACGTGTAAACAAACAAACTCTTGACAGCTTTAGTATATTATAAATCCGTAAATCGGTCGGACAAAAAGCAGGAAAATGTTGTGCATTCCTCATGGAAAAATGTGAGTTTGACAAAAAACAACATAAAATAAGCCAGTTAGTAAAATCATACTATTTCAATTGACAGCTAGCAGAGATCACCAGACATCCATGGGTGACTGCCGGCGGACGAGGAGAGCTCGAGCAGGAGCTTCCAATGATGGAGGTAGTGCAGACCCGGGTGCTCCCGTCTGCTGAGGCTATAGACCCTGATGTGCTGCAGGTATTGTCGATAATGCAAATATTTGAGACATGAATGTTTGTGGAAGTAAAATAATAATACCCTCCGGCCGTATTCGGCCATGGCGGCCGATCTTACGATCGGCCAGGTACGCAGGATATATTATAGTGCACAGGTGAATGCGCAAGCACAGGTGCACTCCCTATTCCTTAACTCTCATAATTCGGTGGGACAGCAATCTGACACGACCGTAGAGAGATCAGGCGTAGGACCAACGGCTTAACGTGCCTTCCGAAGCACGGAGGAGCTCGAGATGAATTTTTTCGGTCACCCATCTGATGACTGGCATCTGCGAACGTTGCTTAACTTTAGCAACAGCAGGCCGAGTGCGCTAACCACTGCCCATGGAGCTCCTCATTTTTTTTTTGTGGAAGTATTTAAGTACTAGCCTGCGGTTTCACCTGGGCTTAATTTCTTTTTTCAAATATCCCCCTCTTCCCCGACATTCCCGGGATCAACTTCGTAATTGTTGTGCTATGTTTTTTCTGGTGAGTAAGGTCGCCAGAGCTCAGTTGGGGAAGGTATGGGGTCTTAAAGGCAGGCAAAGCATCTGCAACTCTTGTGTGGATGTTGATGTCCATGGGCAGCGGTGATCACTTACTATCAGGTGACCCTCTTGCTCATTTGCCTCCATATCACATGGGGTCTTAAAGGCAGGCAACGATCGGCGATACCTGTGGTGTCGCGGATGTCCATGAGCGGCGGTGATTGCTTACCATCAGGCGACCCAATAGCTTGCCGCTTCTGCCATTAAAAAAAACATTTCCTACAATAGTACAAGCTTTATCATTTGAAATTTGCAAGTAGATTCTTTTATGAAGCTTATAACTAAATTATTCATAACTCCGAATATCCTTAATTTTTCGGCCATGGCGACCACTTCTAAATTATGTATTATGGAGGTGATTAATTAAACCGTTTTATTATTTTCAGGCTATTTGCAGTCTAGGGTGCTTCAAACAACGAGACAAGTTGATACAGGAACTACTAAGTCCACAGTAAGTTTATAGAAAAGTTACATCATTAAAGTACATATTTTAAAAACAAATTGTTTTAACTGTTCAAAGCCGTATTTCGCTTATGTGGGGCTGGGCGCATAGGCGTTTAAACCACTTGTTTGGTAAAATAATTCTAGCTCCTAAACTACAAAAAAATCGCTGAACATACATGTGGGTTATTTTGATACTCCATAGCATAATGCATCAAAAAAAATATTTTGGACGCCAATGAATGGTCCACCCTGTATATTGATGTATATAAGATGTAACAAAATATACCTGTGAATAGAAATAGAGAAATAAAATGTACTTTTTTCAATTATACATCAATCAATTTTGTTAGTTCTCTCGGACACTAGCGGTTTAACTTTCTAAATTTATTACATTGCCACTAAACAATTCGTCCTTAAAATATTTTCAGAATATTCTGTTACACCTTATATATATTTTTACACAAGCGTGCCCTATTTTTTAAGTGTGTCTACATTCAAGTACCTTACTATAAAATACACTGTAACATCCCACAGCCACAACACAGAGAAGGTGATATACTTCCTCCTGTTTTTTTTATACAAGCGTGATCTATTATGTGTCTTCATCCAAGTACCTTCATAATATTAAATGCGTCATAATATCCACAGCCACAACACAGAGAAAGTGATATACTTCCTCCTGTTTTTTTTTATACAAGCGTGATCTATTATGTGTCTACATCCAAGTACCTTACTATAAAATACACTGTAACATCCCACAGCCACAACACAGAGAAGGTGATATACTTCCTCCTGTTTTTTTTATACAAGCGTGATCTATTATGTGTCTTCATCCAAGTACCTTCATAATATTAAATGCGTCATAATATCCACAGCCACAACACAGAGAAAGTGATATACTTCCTCCTGTTTTTTTTTATACAAGCGTGATCTATTATGTGTCTACATCCAAGTACCTTACTATAAAATACACTGTAACATCCCACAGCCACAACACAGAGAAGGTGATATACTTCCTCCTGCTGGAGCGCAAGCGGCGCCGGCCCGCGCGCGACGACGAGCCGCGCCCGCCCGCGCCCGCCGCGCCGCCCGACCCGCCCAGGAAGCGGTTAGATACTTGCCGGGTAAGGGAGGGATATTGCCCATCACTAGACAGTGCATTGCCCATTATAGAATAGGGTATTGCCCGTCATATTATAGGGTATTGCCCACCACTAGACAGTGTATTGCCCATCACTAGACAGTGTATTGCCCATGACTAGACAGTATATTGCCCATCACTAGGCAGTGTATTGCCCATCACTAGGCAGTGTATTGCCCATCACTAGACAGTGTGTTGCCCATCACTTGACAGTGTATTGCCCATCACTTGACAGTGTATTGCCCATCACTAGACAGTGTGTTGCCCATCACTAGACAGTGTATTGCCCATCATAGTAGGTATAGTGTATTGCCCATCACTGGATATAGAATTGCTCACTAGAGTCCCGAAAGAGACTCGAAACATGCCAGGTAGGTTTTTACTTACGTGCTTGCAATACTCTCTCGGGTATTTAATTGCTCATTACAGTATAGGCTTACGCGTAGTCTTCCGGCAGAACTGTCAGGCAAGCGACTCGCTCGAAACATGCTGAGTTGAGTAAGTAGCACGTAGACACGGCTGAATCGCCCAGAAGGAGACTCGACTCTCGACACACCCGCCAGGTAAGTAAGTGTATTGCTCGCCACTGTTAAGAGCATTGGTCATCACAGGATAGGCTATTGCCCATCTCATAATACCCAAGGAACACAGAGAAGGTGATATACTTCCTCCTGCTGGAGCGCAAGCGGCGCCGGCCCGCGCGCGACGACGAGCCGCGCCCGCCCGCGCCCGCCGCGCCGCCCGACCCGCCCAGGAAGCGGTTAGATACTTGCCGGGTAAGGGAGGGTTATTGCCCATCACTACACAGTGTATTGCCCACCACTAGTTGGTGTATTGAACTTTGTCCAACACTAGATAGTGTATTACCCATCATAGTATAGGGTATTGCCCATCATAGTGCAGGATATTGCCCATCATAGATAAGTGTATTGCCCATCACTGGATTTAATATTCACCAGTACAATATACCTAGTCCAGTCAAACCGAATGAGTGGCTGGATACTTTCCGGGTAAGTGAGGGATATTGCCCATCACTAGACAGTGTATTGCCCATCACTAGACAGTGTATTGCCCACTTCTAGACAGTGTATTGCCCATCACTAGATAGTGTATTGCCCATCACTAGCTAGTGTATTGCCCATCACTAGCTAGTGTATTGCCCATCACTAGATAGGGTATTGCCCATCAATAGATAGGGTATTGCCCATCACTAGACAGTGTATTGCCCATCACTAAACAATGTATTGCCCATCACTGGACAGTGTATTGCCCATCACTAGACAGTGTATGGCCCATCACTAGATGGTGTATTGCCCATCATAGTGCAGGATATTGCCCATCATAGAGAAGTGTATTGCCCATCACTGGATATAGTATTGCTCACAAGAATCACGAGGGACTCGAAACATGCCAGGTAAGTAACAGGATATTGCCCATTACAGTAAAGGAGCACGCGTAGTCATCTGGCAGAACTGCCACGCAAGCGACTCGCTCGATACATGCTGGGTATGTGGCATGTAGACCATTGCATAACACAGTTCAGTGTATTGCCCATCAAAGAATTGACCAGAGTATCAAACAAACAAGCTTTAAATACGCCTCTATTTTATAGCTATTAGTGCACAGAAGTAAATAAATGTATGTATTATTACGTTCCCAGGTAAACGGACAATCTGCGCACTTCGGTCAGATCAGTGAGGGGTCACCCATCACGCCTAGAAGATCACAGTTCAGGTGACATTAGCTTTTATGATACTATCTTACTGCCCACGACTATGAGTGAACAAACTAAGTATTTATTACTGCCCACAAATTTAACAAATGGAACTACCTTTATTTTAATTGAATATAATATAATATCTACTCAGTCCTAAGTCTGGTCTGTTACGTTGTACTTTAATCCTATCGGGATTTTAATTTTTTTTAAATTATGTTTTTAAATCAAATAGTATGTTCTCATCTTATGGAAACCATTTTTTGGAACCTTTTTTTGGATATCTTGATTTTAAGAGAGCTAAAGTAATGGATTAAAATTTGAAAGTATACACGGTAATTGAATAATGTAAAGATGCCAAAAAGTGCTTTTTATGTATTTTGTCGCAAATTGATGTTCTCTCGAGAAATTTTTAGGATTCCGACAATCGTTTGTTGGCCAACCTCTTATTAACAAAAGAAGTAGTAGAAAGTAACTTTAATACTGTCTATACAGGGTGGAATTTTGTAATGCCACCTGAAAAGGGAAGTACTCTTAATACTGTAGATAGAAAACTTGACTTAAAGGAAACATTCCTTTATTTCAGAAAAGAAAAAAAAGCTGCATTCAAATATTATTGCAATTTCGCTTGCCGCTCCCGGTAATCGAACCAACTAAAATGTATAAAAGTTGCACCCATTACTTTTATTGCATCTACCGTTATAATAATGTCTAGGGTCTATTATAATAATGAAGTCTCTCTAACAAACCTCATAAATTGAATGGAAGAGAAACATTGAAATTTTAGATTATTGCTGCAATGGGTCAAGTTAACGCACTTTTACTCAAAGATCCATATTGAGAGTACTTCCCTTTCAGGTGGCACTACAAAATTCCACCCTGTCTATGCGAAATAATAAAAAGCTATCTACCGTATAATTATCTGAAATATTATTAGTAGTGATGTAATGAGTGCAATATTGAGGGCAGGTTTGCCCGCAGCAGGTCAGCGTCGGGCCGGCGGACGGAGGGACGCAGCTCGCCGCAGCTGCCCGCCAGCCCGCCCAGTGAGTATACTGCTACACTAGTGAGTGAGTGAGTGAGTGCAGTATTGAGGGCAGGTTTGCCCGCAGCAGGTCAGCGTCGGGCCGGCGGACGGAGGGACGCAGCTCGCCGCAGCTGCCCGCCAGCCCGCCCAGTGAGTATACTGCTACACTAGTGAGTGAGTGAGTGAGTGCAGTATTGAGGGCAGGTTTGCCCGCAGCAGGTCAGCGTCGGGCCGGCGGACGGAGGGACGCAGCTCGCCGCAGCTGCCCGCCAGCCCGCCCAGTGAGTATACTGCTACACTAGTGAGTGAGTGAGTGAGTGCAGTATTGAGGGCAGGTTTGCCCGCAGCAGGTCAGCGTCGGGCCGGCGGACGGAGGGACGCAGCTCGCCGCAGCTGCCCGCCAGCCCGCCCAGTGAGTATACTGCTACACTAGTGAGTGAGTGAGTGAGTGCAGTATTGAGGGCAGGTTTGCCCGCAGCAGGTCAGCGTCGGGCCGGCGGACGGAGGGACGCAGCTCGCCGCAGCTGCCCGCCAGCCCGCCCAGTGAGTATACTGCTACACTAGTGAGTGAGTGAGTGAGTGCAGTATTGAGGGCAGGTTTGCCCGCAGCAGGTCAGCGTCGGGCCGGCGGACGGAGGGACGCAGCTCGCCGCAGCTGCCCGCCAGCCCGCCCAGTGAGTATACTGCTACACTAGTGAGTGAGTGAGTGAGTGCAGTATTGAGGGCAGGTTTGCCCGCAGCAGGTCAGCGTCGGGCCGGCGGACGGAGGGACGCAGCTCGCCGCAGCTGCCCGCCAGCCCGCCCAGTGAGTATACTGCTACACTAGTGAGTGAGTGAGTGAGTGCAGTATTGAGGGCAGGTTTGCCCGCAGCAGGTCAGCGTCGGGCCGGCGGACGGAGGGACGCAGCTCGCCGCAGCTGCCCGCCAGCCCGCCCAGTGAGTATACTGCTACACTAGTGAGTGAGTGAGTGAGTGCAGTATTGAGGGCAGGTTTGCCCGCAGCAGGTCAGCGTCGGGCCGGCGGACGGAGGGACGCAGCTCGCCGCAGCTGCCCGCCAGCCCGCCCAGTGAGTATACTGCTACACTAGTGAGTGAGTGAGTGAGTGCAGTATTGAGGGCAGGTTTGCCCGCAGCAGGTCAGCGTCGGGCCGGCGGACGGAGGGACGCAGCTCGCCGCAGCTGCCCGCCAGCCCGCCCAGTGAGTATACTGCTACACTAGTGAGTGAGTGAGTGAGTGCAGTATTGAGGGCAGGTTTGCCCGCAGCAGGTCAGCGTCGGGCCGGCGGACGGAGGGACGCAGCTCGCCGCAGCTGCCCGCCAGCCCGCCCAGTGAGTATACTGCTACACTAGTGAGTGAGTGAGTGAGTGCAGTATTGAGGGCAGGTTTGCCCGCAGCAGGTCAGCGTCGGGCCGGCGGACGGAGGGACGCAGCTCGCCGCAGCTGCCCGCCAGCCCGCCCAGTGAGTATACTGCTACACTAGTGAGTGAGTGAGTGAGTGCAGTATTGAGGGCAGGTTTGCCCGCAGCAGGTCAGCGTCGGGCCGGCGGACGGAGGGACGCAGCTCGCCGCAGCTGCCCGCCAGCCCGCCCAGTGAGTATACTGCTACACTAGTGAGTGAGTGAGTGAGTGCAGTATTGAGGGCAGGTTTGCCCGCAGCAGGTCAGCGTCGGGCCGGCGGACGGAGGGACGCAGCTCGCCGCAGCTGCCCGCCAGCCCGCCCAGTGAGTATACTGCTACACTAGTGAGTGAGTGAGTGAGTGCAGTATTGAGGGCAGGTTTGCCCGCAGCAGGTCAGCGTCGGGCCGGCGGACGGAGGGACGCAGCTCGCCGCAGCTGCCCGCCAGCCCGCCCAGTGAGTATACTGCTACACTAGTGAGTGAGTGAGTGAGTGCAGTATTGAGGGCAGGTTTGCCCGCAGCAGGTCAGCGTCGGGCCGGCGGACGGAGGGACGCAGATCGCCCAGTGAGTATACTGCTACACTAGTGAGTGAGTGAGTGAGTGAGTGAAGTGTATGTAAGTATAATAATACATAACATACACTGTCTCGTGTGCCTTGTGTTATGTCACTACGTCAGTGTCACGCGAGCCGCCGGCGAGAGTGAACGTAAGGAGACAGTAACACAAGTGCATTGACGAGCCAGTGAGGTACTAGATGGAGCAGCTGCTACAGTGAGTGCTACAGTGAGTACAGGAGCAGTATTGAGGGCAGGTTTGCCCGCAGTGCCAATAGTTACGATTGAAGGAACTGAAGTAGCTGGACTAGTAAGTACCCAGTATGATAAATGAGTGAGTGAGTTAGTGACAAGTTGACGAGTAAATGCTGCAAGTGTGCTGCAATTTAGCATGATAGTATTGATTAATGGGAGTGAATGAATCAAACAGTTATTAAATTAGTTTTATTGGATTTTTCCTGACCTTACCCAAAAATCTTACGTAACTGGCGGCTAAGGTAAGATTTTGTATTTACAAACTAGATCCCCTATTTTTAATAGAAAAAGTAACGGTAATTTTTTAAAATAAACTTGTTTATGGGAAAGAACCATGTTTTGACAGACCCGTTGGTCTATTGGTCAGAGACCCTGGCCACAAAACCAAGGGTCGCGGGTTCGAATCCCGCTAAGGGCAAATGTTTGTGTGATGAAAATCGGCATTTGTTCTCGAGTCATGGATGTTTACAAAAGTGTTTAAGTATGTCTATCCGTTCCCTAGCTTCCATAGTACAAGCTTCGAGCTTAATTTGGGGCTAGGCAATTGGTGTGTTAGTCCAATTAATTTATTTATATTATTTTATTAAATGTTATTTGTACAACAGCAGGTCACACGCCGCATCGGGTGTCGTCGTTAGGAGGGACGCCTGCCACTCCTGGGTCACCGCTCGGTAAGAGAACGAAGTTATTTATTTATATCTTAACTTAATAATAAGCAACTAGACATTTTTAACATTAACCTTAACAATAAACAACTACACATTTTTTAACATTAATCTACTCCTCCTCCTTGAGTCGTATTCCTCATTACTGAGGGTCGTGATCATTGTATGAAATGAAACACATAACAACTCTCTTGGCAATTTTAATATGGAGTGGTTTGCTATTGCCTTCTCCATTTCACACACTAAATAGTAGTGTGTAGGTTTCCTCACGATGTTTTCCTTCACAGTACAGCTGGTATGAAATTACGCACATAGATTTTTGACAACTCAGAGATGCGTACCTTACCTGATTTGAACCACCGACCTCACGCACGTGAAGCGGCGCGCTTACCACTAGGCTTCCGAGTTATTATTCGTGTTATTAATCTATAATATATTATCATCAAAATTTAAGAGCTTTGCTCTTGTCGGTGAAGCAATCTCCTCTCTTTTCTGGACTCTGCGAGGACTTTACCTTCCCTATACGCCTTGGCATTAATACCTTTATTTGTTGGATAAATATATAAAGGTCGATTATTTATATTATATTATTAATTATTCCAGCCTCCCCGTCGGTGCGTGAGCGGGAGCACCATCACCAGCGAGCCAACTCCACAGGACCCACGATAAGCCTTAATATAAGTAAGTTTTTTGCTATTTAAGATCTTTAGTTTTGAAAAAGTATTACAAAAAATTATATTTATATTCGCTTCGATAAATAATAATTAAATTAATATTCCACAACATCACATATATTGATCTGACACCGTGTTAAGTAGCTTAAACACATGTGTTACAGACATCAGAATCAACAGTTGTATTTCAAATATACCTAAATGTATACAATGTTGCAAACAATATTTTTTGTTTTCCCTCGAAAATATATCTTTTTACCGGTATAAAATTTAACCTATTATTTTATCCGGACTTCGTCTGCAAAATTTCAAAGCCATCGGTTCAGTAGCTACGGCGTGAAAGCGAAACAAACTCACTTTCTGATTTATAATATTAGTAACGATAAAAAGTAAATATATAAATAAAAAATCTTTGCAGGCGGCGAACCGGGAGAGGCGGTGATAATAATCAATGAATCTCCCATCATGGGCTCCTCCGTGGCGGTCCGACCGCACAGCCCATCGCAATCACATAGAGGTAGGTTAAGCTCCCTCTTTGGGGTTATCCATAGAGTATGTCACACGCAAGGGGGGGGAGGGTCGACAAATTGTGACAAGGGGTGGGAGGGGTCCTAAGTTTTGTGACGTCACATTTCAAAATGTAATACTCGTACATCTAGAGGTATTAGTCGCGTAATTTGAAATAAAAAAGACAAAAACTAAAAAATATTGCGCCCGCGATTTAGTCGGTTTCATACAAACTTCTGACCCCCCCTACTTTATCTTCTTTGGGGTAAAATTTATCATAGAAGCTTTATGCAAGCAAAGTCTCAGACCGACCGGTTTTAAATTGACAAAGTTTCACACAAACTTTCATCCCCTTTATTACCCTTGGGGGTTAAATTGATCGAAATGCTTTCTTAGTGCACCTCTACGGTACCTAAGCTACGTCCTTTCCAAACTTCAAGTGTCTACGTTTAGCCGTTAAGGCTGTGCGTTGATATGTCAGTCAGTTAGTCAGTTTCTCCTTTTTGACAGTCAGTCAGTTTCTCCTTTTATATATTTAGATAAGTAATACAATGAGAATATTTGTGTTGTTTCCCTAGTGCGAGAGAGGTCGTCACTTCCCGGACCGCCAAGTTCGACGACGCCGTCCGCGCAGCCATCTTTGTTCCCCAACTTGGGTACTATTACTGGTGAGTTTCCTACATTTACGTCTTTTGAAAACTTTCATCTTGTTCTTATATTTTGTTTCCGTTAAATAAGAAGAAAAACAGAGCAAATCTTACAAGACAAACAGAGCAAGTTAGCCAATGCAGGATATGCCGTATTTGGTCGGCATTAACATAGAATTTTTTATTATCTGAATTGCTCCGTCTCGAGCTGATCCGTGCTTCGGAAGGCACTTTAAGTCGTTGGTTCTGATCCGAAACGCTTGCGAATCAACAGCTGTTTTATAAATGTAAACAATCGTCACACCACAATCACTTCACTTTACTACAAGTTCCGTATGTCTTTAGATAGATATTACAATCGAGTATCCAGTGAACAAGCTTTAATAACGTTTTAGGCAGATTTGGAATGTTAAAATAAATTAAAAACAGTAGAACGACAGAAACACGACCGACTCCGTTCACACCCCCCGCGCACCCAGTACATTTCAACTTAACAATTCGCTCTTAAAATATTTGCAATATATTTTGTTACAAGTAATATATTCCCCCCAGGCGTGGGAGTGGGCGTGGGCGGCGCGGGCGCGGCCGGTGCGTGTGGAGCGGGCGCGGCGGCCCCCTGGCGCGTGCGGCTGGCAACCATCAAGAACTCCTTCCTGGGGTCACCGAGGTTCCATAGGCGGAAAATGCAAGGTACAACTTTGAACATTCAGTTTTGTCGTTTTGTTCACAGGATGGATAGAAAAATATTTTTTCTAACTAATGGGAGAATCTGTTAATGAAAAAATCTTTTCCCATACATTTGGTAGGTACTGAAAAGCCCAAAAAAATTTTTTATTGCAAACGATTATGTGTCATTATGGATCAAAATACTCTATGGGACCTTCATATATTTTAGTACTGGTACTGTCAGAAATCACAAAAAACTTTTCGTCGTAAGAACCTTAGAAAACAGCGTTCGAGGATTTTCAGTACAAAATGTATGGGAAAAGTTTTTTGCGATTAGCAGATTTTCCCATTAGTTAGGAAAAAAACTAATAACATAAATAAACCCTTATCAAAACGAACATAAGAAGATTTTGTCGACGCTGGGTTTTTTTTTGTATGGATCCTGAGCCTTCTTTCATTTTCTTTTTTGTCTCCTTTGTGTTTAAAATTGTACCACCATTCATGTATTCATACCACCATTCATGTATTTAATAATCATAAACCAACCTCTCCCCTTCAGCATCATCAGAAGAGGTGCACCTAACGCCAGAGTCCTCTCCGGAGCTGACGAAAAGATCCTGGTTTGGTTCCTTGCTTCTGTCAGCGGATAAAGAAGAAACCTTCACGGCTTTGGTTAAAGGGAAGCCTCTTGCGACGGTTAAGGCGGATTTGATACATGCGTTTCTTAGTGTGAGTATACATCATAATTTTATTTTAAGATTTTAAGAGATTTTATGAAAAATAATGTGTTCACAGTTGGTTTTGAAGCTACAGGTGATTTCTTGTATTGTTTGATATGTCAAATAAACTAGTTATTATTTATTTAGTTTTAAAGATTGCATCAAACTTGAGAAATAAATGATTTAAAAAAATCACATTTCAAGATGAGTAATAATAATAACATTGAGTAATTAAATCAGGCAATAAAAATCTGTTGTTTGTTCGAAGCAAAAAATGATTCGTCTGTATATTTTGCTTATACTATGCTGTCATCATAAATCGTATGATAAAAAATATTTTTTATTGCCTTGAAATATATTTTGCATATACATCATAAGTCGTGTAATAAAAAAAAAATTTTTTTGTCTTGAAATTGCTGTTTGGGTAGGAAAATGTGTTTTTTTTCATATTTTTGGAAAAGACATGGCCAACATTCTACGGAACGTTTGCCTAGACACCAAATTCATTTCCCACAAACATGTCGTACTGCATTAGACTCGTTACTATCAAAACATTCAATATCATTAACAACTAAAGTTCAAGAACTTGAGGTTATAATTATACAGACACAAAAAGATTGCAAAAAACATTTCAATCCCTTACTGTAGCATTGTTTTGATTGATGACATGATACATTGGTTACTAAGGTTACTCAACGGTGTACCGTGAAAAAACTGTTATCTCTTTTTCTCTTATCGTAATTTTGCTAACGCTTACTCTGTCACGCATTGTATATTATTTCCATGGCAACGGATTAAAATATTTGACAATACCTGTCGAAATAATGACAATAATATTCATTCCTTTCTGCTAAAAGTAATATTCATTTTGGGAAAAATAATAAAATACTATGTTTAAAATAAGTTGTTTGTGATAAATAATACGTTAAATGATACAATTTCAAATATTTTTTATAGTTAAAGCTATATTTTATTGTATGTCACTGTTTTTCATACAATATTATATTGTGTCTATGGAGGACAAGAGCAGACTATCCGTATTTACGTTGAAAGGAACGCATTTTCTCAAAAGCAGTGTATAGCGGAAGTTAAATTACTAATTAATTTCTTTTAAATACTGACAAGTTCTACAAGATTGTAAAATATTTGAAAATCCCTATTTTAATTTAATATATTTTGTGCTTTTGTGCCATTCGTGGCCATCACTAGGCAGGAATTGACCATGTCCTTTATCGTAAACCCATCTTTTTGTATTACAGATAGCAGAATTATCGCATAGTGTTCTAAGTCCTATGTCGTTTCGAGTGGAGTACAAGCGGGGTTCCAACGCGCCCGCCATGTTCCAGAGGCACGTTCGATTCCAGGTTAGCACCAATTGCCCACTACTATTCTGTCCAGTTTATGTATAATTATAGGTTATTGCCAATTGCCCATTGCCCACTACTGAACTGAACATACCATCTTTATAATTTTCTTCAAAGCTAACAACCAATTGCCCACTACTGAACATTTATGTTTTTGTACCAATCATAGACAGGCCTGTTGGTCGAGTGGCTAGAGACCCTGGCTACAAAACCAAAGGTCGCGGGTTCGAATCACGCTAGGGGCAAATGTTTGTGTGATTGATGTTTATAAATGTATTTAAGTATGTCTATCCGTTCCCTAGCATCCATAGTACAAGCTTAGTTTGGGGCTAGGCAATAGGCTAGTTGCCTCATATCACCATTTATTAAAACACTTTTAATTCGAATATTATTCCGTACAAGGGTCCAAAATATGTAAATTTCATTAAATATAAATATGGGATTGCTGCAGAAATTCAACTTAAACCCGATACATTTTAACTTTTTTTTCTCTTGATTGAAAACACCGTCCGCCATGATTCTACGTCACCAATATTGTAAACAACACAAATTCAAACGACAGTTTCGACAGGTTATTCGCGGTCTTTCATTTTAACGCGTTGATTGTTGTTTATTTCACTATTAAAATATTATACACTTCACATTTATTGAAAACAAACCTGCCCAAAATAGATACTTTGATGGTTGCAAAATGTTTTGCTTCAAATTCTGATTCGCAAATTCTCATCACTGGGTACTTTAATCCACAACTTCTTATTGATGTATTTTTACATTCACGCACGATACAATAGTGGTAATTCATAAATGGATCATGTAATCTCTACGAAGACATGGTTTTAATTCCGATAAACACTTTTTGGTTATGTCACGCGTATTGTTGACAAGAACAGTGACGCCACGGCACAGACCATCATGGCGGACGGCGTTTACGGTAGTATAGTGAAATTAATAATTTAAAATTCAAAATACAGTTGGATAGGTGCTTCAAAAAATTTTCATATTTTTTTATGTTGTAATATAATCGTAATGAACCGTTCTATCAAATAATAAAAATAGTGGCAACTAGCCTATTGGTGTGTTAGTCCAATGAATTTATTTATTTATTTTATTATTATTATAATCCAATCAGTAATTATTTTGGAAAATATTAACTGGTTAACATCAATTGCCCACTACTATATTATCCCGTTCATGTAAAAATATAGGTTATGTCAATTGCCCAGTACTGGACAATCCCATTTTGGTACTATTCCAAGGTATCACCAATTGCTCACTACTGTACCATCATGTTTTTGTAATATAACAATTTAGCATCAATTGGGTACACGACTGACTTCAAAATAAATTATGAAACTCTTACATTAAAGAAGTAATTAATAAATAATCGCTTATCATTTTGCCACAGTAACTTTTGCGCTTTTAACAAATCATTACAGTTAATCGGAACTAAAAAAGTATTCATTTGACAATACTAAGTTGTGACGTCAAACCTTAGTATTTCATACAATTTTCCCTACAAGCTTACGTTTCTGACGTTTAATAAAAGTGAGTGATTTGACCTGTCAGTCGTGTACCCAATCCGGTATTTGACTGATAGGTCAAATAACCTTCTTTTATTAAATGTCAAAAACGTTAACTTGTAGGAAAAATTGTATGGAATACAAAATTGTGACGTCACATTTTTGTATTGTCAAATCAAAACTCTTTTAGTTTAAAATAGGTGTAATAATTTATTAAAAGCTCAAAAGTAACTGTGGGATAAAAAAATGTGCTTAATTTTTGATTTCATCTTTAATGTTGGTATATCATAATTTATTTCGTATGCAGTCAAATACCCAATTGCCCACTATTGGGCAATCCTATTTTGGTACTATTTCAAGATATCATCAATTACGCCCTACTACACAATCTTGTTTTTTTTACTTTTTTAGGTAAGAATCTAATGCTCACTACTAGACTATCCCGATTTTGTATGATTCATCATTGAAACATTATTTATTTAACTAGCGGCCGCCAGCGACTCCGTCCGCGTGTGTTACGGTTTCCGCACACAGTGTTACTATAGATAGCTTAAACCCTACCTCGACAAATTGTAAGTGGACTATCCAACACAAAATATTTTGTCAATTCGAACCAGTAGTTCCTGAGCTTAGCGCGTTCAAACCAATTTGGATCATGAGTTACACGTGTTATTGTGAGTCAACCATAAAAGATAGACAAATGCTGTTAGGGGATATTTTTTTGGCAATTTTATGTACAATATTTCCGTCATATATGATTTCTATGTGACTTTAACCATTAAGGCTGCACACGCGACTGAAGCTTAAGAAATGGAGTAAATTCTCCCGTTTTCCCCACATTTCCCTTCACTACGCTGCTCCTGTTAATTGTAGCGTGATGAAAAGTATCCTATAATATGCCCAGGAGTATGAAGAATAATTGTACCAAGTTTCATCAAAATCCGTCCAGTAGTTTTTGTTTCTATAAGGAACATACAGACAGACAGACAGACAAAAATTTTACTGATTGCATTTTTGGCATCAGTATCGATCACTTATCACCCCCTGATAGTTATTTTGAAAATATATTTAATGTACAGAATTGACCTCTCTACAGATTTATTATAAGTATAGATTATGTTACAGTTGGGTTATTCCACATTAACCTTTTAGTTATGGACAGTAAAACATTCTTAAAAATAAAACCAGTATCTAGTTTAATTTTCGAATATTTTTCTACCAGGTGGACATCTCGACGATAACGAAAGCACCGGGAGAGAACGGCAAGGAATATCTGTACGCTATCACATTCACACTTCTCTCGGGTAAGTAATAATTATGTTGAGTTTTACCACCAAATTTATTAAGGTTATTCTCTCATTCTATTAATTATGTAGGTTTTATGTATTACGTATGTTACAACGAAATCTTTTTTTTATGTGATATTTTTTTCTTACAATAAATGCGAATTCATTAACGAAGGGTTTTGTGACAGTTTGCCTTCACTTCACTATCATATAGCATTACAATATATCAGATATATGTAGAAAATCATACAATAGAAACAACTCGTGAAACTTACGCATTGAAACAAATATAGATTTGTTTTGTTTGTTAATACAAAGGAATTGGTCCTAAATTGCTGCCTTGAAGCACTCCCATAGTAACGGGGTGTTAGCAGATTCAGTATCGTTAACATTAACTATTTGTAGTTTTCATCTGAGGTACCGTTTTAATAGATCTAGTGTAATTTTGAGCTATCATAATGCCATAATTTTATTCTTTAAAATTTTCATGAATAACTTAGTCGAAAGCTTTTGATAAATTCCGAAAAATTAAGTTTTTTAGCAGCCAGCGGGCTTCTGTGGCCTAATCATTCTTTGGTTAACGTCCAGTTGTGAACTGGGATGAAGATGTGTCTCTCGAGTAAGAGACCGGTGTTCCTACCTAGTGAATGTCTGGTTCCAGATATGTTTACCAGTGGCCTACGCCAGGCTAACGATGTCTCTCTTTTTGACGGGCCTCTCTTTCTTTAGTCCAAACATTATTTTTTCTCTCGATCGAATTCTCTCTCTTGTTGTGATAACTTCATAGTTTGGTACATCATATTTTTTTAATTTATTATTTTTTTCAAGATTTTTATAGATTGAGACTTATTATTAGCATATAACAATTTATTGTAACTCTTACACTTGTTATTTTAGCTGTTAGTCTTCCTAATAAATATAAATAAATAAATTAATAAAATTAGTCATTTGAAAAGAGCAACTGTCGAGTTTCTTGCCGGTTCTTCTCGCCCGTAACTGCTTACCGGTTGTAGAGTCATTATTTTGTAGTTTTCTGACGATTAATAAGCGCTTCTATGAAGCCTATGTTTTATTAAGAATACTTTGAATTTGAATTTGGAATTATCGTAGGCAACATCCGTCGCTTCCGGCGCGTGTGCGAGGTGGTCCAGGCGGCGGTGTGTCGCGCGCCCGGCGCCTCGCGCGCGCCCGCGCTGCACCCGCCCTCCCCGCGCGCGCAGAGGCGCGGCATACACCCGCACGGTGAGTGTGTCTAGTGTGTGAGCGACATATGCCGGAGTGTGAGTAGTGTAGGCAACATCCGTCGCTGCACCCGCCCTCCCCGCGCGCGCAGAGGCGCGGCATACACCCGCACGGTGAGTGTGTCTAGTGTGTGAGCGACATATGCCGGAGTGTGAGTAGTGTAGGCAACATCCGTCGCTGCACCCGCCCTCCCCGCGCGCGCAGAGGCGCGGCATACACCCGCACGGTGAGTGTGTCTAGTGTGTGAGCGACATATGCCGGAGTGTGAGTAGTGTAGGCAACATCCGTCGCTGCACCCGCCCTCCCCGCGCGCGCAGAGGCGCGGCATACACCCGCACGGTGAGTGTGTCTAGTGTGTGAGCGACATATGCCGGAGTGTGAGTAGTGTAGGCAACATCCGTCGCTGCACCCGCCCTCCCCGCGCGCGCAGAGGCGCGGCATACACCCGCACGGTGAGTGTGTGTAGTGTGTGAGCGACATATGCCGGAGTGTGAGTAGTGTAGGCAACATCCGTCGCTGCACCCGCCCTCCCCGCGCGCGCAGAGGCGCGGCATACACCCGCACGGTGAGTGTGTGTAGTGTGTGAGCGACATATGCCGGAGTGTGAGTAGTGTAGGCAACATCCGTCGCTGCACCCGCCCTCCCCGCGCGCGCAGAGGCGCGGCATACACCCGCACGGTGAGTGTGTGTAGTGTGTGAGCGACATATGCCGGAGTGTGAGTAGTGTAGGCAACATCCGTCGCTGCACCCGCCCTCCCCGCGCGCGCAGAGGCGCGGCATACACCCGCACGGTGAGTGTGTGTAGTGTGTGAGCGACATATGCCGGAGTGTGAGTAGTGTAGGCAACATCCGTCGCTGCACCCGCCCTCCCCGCGCGCGCAGAGGCGCGGCATACACCCGCACGGTGAGTGTGTGTAGTGTGTGAGCGACATATGCCGGAGTGTGAGTAGTGTAGGCAACATCCGTCGCTGCACCCGCCCTCCCCGCGCGCGCAGAGGCGCGGCATACACCCGCACGGTGAGTGTGTGTAGTGTGTGAGCGACATATGCCGGAGTGTGAGTAGTGTAGGCAACATCCGTCGCTGCACCCGCCCTCCCCGCGCGCGCAGAGGCGCGGCATACACCCGCACGGTGAGTGTGTGTAGTGTGTGAGCGACATATGCCGGAGTGTGAGTAGTGTAGGCAACATCCGTCGCTGCACCCGCCCTCCCCGCGCGCGCAGAGGCGCGGCATACACCCGCACGGTGAGTGTGTGTAGTGTGTGAGCGACATATGCCGGAGTGTGAGTAGTGTAGGCAACATCCGTCGCTGCACCCGCCCTCCCCGCGCGCGCAGAGGCGCGGCATACACCCGCACGGTGAGTGTGTGTAGTGTGTGAGCGACATATGCCGGAGTGTGAGTAGTGTAGGCAACATCCGTCGCTGCACCCGCCCTCCCCGCGCGCGCAGAGGCGCGGCATACACCCGCACGGTGAGTGTGTCTAGTGTGTGAGCGACATATGCCGGAGTGTGAGTAGTGTAGGCAACATCCGTCGCTGCACCCGCCCTCCCCGCGCGCGCAGAGGCGCGGCATACACCCGCACGGTGAGTGTGTGTAGTGTGTGAGCGACATATGCCGGAGTGTGAGTAGTGTAGGCAACATCCGTCGCTGCACCCGCCCTCCCCGCGCGCGCAGAGGCGCGGCATACACCCGCACGGTGAGTGTGTGTAGTGTGTGAGCGACATATGCCGGAGTGTGAGTAGTGTAGGCAACATCCGTCGCTGCACCCGCCCTCCCCGCGCGCGCAGAGGCGCGGCATACACCCGCACGGTGAGTGTGTGTAGTGTGTGAGCGACATATGCCGGAGTGTGAGTAGTGTAGGCAACATCCGTCGCTGCACCCGCCCTCCCCGCGCGCGCAGAGGCGCGGCATACACCCGCACGGTGAGTGTGTGTAGTGTGTGAGCGACATATGCCGGAGTGTGAGTAGTGTAGGCAACATCCGTCGCTGCACCCGCCCTCCCCGCGCGCGCAGAGGCGCGGCATACACCCGCACGGTGAGTGTGTGTAGTGTGTGAGCGACATATGCCGGAGTGTGAGTAGTGTAGGCAACATCCGTCGCTGCACCCGCCCTCCCCGCGCGCGCAGAGGCGCGGCATACACCCGCACGGTGAGTGTGTGTAGTGTGTGAGCGACATATGCCGGAGTGTGAGTAGTGTAGGCAACATCCGTCGCTGCACCCGCCCTCCCCGCGCGCGCAGAGGCGCGGCATACACCCGCACGGTGAGTGTGTGTAGTGTGTGAGCGACATATGCCGGAGTGTGAGTAGTGTAGGCAACATCCGTCGCTGCACCCGCCCTCCCCGCGCGCGCAGAGGCGCGGCATACACCCGCACGGTGAGTGTGTGTAGTGTGTGAGCGACATATGCCGGAGTGTGAGTAGTGTAGGCAACATCCGTCGCTGCACCCGCCCTCCCCGCGCGCGCAGAGGCGCGGCATACACCCGCACGGTGAGTGTGTGTAGTGTGTGAGCGACATATGCCGGAGTGTGAGTAGTGTAGGCAACATCCGTCGCTGCACCCGCCCTCCCCGCGCGCGCAGAGGCGCGGCATACACCCGCACGGTGAGTGTGTGTAGTGTGTGAGCGACATATGCCGGAGTGTGAGTAGTGTAGGCAACATCCGTCGCTGCACCCGCCCTCCCCGCGCGCGCAGAGGCGCGGCATACACCCGCACGGTGAGTGTGTCTAGTGTGTGAGCGACATATGCCGGAGTGTGAGTAGTGTAGGCAACATCCGTCGCTGCACCCGCCCTCCCCGCGCGCGCAGAGGCGCGGCATACACCCGCACGGTGAGTGTGTGTAGCGTGTGAGCGACATATGCCGGAGTGTGAGTAGTGTAGGCAACATCCGTCGCTGCACCCGCCCTCCCCGCGCGCGCAGAGGCGCGGCATACACCCGCACGGTGAGTGTGTGTAGTGTGTGAGCGACATATGCCGGAGTGTGAGTAGTGTAGGCAACATCCGTCGCTGCACCCGCCCTCCCCGCGCGCGCAGAGGCGCGGCATACACCCGCACGGTGAGTGTGTGTAGCGTGTGAGCGACATATGCCGGAGTGTGAGTAGTGTAGGCAACATCCGTCGCTGCACCCGCCCTCCCCGCGCGCGCAGAGGCGCGGCATACACCCGCACGGTGAGTGTGTGTAGTGTGTGAGCGACATATGCCGGAGTGTGAGTAGTGTAGGCAACATCCGTCGCTGCACCCGCCCTCCCCGCGCGCGCAGAGGCGCGGCATACACCCGCACGGTGAGTGTGTGTAGTGTGTGAGCGACATATGCCGGAGTGTGAGTAGTGTAGGCAACATCCGTCGCTGCACCCGCCCTCCCCGCGCGCGCAGAGGCGCGGCATACACCCGCACGGTGAGTGTGTGTAGTGTGTGAGCGACATATGCCGGAGTGTGAGTAGTGTAGGCAACATCCGTCGCTGCACCCGCCCTCCCCGCGCGCGCAGAGGCGCGGCATACACCCGCACGGTGAGTGTGTGTAGTGTGTGAGCGACATATGCCGGAGTGTGAGTAGTGTAGGCAACATCCGTCGCTGCACCCGCCCTCCCCGCGCGCGCAGAGGCGCGGCATACACCCGCACGGTGAGTGTGTGTAGTGTGTGAGCGACATATGCCGGAGTGTGAGTAGTGTAGGCAACATCCGTCGCTGCACCCGCCCTCCCCGCGCGCGCAGAGGCGCGGCATACACCCGCACGGTGAGTGTGTGTAGTGTGTGAGCGACATATGCCGGAGTGTGAGTAGTGTAGGCAACATCCGTCGCTGCACCCGCCCTCCCCGCGCGCGCAGAGGCGCGGCATACACCCGCACGGTGAGTGTGTCTAGTGTGTGAGCGACATATGCCGGAGTGTGAGTAGTGTAGGCAACATCCGTCGCTGCACCCGCCCTCCCCGCGCGCGCAGAGGCGCGGCATACACCCGCACGGTGAGTGTGTGTAGCGTGTGAGCGACATATGCCGGAGTGTGAGTAGTGTAGGCAACATCCGTCGCTGCACCCGCCCTCCCCGCGCGCGCAGAGGCGCGGCATACACCCGCACGGTGAGTGTGTGTAGTGTGTGAGCGACATATGCCGGAGTGTGAGTAGTGTAGGCAACATCCGTCGCTGCACCCGCCCTCCCCGCGCGCGCAGAGGCGCGGCATACACCCGCACGGTGAGTGTGTCTAGTGTGTGAGCGACATATGCCGGAGTGTGAGTAGTGTAGGCAACATCCGTCGCTGCACCCGCCCTCCCCGCGCGCGCAGAGGCGCGGCATACACCCGCACGGTGAGTGTGTGTAGCGTGTGAGCGACATATGCCGGAGTGTGAGTAGTGTAGGCAACATCCGTCGCTGCACCCGCCCTCCCCGCGCGCGCAGAGGCGCGGCATACACCCGCACGGTGAGTGTGTGTAGTGTGTGAGCGACATATGCCGGAGTGTGAGTAGTGTAGGCAACATCCGTCGCTGCACCCGCCCTCCCCGCGCGCGCAGAGGCGCGGCATACACCCGCACGGTGAGTGTGTGTAGTGTGTGAGCGACATATGCCGGAGTGTGAGTAGTGTAGGCAACATCCGTCGCTGCACCCGCCCTCCCCGCGCGCGCAGAGGCGCGGCATACACCCGCACGGTGAGTGTGTGTAGCGTGTGAGCGACATATGCCGGAGTGTGAGTAGTGTAGGCAACATCCGTCGCTGCACCCGCCCTCCCCGCGCGCGCAGAGGCGCGGCATACACCCGCACGGTGAGTGTGTGTAGCGTGTGAGCGACATATGCCGGAGTGTGAGTAGTGTAGGCAACATCCGTCGCTGCACCCGCCCTCCCCGCGCGCGCAGAGGCGCGGCATACACCCGCACGGTGAGTGTGTGTAGTGTGTGAGCGACATATGCCGGAGTGTGAGTAGTGTAGGCAACATCCGTCGCTGCACCCGCCCTCCCCGCGCGCGCAGAGGCGCGGCATACACCCGCACGGTGAGTGTGTGTAGTGTGTGAGCGACATATGCCGGAGTGTGAGTAGTGTAGGCAACATCCGTCGCTGCACCCGCCCTCCCCGCGCGCGCAGAGGCGCGGCATACACCCGCACGGTGAGTGTGTGTAGTGTGTGAGCGACATATGCCGGAGTGTGAGTAGTGTAGGCAACATCCGTCGCTGCACCCGCCCTCCCCGCGCGCGCAGAGGCGCGGCATACACCCGCACGGTGAGTGTGTGTAGTGTGTGAGCGACATATGCCGGAGTGTGAGTAGTGTAGGCAACATCCGTCGCTGCACCCGCCCTCCCCGCGCGCGCAGAGGCGCGGCATACACCCGCACGGTGAGTGTGTGTAGTGTGTGAGCGACATATGCCGGAGTGTGAGTAGTGTAGGCAACATCCGTCGCTGCACCCGCCCTCCCCGCGCGCGCAGAGGCGCGGCATACACCCGCACGGTGAGTGTGTGTAGTGTGTGAGCGACATATGCCGGAGTGTGAGTAGTGTAGGCAACATCCGTCGCTGCACCCGCCCTCCCCGCGCGCGCAGAGGCGCGGCATACACCCGCACGGTGAGTGTGTGTAGTGTGTGAGCGACATATGCCGGAGTGTGAGTAGTGTAGGCAACATCCGTCGCTGCACCCGCCCTCCCCGCGCGCGCAGAGGCGCGGCATACACCCGCACGGTGAGTGTGTGTAGTGTGTGAGCGACATATGCCGGAGTGTGAGTAGTGTAGGCAACATCCGTCGCTGCACCCGCCCTCCCCGCGCGCGCAGAGGCGCGGCATACACCCGCACGGTGAGTGTGTGTAGTGTGTGAGCGACATATGCCGGAGTGTGAGTAGTGTAGGCAACATCCGTCGCTGCACCCGCCCTCCCCGCGCGCGCAGAGGCGCGGCATACACCCGCACGGTGAGTGTGTGTAGTGTGTGAGCGACATATGCCGGAGTGTGAGTAGTGTAGGCAACATCCGTCGCTGCACCCGCCCTCCCCGCGCGCGCAGAGGCGCGGCATACACCCGCACGGTGAGTGTGTGTAGTGTGTGAGCGACATATGCCGGAGTGTGAGTAGTGTAGGCAACATCCGTCGCTGCACCCGCCCTCCCCGCGCGCGCAGAGGCGCGGCATACACCCGCACGGTGAGTGTGTGTAGTGTGTGAGCGACATATGCCGGAGTGTGAGTAGTGTAGGCAACATCCGTCGCTGCACCCGCCCTCCCCGCGCGCGCAGAGGCGCGGCATACACCCGCACGGTGAGTGTGTGTAGCGTGTGAGCGACATATGCCGGAGTGTGAGTAGTGTAGGCAACATCCGTCGCTGCACCCGCCCTCCCCGCGCGCGCAGAGGCGCGGCATACACCCGCACGGTGAGTGTGTGTAGCGTGTGAGCGACATATGCCGGAGTGTGAGTAGTGTAGGCAGCATCCGTCGCTTCCGGCGCGTGAGTGGTGCGCGAAGTGCGGATATAAAAGTAAGCAACTTGACGGCCCGCTTGGTGTAATGGTCAAGATGTTGCCTATTACGCAAGAGGTCGCGGGTTCGATCCCCGCACAGGACAAACACAAACATTTGTGTGCTGGAACATGTCTGTTTCTCCTGGTCTGGGTGTTATATGTATCTATTTAAGTATATTTGTAATACCATTGTTGATTCTGATGTCTGTAACACAAGTGCTTAAGCTACTTAACACGGAGTCAGATCGATGTATGTGATGTTGTGAAATATTTATTTATTATTATTATTTATTATTTATTTCCCAGCGGCTGGCGAGATCCCAGACAGCCCAGAGACGCCACACCAGCAGTCGGACCACGACAGTGACTCGTCCGTCTTCGATACGGTCAAGAGCCCCACCAGCCACACCTCCATAGATCAGCTCGATCAGGTAAGAGCGTCTTCTTCATAATTGCGAAAGGAGTCAACAGTGATCTACCTGTTATGTAAAAGGGAGGCAAACGAGCAAGATCCTCATTGTCATCATATTGTTCTTCATCATCCTCGGACATTGCCTCGGAGCCCAGAGTACGCTATGACTATGGTCCTGAATTGACCAGCCTGGTTAATACATGTACACTTAGTATGGTCTTATGGTGATAGCCAGCACATACGTCATACTTGTAATCAGATGCCACCTTTAGGGTTTGGTCGGCTGGCCAAAAGACTATGTCGATTTCGCGTCTATTAACCAAACATGATAATTAATATTATTTTTCAAGTAAGTCTATTACCAGGTTTGGTTGGTGGATGGGAAAAAAAGAAGCAAATTTGAGGCAATGCCGTTTAAATTTAGGGTGGACTTGGAATAATGTTTATTATTCTTTCTGATTTCGAAGCAGTTACTGCATGTTACTAATTGTTACTGCTTGTTTCTTTGAACACGCGTAGGCGTACTTTATTCAAATTCACAATATTTTATTTTTGAATTTACAGAATGGAACGCATCCGTTGGGATCTAGTTCTTCTGTCACGAGTGGTTCTAGCGGGTACAAGGTAAATATTACTTCAACGTTTTACCTTTAGTACACTTTCGAAGCATAATTCCTTCCTGAATAATTATTTATTCAAGTTTAATTTAATATTTAAAAGACGGTCCCGAAAACAGACCCTGCAGCACTCCCATTATTAAAAACAGTTTACTATTATTTATAGTTAATAAATCTTCTTAAATCAGTTGATCAACTTCAACTAAATTAAGTTCAAAGTTTTCACAGCTTTATCATGAAACCACTTTGTATTTATTCGCTGGAGTTCAATATTCACACAGTCAAAGGCTTTTCATAAATCGTAAACGGTTACCATAATGCATTTTTCAGTAGAAATGAGTTCGTAGACATTAGAGAAGGTTCTGGGGGCCCCACATTTACCATACAAGAGGTTAAGAGGTCCATATACCCAGGCCCCTAATGGGTGAAAGACGGCCCTGGATCTCATCTATAGAAAATAAGGTCGTGGCACTTATTGCCTTAAAATATAGTTGAATTTTGTACAAAGTCATCTGTACCAGAAGTCTTATGAGAAAAACTTTAAATATTGTTAAGAATTAGGTTAATAACACTGTCGTCAGCCATACTCGTCGATCCATCGTGAACCGTACTGTAATATACGTAATGACAGTCGTGCGATTGCAGCAAAGTGTCCGGAGCCGGCGCGCCGCCGAGCCAGCCTCCACCTCACTCGACCACGAGATTATGAGCTGCGGCCGCGACAGGGATCTGCCCGGTGAGTAGCAGCTCCATCATCCTCATCTTCATCTTCTTCATTATCATCTTCTTCATTGTCATTGGCTTTATCATCGTTATCCCCATCATCACAATCATAATCATCATCATTATTACCAACATTGTCATCATCATCATCATCATCATTGTCTTCATCATCGTCGTCTTCATTATCATTGGCTTCATCATCTTCACCATTACCTGGTTAGTAAATGCACGAAGGAACGGTTCGAGCAATGGAGCCAGCCTCCACCTCACTCAACCACGAGATTATGAGCTGCGGCCGCGACAGGGATCTGCCCGGTGAGTGCTAAGCCAACATCATCATCATCTTTATCTTCTTTATCATCGTCATCATCATAATCATCATCACAATCACCACCATTATCACCAACATTATCAACATCATCATCATCATCATCTTTATCACCCAATGAGTAATTAAACGAATTAACGTGTAAAGCAATGGAGCCAGCCTCCACCTCACTCGACCACGAGATTATGAGCTGCGGCCGCGACAGGGATCTGCCCGGTGAGTTGCAACTCATCATCATTGGCTCCATTATAATCGGCTTCAGCATCATCGTCATTATCACCAACATGGCCATCATCATCATCGGCTTCAACATCATCGTCTTAATCATTATCATCATTATTATCACCAAAATTGCCATCATCACCATCATCGTTTTCATCATCATTGGCTTCACCATCAGCATCTTCTTCTTCCTCGCCATCATAATCATCATCATCATAATTAACAACATTTCCATCATCATCATCATTGTCTTCATCATTGTCATCTTCATTATCATTGGTTTCATCGTCTTCACCATTACCTAGTAAGTGAATGCACGAAATCGGTTGGAGCGATGGAGCCAGTCTCCAACTCTCCACCTCACTCGACCACGAGATTGTGAGCTGCGGCCGCGACAGGGACCTGCCCGGTGAGGGACAAGCCAACATCATCATCATCATCGTCATCTTCATCATCATTGACTTCATCATCGTCATAATCATAATCACTATCACCAACATGGCCATCATCATCGTCATCATCATCTTCATTGTCGTCTTCACTATCATTGGCTTCATCATCTTCACCATTACCTAGTTAATGAATGCACGAAGGAAAGTTGGGGCAATGGAGCCAGCCTCCACCTGACTCGACCACGAGATTATGAGCTGTGGCCGCGACAGGGATCTGCCCGGTGAGTGCTAAGCTAACATTATCATCGTCTTCATCACCATCAACAAGCTTATGGTCATCATCGGTTTCATCATCATCGTTTGAATTATCATCGTCATTATAGTCATCATCATCAACATTTCCTACTTAGTGAATGCATGAAAAATCCTCGTCTGCCCATCATAGTCTTCATCGTCGTCTTAAATGTCAACAATAGCATTATTTATCATCATTTATAACATCATTATCATAACTTTTATCATCATCATCAGCATTATTATTATCATCGTACGCCTCCCTCAGTGGGTGGGTTACGCCCATAGTTACTACACTCGGATCGACTTTATTACTAAATCAGTTGCGGAATGTTCGACAAAGAATCGGAATCCAAATTTTAAATATGCACCATGTCGGTGTATACCACAACACTACCCGGATTGGTGATCACCAATCAGCATTTGACAAGCGTAGTAATCAAACCAAAATCCATCTTCGAAATCAAGCCTTTGCCCTGCAGTAGCATATTAATAGGCTGACACTTTACTTTATATATTCGCAGGTACACACACGAAACGCTCGTCATCCGAATGCCGAGACCCCACTTCTTCGCCTCGACGAGGACTCGAATCCCGCGAGTCCAGTCTCAAGGACTCTCTTCGACGCAACAGTTCGCTTCGAGACAGGGGGCGGGAGAGGGACCTTCCCCCGGCTTCGCTTGCGTGAGGGGGCGACCTGTGGGGCGACCGTCAAGTGGGGCCTCGCCAAGATCGCTAACTGTGTGTATCAGTTACTGTTTTTATAAATTGTCAGGGAAATTACAGTACAGGAGTTTTCGGAGACTGTCGAATGAGGGATGGTCCCCCTTTGTCACCCCTTTGTCACGTTTGGGGGCCATTGACGCGTCGAGACTCAAGTGGGGCACCGCGAAGCTAACTGTGTGTATCAGTTACTGTTTTTATAAATTGTCAGGTTAATTATAGTACAGAAACGTACTAACCTTTTCAGAGACTGTCAAATGAGGGATGGTCCCCCTTTGTCACGTTTGGGGGCCATCAACGTGCCTAGTTTCAAGTGGGGGCGCGCGAAGCTTTTACATAACTTACTTAAGAAGCAGTTTATAAATTATCAAGTTACTTACTGGTACAGCCCCATGTCTTAACCCACGCCCCTCCCCCCATAGACTCCTTAATAATAACATAATAGTTTGGTGTTTGCTGAATTAATTATTTTATTTCATTTCATTTATTTCACATAGGATATGCGACAAGAGTATTTCAATAAATCTATCAAAATTATTTTATTAAGTTAATGGTTTATAGGCAGGTTTTTTGAGAAACTTGTCTCTTTTTCTTTTATTTTCTCATTCTTTCTTTCTTTCTTTATTCTTTCCTCAACTCTCGCAAGGCCCACTTAAGACTCGACGTGCATACAATAAGACTTACACTAGAAATAAATACCACAAGTGTTTTGGTGTATTCATTCTTTCACTAATACATGCGTGGCTACTTGCAAATAAATTGATGTGTGTGTGTGCAGTCAACACTTGCAGTTCAAAAATAGCTCACCACACTTATGTCACCTGACATAAGGGCGGTACAGTGTGTAAAATATTCCGTCTGACGATATTTTGTCTGCACATGTGTGTGAGTTTAAAAAATAAAGTTATATTAACGGAGTTTGGCAATAATATTAAAGATTTTTATATGACAGAAATCTGATACGACCGTAGAGAGATCTGGCGCAGGACCAACCGCTTAACGTGCTATCCGACGCACGGGAGTTTAATGGCACGGCCAACTTACTATTTTGAAATGTAATACTGTAATTCTAAGGTCGAAATCACAAAAAAAAAGAAACACACACACACCATCAACTTTTTGCAAGTAAATTAAGCAAAAGTGAAGTTTCTCATAAAAACTAGATTTCACTATAGCTTCTTTATCGACACTAAATTTCCTTTTTACGTGATGTCTCATAAAATAATGTCTAAAAAAGTGTTCAAAGTAGTAGCAGTTAAAGAGCTCAGTTGGGGAGGGTATGAGGTTTGAAAGGCAGGCAACACATCAGCGACCCTTGTGCGGTTGTTGATGTCCATGGGCGGCGGTGATCACTTACCATCAGATGACGCTCTTGTTCGTTTGCCTCCCTCTTACATGAGAAAAGTAGTTCTTCAAGAAATTGGTCTACCAGTTTTTACACTTTGTTATGTGTAAGAAAAATAACCAATTAGGTTGATTTTATATCCTTTTGCAAATTATTTTCAACCTATGTTGTTTCATCAATTTCTTGGCTGGACGTTACAAGTTTTCATTAAAATAAAATTTCGACATTTGGCAGTTATAGGCACCGTGCGTAGCGATGACTCTGCCATCTTGTGACTCATATTCGAACTGACCAAGCTAAATGTCAATCTCAATGTCGGTAATTCTACTGTCAAACCACGGAAAACACCGTGCCTCATTCTGCCATCTAGTGACTCGAATTCGAACTGACCAAGGTAAATGTCAAATTTTACTGTCAAACCACAGAAAAAAAATCGGGATTTTAGCGCCCTCTATAGTTTCTGCACGGTGCCTATATTTAGCGTTTGACAGTAATATTCTGACATTTGACAGTTATACTTTGGCTTTTGACAGTTTCGATTGTATAACACTTTTTACATCATTTTATTGGACATTCAGTGTAGGAATTGATTAATAAATTTTGGCTTCCATCTGGCCATTTAATAGGCCAAAATGTTCGTGAGATTGGTTTAAGTAACTAAATACCGTATTTTCAAAGTATATTCTCTAATGTAGAAAATAAAATGGTATTTAATTTATTAATTATTCGTAAGATCATTAAAATAAATATAGGATCTTCCAAAGACTTATTTTAAAATTCCTTTCACACTGTAGTAAGCTTTAGTTTATATGGTGGAATTATGTGACATGCAATAAATATATTGAATTGAATTGAATTGAATTAAGTTAATTTAAATGCAGCAAGAGTGGATTGAAATATGAAGCAAAATTGTGACTTTATCGAACAAAAGCTACATTAATTTAATTAAAATTAAACTGTACGGTATTAAGTTACCAAAACCACAATTTAAATAAATAAATAAAATAAAAAACTCCCAGTCGGTCGCCGATGATTTTTATAACTATACATACTGTACTTAGTAAGCTTAAACAAATGTGTGTTAATAATATATTATATAAATGAAAAAAAAACTATATAAAAAGTTTAAATATACGAAGCCGGCCATTTATCTTAAAGTAAATGCTATTCCCAGTACTGAAATGTGCGTAGTTAGGCACATAAGTTATAATCCTTGCAGAGTGGACACTCCATAGTTTGAACTGTCAGTAATACGTCAAGACCTGTCAGTTAGCTGTCACTTTGACATAAGGTATATGCTAAACTCCCTTGTAAATGTCAAATTGTAATAACATTTAAGTCTTTATCCACGCCTATCGATGATAAAGATTTAATATAAATAATGTTTTTCTAGCCGAATTTGGGCCATGGTGAAAGAGATAGCGTAATACAAGAGTGAGAATAATTTAGATCAATGATTCCCAAACTATTGACTGTTAATATTGGGGGCGTTTGGCAGAAAAGAGCGTTTGCAAGCGTTTACTAGCGCTAAAAACCAAACTGTCAGTTTTCGGTCAGGACGTGTTTGCTAACTGTCAGTTTACTGTGTTACCGCTTTACAATCATTTTGTTTACAAACGCTTCCTAGCGCTTTTTTCTGCCAAACGCCCCCATTCTCTTCAAGATTTGTCAACTGTCATTTTGACATTTAAGAATAAATAAAATTGATGACAGCTTTTTATACCGTATACTGTGGAGTTTCTACTTGTTATTAACTTGTGTATTTAAGGCCTGATTAGAGTTGAATTTCGCGTGTCATAACGACTTCTTTTCATATTGGTACAACTTTATTAAGGAATACAATTGGTTTTTCAGTATAAAAGCGATATTTAAAAGCTACTTATCCCATGTTTAACACATGGTTCTATTTCGTAAATCAGTTTGGGAATGTTGCTTGATAAATTGTATTTTAAAAGTATTAAAATAAGTTGATATTATTCATTAAAAAAAGTCTAATTAAGCAATGTCAAAATAACTTTATCACAGACTAAGATTAATATTCTATAACCCAAAGCCACTTTCTAACAAGTAAGTTGTATATGAAAACGCGTCACAATGGCACGCGATTTTAGACTCTGCTGATATTTTTGCATATGAAATGTTTTTATAGTGATGTATGAATGTCCTGCCTCCCTGGTTTACTGCCATACTAACCGCTTAAGTATTTGGACGTGGTTGGGTTATGATGATCTTAACTATTTCAATTCTTAACCCAAAAGTCAACTGGTAGAGAATCTCTTGAGGCATTGAGACTGCCTTTTGTATTTTTTAATGACGTGTAGTTTCAATAAATAAATAAAAACAAAAAGATTAAATTGTGTGGCTTTAACCATCTGTATGGATTTTTGAAGAGCTACATATTTCATTTGATTTTTACGCATTTCAGGAATCAAATCAATTATTCCAAACGCTTTTGTTACTCCAAAGTTGCGAGAAATTATTTCAAAATGACTAATATCAGAAAATTACCTTCAATAACATAATTATTGTGATCTTGTATTTCTTGTGCAATGATTTTATTTCGAAAAGTTGGAATAATTGCAGGAAAGCAAACAAATTATTAAAGAAAATCTAACCTAACCATGTCTATAAGTAGATAATGTAAATAGACAGCTAAATATCAGTAATCGGCCGCTAATATTTATCTAAGTAGGTAAAAAATTAGGTAAAAAAATCAATAATAATATTAAAGCTCTCGTGAAATGGGCATTGATAAAATTGTGTTAACATTGGGTGGGCTGAAGTAAAGCAAAATATTTTTTCTTCGAAGCATATGGATATTTTAGCGGTCGAATACAAAACTAGATGAAAAATTAGAACCTTTCGTTTGATTTAAATCGCCAAAAATACGCAACGATCAAAATGTATTTTTGATTTTGGTTAAAATCAAAATGACGATTTGTTTAACCGACTTCAAAAAAGAAGGAGGTTCTCAATTCGTCAATATGTATAATATTTTTTTTTAGATTAATTGATTAATTAACTTTTTCTAATACATTGTTTTGAAATAACAATCAAAACTGTCAGATGAAATAAATCTTTGTTAATTTTTTTGCACGTGGCGTATTCCAAATACCTACAATTGAATAGATACATAAAAAACACAACTTTATGAAAGGGCATTAAAGTTCATTTTAGCGATTGTAAATTTTTGTATTTATCAATACTGTTATATAATATTGGTTCCATGTAAATAAGTATAGTCTGTGTGGATTAGATATGTTCAGTAAATCTATCTATCTAGATAGATATAGGATGAATGAAAGTACACGCACATTCGTGATTGTATAAAATAAGATGCGTTTTGTCGAGTTTGAAGAGTCGCATATAATGAAATAAATAGTTGTGACAATTGCTTTTTAGTGCATATATTTTAATACTGTATCTATGGATTTGTAATTAAATTTGAAAATTGTAATTTTTCATGTGAAGGAATGTATTTTATGAGCACTGATATGGAAAAGTAGGATTTGACTTGATCTTAAGTAAATTTTGTCGATTTTTCTTTGGAATTATTCAACTCTCGGGAAAAGGTGTATCATTTAAATTATCTAACAGGAAAATAATCACTCATACAGCACTCATATTAAACAATGACTAAAAGAAAAAGTCATTTTCTGAAAATAACTAATAAAAATTAGACAAACAAGTTGGAAACGGTATGTAATTGTAAAAAAAAGAACTAAAAAATCGGCAAAATATACTAATGTTATTTCTTGGTATATGTCACTATAATACGTTTAAATATGGGTTTTTATCACAATATCAGGGGTTTATAAAAGCGATATTCAAACTACATAGGAAATGGAAAAATCTGACAATGTAGGTACAATAACTGAATAGTTTGAGAACCCCTGACTTCATATTAAAGTCATACCAACAATCATACTAGATTTGCTTATACTTTGCACTGGATTTAAATCTGTCTTCAAGAGATATTTTACGAAATCAGTTTATCACACAAAACATTTGTAACATTAGGACTTATAATAAAAATTATGAAACAAGTTTGTCTTGAAATTTTCAGTGAATTATACGTCTTTATTCCTAATTTCAAAAGAATAACTGACTCTTAAAATATCGCTTGGAATTCTTATAATCATTCACGTTAGTAAAAAATCACGATTAAAATATCCGTTGTATTTTATATAGATAGGTAATTTATATAGAGAATTTGAAGTGCTTTCATATGGTTACTTCCAGGAGGAAAATAAACAAGGAATGTGTAGCTTTGCATATATTTAAATCGTAAGATATGCCCTGACTGCAGAAATCTAAGTCATTTTTCGATTGACATGATGAACGTTGGTTACTTAGGATAAGAAGACGCAGTCGCTTCAAATTTCAGTGCCAATTTCTGAGCTGGTAGAAGTATGGCCAGGGCATGTCTAGCGATTTAAATCTATGTAACTTTGGGTCTAATGCTATATCCCCATATGCTCTATATGGGGAAGGCTGGTGATAAATCCCATTCACTAATTTTTATAGTTCAATACAGTATGATTGCATCTTATTCGAATTTGATCCTTACCACATTCACAATAATTATGAAAAAAAATGATTATTAAGCTACACATTCTTTGGGTAAAGAGTGGCATTTGAATCTTAACATTTTTTCATTTTGGTTTTTTCATTCCCGTATCAATCCACAAACCTAAAAATATCAGTAAAAATAAATTATGAGTCAAAAAATAATCAAAGAAGAAATATCGAATTTTTGGTACTTTTAACCAATATCAGTAAAATAATATCTCTTGAGCTCAGTTAGGGAGAGCATGCGGTTTTTAAAGGCAGGCAACGCATTTGCAACCCTTGTACGATTGTTGATGTCCATGGGCAGCGGTGATCACTTACCATCAGTTGACCATATAGTTCCTTTGCCTCCCTATCACAAAAAAAAAGTTAAAAAAATATAGATTGAAATGAAGTTAAGATATAAATGCCACTGGTTAGTTATAGTAGGAACTAATTGTACTGGTTTTGATAAATTGTGATTCGTTACTTTTGTACGTTGCGTTATAGGTGCTAGATTAATTTCTTTGTTACGTTTGTTATAATAGTTCATTTTGACTTTTATTAGGCGAATGGTTGGCGGTTTTTGTTACGATTATAAAATTTTACAGTTGATTTGTTGATTTTTTGATCATTATTGACGTAAATCATTATTTTTCTCATACGAAAACATCATGCTGATAATTATCTTAATAATGTGAGACATCTAAATATTGTGTTCGAAGGAATCAATTAATGGTATTAATTCTCTTATAAGGCCTTATTTTATTCAAAAATGTCGTCATATAATGATTAAAATATCATTTATTTCATTTAATTTTCATGTTTCATAATATTTTTCATACGTAGTAGACCTGATCATCACATATCACGGAATAATATTGTATATGTATATTATTTCGTTTGTATGTATATGCAAAATGCGAATATATAAATTATGCAGTATAATTAAAAGATTGAAGTAAATGTATCCGTATGAATGAAAATTACGATTGTCCATTCATAAAAATGTAGGTATTTTATATTTAGTAATTTTTTTAAGTTAGTCAGAAACATGTTTATGAATAAATATAATAATTTAAAAGCAAATATTTATGTATAAATGCCTTTACAAAATGATGTGTATCGTTGATAAAGAAAAAAATAATAATCGTATATATTATATTAAATTAAAAAGAAGTAATTTTGTACTCAATACGATTTTTTAAGGCGTAAAGAAATCTTTTTCATCTGTTTTCCGAGATTTTTATATATTTTGACTTTTAATAGTGATTTATGTATACATTTTTTAAGTTGGTAATATACAGTAAAAAATTTGGCCGACTTTTGTATTGTGTAGTTTGTTTACACCAAAGGGTAGCTCGAATTATAGTCCATTTCCGCTAAGATGATCCCGGTGACACTATTCTTATGTAATAAGACGTTCCGAAAAATCATAAAAACACTTCATAGAACTTATTGCGTTGAAATAAAGTTCAATTTCGTTCAATAAGTAAACCTGTCACAGGAACATCTTAGCTGAAATAGACTATAGAAAGTGTTGTGTATAGAGTTGCAAAAGTTAAACATTGTAAAATGTATAATGACTTTTAAAAGTGAAAATATATAAGAATCCGAGTGGTTTCCCTAATGATATGTGTTCGTAATGTCTGTAATATACTATAATATATGTTTCAGAGGTCTGTGCGAAGACCGATTGGTCAATGTACGTAGAAACCTTTCCGCAGGCCATCCGCTGTAAATTATCTATACTAAGAACTTATGCTATGCTATAATCTACTGTACTGCTTAAGACTTACTGGTTAATATTGAACAAAATAATAAACAATTAAAAAAACATTCTGGTTTTTCATTTTTAACCTTTTAACCGCTACACTTCTCGTGACACACGGCGACAATTTAGGTGCATAGGATTTTAAAATAATAATGTCTGAGATTCATTCGCCACTAGCTTTGGTCACGTCCAATGTGCGCAAAACGGTGAGTACCTCTTTCTGGCGAATAGAAAACGGCATTTGAGGGCCAAGAAGAGGTAACTCAGGTCGAGTAGAGCCGGCAACAATAACACGTGAATTTTCCTCAAATAGAGAAGCGAACAGATTCGCTTTCTTCAGTGAGCGAGTGTTCCATCAGGCTTCAGCAAGGGAGGAAGTCCTTAATTTCAAAGTGATTTTATTTAAGACTAGCGGCCGCCCGCGACTTCGTCCGCGTGGATTTCGATTTCCAATATCCTATGTGTTATTCTGATGTATAAGCTATATTGTGGTAAAGTTTCATTCAAATCCATTCAGTAGTTTTTACGTGAAAGAGTAACAAACATCCATACATCCATACATACAAACTTTCGCCTTTATAATAGTAGTAGGATGACTGTCATTGTTTTCCTGTCATTTAATAGAGAGTTTTAAATCTTACAATTGACTCTAACAATCGATGCAATAAAAGTGCAGGGTCCAACTTTTACGGAATTTGGTCGATTCGATTACCGGGTGCGGACGATAAAGAAAAAATCTTTGAATGCAGCGTCATTTCTTTTCGAAAATAAAAGAATGTTTCCTTTGAGTACAATAATTGTCTATCTGAAGAATAAATATAAAGAGTACTTCCCCTCCTGGGGGCATTACAAAATTCCACCCTGTATTATGATTTGTTGCTTACAAGACCTTGTATAATTTTAAAAATAATAAATCTATACTTAAATATAAAGCTGAAGAATTTGTTTGTTTGTATGTTTGTTTGTTTGTTTGAACGTGCTAATCTCAGGAACTATTGGTCCGATTTGAAAAAAATATTTTTGTAGCCCATATGACGAGGAAGGCTTAAAGCTATAATATAACTGAAATCCACGCGGACGGAGTCGCGCGCAGTCTTTAGTATGGCGATAGTAAGGGGAGGCCTATATCCAGCAGTGGCCTACGATAGGCTGATCATGAGTGCGTAACAGAAAAACCAAAATAACAACAGTTACGCAAAGAGGAACGAAACTTTTAAAAAATTGGTACCAATTTCGTTTGGGAATATTATATCAAATAATAAGTAAGTAAGTATTTTATAAAACTGCAAATATCTCGAAAACTATGCGTCGTACGTAAAATCTGATGACATTTTTGATCCCCTCTTAGGAATACCCATTAGATATTTTAGACCTATCCGATGACCTCACCCAAAAAGGTCAAGGACGAGGTCGACTTTTTATCTGCATTAAAAATCAGTTCAATTTCGGTGACAACTTTACCTACATTAAAATTAAAATAAAATTTTATAAAACTGCAAATATCTCGAAAACTATGCGTCGTACGTCAAATCTGATGACATTTTTGATCCCCTCTTAGGAATACCCATTAGATATTTTAGACCTATCCGATGACCTCACCTAAAGAGGTCAAGGACGAGGTCGACTTTTTATCTGCATTAAAAATCAGTTCAATTCGGTGACAACTTTACCTACATTAAAATTAAAATAAAATTTTATAAAACTGCAAATATCTCGAAAACTATGCGTCGTACGTCAAATCTGATGACATTTTTGATCCCCTCTTAGGAATACCCATTAGATATTTTAGACCTATCCGATGACCTCACCTAAAAAGGTCAAGGACGAGGTCGACTTTTTATCTGCATTAAAAATCAGTTCAATTCGGTGACAACTTTACCTACATTAAAATTAAAATAAAATTTTATAAAACTGCAAATATCTCGAAAACTATGCGTCGTACGTCAAATCTGATGACATTATTGATCCCCTCTTCGGAATACCCATTAGATATTTTAGACCTATCCGATGACCTCACCCAAAAAGGTCAAGGACGAGGTCGACTTTTTATCTGCATTAAAAATCAGTTCAATTCGGTGACAACTTTACCTACATTAAAATTAAAATAAAATTTTATAAAACTGCAAATATCTCGAAAACTATGCGTCGTACGTCAAATCTGATGACATTTTTGATCCCCTCTTAGGAATACCCATTAGATATTTTGGACCTATCCGATGACCTCACCCAAAAAGTTCAAGGACGAGGTTGACTTTTTATCTGCATTAAAAATCAATTCAATTTCGGTAACAACTTTACCTACATTAAAAATTTAAAATTAAAATAAAATTTTATAAAACTGCAAATATCTCGAAAACTATGCGTCGTACGTCAAATCTGATGACATTTTTGATCCCCTCTTAGGAATACCCATTAGATATTTTAGACCTATCCGATGACCTCACCTAAAAAGGTCAAGGACGAGGTCGACTTTTTATCTGCATTAAAAATCAGTTCAATTCGGTGACAACTTTACCTACATTAAAATTAAAATAAAATTTTATAAAACTGCAAATATCTCGAAAACTATGCGTCGTACGTCAAATCTGATGACATTTTTGATCCCCTCTTAGGAATACCCATTAGATATTTTAGACCTATCCGATGACCTCACCTAAAAAGGTCAAGGACGAGGTCGACTTTTATCTGCATTAAAAATCAGTTCAATTCGGTGACAACTTTACCTACATTAAAATTAAAATAAAATTTTATAAAACTGCAAATATCTCGAAAACTATGCGTCGTACGTCAAATCTGATGACATTTTTGATCCCCTCTTAGGAATACGCATTAGATATTTTGGACCTATCCGATGACCTCACCCAAAAAGTTCAAGGACGAGGTTGACTTTTTATCTGCATTAAAAATCAATTCAATTTCGGTAACAACTTTACCTACATTAAAAATTTAAAATTAAAATAAAATTTTATAAAACTGCAAATATCTCGAAAACTATGCGTCGTACGTCAAATCTGATGACATTTTTGATCCCCTCTTAGGAATATCCATTAGATATTTTAGACCTATCCGATGACCTCACCTAAAAAGGTCAAGGACGAGGTCGACTTTTTATCTGCATTAAAAATCAGTTCAATTCGGTGACAACTTTACCTACATTAAAATTAAAATAAAATTTTATAAAACTGCAAATATCTCGAAAACTATGCGTCGTACGTCAAATCTGATGACATTTTTGATCCCCTCTTAGGAATACCCATTAGATATTTTGGACCTATCCGATGACCTCACCCAAAAAGTTCAAGGACGAGGTTGACTTTTTATCTGCATTAAAAATCAATTCAATTTCGGTAACAACTTTACCTACATTAAAAATTTAAAATTAAAATAAAATTTTATAAAACTGCAAATATCTCGAAAACTATGCGTCGTACGTCAAATCTGATGACATTTTTGATCCCCTCTTAGGAATACCCATTAGATATTTTAGACCTATCCGATGACCTCACCTAAAAAGGTCAAGGACGAGGTCGACTTTTTATCTGCATTAAAAATCAGTTCAATTCGGTGACAACTTTACCTACATTAAAATTAAAATAAAATTTTATAAAACTGCAAATACATATCTCGAAAACTATGCGTCGTACGTCAAATCTGATGACATTTTTGATCCCCTCTTAGGAATACCTATTAGATATTTTAGACCTATCCGATGACCTCACCTTAAAAGGTCAAGGACGAGGTCGACTTTTTATCTGCATTAAAAATCAGTTCAATTCGGTGACAACTTTACCTACATTAAAATTAATAATAAAATTTTATAAAACTGCAAATATCTCGAAAACTATGCGTCGTACGTCAAATCTGATGACATTTTTGATCCCCTCTTAGGAATACCCATTAGATATTTTGGACCTATCCGATGACCTCACCCAAAAAGGTCAAGGACGAGGTTGACTTTTTATCTGCATTGAATATCATAAAATATTCCCAAACGTTAGTTTACTTACTACTCCCTGTTCGACACACCTGCTCATCAAAAAAAAAAATGTCATCAGATTTGACGTACGACGCATAGTTTTCGAGATATTTGCAGTTTTATAAAATTTTATAAAACTGCAAATATCTCGAAAACTATGCGTCGTACGTCAAATCTGATGACATTTTTGATCCCCTCTTAGGAATACCCATTAGATATTTTAGACCTATCCGATGACCTCACCCAAAAAGGTCAAGGACGAGGTCGACTTTTTATCTGCATTAAAAATCAGTTCAATTTCGGTGACAACTTTACCTACATTAAAATTAAAATAAAATTTTATAAAACTGCAAATATCTCGAAAACTATGCGTCGTACGTCAAATCTGATGACATTTTGTTTGATGTAGCGTACGTTTCAACATGAGTGAAGATGACATTATTGATGAGCAGGTGTGTCGAACAGGGAGTAGTAAGTAAACTAACGTTTGGGAATATTTTATGATATTCAATGCAGATAAAAAGTCAACCTCGTCCTTGACCTTTTTGGGTGAGGTCATCGGATAGGTCCAAAATATCTAATGGGTATTCCTAAGAGGGGATCAAAAATGTCATCAGATTTGACGTACGACGCATAGTTTTCGAGATATTTGCAGTTTTATAAAATTTTATTTTAATTTTAATGTAGGTAAAGTTGTCACCGAAATTGAACTGATTTTTAATGCAGATAAAAAGTCGACCTCGTCCTTGACCTTTTTGGGTGAGGTCATCGGATAGGTCTAAAATATCTAATGGGTATTCCTAAGAGGGGATCAAAAATGTCATCAGATTTGACGTACGACGCATAGTTTTCGAGATATTTGCAGTTTTATAAAATTTTATTTTAATTTTAAAATTTTAATGTACATAGGTAAAGTTGTTACCGAAATTGAATTGATTGTTAATGCAGATAAAAAGTCAACCTCGTCCTTGACCTTTTTGGGTGAGGTCATCGGATAGGTCTAAAATATCTAATGGGTATTCCTAAGAGGGGATCAAAAATGTCATCAGATTTGACGTACGACGCATAGTTTTCGAGATATTTGCAGTTTTATAAAATTTTATTTTAATTTTAATGTAGGTAAAGTTGTCACCGAATTGAACTGATTTTTAATGCAGATAAAAAGTCGACCTCGTCCTTGACCTTTTTAGGTGAGGTCATCGGATAGGTCTAAAATATCTAATGGGTATTCCTAAGAGGGGATCAAAAATGTCATCAGATTTGACGTACGACGCATAGTTTTCGAGATATTTGCAGTTTTATAAAATTTTATTTTAATTTTAATGTAGGTAAAGTTGTCACCGAAATTGAACTGATTTTTAATGCAGATAAAAAGTCGACCTCGTCCTTGACCTTTTTGGGTGAGGTCATCGGATAGGTCTAAAATATCTAATGGGTATTCCTAAGAGGGGATCAAAAATGTCATCAGATTTTACGTACGACGCATAGTTTTCGAGATATTTGCAGTTTTATAAAGTTTTATTTTAATTTTAATGTACATAGGTAAAGTTGCCACCGAAATTGAATTGATTTTTAATGCAGATAAAAAGTCAACCTCGTCCTTGACCTTTTTGGGTGAGGTCATCGGATAGGTCTAAAATATCTAATGGGTATAATAATAATATATAAAATTTTATTTGATAAAATATTCCTCTGGGCGAAACTGTTGTTATTTTGGGTTTTTTCTGTTAGGCACTCATGATCAGCGTATCGTAGGCCACTGCTGGATATAGAGCTCCCGTTACTATCGTCATGTCGTCCTAACCTTGAGTTTTTAAGCACTCATGAAGTATCTAGCTTTATTTTTATTTATTTACTAGAGGCCGCGCGCGATTCCGTCCGTGTGGATTTCGGTTATACTATAGCCTAAAGCCTTCCTCGTCATAATGGACTATCTAACACAAAAATATTATTTTCAAATCGGCTCAATAGTTCCTGAAATTAGCGCGTTCAAACAAACAAACAAACAAACATACAAACATACAAATTCTTCAGCTTTATATATTAGTACAGATATACTATGTATTAGACTAATATAATAAAGCTGAAGAGTTTGTTGGTTGTTTTTGAACGCGCTTATCTCAGGAACTTCTGCTTCGAATCGAAAAACATTTATGTGCTGGATAGTCGCATGTGTCGAGAAAGGCTCTATGCAGTGTGTGCGGTAACCGAAATACACGCGGACGGAGTCGCGGGTGGTGGCTAGTAAAGGTATATACTTACTATAATACTTAGCATGTAAAAATGCTTAAAAATAATACACAAAAAGGCCTAGTATGGTGCGCCTATTGTACCTTCTTACTTATCAATACTCCACTACAAAAAATACAATAATATAGGTGTAACAAAAATAATTAAGGTGGCGCGCTGGTGGCATCCTTGATGTTGCAGGTATCCATAGGCTGCGGTACCCGTTTTTTTTTTGTCAGAGGCGGAAAACGAGCTAGCGTGTCGCCTGATGGTAAGCAATCACCGCCGCCCATGGACATCCGCGGTACCAGAGGTATCGTTGATGTGTTGCCGGCCTTAACCCCATACCCTCCCCAACTGAGCTCTGGCAACCTTACTCACCAGCAGAAACATAGCACAACAGTTACGAAGTGCTCCTTCACTGCGTTCTTCTGTAAGGTGGAGGTACTTCCCCAGACGAGCGGCTCATTCGAGTGGAATTTCCCCAGAGCTCTACCTCTCTTCTTTCCATCAGGTGGGCCGCATGCCTGTTTGCCTTAGAGGTTTTAAAAAAAAGTTGACAGGGGCGGTGCGGCCCTGATCAAGCCTGTAATGTTCTAAGCCTAACCAAACTGGGAAAACCAACACTCTAACCACACCAGAAAGGTAGTTTTCGGTTTTAGTCTTGCATTAATGGTTATTAAGGTGGCGCCGGATTCAAATTATTCCTCTTTGCCCCACCAAGGCGCCCACTGGTGGGACAGATTCCACTGCTTCAAAATTTGCAGTGGAATATATTCTAATACTGAATCAATTTATGCACTACCACTACCATTGGGTACAAATTCCCAAATGAACTCAATATTAAACTGGGAATAAATGTAGGTAAACTTGGGAGTTGAACATGAAATAAAACAAACATATTGATTTTCAAATATATTTCAGTAATCAAAATATAATAATAGGCTTAAACATTAATAGTTACAAATCGTATCTCGTGGCATGACCAATCGTTTTACAAAAGAAGCAAAAAACATATTAAAAGATACACAAAATGGAGAAGAAGCCAGAATAATTTATCACAAAAATGTAAACATTCATTTGCCCTATAGCCGAAAAAATAAAAAAAATATTTACAAGCCAAAAATTACAATTTAGAGTATCATAGTTTTTTATACATAAATCGTTAGTGCACTTTATTCACATTGTGAAATTTCGCTTATTATAATTAATAAATTAAAATTAAACAAAGCTTCCTTACCGCTAAGTTGTGAATTTTTACTTTTAACATGTTGTGCACTTAACTTTTTAAACGTCAAAATAAGGTTTAAACATTTTTTTTTATTAAAAATGGCTGTAAGAAATGTTTTGTTTATTATATTTTTTTTCATTCAATAACCTATCACTATTTATTATCATCGGTTATTTTAAAAATTAATACTTTCATTCTGTTTATTAAAATGCGTTACACCTATAAAATATGATTGTATATAAATTATCCAGCTAGGTTTTATGTACAATAGTCTTTTGGGCTACATATTTTAATATTTTTAATTCTTTCCAAACTATAGGTATAGGTGTCGGCAAGCATTGTCGTCAATTTTAGTGACTTAAAAACTACAAAAAAGTCAGTTTATCACAAAAAAAAAGTCGGGAAAATAAAGAAGTGCTTTTCAGGAACTTGATTCTAGAGTATTTACATATTTTTAAACCTTAAAAGTAATTTTATATCACAAATAAAATTCCGAACTATTTTTTTCATATGAGCAATTATATTTTTTTAAACTACTATTGGTCAAGATTGATACGATGTACTTTAAATAGATAAATTAAAGGAAAATGTAGAAGAAGTTAATTCTTATAATATATAAGTTAAATTACCTTCTTGAATAAAAACGGATACAGATATCATTGCCAGCCTTCTATTGTTTAAAAAAATATACGATTTAAAAAAAAACAAAATTTGTTAATTTTGTATAAAAATACCCAAAACACTTAACAAAAAAAAACAGAAGAAAAAAATGCACTAGAAAAAAAAAACATTCCGTATATTAAGACTGTATCCGGCTTTATTATACAAACCAAAAAAAACTACAAAAATTACTCACTACAAAAAAATAAAACATGGACCGTATATTAAGACTGTATCCGGCTTTATTATACAAACCAAAAAAAACTACAAAAATTACTCACTACAAAAAAATAAAACATGGACGTATTTAAAAAAAACTAAAAAGAAAACAATCAATGCTGAGCATATTTTTTCTACATTTATGTCTATCTAATTAATTTAGTCTTAATTTTTAATCTGTATAATATTTAGCATACAGTACAAATTTAATGTATACTTCGAAAGCGCTTTTTTTCTATATATAATTATGTATATTGTTATAGGTAATGTACAAACGACTTCTGTCAACAATTTCTTCTTTTTTTTATCAAAAATCCACCGGCAACAGAGTCATTGTAAACGTCCTATTTTAAAATTAAAAATGGGGAGAAAAAAACCTCAAATACAATTTAAATTACATAAGTAACATTATTTTAAAACGCATATTTATTTTTCATCTCCAACTATACCTTTTTATTTACAATTTGATCACTTTTCTTCGTTTCTTTTTCAACATTGTTTTGTTATCACCTAACCTAAAAATTAATCTTAATACATACAGATGGTAAGACCATTTCGCGGTGAATAATGTCGTTAAAATAATAGTTAATTAATTTTTTACTAGGTAAACAACGTATACATCGAAATACGAAAATCTTATACACCGTTGTGAAATACTCAAACTAGTTTGTTTAAAATGGTATAAGTTTGATTTTTGATTAAAGCACCTTTAATGTCACAATGTCATGTAAACACCATATTTTTGTAGTTGTTTTTTTTTTGTTTAATAACCTTGCTCCCACCTCTACGACACACATGTGGGTCCATGGGTATTTATTCACCTGTAATAGTTGGTCCACGGGTAATAGAATTAAAACTGGGTGATTCTGTAGAGATCGGACCGAAGCCTTCTAAGTTGTGTCTTACTCGTACTATAATTACCTGTTATTTATTACCGTTTAGACACACTAGATCTTTAGTTACACTTAGGCATTATTTACTGAAAATAACCACATCATATTTGCCAAATTGTAGCTGGCTGTTTTAGCAATAATTATAATGTATTTTCGGAATTGCCAAAGTTCACCAAAGATTCTAGATGCATCCGTATTAAATTGAGTAAAAAAATAACCTTTTTAAAAAAACATTGTTTCTCGCCATGAAATGGTTTTACCATAGACCTATGTGCAGTGCAACGAATAAAAAAAAGCTGCCAAAAATCACACTGGAAAATAAGTTGCCAGACTTTAATTTTGGTACGTCACTGGTTTAAGAACTCGCCTTGGCTACGTATTCAAAGAGTTATTTATTGAAAAGTAAATTAGTGAAGGTCCAATGAGGAAATTCTGAGGAAAAATATGGGACCGTCTAGCCATGGCCTTGAATAAAACTAATCCATTTTTTTCCGTGGGTGTCGTAGGAAGCGACTAAGAGACATTCCGGGGGATGGGCAGCAGCGTTTCCCTGTGTTGTATCGTTCACCATACTGCGGTCACCAACCCGCCTGCCCAGCGTGGGGACTATGGACATAACCCCTTCTAGGGAAGTCTATGTCCAGCAGTGGACTACAAAAGACTGATGATGATGAGGCAAAGTTACCAATCAATTAAATATAACTGTCTGAACACATAGCCATTGGACGTTACAAATATGTCATAATGACACACAGCTAACTTCACTTTTCCCGCCAAAATGCACGTTATCACAATAAAAGCGAGACTAATTTATATTTTATAAATACGCTAAGTTTACTAGGGCGTGGCAATGGTTTGTTTCTGCGGGGATTACAAATTATAAGGTCATCGTCTCATAGAGAGTGTTGGGATCCATTTTTAGAAATTGAGAATAACGTCAAATCATGGCCTGAGGTGGAATTCACTAAGCGCAAATGTCATAATCTCACGGTTGTATCAACGGCGACAGTACAAAATTAGTACTAAATTCCTGCTGTCGCCGATGACACAACCGTGAGATTATGACATTTGCGCTTAGTGAATCACAGGGGGGCACAAATAGTGCCCCCCTGTTCCAAATTTAAAACAAAGTTCATGGCAGTTCAGATTCGTAGTCTGGGCAGGAGATAGTAGGCGCTTCCAAACTAAGGCTTTTAAACCAAAATATATAAAAAACCTTCTTTCTGTGTTTCATATTGTAAAACTACATAATCGATAGATAATGTCAGTTAATTTTACTCTCCAAAGAAAACAAAACTTAACCCAATGTTTGACAGTAAGTTTATTGATCGTAACCCATCCCAGACATCGAATCTGAACGTGCAGAGTTTTTTAGCAAATTTATTATTAAGGGCCAACCTAGGAGCTTTCGTTGTAAGAAATTAGAAACCGGTACATATATTAAGAATGTTTTACTTGAAACCATTAAAATACCCACTGGATTGTTAGAGAAGTAATATAACATGATCCCATCAAAAACATTCTGTAAAAAATCTACCCAAGTCTCGATGGAGCTGCTTGCTCATCTCTAAAAAGTAATGAAATCTAGAAAAAATCGTGCCAAGCCTACGGTTCCTTACTACGATTTCTTCATTATTATAGTAAGTGTTGTGTGACTTGGCCGTTGAAGGGAACACAAGGGCACAGGTCAGAACCAGGTGCTCTGTGACAATATTACACCAATCTGTCGCCAGAACCGCTACCCATTGACGATGAAAAATTGCCAATTTGACAACTTTGATTGAATAACAAATGAAAATTTATGCTTGATACTGGATTTGTACCCTTGAGTACCCTTCAACGGCCAAGTCACACAACACTTACTATAATAATGAAGAAATCGTAGTAAGGAACCGTAGGCTTGGCACGATTTTTTCTAGATTTCATTACTTTTTAGAGATGAGCAAGCAGCTCCATCGAGACTTGGGTAGATTTTTTACAGAATGTTTTTGATGGGATTTCACTTCTTTTTGTAGTAACCTTATCTTATTTCTTACTGTGTGATGAAAATTTCTGCGTTCTGGTCTTATCCAGAGATTCTCAAATAGTGGCCTGAAAATGCGGCGAAATGGTTCCAGTAAAGGATGGTACGGCAGTGTTTCCTTCGCGCTTGCCTTGGCGGGGGCACTGCTGTGCCCCCAGATTGACATCGACTGAAGCAGCTAACCAAATAAAATATTTTTTGTCAAGGCGGTATGTCGATTTTTTCAATAGTTTGGTTGGGCTGTTGTGTTATCTAATCAGGGTCACCAGGTACTCCAGATCTTCGATTATGGTAGTTTTTATAGTTTTCCCTTTATGTGGCTATTAAACCCTAACTCTGTACCAAATTTCAGCGCTCTGAGTTTATGGGAAGTACTAGTTCTATTTTGATGATCATGTGTAGGTGAGTGAGTGAGTGTGTGTCATAAATGCGAAACTTTGCTTTCGCTTAACTTCGGAACTATAAGTCCCACAGACTTGAAATTTTGGATTTTAAGTATGTTATCATAGCTTAGTAGATGATGAAAATTTCTGCGTTCTGGTCCAATCCAAAGGTTCTCAAATAGGGGCCTGAAAATGCGGCGAAATGGTTCCAGTAAAGGATGGTACGGCAGTGTTTGCTTCGCGCTCGACTTGGCGGGGGCACTGCCGTGCCCCCAGATTACAATAGAATATAATTTGATCTTGGAGAACTCTTACAAGTTCTTATCAGATGGCCATTGCGTTCTTTTTTATGTCAATAATAATAAAAATATCCTAATTTATGCAAATTAGTGAACAGAAACAACTGAGTTTCGAAATTAAAAATGCTTTTCGTTTTAAATGTCTACATCGACTTCTTAAACTTTTCAAAGATGGCTACCTGCATTGTCATTTTACTTTTTAACCAGTGTCTCAGATTAATCAATCGCATACATGCTCCCTATGTCACGTGTGAGCGTCCATACCAAAACGTCAAAAATTCACCTAACTTTGCGACTAAGTCTGTTTTAATAAAAGACTAGGGCCACGCGGTAACGACGTCAACACACTTGACACTTTAAGCATTGGGAGTACGTGTATTTGCTACCTTGCTCAAACACGCATGACGCATCATTCACAATGAGGAGACAGAAGATAGCATAGGTCAAGGTGTGAAACTATTTGCTGCACGTATTGATATCCATTAATCTGAGACCAGTGTTGTTGTTCAGTCAAAAATGACGTTAAACTTTTTAAAATAACTACGGCGTTTTTCTTTTTTCAAAATGGAGCTGACGTTTAACTTTTTCAAAATGGCGCTGACGTTTTACTTTTTTCTAAGCACACGCAAAGACAAACCAGCCGTTTTGTTAACCGCCTGCGTATCACCTGAGGGCGGCGGCGAGCGCCAGCAGCAGCGTCGCCGGCGCCAGCGCGCAGGACCCGCTGTTGTACTTGCTGCTTTGCTCGCACGTACCTGGGAGAAGGAGATGAAGATTAAATCATACTATCGTACTAATATTATTAATGTCAACCTTATATTTGGACCTTGCATCGCGCATCAGGTCGTCCTGAATGCTAATTATTAAAAAAAAAGTTAAAGTTTAATTGTTTGGATGTTTTTCCGTCAATCACACTGTAAGTTCTGAACGGATTTTGATGAACTTAGGTGATAGAATACTTTTTATCCTAATTAAATGCTCCATGGGAAAAACAGGAATTTTAATAACAGGTAAAAAAAATATAAATTAGACCAAAAAAAATTGGATTTTATTGTTTCAGAATCAAGTTCATTATTTATTGTTGTACTTAGTTACTACTGCCGCAATATCTTCTCTTTGGTTTTTGTATTTTTTGTTGAACACAAAGACACAACCCGGAACTGAACCCGCTTACCGTTAATGGTCAAGTTGTACGCGCGATCGCCGTGCACGCCCGGCACGACGGAGCGGTCGCAGGCGCGGGACACCGCCGACAGAGAGAGAAGCGCCGCGCCGCTGCGGGTTTCTGGGGACACAACATAATCATTTTTATCTATAATATAAAAAAGTGGCTGTGACAGACTGGCGGACATGACGAATCTGTAAGGGTTAATTTTTTTGCCATTTGGCTCCGGAACCCTAAAAATAGGTAAGCGCATAACTCAACAACAACACCTGGACCTTTGTCTATTTTTTTTTAAATGTTCTTTGAAATCCGTGGATGGTTCTTACGGGCGTGAAAAAAATATGACACAACTAAGGGACGGAACCGAACCCATACGGAAAATTACAAGTAAGCGCCATGTGCGCTCTGATTGGCTGAAAAGGCAACGTGTCTCTTCTGTTTCTCAAGTTTTCCACAGACCTAATAATGTTTTATAGTGGCCATGATAGAATAATGTAAAATGTTTTGTCAAAATAGTTGTAGGTGTGTTAGGGTTTTTTTTTTCATTCAAGAATCCATGTTTGTCATACACTGTACATTAAAAGAATATACATAGTTTGGCAGGTCATTTTGCAACTAAGTCTATGGACAATTTCAACATCACATCAACATCGACCAATCAGTCCGTATTCGTATCCGTATCCACGGATCCTGACACCGAATATCCGTTTTCTGATACGTTTCCACGGATCTACATTTCAAGCGATCGGATTGGTAACTATTCTTAACTGTTTCAAAAAATTGTTACCAACATACCGTTAGCATGATGCGCTCGGTACACGAAGCAGAACGTGGCGGGCGGCGAGGACCTCGCGACCGGAGCTGCGACCACGAAGCGGGACCCGCCCTCCCCGCCTTCTGACCAGCTGCCGTAGCAGGTGTACGCTGGGATAACAATAATACGACAATGTAACAAAATTAACGACTGTAACAGAATATTTAAAAATTACAGAATGAATGTGATTACAAAAAAAAATTATTGTAGCAAAACCAAAACTTAAAGCACAGCCTAAGTAGAATGTATACATATGTATATTATGAAAAATGTGATCCAACAAAAATATTTTTTTATGATTTTTACTATAAAAATATTTCAGTCATTCTATAAATCAAATCATTGACTTTTCATGAACTGAACCTTAGGTTCTAAAACTTTTGAAGATTCCCGTTATTATTAAAAAAAGATTTGCCTTATCAAAGTATAGCAACAAAATAGCTTTTTTCATTGATTTATTTTTCGATGAATTAGATAACAATGACACAACTATTTTAAATTGACTAATACAGCGGATTGTAAGTATGACTTTTTATAAATAAACTAGCGGGCGCCCGCGACTTCGTCCGCGTGGATTTCGGTTTCTTTATCACCTGTTTTTCCCGTTAGGGGTGGATTTTTTTAAAAATCTTTAAAAAGGGATGCCTACGTCATATTATCTTTATGAATGCAAAGTCTCAGCCCGATCGGTTAAAAAATGACAAAGTTTCATACTAACGTTCATCCCCTATTTGGCCCCTTGGGGGTTAGAAATTATCAATATGATTGCTTAGGCGATGCCTACGTCATAGTAGCTTTATGTATGCAAAGTCTCAGCCCGATTAGTTTAAAATTTACAAAGTTTCATACTTAAGTTCATCCCTTATTTTACCCCCTTGGGGGTTAGAATTTATCAATATTATTGCTTAGGCGATGCCTTCGTCATAGTAGCTTTATGTATGCAAAATATCAGCCCGATAGGTGTAAAATTGACAAAGTTTCATACTACCGTTCATCCCTTATTTTACCCCCTTGGGGGTTGGAATTCATCAGTCCCATTAATTAGGCGATGCCTACGTCATAGTAGCTTTATGAATGGAAAGTCTCAAGCCGATCGGTTAAAAAATGAAAAAGTTTCATACTACCGTTCATCCCCTATTTTACCCCCTTGGGGGTTGAATTAATCAAAATCCTTTCTTAGCGGATGCCTACGTCATAACATCTACCTGCATACCAAATTTCAGCCCGATCCGTCCAGTGGTTTGGGCTGTGCGTTGATAGATCACTATGTAATCAGTCAGTCAGTCAGTCAGTCACCTTTGAGTTTTATAGATATAGACTAGCGGCCTGGTACGTGCTGTGAAGAACCACTCGAACGATTTTGTACAAACTTCACATAAACCATCTTGAGTTATAGAGTAACAACGAAAAATGCCACTTATTTTTATACATTAAGAAGATGTTAAAATTAGAAACAAAGAAAAACATTACGAAGATATCAACATTGAAGTTTATCGTAATGAATAAATATATCTCACCGATGTTGGCGCAGTTGTTGGCGAACTCGAGCGTGTCCTGCGCGGCGCCGCAGCCGAAGCTCACGCTCGAGTACGCGCCGCCCACGCACTCCGCCAAAGGGGACTCGCCCGACCCTGGAAGTAACAGATTACTGGCTATTAGTGGACTGTTACACTTGAAGGGAAATCAACCATAACTTAAAAGATAAGGGTACTTTTTTATGTCAGAGGCGGCAAACAAGCTAGCGGGTCGCCTGATGGTAAGCAATCACCGCCGCCCATGGACATCCGTGACACCAGAGGTATCGTTGATGCGTTGCCGACCTTAACCCCATACCCTCCCCAACTGAGCTCTGGCAACCTTACTCACCAGCAGAAACATAGCACAACAGTTACGAAGTGCTACTTCACTGCGGTCTTCTGTAAGGTGGAGGTACTTCCCCAGACGAGAGGCTCATTCGAGTGGAATTTCCACATAGCTCTACCTCTCCTCTTCAGCCGAGCGGGTGATCTAGCTCGGGGACCGAGGTCCTTACTGCACTGTGTTGGTGCAGTCGTACATATGCTAAGTTGCGGCGGAAGCTCTGTTAGCGCGATGTAGGTCTGTATGGAAATATCGCTGTCGCGTCGTATGTTCAGATATATTAGAACTACTCATTTGTGGCGATGTTGATAGGTGTCGCCACAATTATTTTTTATTGTTACATTTTACTGATACATTTGACTGTTACATTTTACCCGCGCGTCATTTCTTCTTTCAAATATCCTTGCGTTTACTTTTAACACCAAGCATGTTACGCTTTATAAAAAACTAACCTTTCGTTCTAATTTCTAATTTCTTTTTTCAAATATCCCCCCTTCCCCCTCATTTCCGGGATCAAAACTACCCTATATTCACCGGGCCGAGTGTAGCTAGCCAACAGTGAAAGAATTATTCTAATAGGTCCTGTAGTTTTTGCGTCTATTCGTTACACACAATAATATAAATCTTTCCTCGTTATAATATTATTATTAGTGTAAATTGATCAAATGCCGAAATCTGAGTGCAAAAACAGTGCTCCGCAAAACATTTCTAACACATTTTTCCTTAGTATAACCATTTCGGAGATACTGATGCAACAAGTTGAAAAAGTTGTATTCTTTGATTGATGTGGATAATTGACAAATTGTGTGTAATAGGTTTCCCAACATCTATGCCAATTTTTACCTACTAGGTGCGATTAATTTAACCTTACGCTTGTTTTTGAAACTAATTTGACCGGACTAGAAGAATAACTATGGTCATATAACCCACCAACCACAAGAAAGCTTTTTAACTTTAATAGACTAAAGCTTATTGTGATGATGTACTAAAATTGCATCATTACATTTTTCTAGGTAAAATTAAGAAACTCAAAATAATTTATGTAATTTTGACTAAGCATCCGATTTGGATTAGCGTGATCTCGAGCTCCTGGGTCCGATTCCTGGGTCGGACGGAATTTGTGTTGATTTTTCTGAACACAGCCCGGGTTTGTGATTGCCAACACGCATTTGGCAAGCGTGGTGATTGAGCCAAAACCCATCTTTGTAACGAAAACATGATTTCAAATGATGGAGACCATTGCCCTGCAGTGGGACATTAATAGGCTGATACTTTACTTTACTTCATCCTTGTATGATGTAGATTTATTACCTATAGTAGTCTGCTGTCTTCTTCTCCGGCGGTCAGCTAGAGAACTGACGACGGAGTAGCGCCCGAAGATTGGGCAGCGCATCGGCGTCAGGGAAGTAGCTGAAATACACACGATCAATGTTATTATTAAAGATTTTAATATCGTTATCCAAATGGTCAGGTTTCCCTTGTAAGGGTTTCGGAGGTTTGAAGACCGTCGCTCGATGGTAATAACCAGGCCGGTCAATTCAGGATCATAGTAAACGCGTACCCAGGCCTGAGATGATGATTAAAGACTTTACTACCGGACAAGGTTTTTTTTTATTATTCTTTGCAAACTAAGTTATGCAACCATTGTTAACGATTGATTGATTGTAATGTAAAAGTAGGTTTTCACTCACATGTCTTAATAAAATATAAAAAAATATTGACAATAATAATTGTTAAGTGAATGTAAAATCAGATAATATTCGTGATGAGCGTAATGTAAATGAAACCCCGTTGACGGATGAATTGAAAACGTGAAAAAATAAGTGTAAAATAACGGCAGGTGCTCACTAATAAAATGATTGTAAAGTAAAGGCCGAGACTAAGTGAGAGTGTCACGGAAAGTTCTGACTGATGTTATTATAATGTACTGTAAACTGAGTGTAATGTTATGTTTCCGAGTGTAAAGTGTAACGCAAAGGCACATAAGTAAAAGTCGAACTCACTGATGAGTGTAATGTTATGTTTCTGAGTGTAAAGTGTAACCTAAAGGCACATTAGCAAAGTAAAACTCACCGATGACTGTAATGTAATGTTGCCGAGTGTAAAGTGTAACATAAAGGCACATTAGTAAAACTAAACTCACTGATGAGCGTGATGTAGGGGGCGGAGTCGCTGGCGTGGCTGCAGGCGTCCTCGGGCGCGTCCCACAGCCCGGAGCCCTGCTGCAGCTCGAGGACTCCGCCCTCGCGCCGGTAGAACTTGAGGCACACGTGCCCGGATTCACTAAAGAAAAGAAATGGAGATTTTTAGTTTCGCTTGGGACTTTAACACAAATACACATACACAGGCAAGTTTGGCAAGAAATTGGAGTCTCTCAACCGAAACCGAAGATTGCGAGCTCGAATTCCGCTATTATACTCGATTCAGGGATATTGATAATTATGTCAATTAGTTTTTAAGAATATCCGGCGACCTTACTCATCAGCAGAAACATAGCACAAATGTTTATTAATTTATTAAGACACACAAGTTACAAAGTGCTTTTTCACGTGGTCTTCTGCAAGGTTTTCTGTTTCCCCCATCCTTCAATAGACTCTTTCAAGCGAAGGATCAGTTACCAATGATGGTGCCAATCTTTTGTCATGGCAATTCAAGCTCCCCTACAGCTTACAATACAGATTGGAGACAAAATACTGCTATTATTTCAATAATGCTAGTTTCTTAATAAAAGTACTTAATAAATAATTAAAACCATATCTTACCATCCCCTAGTCACGTGAGCTATAAGCTTGATGTGTTTCTTCTCCCGTTGTTCCAAGATGGCGTGGCAGACCAGCCGCTTCTCCTCGTAAGAACCGTCTGCTGATATAATCTGTGGAATTAAGAAGTAAACCGTTAATGTCTATGTCACTTTGCGAGGGAAGGGCGGCCATCTTTAAATTAATTTTTTATCTATTTTTATTTTTATTATGTTTTTGATATTGTATAATGTAGAATTCTAGTGTTAATTAATTATTACTATATGTGATTGTTTAACCTAAATGTAATTTATTTTAAGAAAGTGCGCCATGTTCCTCATCATTTGCGATACCCTAGCAGGGTCCATGTCATCATTAGGTTAAGGCCATTTATGTGATCACATATGCAAATAATTAATAAATAAATAAATAAAATAAATTGACATTTATTGTTAGCAATCGCTAAACTCCCATTAGGGTAATGGGGTGACAAAATCAATGCGACAACTTGGAGGGAAGTGGGCGGATATAAGTGTTTTTGTCTTTTTTATCTCTCTATTTATGAGATGACACGCAACTTGTTTATAGTAGGTATTTAAGTATGTCTATCCGTTCCCTAGTGGCCATAGTAGAAGCTTCGAGCTTAGTTTGGGGCTAGTAGGCAATGATGGTTTTCGCTAGTTAAAAATTCGCTAGATGGTAGTAGGTAGGCGTAAGGTCTAACAGGTATGTGATTGCTGAATTTTGACATTATTATCTGTCAAAATATTTTGTCAAAATGTTGACATTATTATCTGTCAATATCTTGTCAAAATTCACCAATGACATAGCAGTTAGACCTCACGCCTACGTTTTGCCACCTGGCGGATTCTTCAATCGCAAACACCTTCACTGGTGTGTTAATCTGAGTAGTTTATATTTAATAATTATTACTAGCTGACCCGACAGACTTCGTCCTGTCAAGAAAATTGTAATCTAGCAGGGCTGTTTTTAAGGGTTTTCCCGGCAATGAATCTATTTTCTCTCGCCGTAAGAACCATCCTTGGACTCGACGGACATTTTAAAAAAGAATTGGCCAAATTGGTCCAGGCGTTGTTGAGTTATGCGCTTAACAACACATTTTGCGATTCATTTTAATATTATAGATTAGCGGCCGCCCACGACTTTGTCCGCTCGGATTTTAGTTTCCGCACACAAGAATAAATAAATAAATAAAAATCTGCTCACCTTAAGCGTCGCGTTCTTGGTTGTGAAGTGGTACTGGTGCTGATGGTCCAGACTGAACCATTTGTGGTGCTCCACTATCCACGAGGGGAAGTGGCAGCGGTTGTGCTCGTCATCACCTGAAACAGACATACTTACATGAATACTGATTTTTTATACATATAATAGTGTTGCAGACGAACAAGAGAGTCACCTGGTGGTAAGTGATCACCGCTGCCCATAGGAATCTACAACCGCACAAGGGTCGTAGTTGCCTGCCTTTAAGACCCAATTGCCTCCCCAACTGAGCTCTGGCGACCTTACTCACCAGCAGAAACATAGCACAGCAGTTACGAAGTGCTACTTCACTGTGGTCGTCTGTAAGGCCTAAGATCTTCCTCCTCAAGTATACCACTAAATCCAACTCACTATTAGTAAGCTTCATGATCCTGCTGCCATCTGTGGGAGAGGACACCCCATTGCAGGTCGCGTCGCCGGACTGAGCTATGTTATAAGTCATGCTTTTGTCGCTGTGCTGGCCTTTGTAGATGAAGCATCTGGGGACAATCATAATTATTATTATCCTCTACATGTTAATACACTTCATAGTAATCAATGAGACTTTTCTTCAAAGAAATGCTTTTTTAATTTATGATTTTTTTAAGTTGTACTTAAAATAGTGAGTTAATATTCTCAGTTGATTTTTTTTTTTTGTAAAAAGTTGTATAAAACTTATTAGAAGATAGTCTTTATTATATCTATACTAATAATAAGAAAGCTGAAGTGTGTTGGAACGCGCTAATCCCAGGAACTACTGATTCAAATTAAAAAAAATTTTTGCTATACATAGTCCATTAGCCGAGGAAGGCTTGAAGCTGTAGTACACTCAGTGCGCCGAAAACCAAAATCCGGACGGAATCGCGGGCGGCCGCTCGTTTAAATTGTTATACTCATTGAAATGATACTCATAGATATGACGTGGAAAAGAATTTCTATGTAAATCAAATTGCAAAATAAACTACTTTAAAAAGAAAAGAAAAAAGAGTTCTTCTTTCTCCTATTGGTCAGAATGTTCTCTTCAACAACCTAAAAGGCAGGGCCGTCTTTCACCTATTAAGGGCCCTGGGCACATGGGCCTTTAAACCTCTTGTTTAGTTAATGTTGGGCCCCCAGACCAGGTTCTGAGGGCCCCAATCTATCGCAGGGCCCTGGGAACGTGCCTATTGTGCCCAGTGTGAAAGACGGGTCTCCTTAAAGGCTCAAAGCCTCACCTGTAGGTATCCTCATCGGAGGCTATCGAGTTCCTCCGCTGGACCTGGGAGATCTGCCCCACCAGGTAGCGGGTGGACCCCTCCTTCCACGTCGCCAGGCAGACCAGCTCCTCCACTGGAAATAGCACATTTGAACATCATCGAGCTGTGTTTTTGTAAATAGTCCTACGATTTAAGACGCGCCTACGATTTAGACGTTTCTTAAAGAACAGAAAATGAATAAGCCCGTGAGTACTTGCTTTTCTTTGAATATACCTTAATTTTAACTTATGTACCTCTGTAAATTTTTTAAGTACCTATGTATTATTTTTACACCTTCTAACAACACACGACGGCATTATTTCATGTTTTGATACAACTGTCACGTGAGATGTAAGATGCGTAATGGCGGGTCGCCATGTATAGCTAGAGTTTACATGCAAATTATAAAGGTATGGTAACCCCTATCTGCTTAGGAGTAGTTCCGATACAACTCAACAGATGGCGTTGCGGTAAAAACCTACATCACGCTAGCAAAATTTCTACCACGACTGCACAACACAGTGTAGTAAGGACCTCGGTCCCCGAGTTAGATAACCCTCGGCAGAAGTACTTCTATCCTTTTAGTTTGTTATTTTTAATTTAGATTTTATGTGCCTTTGTTTTGTTTTTTACACTTAATAACCGCTTTTCTTTTTACTTTTAGGACATGAATGGTTGATTTCCCCATAAACTTCTATCTATTAGGAAATGGGTGATTTTCCTATAAAGTTCTAAACTGAAATGTTATACATACCATTACTCTCAGTGCCAGGCACATCGGGACAGGCCATGTACCGCAGGAGGAGCCTCGAGTCATCAGTGCAGGCCTCCGCCCTCGAGGGGGGGTTCACGCAGTCCCCCGTACCTCTGGAAGGGGGGATAGGGGTATAAGTAAGGTAAAGTAAGAGTAAAGTAAAGTAAGGGTAAAGTAAGAGTAAAGTAAGAAATAAGAATAAAGTAAAGTATTAGCCTATATTTTTATAAATTTAAAATTATAAACAAAGAAATAATCATCCGATCTCTAGAGCGCTTGCCCGGATTGCAAGAGGCGCTGGGTTCGATTCCCGCCTGCGCCAACTGAGATCGGATGATTTGTTCTTTGTTGCCCGCCCCGGCTTCGCCCGTGGTACTTACTTACGAGTATTATACATACAAACCTTCCTTAAGAATCACTCTATCTATTAAAAAAATAAAAAAAAACCGCGTCAAAATCCGTTGCGTAGTTTTAAAGATTTTATACTATGTATTGATAACAAATATTTAGCATGTAAAGAATGCTTAAAATAAATATATTCAAAATAGTTATCAGCCTATATAGTGCAGGCAATGAAGCATTTTGGGTCCGAATTTTTTTACTGTGAACCGATTTGCATGAAATTTTGGAATTAGATTCATTGCACCCTTCAATTCAAAAGTGAAAATGATTTGAACGCCGCAACTACCCCTGGAGTGGTTGCGACCCCATCTCGGGGGTGAGTATTCTTTTTTTAAGATAATCTCGGATATCGATAGGAAGACTAATTTTAAGCAAAAAATTATCTATAAAGTTTTTCGATGAATCTAATACTTTTCAAGTTATTGGCAATTGAATATTCACAATTTTGTCACGTTTTTCATCGGTTTTTTGCAAATATCTCCAAAAATATAACTTTTATCGATAATGACATGAGAAACAAAATTGTGGCAGGTAAAAAACTAAACAATTTTGTTTATTATAACGTATTCTAAGTTCAATATTAAGTTAGATATTAAAGATCAAAGCCGTTTTTTATTTTGTCTGCATTTTAATCGATGTGGTCAATGTCATCTAGCGGCGAGCAGATGCATTTTATGCATTCTTATAATTAAAAAATTTGTAGTGCTTGAAATAAGCTTTCAAATGAGTACAATTAAAAGTCCTTTGCACGTAAAATAAGTAAGCTGTATTACAAATAAGAGGAGCATCCATTATTTTTTCTTTTAAAACAATGGGTTTCATAAGTGCCATTTCCACCAGAATTGAAATTATTCGTATTTCGCCAAGAATTAACTTTATTATGAAGTGTTTGATAAATTGTATCAGTTTGACTGCTTTAGGACACATATTTTTCAAAATAGACAGGATTAAAATAAAAATATAAAATCTCATATTTTAAAAAATCCCACCTTCTTTTCATAATATCTCAAAAATTACGATAGATGCGTATAAAAGTGTAGGGATAAAAAATTTAGGTATTTTTCTGACAAAAAATTTAGTAATTTTGTTATTTCTGTTAAACAAAAACTGACGGAGATATGATTGTTTAAAGAGCGCGTGGCAGCGGCAATCACAGCCTCTCTTAAGCCCTTTAACCCTTCACCGTTTTCGAAAAACGTTTTTAATTATATATTGCAATAAAGGATGTTGTAGTTCTTCTAATTACCTTTTCAATGCTGTTTTAGAAATTGTGATAGCATGAATAGCTTGGAAACTGGCACTTGTGAAACCCATTGATTTACAAGAAAAAGCATTCGATGATCGTCTTATTTGTAATACAGCTTACTTATTTTAAGTGCAAAAGACTTTTAATTGTACTCATTTGAAAGCTTATTTCAAGCACTACAAAACTCTTAATTATAAGAATCCATAAAATGCATCTGCTCGCCGCTAGATGACATTGACCAAATCGATTAAATTGCAGACAAAATAAAAAACGGCTACGATCTTTAATATATATCTTAATATTGCTCATAGAAAACTTTAGGATAAACAAAATTATTTAATTTTTTACCAGCTACAATTTTGTTCCTTATAAAATTTTCGATAAAACTTATATTTTTGGAGATATTTGCAAAAAACCGATGAAAAACGTGACAAAATTGCGAATTTTTAATTGCCAATAACTTGAAAAGTATTAGATTCAACGAAAAACTTTATAGATGATTTTTTGCTTAAAATTAGTAATCCAATCGAAATCCGAGGTTATCTTAAAAAAAAAAATACTCACCCCCGAGATGGGGTGGCAACCACTCCAGGGGTAGTTGCGGCGTTCAAATCATTTTCACTTTTGAATTTAAGGGTACAATGAAACTAATTCCAAAATTTCATGCAAATCGGTTCACAGTAAAAAAAATCGGAGGTTGGACTATATTTTTCGCTTCAATGACTGCGCTAATAACTTGACGGGCCCTTTGGTCTAGTGGTCAGAGATTCTGCCTATAAAACCAAGGGTCGCGGGCTCATAAAAGTATCTAGGTATGTCTATCCGTTTCCTAGCTTCCACAGTACAAGCTTCGAGCTTAGTTTGGGGCTGTATTTTTTTTAATAATGTCCCACTTCAGGGCAAAGGCCTCCATCATTTGACATAATTCCGTTACAAAGAAGGATATTGGCTTAATCACCACGTTTGCCAAATGCGGGTTGGCGATCACAAACTCGGGCTGTGTTCAGAAAAATCAACACAAATATTGCTCGACCAGGGAATTGAAACCAGGACCTCGAGGTCAAGGACCGGTACTTAACCCACTAGACCATCGAGCGAATAAGTATTGATTATTTGTGCGAAATTACGATTGTACGAAATACACATGGTTGGTTATTTTTTTGCCGTAACGATTGTTTTTATACGTCGACACATATGTATCAAAAGTTATAGTACGGCCTAAGAAGTATATTTACCAACATAAACTGACAAATTCATTTGTGGATCAAAGCCGAACAGAGATAATTTACTCAGGGAAGTAAAAAAAATACGTGCATTCTAATTCCTGTGTCCACATTTTTTGTAAATCAACGCAGTAGAAATACCTAAATGACTTTGACTTTTCCCATGCAAAATAGTCATGAATTCAATTAACATTTGTCAAATGTTAGACAGACCATTTTCTTTGCTGAATGTATAGAGTATAATATAACTTTAAACTTTCGCGTTGCATTATAATTATTTTACATTACAACGGGACTGTAGGCGACGCAACTCACAGTAGAAATGAAAGATAATTGTAAACTTGAAGAAACTATAATTAATAAAAAACAACTAAAAAATATAAACAGTACGGGGCTCGAAGTCAAAGGGAAAAAAGAAAGTGACATTAGTGTGAAAAATATTGACAGATAAACAAATTCTTCTTAAAATTATATGGCGTACGGCGCGCGGCGTGAAAAGAGGTTTTATACAATTTAAAATATAAACTATTTAATTCTGTCGCTAACATTCCCCACCCCAGTGCGGCAAAGCTGCACTCATCAAACTAAGGGTGACTAGCGACGGGTGTGGCGGACCTGTAGCGCACCTTCTTCACTGAACTCCGCGCTCTATCCCAGGACACGCCATCAGGGCTCGGACCCGAAGGTCATCTCTTCCTTATTCCTCCGGGATCGATAGCGAACGCTATGTCTTGTTGTAACATGTTTATAACAGCCGGACATAAAGGAATTATCCACTGCTTTGGTTTTAATTCGCTCGCCATCGTCGCGTGGTTCCAATGATCAGCCTTGTCTTTATAATAGCTAACAATCATTATATTGGCATTACCTTGCCCATTTTGAACTGCATGCTCCTTCATTGCGAGTAAAACATGAGCATCGGCGTTAAGGCGACGACGCAATGAACTGCCAGTGCGAGGAATTATGTGGCCGTTTAGGTATGAGGAAACTGAACACTCTCGTGACTTCGGTACAAGTATATCTGGTATGTTTGATTGCCTCACCGAAATGTATTTCAACTTACTTATATTTTTGTTGGCAAGTGTACCGGTAGTCGACGATTCTGACACAAGCGTTGTTGTCCTTATCAATACAGACGTCTTCTCATTGTGATTGCAATTACACACGGTCTTCTCAGCTGCAGTGTACGACAGCCATTCCGTTCGTTCAGCCGCAAGCACGGGTACCTCGATTGGTGCGCAAATGCGGCTGCGTATGCTGTCAGGCTGGCTAGATGATGCAGAAGTGGTGTCCATACCTTCCAGTGCGCTGTCCAACTGCTGAACTGGGCATTCTGTGCCGTCGGAGTCCGGCGACGGAAACACAAAGCCATTTGTTATTCCAGCATCGCTGGCTTTGTGCCCCTCCAATTCCTGCTGGCTGCGCTCGTACCTCTGCACACCATACTGAACATCTTGACAATAAAACTTCAATGTTTGTGGACTGTATTTTGCGTTGACAGCGGCTATGTCCGCTGCCAACTGTTTTTCGACCAGGTCCATTTGGATTCGAGCCTTTTCTCTAGCTGCTTTCAGTATGAGTTCCTTCTTCAGTGCCATCATCGCCGAATATGAGCGTCGACGATGAGGTGATTGACAATTTGTGTTTACAATACCTCCTTCCTGTACGGTACTGCGAGTGGTCTCCATTTTCCGTACGGTGGATCAACATAAATCCGTCTCGAAGTGACCAAAAATGTAGGCGACGCAACTCACAGTAGAAATGAAAGATAATTGTAAACTTGAAGAAACTATAATTAATAAAAAACAACTAAAAAATATAAACAGTACGGGGCTCGAAGTCAAAGGGAAAAGAGAAAGGTGACATTAGTGTGAAAAATATTGACAGATAAACAAATTCTTCTTAAAATTATATGGCGTACGGCGCGCGGCGTGAAAAGAGGTTTTATACAATTTAAAATATAAACTATTTAATTCTGTCGCTAACAGGGACTTTACGCGATATTATATTAGTGTGATTTTTATGTGATTTTAAGAGATGCTACAGCCGAAACGTCAAGCAGTAAGTACTCAGGTACTTATATAAATAATATCGCGTTTAGTCCCGTTGTAATGTTAAATAAGTATAGAGTATAATTCCAATTTCGATCCAACCAGGACTCGAACTGACTTACCTATTGTAGGTAAAGGTAAACGGCGCCGGGTGGAAGGGGCAGGCCTGCGGTACCGGCCGGGGCTCCTTTCTGAACATGGAGTAGAGTGGGGCGTCTCCGCTGATCTGCTCGCAGATCGAAGAGAGGGAGTCCTTGGACCAGCTTGGACCTGGAAGAGAGAGAAAATGGACATCAGGTGGTGTTAGAAAATGTGGAAAAAACTCTGTTAGCTATTTTTATTTTGTGTGGTAGTAGTGTGATGTTCCATTCTAGGGATATTCGTATCTGTATCCGTAATCACAGATATCCGCAATAAATAAGTCCGTATTCGTATCGGTATGCGTAACATTTCACGCGGATATTTAACGGATGTTTTCTTTACTAATTTGCAGGATAAAATGATGTATCCCACATACTCATACATTATAAAATATCAACCTATTTTTCTTTTGTGACATGTTTGACCTGAGGTGCGATTCACTAAGCGCAATAGGCTAGTTGCCACTATTTTTATTATTTGATAGAACGGTTCATTACGATTATATTACAACATAAAAAAAATATGAAATTTTTTTGAAGCACCTATCCAACTGTATTTTGAATTTTAAATTATTAATTTCACTATAGTACCGTAAACGCCGTCCGCCATGATGGTCTGTGCCGTGGCGTCACTGTTCTTGTCAACAATACGCGTGACATAACCAAAAAGTGTTTATCGGAATTAAAACCATGTCTTCGTAGAGATTACGTGATACATTTATGAATTACCACTATTGTATCGTGCGTGAATGTAAGAATACATCAATAAGAAGTTGTGGATTAAAGTACCCAGTGATGAGAATTTGCGAATCAGAATTTGAAGCAAAACATTTTACAACCATCAAAGTATCTATTTTGGGCAGGTTTGTTTTCAATAAATGTGAAGTGTATAATATTTTAATAGTGAAATAAACAACAATCAACGCGTTTAAATGATAGACCACGAATAACCTGTCGAAACTGTTGTTTGAATTTGTGTTGTTTACAATATTGGTGACGTAGAATCATGGCGGACGGTGTTTTCAATCAAGAGAAAAAAATGTAAAAATGTATCGGGTTTAAGTTGAATTTTTGCAGCAATCCCATATTTATATTTAATGAAGTTTGCATATTTTGGACCCTTGTACAGAATACTATGCGAATTAAAAGTGATTTTATAAATGGTGATATGAGGCAACTAGCCTATTGTCAAAAAAGCCTTGGTCGCAGCGGCGATGGAATCGGTAAAACTAGTAGGTAATGTTTGGTGATGTAATTCACAATCTGGCATAGTACAGTGTCGACAATCAACTGGAGTGATCATCTTTGTGTAATTAAATGGAAAACTGTATATTAGAAACCTTTTACCGATGACATCGCCGCTGTGACCGAGGCTTTTATGACATTTGCGCTTAGTGAATCGCACCTTTGCTTGTCTTCGCGGATAGCGAAGCTTCAACTATCGTTTTAAGAGCACTCGCGCCGTTACTTAAAAAATCAAAGGAATTTGTGTAAAAAAACAAAAAAAGTTTGAAAGTGAATAAATGATTTATGATATATGAGAATACTTACTTTCTTTATATTGTAGAACATATTTATGCTTTTCATGAATCACCATACATTTGTACGAATCGTCGCTCCTGGAATAAAAGAAAAGGCACATGTTAGAAATGCTCAAACGCGTTTGACGCTCTCTTTGATTTAAGCTTTGTTTTGAGTACATATTCAATAATCCGGAGATTTTAGCTACAAATGAAAGACACAAATATAGACAAATGTACTTGAGAAGGAGTTCGGTGGCGCAGTGGTTAACGCGTTCGGTCGGTGTTTGTTGAGGTTAAGCGGCTTTCGCATAGGCTGGTCATCAGACGGGTGACCAACAATATTCGTTTTGAGCTCCACCGTGTTTCAGATGTCACCGTGTAACATGCCTGTTAAGATGTCGCTCCCGGTTGCATTAGTAGTCGCTAATAAACCGCATGATGATGAGGACGACGATGATGTTGCGAAGATGAAGGTAATGATAGTGACAAATCTGATGATGTCGATGAAGATGATGACGATGATAATGATGATGATGCACTTTCGTCGTCATTATCAACAGCAATCATGATGATAATGGCGATGAGGCATCTTCGTCGTCAGGTGAAGATCTTGATGATGACCCACCTGTCATATAGCAGGAACTTGTCGTAGTTGTCGTTCTCGGCGCACTCGCCCTTGGACTGGATGTGGGTGCTGTTGATGGCGATGAGGCCAGGGTACCCCGACTGGAACCAGCTGCCCGTCCAGCTCGATGGGAAGGTGCAGCCGCCGCCTGGAATAAGAGAAGAGGTTCATGAATACGTTGGAGTGTTTTGGTTAAGGAACCAACAAGAGAGAAAGGTCTTAGTGTATATGTCGCAGCCATCTGGTTAAATCAGCCATTTAGTTAAGCGGCTAGCCGCCTAACTAAACGCCGGCTCATAGTTGAAGGCTAGCTCGCTTGTAAAATGAATAAGGAAATAAACATATGTATTTTTGAGGGTTTAAAAAAAATAACCACGAAGACCAAGCCCCTTGGTCTTCTAATCTACTTCTGTCTCTGCATAATTAGGACAATTTTTTGACTGAAGTTTAGCCCTTTACTAGGCGCCGCGCCGCCCGGCGTTTAATTAAGCGGCTAGCCGCTTAATTAGCTGGCTGATTTAACCAGTTGGCTGCGGCATATACACACTAGGCTAAGAGAGGTAGAGCTAAGTGGGAGCTTTGTCGTCTGGGGAAATACCTCCACCTTACAGAAGAGCACAGTGAAGTAGCACTTCGTAACTGTTGTTCTGTTTCTGGTGAGTAAGGTCGCCAGAGCTCAGTTGGGGAGGGTATGGGCAGCGGTGATCACTTACCATCGGGTGACCCGCTGTCTCCTGATGGTAAGTGATCACCGCTGCCATTTTGCTGACATCTAAAACCGCATAAGGGTCACAGATGCGTTGCCTGCCTTTAAGACCCAATATACCCTCCCCAACTGAGCTCTGGCGTCCTTACTCATCAGCAGAAACATAGCACAACAGTTACGAAGTGCCACTATTCCACTGTGGTCTTACCCCAGACGAACGGCTAATTCAAGTGGAAGATACACAAAGATTTAACTCCCCCAAAAAAATAAAATTACAATTAGAATCTGTCACAAGTAAGCATTTGTTTCTGTTATTCTGGGATTGAAAATCCTATAATATATCTAGAATATCTGGCAAAAAAACAGGGACCTAGTTAGTCGTCCTTTGTATGGGAAACCTAACCATCCAATAAAATATAATTCGCTTGTAATCTTTCCTTTGACAAAAACTAAGGCCGCCCTTTCGACTCACAACGCGACAATTTCAAACACCATAAAAATTTCATAAACGAGCCTTTTACATAAAACGAAATACCTTGGAAGAATGACAGAAAAACACACTTCCTTTTAAAAGGTCTTTTTACATCGCTAGTTAAACGTATCTTAAAAAATATAACTTTTTATATTTTATTTCCCGCCCGTTCCAACCTCCTTGCCATTCCCGCCATTTTCCCTATAATATTAATCTGTGGGATGTTTTGATGGCAGTTATGCTTTTTATAACCGCGGACGTCGGCACAAAGGAATACAAACATACAGCCTTGAATGCAGGGGTCACAAATTTATTTTTATCTATTACATATTTTGGCTGACTGTCTTTAAACTCTAACCACAAAACCAAGGATCGCAAGTACGAATCCCGGTTGAAGCAAAAGTTTATTTATTTATTTAAAAAAAAAAAAAACTTTATTGACCACACAAAAAGCAGGTACAAAAGGCGGACTTAACGCTGAAAGCGTTCTCTGCCAGTCAACCTTAAGGAAAAACGAAATGTTAATCGCGGCAAAGAGCAAATTAGAAAATAATTTTAAAAATACATTCAACCAAACATAAGATTATCTAATAATAAACATACACAAATACAAACTTATATTATAAAAGAATAAATACATAAACATACATACATAAGTTTGTGTGATGATGATGAACATCACATTTAATTTTGTACTCAAGTTATGGATGCTTATAATACAAGCATTAAATAATGTCTACCCGTTCCCTAGAATCTATAGTGTATTATGTTTTAAGCTTAGTTTGAAGAAAAACTGTTGGTGTGTGTGTCTAAGGATTTTGTTTGTGCGTTTTAGAATTAATTGACATCAAAAAAATTAACAACTGCTGACAAACTAACGTGATAGATTGAATTGTAACTTTAATAATATTTCATACGGTAATTCGTGCGATATGGCAAATTTTCTTTAATGTAAACGGAAATAAAAGAGCTATGCCATGGATATTAAGAACTCCATAGGGTCACAGATTGCTTACCCACAAAAACTATGGTCTTCTTTAAACTTCAGTATATTTGTAAACCACTGTTGATTCTGATGTCTCTGATACAGGTGCTTAAGCTACTTAACACGGAGTCAGACCAATGTATGTGATGTTGTGAAATATTTATTTACTTATTTATTTATTTGTACTACTTCTCCACATACCATATTCGAGTGGAAGTTCCACAATGCTCTCTTTCGTTTAAATATTCTTTTCTCTGAACGTGGACTGTTTGGTAACCCTGGATAGTTTCCCCGATAAAAAAAAAATACAAGTTTACAGCTCCCATAAAGCTCCCAGAGCTATGATAGGTCATAAAACAGCCGTATAACAGCTATTAGTCGGATAGCTGCGGACAATAGTTTTACAACTATTGGCTAGCCATGCTTTTTTATGTTATAGGGAGGCAAAGGCAGGATTACCTGATGGTAAGTGATCACCGCTGCCCATGGACATCAACAACCGCACAAGAGTCGCAGATGCGTTGCCTGCCTTTATTTATTTATTTATAAAACTTTATTGACCACACAATGGGTAGGTACAAAAGGCAGACTAAACGCTGAAAGCGCAAAAAATTAACCAATCCGGGAATCGAACCCAGGACCCCAATACTACGGATCGGTACTTAAACCAGTGGGCCATCGAGGCGTTAATCATAAAAAAAAACTAAAAATCTATTCAGCCTACCAACCATTATTTTAACTAGAAAAGGTTCAAATTACAATTGCATCATTTAGTAAGAACACGTCCTTGTAATAAAGACAGTAAGGTTTAATTTCGATCTCAAAACATTTAACCTACCCCAATACACAGTTCAGTCACTGAACTATTGAGGGGTAGGCACAATAGTCCTCAGAATAATTCTAGATTTATTTTATTATTCATTTGAGCTAGACTCAATGCTATTATTTCGTTTCCCATTTTTAATTATCGAAAAATTAAAACGATGAATTTTGGTCCAAGTCACACGATGTAGCGGATAACTGTAATATATAACAAACTACATTTATTCCTAGGCACTAGAATAGGATGTAATGTTTTTCTAATGGCCCTCAAAAGTCCGTAATCGTACATACATACATATGTAGTAAAAAACAAAGTCGCTTTCTGTTACTTATTTAAAACTACGCAACCGATTTTCAAGCCGGTTTTTATCAAATTGAGTTTTTTTTTTCAATCACCTTAACATAAGGGGGAAGGTTTATGTGTAAATGTGCTCAAATTACGGACGTTTTAAAAAGTATTTTATTTATGTATGTCTATCCGTTCCCTAGCTTCCATAGTACAAGCTTCAAGCTTAGTTTGGGGCTTGGCAATTGGTGTGTTAGTCTAAAGTATTAATTGATTTATTTATAAGCTTTGAGCTTAGTTTGAGGTAAGCTCAAAGCTTGAAGCATTGTGTAGCTTATTATTTCTTGTGTTATTTATTGTGTAGCTTAGTTTGAGGTAAGCTCAAAGCTTGAAGCTTAAATACTACATGCGTTAATTTCCGCAACTCGCTCCCTCCTTAGCCCGCAGACGAGTCGGCCATTGTTTTAACCTCTGCGTTGTGTTAACACAGTACTGTGGCCAGGTGCAGTCTGCACTCCGAGCGTTTCCGATTCCTTTTGCATTTTTGTGCAATGTGCAATGACTGTTAGGGATCCGCAGATAGGTGGACCACGGAGATACATTTCATTTTTTCTAAAGGTTGACTGGTAGAGAATGCTTTTAGCGTTAAGTCCGCCTTTTGTACCTTACTTACTAGTGTGGTCAATAAAGTTTTTATTAATAAATAAATACAAGGAAAACTGTAGGAGTTTATTGCCAGGTTCTTGTTGCCTGAGCATTTATGAGACACTGGTCGGCAGTACATGAACCAGTGCCTAACCAACATAATTTTTACTAACGTATATCATAAGTTTTGATTGTTACTAAAAAAATTGACTTTTTAATTGTCTGTTTTGAAAATAAGTTATTATTGTTATTGGGTAGTGGGCTAATAATGAATTTCGAAAGGGTATTCTGGGACCGCGGTCCCGGTCCCAATAGCCTCCCGACTCAAAGAAAAGGGCTCGAGGTTCATTGGGTAGTGGGACGATCGCTTTTTCACATACATTTTCTAAAATCTGTAAAGGCAGGATCTTCAAAAGTTTGTATGGTTGCATAACATTGTTTTCTTATAACTATATTAGTTTTCAAATTCTTAAAATCCACTACGTACATCGTGATACTATGATTTATTCAACCCTGAAATCCAAGCCCTAACATATATTATACGGTAACTTGGCAAGGTTATTCAATACTACATAGTCACATCACAACTGACAAAGAAAAACCTGCACGTGTATATTTCATCTGTCATGTTCCCACGGTAATAACGTAGAAAGGCTAAAATTATGCCTATGTTATACTACCGAGGAGTTTTATAATGTACTAGCTGCCCGCCCCGGCTTCGCCCGTGGTACTTACTTACATGTATTATACATACAAACCTTCCTTAAGAATCACTCTATCTATTAAAAAAAACCGCGTCAAAATCCGTTGCGTAGTTTTAAAGATCTAAGCATTCATACGGACATACAGTGAAAGCGACTTTGTTTTATACTATGTACTCGTATATGATTGATGTATTGACTAGCGATCGCCCGCGATTTCATCTCCTCGGATTTAGGTTTCCACACACATACTGATAATAAGCCTTCTTTGACAAATGAGCAATTAAACAAAAACATTTTTTTTAAGTTCGAACCTGTAGTTCCTGGGATAAGCGCGTCTAAACAAACAATCAAACAAACAAAAAAAACATTTCAGCCTTATTATATTAGGCTGTGTGCAAAAAGATTGACGGCAATTTTCCCGATTTTTTAATCTCTCAAGAATATCGAACTATCTAATATATCGAATGTCGATGACCTTAGTTCTCTGCCGGATCACATCATTCAGAATACGAACCCGCAGAGAAACGATACATATGCTAGAAATTGACTAAGTTCTAAGTAAAATCAAAGTAGAAAATATACGGAACTTTAAACTAAACTGAAAGTCGCCACACAATAGTTCCCAACAACTTATTCATGGGCATTATTTCCGCCCATTGTGAACTCACCAGGTGGGCCCACCGCAAGATTTCACATTCAGGCACCAACGCACATTTAGTCTGAACATACTATGCCGAAAAAAGTGAGGAGGAGTTGCTTAAGTTAAGCAGCATTCGCAGATGCCAGTCATCGGATGGGTGAACTAAAAATTTCATCTCGAGCTCCTCCGTGCTTCGGAAGGCACGTTATCTCTCTACAGTCGTGTCAGATTGCTGTCCCACCGAATTATGAGCGTGAGGGAATAGGGAGTGCACCTGTGCCTGCGCACTCACTTGGGCGCAACAATATATCCTGCGTACCTGACTGATTGTAAGATCGGCCGCCATGGCCGAATACGGCCGGAAGGTATTATTTTTAACTATTATGCTGAAAACACACCACAGAACTTCGGCATAGTGTGTCATCGTCTTCCTAGCGTTTATCCCGTTTCTGTGCGGGGTCTGCTTTGACCATGATCCAGGATTTGGCGAGTCTGGTTATTACAGTTAACCGACTGCCATCAGACCTTCGTAACCCTTAGTGATGAACCAGACAGATTGGATCATGGTTACTTATTCAGATTTAAAAGAGCAAAAATCAGAAACTATTTGAATGTGCAGGTTTCCTCACGGTGTTTTCCCTCGCCGCCGAGTAAATGGCCCAAATCCACATAGTTTAAGGCTCGTATTAATAAATCGCACTCAACTCTGAGCTCGATCTTGAGTGCGAACTTGATCTGTCATTCTCATGTAAAACAGCACCACAAGTTCGCGCTCAATGAGAGCTCAAGAGTTGAGTGCGATTTATTAATACAAGCCTTAGGCTCGTATTATAAAACGTACTCAACTCTGAGCTCGACATTTGATTTGTCATCTATACTAATATATAAAGCTGAAGAGTTTGTTTGTATGTTTGTTTGTTTGTTTGTATGTTTGTTTGTTTGAACGCGCTAATCTCAGGAACTACTGGACCGATTTGAAAAAATCTTTTTTTGTTGGATAGTCCATTTGACGAGGAAGGCTTTAGGCTATTGGGAATCGAAATCTACGCGGACGGAGTCGCGGGCGGCCGCTAGTTCTCATATAAAACAGCACTTCAAGTTCGCGCTCAAGATCGAGCTCAGAGTTGAGTGCGATTTATTAATACAAGCCTAAGTTGCTGCTATACAAGGGCCTTCATCGAGATGCTTATTCGATGAACATAAATTACTCGTATACACAGTTTGACATGTCAATTATTATATTGCATATGGGTTGCCTGTCTAGTAAATTTCAGTCCGCCGTTTTGAAGATTTAAGCATACATAGGAACAGACAGAAAGCGACTTTGTTTTATACTATGTAGTGACTCAAAGAAAAATCGATTATTTTCGACAAAGCATCGAATAATTCGATGTTCATTCATCGATTCTAGACAATAGCTCGCTATCTGGCTGTCCGTTCTTCTGTCACAGGAAAATTGTTTACGCGAGTTCTCGATTGTTCCCGATTTTAATAATTCAATCTCGTTTAATCATGGGCCGAGTGGTTATTTTAGGGTTGCTACTAAATGTTTTGATCATTGCATAATATTTAACAAAAATGATAAAAATATTACTTTTTTTCAGCAACATCGCATACATTGATCTGTATCCGTGTTAAGTTAAGTAGTCTAAGGACTTGTGTTACAGATATTAGAATCAACAGTTGTATTAAAAATATATGTACTTAAATCAATTCAAATAACACCCAGAACAAAACAAACAGACATGTTTATGCACATAAATGTTTGTCCTGTGCGGGAATCGAACCCGCGACCTCTTGTGTAAATATACTTCACAATTGTCGTGCTATAGGTGAGAAAGTTACCTAAACGATCGGCTTATTACACTCGAATAAGCCGCTCGTCTGGGGAAGTACCTCCACCTTTCAGAAGACCACAGTGAAGTAGCACTTCGTAACTGTTATGCTATGTTTCTGCTGGTGAGTAAGGTCTCCAGAGCTTAGTTGGGGAGGGTAATTGGTTTTAAAAGGCAGACAACGCATCTGCGACCCTCGTGGGGTTGTTGGTATCCATGAGCAGCGGTGATCACTTACCATTAGGTAATCGTCAAGTAATTAAAAGCATAATCCTTGTTTAAATTACGTAATCAATGGTTAAATAATTTAAATATGATTACTAATTATATTAAAATTATTTAACCACCCAGATTGTTATCATACTAATTTTTACCCGCGGCTTTGCCCGCGTTATCAAGAGTTTTATATTAGCTAAAATTATTATTATAGAGCATTTCATCGGGATAAAAATATCCTATTCTATCACCTAAGTAGGCTGAAAATCCGTTGAGTTACTTGTTTCAGCGTGATTGACGGAAAAACAACCAAAAAGCAATTGTAAATGTTTTGTGTTTAAAAAATGAATATTGCTTAAACCCACACAAATGTTATAATGTCTTTTTGTATAATTTGGTTAATATTCAATGTTATATCGAGGTCAACATACATTTAACATGCAGATTGTTTTAATTGGTTTTAACGTAATAACAATTTATTTCATATCGCTTTGCCAACCCTGTAAGGAGGCCATTTTGTCAAAGAGGTCGTTAATTAATTTTAATAAAACGGCATCGGGCGATTATTTCTGACGTTTGACACGATACGAACAGAAAGCGTTGTGTTGTACTGATAATAGTCACGAAAACAATACTGGGACTTAGAATAATTTGTTCAATATGTATTAAATAAGTGGCATGTCACTAAGAGAGTGCTAAATATGACTGTGGAAGGAAAGACGAGCAGAGGAAGACCGAAACAGGAATGGATGGATTGCGTGAAGCATGATATGGACGTGAAAGGAGTGAATGAAGATTTGACGGCTGATAGGAGTGAGTGGAAGGAGAAGACATGTTGCGCCGACCCCACCTAGTGTGGGATAAGGGCAGGAGGATGATGATGATGTACCTATTAAATAAGTGATTAGAACTTTAATTAGAGAAAATAAATTCAGCGGACTAACACACCAATTGCCTAGCCCCAAACTAAGCTCGAAGCTTGTACTATGCATGCTAGGGAACGGATAGACATACTTTAATACTTTTATGAACATCCATGGCTCGAGTACAAATGCCGATGTTCATAACACAAACATTTTCCCCTAGCAGGATTCGAACTGGCGACCCTTGGTTCTGTAGCCAGGGTATGTGACCACTAGATAAATAAATTACAATAAGTAAATACATTCCATCCTTGAGGATCCCACCTAATGCTACGACTATGATCTTGATTTGGGAAGTACCTCCACCTTACAGAAGATCACAATGAAATAGCACTTCGTAACTGTTGTGCTATATTGGCAGAGCTCAGTTGGGGAGGGTATGGGGTTTCAAAGGCAGGCAACGCTCTGGTTTGGTAGATAGGGTCTCTGAACACTAGACCGACGGGCCCGTCAAAAAGCGTAAAAAAGTACTTATTAACGAAAAAAAAAACAACCAATACATTGAAAACCCTAAAACGTAAAAACCGCATCCACCTCTAATTATTGTTTTTTTACAATTAGCTATTGGGTTTAATAAAATAATAGCTTTCCATATTGGCGCCAGGAAAAGATGATATAATATCTATACTAATTAATAAAGCTGAAGAGTTAGTTTGTTTGTTTGACCGCGCTTATATCAGAAACTATTGGTTCGAATTGTAAATTTATTTTTGTGCTAGATATTGGTCGAGGAAGGCTTCAAGTTATAATAACACACTATGTGTGCGGAAACCGGAATCCACAGGGACGAAGTCGCGGGTGGCCTCTAGTTTTAAAATAAGTTTAGAGGTTACGACAACTTTCAACCTCTTCCAACACCAAAAAGGGTATAATGAATGGTATGCTATTGCTCCGTAATGGAATATTAAATACTCAAAATTAGAAAGAAACCTTTAAAATAACCTTAAAGTTCAATATGTGATCGTTTATACCCATACAACCTATAAGTGTAGAAACACACGTAGCCGAAAAAACGCGGCAAAGTTCCTATACCTACGCCTGCAATGTATTTTAAACTAGCGGCCGCCCGCGACTCCGTCCGCGTGATTTTCGGTTTCCACATACATAGCTATGTACTAAAGCCTAAAGCCTTATAAGCTATAGCCTATGTGTTATTCTGATGTATGAAACTTTACCACAATATAGCTTATATTGTGGTAAAGTTTCATTCAAATCCATTCAGTAGTTATTACGTGAAAGAGTAACAAACATCCATACATCCATACTTACAAACTTTCGCATTTATAATAGTAGTAGGTAGGATGGATGATGACACACCAAGCCGAAATGACGTCGTGTAGTATTGTATAGAAAATACATTGCCGCCTAATTCCGGTCGCGTATTTTCGGCCTGGTGTGTTTCGTCACTAAAAGCCATTATAATGAAACAATATTTGACTTCAAATAGAAAATTAATTGATTCCTCTTACATAGGGATGGAAGGTAAAAAAGGAAAGCTGTGACACATACATCTGTCTCTTACTGTCGTATGGTAAAAGAGTTAGTGTGAAAGAGATGCAAGATGGAGTGGGGGAAGTTCATTAGACATTCAGAAAATGAAACTCAATCATATTATTTCCTGTCGCGTTATAAAGGATGGCTTTATGCAGTGTCTATGAAACTGTTTTATTTTTTTCGTTATTGGAATACACTTGGCACTTTTTAGGAATAAATAAACTTTTGTTGATCAGTTAGTTATAGCTTAAAAAGCGATGGATTAATAGAGTAAAGACCACTGATATATTACCGAAATCTCAGGTTGATATATTTTACCGCTCAAATCTAAAGTTTTATGCTTACCTATCTATAACTATCTATCTATACAAATACATAGGCGGTTTGATAAGTTCGTGCAAAGTCCGAGAGCTTATGCTATTGCTTCGTTTTGAGTTTATGTTTGATTACTAGCATCTTTTAGAGGACCATACGCAAAATTTCAGCTTGATCGGCCCACTTCTTCGTGTTTGGCATTGATTCGCGTAAAGGAAGTCGAGTGATTTTCAGAACATTTTGTGAAACAGAATTTCGTGTGGTGATTTCACATTACTGTCTGAAAAGCAAAACTCCTCAGGAGACAAAAGTGATGATTGACAAACATTATGGAGACTCTGCACCTAACATTATCAAGTGTTTTAAAAAAATTGCAGTGATCTTATGGGTCCAAGTGATGCTAAGCCATCTGGACGTCCTGTAGAGTAGAGGGTACTACTGCAGTAATGTTGGTTGAAATCCATGACATAGTGATAGATGACAGAAAAGTGAAGATGCATGAGATTACTAGTGCTATGGACATCTCGAATCAACGAATACATAATATTATTCACCAACATTCAGAGACGAGAAAGCTGTCTGAAAAAGGCATTTTTTATTATGGAAATGTACCAGCCCACACCCCAGAAGTTGTGGTCCCAAAATTAGTAGAAATAGGCTCTCAATTTGTTTTATATCCCTGTTATTCTACAGAATTGACTCCCTTTGACTATAATCTGTCGCTTTATTTAAAAAAAATATTTGCATGAATAAGATTTTGTTCAAACAAGGAGGTGATGGCTGAAAAATTTGGCTATTTTTTAGACCTTTACAAATCCTATTATTTGGATAGGATTAACTTATTCGAAAAGCGTTAAATTACGTGTATAAGCCTCTAAGGAGTCTATGTCGAAGAATAAAAAAGGTTTACCTCTAAAAGTAACATACTTTTTATTTTTGCACGAACTTATCAAACTGCCCTCGTATAATAAAGCTGAAGAGTTTGTTTGTTTGTTTGAACGTGCTAATCTCAGGAACTACTGGTCCTAATGGAACTACTTTCCAACACAAAAATATTTTTTCTAGTCGTACCAGTACTTCCTGATTAATAGCGACGGTGGCCTAGTGGTATGGATTGCGCTTCTCATAGGTGACGTGCATGGTTCGAATCCAGGCCCGAACCTCTGGATTTTTTGAAAATCTATGAGTGGTGAGGGAAAACACCGTGAGGAAACCTGCACATCCATATAATTTCTGACTTTAGTTCAGTTAGATCTGAATGTGTAACCATGATTGGTTCCCCTCTGAGGGTTACAAAGTTCTGATGGCAGTCGCTTCACTGTATTAACCAGACTCGCCAAATCCTGGATCATGGTCAAAGCGGACCCCGCACAGACACGGGATAAACGCTAGGAGGATCTCCGAGAGGACTTTCCGAGATAAGCGCCTTAAAACAAACAGACAACTCTTCAGCTTTATTATATTAGTATGGATATACATACATGTGTATAACCTTTTCTTTCCCTACATGAATGAAGACTACCTCTCGCATAACCATTTCAACAGACGCGTCAGAAATAAAATTAAGAAAAGCTTTGACGAGTAGAGATTAAAAGGCGGGAAATAGTTCTATTACGTCGTACGAATATGTGCGAATGTGCAATAACTTATTACGTAAATGAGGAACAGTTAGCTTTAACTGAAATTGCAGAATGGGGATTTTGACACCACCAGTCATTTGACTTTCTTTTATTTTCTGTCAAAACGATTCCAAACTATTAAGTTTATTTATTTATATAAACTTTATTGACCACACAAAAAGGTGCAAAAGGCGGAGTCCAATGAATTTATTTATTTATTATTATTATTTCTGAAGGCAACTGAGGAATTACCTATTTAATTTTAATTTATTAAAAATTCTAATATACACTAAAAGTACATAGTATAAAGATGTAAGATTTGTATTATTGTATGTTACGAATAAACTCAAAAACTACTGAACCGATTTGAATAATTCTTTCACTACTGGCTAGCTACACTATCCCCGGTGAACATAGAGTACTCTTGATCCCATAAATATGAAAGGAAGGGGGGATATTTGAAAAAAGAAATTACGCGCGGCTGAATCCGCGAGTGGAAGGCTTTACAGTCTTACATAGAAAAGAACTAGCGGCCGCCCGCGACTCCGTCCGCGAGGATTTCGATTTCCAATAGCCTAAAGCCTTCGTCGTCAAATGGACTATCCAACACAATTTTTTTTTTTAAAATGCGAACAGTAGTTTCTGAGGTTGGCGCGTTCAAACAAAAAAAAAAAAAAACAAACAAACATACACACAAACAAACTCTTCAGCTTTATATATGACTAGCGGGCGCCCGCGATGATCACCTATTTTTCCCGTTAGGGGTGGATTTTTCAAATAATCTTTAAAAGCCTACGTCATATTATCTTTATGAATGCAAAGTATTAGCCCGATCGGTTAAAAAATTACAAAGTTTCATACTAACGTTCATCCCCTATTTGACCCCCTTGGGGGTTGGAAATTATCAATATGATTGCTTAGGCGATGCCTACATCATAGTAGGTTTATGTATGAAAAGTCTCAACCCGATTGGTTTAAAATTGACAAAGTTTTATGCTAAAGTTCATCCCCTATTTTAAACCCTTGGGGGTTAGAATTTATCAATATTATTGCTTAGGAGATGCCTACGTCATAGTAACTTTATGTATGCAAAATATCAGCCCGATAGGTTTAAAATTGACAAAGTTTTATACTACCGTTCATCCCATATTTTACCCCCTTGGGGATTGAATTAATCAAAATCCTTTCTTAGCGGATGCCTACGTCATCACATCTACCTGCATACCAAATTTCAGCCCGATCCGTCCAGTGGTTTGGGCTGTGCGTTGATAGATCACTATGTCAGTCAGTCAGTCACCTTTGAGTTTTATAGATATAGATTCAGCTTTATATATTAGTATAGATTTATTTATTTGTTTATTTATTTATCAATCCCTTCCAAAAATCTTATTTGAATGTATGTCCTTAGAGGGATTCGAACTATTACTTAATAGTAGAACACAAAAAACCGTTCGAAGGAGTCATCGAATCAAAACAATAAAATGAATTTCAGCATTCTAAAAAATAGTAAAGAAAAAGTGTTAACCGTTAAATGTTAAGTAGTGAGAAAAATACTTGATGGACATTTTAAAGCGTTAAAATGCTTATTTTTAGATTTCAGATTGAAAACAAGTGCATTATAATGACCGACCACTCATTGGCTTCCAATATGGCGGTTGTTTACGTCAACTTCTGCAAAATAGCGCTAATAGTGCACAGTGTAATAAATATCAGTGACCTATGTAGAAGGGTGAAGAGAAAAAAATCCTTTTTGAGACTTTTGCATACATAAGTACACGCGTAAAATTTCTACGTGTCTACTATAACCTGGATTCCTCCAAGAGAAGCGTGAAGAAGTATCTTGCGGGCCGGTATGGCGATGCCAACGGATAGGATACCAATATGGTAGCTCATCCGTTGTCATGGCAATCAGGGCTCCACTTTTGCTCACCATCAGGCGGAATGGAGTCAACATATCGAGCCAATATAAAAAATATCGTTTGATGCGTGTAACACTCGGTGTGAGCTGTACTTAACTAAATAGTGAGATACAACTCATATTATTGTTGATCTTGAGGGGCTTACTGTCTCATCGAACAATGAGAGTCAGGGATTAAGGAGTGCACCTGTGCTTGCTGCTTGCAATTTTTTATATATTGGCTCGGTATGTAAGCAAATGTTGGCAAGCAAAAGAGGAGCCCTAATTGCCATGACAGCAGATGTGGTACCAGATTGGTATCATATCCGCTGACATCGGCCTTCCGGCCCGCGAGATATGTACATTTCCACGCTTCTCTTCAAGGAACCAAGGGTTTAGGATGGCGGAAACACCCATGCTGGTAACGCATTCTATCGCTTAATAGTTCGGCAACGAAATAAAATGTCAAACTTCTGGGTTCGCGAAGGAATAGTGGTCAAGGCAAGGTGTATGGTGACAACGTTGACCAGCACGCGTGGTTTCTTGGCGGAATGGAGAAGGGGGGACTTACTTGTGTACTGAAATATATCTTGCGTAAGCCTGATTGTAAGACAGGCCGCCATGACCGAAAAACGGTCTGAGGGGCAAAAAATAATAATATTAACACATGCAAATTGTCTTGGTTACTTCACTGAGGACTTCTATACTGTGGTTGTTTATCCCTAGTTCAGCAATTTGTGGCTGACCTAATTCATTTATAATCATAATCCGCTTTTAAAAGGCAGCAAGATTTTTCCTAGAAGGCTTAATAAGTTAAATGAATCAACAAATTTCAAGCCATTGAGTAATTACATGTGAATCATTATTTTACATAGGTTGAATTTATTTAAACTCAAACTTAAAATATTCTTTATTCAATTGGGCTTCATATAAGAACATATGAATTGTTAAAACCAAATGTACAATGATAATAATTCGATTCGGAAGGCAGTTTCTGTCGAGAAGAATCAGCAAGAAACTCGTAGTCCAGTAATTTTAGCAATTTTCATCCACGATCTGCGGAATAATTCCTAGTGAGCTGAATTTTTGTATACACCTTTATTATGACATTGTAATGATGCAGTGAAAAATCGACATTGATATCGTGCCGGCTAAAAAAGTTATAGGGGTCCAAACGTCACGAAAATCAGTTTTTCGCAAATATCTCGCGATCTATTGCTCAAAGTTCAATAATGGTTTCATAAAAGTTGTTCGTCGTAAAATTGTCTACAAAAAAGGTCTCTTGCAATTTTCTGTAGAATTAACCGTTTTTGAAATAGAGACTAGAATGCACTCACATATGGTATTGTATACCGTACGCCGCATACCAAGGCATAAACCATATTGTATATTTTTTTACCTTTTTTATTTGTTTGTTTTTTGTTAGTATGATGTTCTATATATAGGAATATAAATGATTTGTTATACTAGTACAGTAAGGAAAATAGGAATATCAGCTATAAAAAACTAAGTGGCAATTTTTTTTGTCACTTTATAACGCAAGGACGGGCTCACCGATCCAAACCAAATTTTCAGGGTTTGTACAGACTATTTAGTAGATGTTTTAAGTGAATTTTGAACAAAATCGGTCGTTCTTTTTATACGTAGCGAAGCACGTACCGGGCTGCTAGTAATGATACAGATATGCTATGTCCAGTGACGTTTTGACCCCTATAACTTTTTTAGCCGGCACGATATCAATGTCGATTTTTCACATCTTCATCACAATATCATAATAGAAGCGTATACAAAAATTCAGCCCACTAGGATTTTTTCCGCAGATCGTGGATCAAAATTGCTAAAATTCACATTGCATATCTAGATCATTACTTGCAGCCCGGTACGTGCTTCGCTACGTATAAAGTGAACGACCGATTTTGTTCAAACTTCACATAAAACATATACTAAATAGTTTGTACAAACCCTGAAAATTTGGTTTGGATCGATGAGCCCGTTCTTGAGTTATAAAGTGACAAAAAAAATTGCCACTTAGTTATTTATGGTTGATATTCCTATTTTCCTGACTGTACTAGTATAACAAGTCCTTTATATTTCTATATGTAGATCATCATACTAACAAAAAACACACAAACGAAAAAGGGGAAAAAACAAACAATAGGGTTTATGCCTTGGTATGCGCCGTACGGTATACAATACTATATGTGAGTGCGTTCTAGTCTCTATTTCAAAAACGGTTAATTGTACAGAAAAATGCAAGGAACCTTTTTTGTAGACAATTTTACGAAGAACAACTTTCATGAACCCATTATTGACCTCTGAGCAATAGATCACGAGATATTTGCGAAAAACTGATTTTCGTGACGTTTGGACCCCTATAACTTTTTTAGCCGGCACGATATCAATGTCAATTTTTCACTGCATCATTACAATGTCATAATAAAGGTGTATACAAAAATTCAGCTCACTAGGAATTATTCCGCAGATAAAATCTAAAATTCCTGGACTATCGACCGTTTCTCTTTTAAATGCCATCATTTCTAACGATCAGTATTTGCTGTCTCTGAGCCATATAGTCTTCTGTCAATCTATACAAATATTATAAAGAGGAAAGGTTTGATTTTTTGTTTGTTTGTTTGTTTGTATGAATTGAATAGGCTCCGAAACTACTTGGCAGATTTGAAAAATTCTTTCACTGTTGGAAAGCTACATTCACCCAGAGTAACATAGGCTACATTTTATCCCGGTACGGGAAGTAGTTCCCCCGGGACGCGGGTGAAACCGCGTGACGGGCCGCTAGTATTAAATAAAAATTAAAAACCTTAATTTTTTATGAACTGGTTGCGTTCTATTCGACCAGTCCCCAAAGGTGGCAACCGTTCACAAGTATGTCGAAAAAAGGCCTTACACATTAGCAGAAATATAAAACACTAGCGGCCGCCCGCGACTTAGTCCGCGTGGATGTCGGTTTTCATTATACGAATGTTTTTTCCCGCTAACTCCCGTTCCCGTGGGAATTTTGCAATATCCTTTTGCAACTAAGCATCAAGTTTACTAAGGGACCTGCATGCCAAATTTCAAGCGTCTAACTCAAGTAGTTTAGATTTTCCATACAAACTTCCACCCCCTCATTTCGGGGAAGTGGGGGGTTGGAATGGGTCAAAAAGTAACCTATGTTCTGTCTCAGGGTCTAAAGATTGTCTGTACCAAATTTCATCAAAATCGGTTGCGAGGTTTAAGCGGGAAAGCGTAACAGACAGACAGACAGACAGACAGACAGAGTTACTTTCGCATTTATAATATTAGTTGGGATAGCACAAAAGTTACGACCTGCTCATTCGAGTGGAAGTTCCACTAAGGTCTACCCCTTTTGAAATAAGACTACGAGTCATCATCATCATCCTAGCGCCTCTCCCGGTTGCATCCTCGGCCATTGCCTAGGAGCCCAGGGTACGCTGCGACTATGATCCTGAAATAAGACTACGAGTATCTACGATTATGTAAAATCACCATAGTATAAACAAAGTTGCTTTCTTCTGTCTGTACATATGCCAGCTTACATCTTTAAAACTGCGCAACGAGCAATTTTAATTGTTTTTGTGCGATGCCGGGGCGTGTCGCTAGTGTATGTATAATTAATTATCCTACTACTATTATAAAGGCGAAAGTTTGTATGTATGGATGTATGGATGTTTGTTACTCTTTCACGTAAAAACTACTGAATGGATTTGAATGAAACTTTACCACAACATAGCTTATACATCAGAATAACACATAGGATATTGGAAAACGAAATCCACGCGGACGGAGTCGCGGGCGGCCGCTAGTATGTACATATGTGTATGTCAAATAAATGACCTTTTCAAGTAATTAGAGTAATTGTGTTAGCTTTCGTAATTCGAAACTGATCTGATATCAAGTATTAAAAATAGATTAGGAGGCGCCCATGTGGTTTAGTAATTTAGATGTCATTAATTTGAGTGTTTTATTAATTGGCCTATTGACTGTCCTCTGGTCCAGTGGTTAATAACCCTGGATGCAACACCGAGGGTCGCGGGTTCGTTTCCCACTCAAAGACAAAATTTTTTGTGTAAATACATCACTCTTTTCCTGGCCTGTGTGTATATTGGTACATTTAAAACATTCAGTACACAGCTTTGAGGAGCTCGATGGTGCAGTGATTAGCATGCCCGGTCTGCAATTGCAAAGTTAAGCAACTTTCGCAGAGACCAGTCATCGGATGGGTGACCAAAATTTTTTTCTCGAGCTCCTCCGTGCTTCGTAATGAACGTTAAGCCGTTGGTCCTGCGCCTGATATCTCTACGGTCGTGTCAGATTGCTGTCACCGAACTATGAGAGTGAGTGAAGAGGGAGTGCACCTGTGCTTGCGCACTCACTTGTGCATTATAATATATCCTGCATACCTGGCTGATCGTAAGATCTGCCGCCATGGTCGAAAAACGGCCGGAAGGGTGTTATTCTTACATTCAGTACCTATTTAAAGATATATTTCCTCTGTTGGTACTGATATCCGTAACACCAGTGATAAGCTACTTTCCACGGTGTCAGATCAATGATTAATATATGTGATGTTTAGTTTAGTCTCTCCACCGTTTATTCTTCCATTAATATTAGTTGAACTAGACAAAATAATCTCACTGGCTCGCTGGTCTTGTGGTTATTGACCCCGATCACAAATCCAAGGGACGCAGGATCGAATATCGGTTTGGCCAAAATTTCTGTCAGTTTTTCCGAACACAGCCAAGGTTTGTGATCAAAAATCCGCATTTGGCAAGCGTGGTGATTAAGCTTAAACGCGTAACGAAAACATGATTTTCTCGGCACGGGGACATTAATTGGATTTTGTGGAAATAGACAAACTGATATTTTAGTGTGTGATTCACACACAGATTAGTAAAAAAATTGGCCAAGTGCGAGTCGGACTCCCGCACTGAGGGTTCCGTATAAATTCTATTTTTGACGTATTAAAAAAACTACTGAATAGATTTCGTTCGAACCAATTTTCGTTGGTAGTTTTTATAGTAATGTACATTATATATTTATTTCAGATTTATCATCCTCCTACTTTAGAAGTTAGAGGGGGGGGACACACTTTTTTCCACTTTGGAAGAGTCTGTCACGCAAAGTATTCACTTAAGAAAAAAATGAGCTTAGAAACCTCAATATAATTTTTAAAGACCTATCCATAGATAGCCCACACGTATATGTTCAATGAAAAAAAATATTTTCAGTTTCAGTTCCAACTATGGGGACCCCCCATTTTTTTATTTATTTTTTCTATTTTCGTGTGAAAACCTTGTTGCGGTTCACAGAATACATCTACTCACCAAGTTTCAACAGTATAGTACTTATAGTTTCGGAAAAAAGTGGCTGTGACAGACTGGCGGACAGACAGACAGACAGACAGACAGACATGACGAATCTATAAGGGTTCCGTATTTTTGCCATTTTGGCTACGGAACCCTAAAAAGTAAGGACCCTGCAACGCACTACTACAAAAAATTCTTTCGACTAACCCACCAATTGTCTATCCCTAAACTAAGCTCGAAGCTTGATCTATGGAAGCTAGAGAACGGATAGACATACATACTTTAATATTAATACTGTTATAAACACCCATGACTCGAGTACAAATGTCGATATTCATTACACAAACATTTGCCCCTAGCGGGATTCGAACCTGCGACCCTTGGTTTTGTAGCCAGGGTTTCTGACCACTAGACCAACGGGCCCTATATAGGGTGTAACAAAATATACTGCAAATATTTTAAGGGCGAATTCTTTAGTGGCAATGTAATCAATATCAGATATTAAAAAGTCAAACTTTATGCTTAGCAAATTTTGCATTTTCTGCATTGGCCAATTTGCTCTTTTCGTCCTCTAAGCTTTGCCCCCTCTCCACCTCTTTGCTTTTGGGGCAGACAAGTGTAGTAATTGTATTACACTGATAAGACACGACCAGCTGTCTTGCATATGACAAAATTAGTACTTTTCCCAATTATTCACTCAATTGATTTTGTTGATTTTCTCAGAAACTAGCGTATTAACATAAAAATTTTACTAGACAAATTTATTACATTTCCACTAAACGATTCGCCCTTAAAATATTTGCAGTATATTTTGAAACACCTTATATACCGATGTGTGGTTCACGTGACAGATGTACTAAGTACCGTAAATAGGAAGGGAGCGTTATCTACATCGATTTCATAATGATAGTCTGTTTGTACCCAAGGGCATGGCGACAAGGGCCCTTTTTATGTCAATTTAGTTCGTAGATAAGCATGCAGGTATGTCATTTCTATGTCATTACATTATATTATTATATTGAGGAGCTCGATGGCGCAGTAGTTAGCGCAGTTGGCCTGCGGTTGCTAAAGTTAAGCAATGTTCGCAGATGCCAGTCATCGGATGGGTGACCTAAAAATTTCATCTCGAGCTCCTCCGTGCTTCGGAAGGCACGTTAAGCCGTTGGTCCTGCGCCTGATCTCTCTACGGTCGTGTCAGATTGCTGTCCCACCGAATTATGAGAGTGAAGGAATAGGGAGTGCACCTGTGCTTGCGCACTCACTTGTGCACTATAAGATATCCTGCGTACCTGGCTGATCGTAAGATCGGCCGCCATGGCCGAATACGGCCGGAGGGTATTATTTTATTACATTATGAAAACTACTATGGGAAAGTCGCCGAGGATCGGGCTAAATATAGAGCCTTAGGAGTGGCCTATGTCCAGCAGTGGACTGCGATATTCTGATGATGATGACTTTGGAAAATGTAGTGGTTTTTAATGGAACCCTTTTGTTCTCGTGGATGTCGTAAGAAATGACTAAGGCACATTCCGGGGGATGGGCAGCAGCGTTCCCCTGTATTTTATCATTAACCATACTGCGGTCACCAACCCGCCTGCCCAGCGAGGGCAAAGGGAATTTGGGGAAAGGCTATGTCCAGTAGATGTCTTTTTTTTTTTGCAACAGACTGGTGGCCAAGTAAGCTTTCCACGACTATATTAAACGATATTTAGATAATCGAGTTAGCGTTATAGTTAAGACTAGCAGCCGCCCGCGACTCCGTCGGCGTGGATTCGGGTTCCGCGCACATAGCGTTATAAAACCTACTGTAGCCTAAAGCCTTCCTCGTCAAATGGGCTACCATAATAAAGCTGTAGAGTTTGTTTGTTTGATTGTTTGAACGCGATAATCTCAGGACTACTGGATGGAATTGAAAAATTCCATTTGAGTTTGATACTCCATGTGTCGAGGAAGGCTTTAGGCTATAGTGTAACCGAAATCCACGCGGACGGAGTCGCGGGCGGTCGCTAGTAATTTTATAATTCGAACCAGAACTTCCTGAGATAAGCGCGTACAAACAAACTCTTCAGCTTTATTATAGTAGTATAGATTTAGAGTATGCCAAAGGTCACAGGATCGATTCCCGCAAGTATAACGTAGGCGTTTTGACGTTCAGAATCACAAACGACAATCAGTATTTGACACCAAGAAGACACTAAACCTGATATCAATATGTCAAATAATTTCCGTATTCATTTCACGTATTCATTGTAAGGGAGCTTGCAAACGATAATATCCCTGCGAAGGATATAGTTGGCAATTGACGACCCGCTTGGTGTAATGGTCAAGATAAATAAATGAATAAATATTTCACAACATTACACACATTGATCTGACCCCATGTTAAGTAGCTTAAGCACTTGTGTTACAGACATCAGAAATCTTATCATCTGAATCGAACCTGCGACCTCTTGCGTAATAGGCAACATCTTGACCATTACACCAAGCGGGTCGTCAAAGATGTTGCCAATTTTACAAGAGGTCGCGGGTTCGATTCCCGCACAGGACAAACATTTGTGTGCATGAACAATTGAACATGTCTGTTTGTCCTAGTCTGGGTGTTATAAGTTTCAATTTAAGTATATTAGGAACTAGTGGCCGCCCGCGACTCTGTTCGCGTGCATTTCGGTTTCCGCACACATAGTCTTATGCTATAGCTTCCTTCCTCGTCAAATGGATTATCCAACACAAAAAGAATGTTTCAAATCGCACCAGTAGTCCCGAGATTAGCTCGTTAAAAAAAACAAACAAACAAACTCTTCAGCTTGATGTATTAGTATAGATTTATTATCCAAATACTTTTGCCTTTTAACTAATTTATCGTCAAACGCTCGTCTGCAAGCCCCTTTACCGTAAGACGTGTCATTACACAATTGAAACTGTCAAACACAATTGATCCTAACGCTGAGTGCTCTTCAGAGCAGCTCTGGGGCGGTTCCCACAGTGGAGGTAGGAAGTAACTATTTATACTGAATTAGTGAATTGGATTAAGAGATGGGATTGTATGGTTGTGTATCAAATCAGATTGGGTTGTGGGTTTTTTTTTATGGCAGAGGCGGCAAACGAGCTAGCGGGTCGCCTGATGGTAAGCAATCACCGCCGCCCATGGATATCCGCGACACCAGAGGTATCGTTGATTTGTTGCCGGCCTTTCAAAAGAGAGTACGCTCGTTTCTTGAAGGTTCTCATGTCGTAGCAGTCAAGAAATACTGCAGCAGTGAGATTGTTCCACAAAACTGTCGTTCGAGGCATAAAATTTCGGGAAAAAAGCACAGTGGAGGACCGCCATCCATCAAGATGGTGAGGATGGAATTTAAGTCGATTGCGTGTAGTTCGATGTAAGAACTCAGCTGCTGCCAGTAACTCAAACAGTTCAGCGGAACACTCCCCGTTATAAATGCGGTACAGAATACAAATTATTAGGGTTATTATATACACATACATATATATATATTATTATAAATATATATATTATTATGAGGGTTATTGTAAATACGGTGTAACAAAATATACTGCAAAAAATCTTAGGGCGAATTGTTTAGTGCCAAAAAAAGTCTAATATTACACTGACATGACCAGCTGTCAAGCATAAGACAGTACCTTCTTCAATTATTCACTCAATTGATTTTGTTGATTTTCTCGGAAACTAGCATATTATCATTGATTTTTTACTTATTTACTTACGAAATGTTTTAAATTTCCACTAAACAGTTCGCCCTTAGATGCGATGCAGTGGTTAATGCGATTGCAAAGTTAAGCAACTTTCGCCAGAGGCCAGTGACTGCGGTGACTGGGTGACTGAAAAATGTAATCTCGAGCTCCACCGTACTTCGGAAGGCATGTAAAACCGTTGGTCTGATCTCTCTCCGGTCGTGTCAGATTGCTGTCTCACCGAGCTAGAGAGTGAGGGAATAGGGAGTGCACCTGCGTTTGAGTGTTTCCTATTATGCAGGCCGATCTTACGATCATCAGCCACCATGGTATAAAAACGGACGGGGTACGAAGTTTTAAAATTCATTTATGAAAAACACACAACATTAAAACGGTAGAAAAATCCTTAAGGTGAAACATTTCACAATAATTGCGCAGCGTTCCCTGGGACAATGGTTGTACCCGCGATAAACGCAAAGATAAGAGAATATTCACAGTAATTCACTTCGCTATTTCAAAACCTTATATCGGTTAAAGCAATATTAAATCCACCGGATCTTAACATGACAAAGTGGTGCTGTGGGGTACTCAGTTTCCATGAGATATGTTTAAAATCCTTCTCTGAGGCATGCCGTGGATCTCCCGTGTAGTAAAAACAATATTTGTCATAGTTTGATAGATGCCATGTAGGGATGGGAAGGAAGATGGAGTATCTAGTCGATTTTGTTAACAATAAAAAAATGAGAAAAAATGTGAGATAAAAGTGTGTGAGCAGATTATAATTATGGTTTAAGATCTTTATTATCTCATAAAGAATATTACAATTCACTTACTGAGAATAACATTATTAGATGCAACAAATAAACAAGACGGTGAGCGTTTTTAGATAAAACAAAGCACAAAAAATCAAAATAAAAATAAAAGAAGGGTAGATACAAAGATGTGCGTCGATAACTTTGACTGTTGTTGTTAACTATCGCACCGAGCAACCACGAATATGAAACGCTTTACGCGAAAATTATTCCAGCTTATAAAAACAACGACCCGCTTGGTGCAGTGGTCAAGATGTTGCCTATTATACAAGAGGTCGCGGGTTCGATTCCCGCGCAGGACAAACATTTGTGTGAATGAACATGTCTGTTTGTCCTCGCGGGTGTTATTTGTATCTGTTTATGTATATTTGTAATACCACTGTTGATTGTGATGTCTGTAACACAAGTGTTTAAGCTACTTAACACGAAGTCAGATCAATGTACGTGATGTTGTGAAAAAAATTATAATCAGGATTTGAGAAATAACTTTGCAGTTTAGTTTTCTTTTAACCTCCTATCTTCGTTGGATCAATCGTTTTTTTTTTATTATGTGTTATCTAAACTTTACTAATATAATAAAGCTGCAGAGTTTGTTTGAACGCGCAAATCTCAGAATAAATATTAACCGTAATACAAACCGCTACAACTAGTTGTGTTTAAAAGTTTCATTTTATCGATACTAAGTATCGATATAGTGTCCCAACACTATCTCCCGTCGGTCGCAGCGACCGCAACACAAGAAAAACGTCTTTATAACACACCTGGGCACCGCTGGCGAGCCACTGTACTTCGACCAACAGCTTTGATACTTATAGTTTTTATACTTTGCTTTTAATTTAGTAATACTTACTTATTTACTTAGGAAGGCTCATAGCCGAGCATAATTTAGTTCTGCTACTCACTAAATAGAATAATGCGAGCATGCCTGCGTTTTATTAAAGTGAACTTAGGGATTGTTTAATAAGTTACTTATACATATTATATCGGACGGATTTTCCTGAGTGATACCCTGGGCACCTTAGCCAGATAGAAACTGGGGATCGGGTAATTAGATAGGTTAACATTAGTAGTGTTCTAGCCCGGTCAGTTACCGTAATAAATGTGGGTTGGAATTACTAATTAAAAAATATTTAAACGGGGTATCATTAAACATTAAAATCACTACTTATATTATAAATGCGTAAGGTTCTCTGTCTGTCTGCTTATCTGTTACGCTTTCCCGCTTAAACCTCTCAACCGATTTTGATGAAAGTTGGCAAAGACAATCTTTACACCCTGAGAAAGAACAACTACCTTTTATCTATACATACAAATATTATAAAGAGGAAAGGTTTGATTTTTTGTTTGTTTGTTTGTTTGTATGAATTGAATAGGCTCCGAAACTACTTGGCAGATTTGAAAAATTCTTTCACTGTTGGAAAGCTACATTCACCCAGAGTAACATAGGCTATATTTTATCCCGGTACGGGAAGTAGTTCCCCCGGGACGCGGGTGAAACCACGTGACGGGCCGCTAGTTGCGAAATAAAGGGATCTGAAATCCACGCTGACGAAGTCGCAGGCAGCCTCTATTACTTAATAGTATAACACTTAATATGACATTTGGCAGTAAGCAAAAAATACAAAGAGTCAATTGTTCCTTTTCCTTACTGGAAAAACAAAAACTTTCAAGTATCATTCCACCTCAGTCGCCGTACAGAGACAGGTGTCCCTTCCAAAGCCACCTACGAAACAATTACCGACATATTAATTTATATTTATTCTAACCACTTTATTTTATTCACATTCACCCCCCGGTTTCACCCCCGATTCGCCCCTTGAATGTAAATGGGCTGATTAGGGGACTCTATAAAATGCGAGTATAAAATGTACTATCGATTTGTAATTTACATGGTTTGGGAAGGTGATTAGATGAAGGGAATATTGTGGGATTACTCGGCTTTGTTTGATATATTGGACATTATTGTAACATCTACACTATCTTCATCTAGACTAATATAGTATAGGGGAAAGATTTGTATTTTCGTATGTAACGAATAAACTCAAAAATTACTAGACCGATTACAAAAATTCTTTCACCATTGGAAAGCTACATTCACCCTGAGTAACATAGGTTATATTTTATCCCAGTACGGGGAGTAGATTCCTCGAGACGCGGGCAAAACCGCGTGACGGACCGCTTGTTTATAATATGTTTTTTTTAGCATTAGAAATTATGTTGACAAAGAAGCAGGGACAATACACTTTTTCTGGAATTTTATAATGGAAGTACTTTTCATAATTTTGACAGTTTTCGTCCATATTATAGGATGTGATACTTCCTAGTGGGACACCCCGAGCTAGACTAATAAAACTTATCATCGTGAATGAGTTTGATAAAATTGAAACGGAAATTAGTGAAGCTAACCATAAATGTTTTATGAAATATTTTATAAATAGTTGTTTGATCTTCAATATTATTTATTAATTATTTTTATTGGTTTTTTGATTGTTATTATATAATTGTAAGTACATATTAATTTTATGTACTATATAATGAATTGTCGGCGCGTTTTGTTAATTGTAAGCCGACATTTATATCTGAAAATCTTTCTAATGCTAAAAAACGGACTATAGACAGATGTAGGTGTAAAAATGATTATAATACGACTTATTACTTTCATGTCATAGGTATATCCCCTGCCGGGCTTCGAACCTACGACCACTTAACTCGCATACCCTAACCACTACTCCCTCAACTGTCAAAACACAAAACACTCGTAATTCTTCTATAAAAAATGAAATAACAAAAGAAAATTCTAATTAGACGGGGATTCGAACCCACGCCCCTCAGATGGGCAGGTGTCATTGATTTGACATTATTACGAAAAATAAGATACAAAAATCGGTCAAGTGAGAATCGAAAGACGAACGCTTTCAAGACGGGTTCCGTACGTTTGTATGAGAGCCGTAATTACTTAAATGAAACCATTTAAATCGATAAAGATACAGATACATTAATTTACTATTAGATTTGCCATACTTTGAGCTTTGTAATTGACTGTCGCTTCTTATCGGAGAGGAAAAGCTTTTTGTAACGTACATCATTCATACCAAATAACATAATGTTTTCTTAGGTTTACGCTATTATTACTTATTAAATCAAAGTACCTTCTTTTAAACGGATAAAATTGCCAAGAGAGTTGTTGTGTGCTTCATAAACTACTACATATTAACAGGCAAACCCGACGTTTCAGCTCATTTCACATAACATATCATGCATCATCTTTGAACTAATATTTAACATTAATGTAAGTGTTTACTTACAAAGTTTTATACGTTACACTAAGTGAAAGCGTTCCCCGCGGGATTTGAACCCGCGACCTGCGAAGATGAGCACAGCGCTCTAACCACTACTCCACGGAGGTAATTAAAGAGATTTAGTACATAGGGGAAACAATTCATTTTTTGTAAATGTTCTATTGTGGTTATTTCTTTTCCCAAGATATGAAAAAAATAATCATTTCGTTGTTACCATTTGCACACGGAACTCTAAAGAGCAAAATCATTTGAGATTCGGTGACAAATCAATTTTAATATTTACATTTATATTAAAATCGTGATTGGGGCCCTTTGGGACGAAAGAACGAACAGGTCACAACTTGCAGTGCGCTCGATAAATGTTGGGCTGATTGAAGAGTGTCAAATCACTTCACAGTATTTTTTTATATGATAGGGAGGCAAACAAACAAGCGAGTCACCTGATGGTAAGTGATTACCGCTGCCCATGGACATCAACAACCGTACAAGGGTCACAGATGCGTTGCCTGCCTTTAAAAATCCCATACCCTCCCCAACCGAGCTTTAATAGTTACTAGTTTTTAGCCGCGGCTTCGCCCGCGTTATCAAGATTCCTATTTATCCCATGAGAGCATTTAATCGGGATAAAAAGTATCCTATCACCTAAGTCAGTCCATACCCTGCCATCATACCAAATTTCATTAAAATCCGTTCAATAGTTTCAGCGTGATTGATGGATAAACATACAAACAAACAAACTTTCACATTTATAATATTAGTATGAGTATGATAAGCATACTGCAACATCTCTATTCTACTAGATATTCCTTCTTTGTCAACGAAGAATATAAAATAACCAAGGCTGAGGCCATTTGAGTGCAATATTACCATGACATAGCGAACCTTCTTACCATATATGTATGTGAATGTACATTATTTGATGCCTTCGCGACAAAGGACATCTCTGCAAAGTATATAATAAAGTCGCTTCCCTATGTATGTTATATGTTTGCTTAGATCTTTAAAAGTGCGCATAGGATGTTTATGCGTTTTTGTAAACGCTTGTTAAAAACGGATTAGTGATCATGAGGGCTATGTTCGGAAAAACCAACATAAACTTTTTCGGAATCGAACACAAGACCTCGGGACCACCGGTCGATACTTAAACCACAAGGCCATCGAGCATCTTCTGGATAGGTAGAATAATTCCATAAGACTGCTTTCAAATAATAGCTAGGATGCTTATTATAAAAATGTTTGTGCAATTTTCCCTAAGCGCGATTCAAACCCGTGACCTGCAGATATTTTGTGATCACTAGCTAAGTAGAAAAGAGAAACATATAGACAATAACACAAATAAAATTAAAACCTAAAAGTCCCTCGGAAGAGCTAAATCTTTCATTATAATATTTTCGGTTCAACGATAGGTTTTGGCTAAATCACCACGCTCGCCAAATGGGAATTAGTGATCAAGCCTTGCTGTGCTACATTCGCAAAACCATCATTAATTTAGTCCAACCCGGGAATCGAAGTCAAGGTCCGGTATTTAACCACTAGGCCATGGAAGCGATACATCCTTACTTAATGATATTATTCATCGGAAAGTTAGTTTGTTTGTTTGTTTGTTCCTCTTTCACGCCGTTAATACTTAACCGATTGCTTTGAAATTTTGCAGACATAAAGTAAGAAGTCCGGATTAAATAATAGGGTACTCTTTATCCCGGAAAAAAGGATATTACTGATATTACCGAGGGTAAACTAAATTTTGCAATATAACCAAATTCCACGCGGGCAAAGCCGCGTGCGGAAAGCTAGTAATATATAAGGTGTAACAAAATATACTGCAAACATTTAAAGGGTTAATTGTTTAGTGGCAATATAATAATAAATATAAGTGAGTAAAAAGTCAATTTTAATAATACCTTCCAAATTCGGCATATCCTGCATTAGCCAACCTACAAATTTCGTCCTATCAGCTCAATACCCCCTCTACCACGTTGCTTATAGGGCAAGATGAGCATAGCAATTGTTTTAAACTACTAGGACACGACCAGCTGTCTCGCATAAGACACAATTGGTACTTTTTTCAATTATTCACTTGATATATTTTGTTGATTTTCTCGAAAACTAGTGTAACATTACCTTTTTACTTTCTAAATTTATTACTATTCCGCTGAATAATTCACCTTTAAAATATTTGCAGTATATTTTGTTACACCCTATATAAAACAAAATAAAATACCAAGATCTCGCATTTTCGGTGAAAACTTTTCCATTAACAATGAAACATCATTATTGATTTGTTCTGAGAAAGAGTAATGGTCTAAAATAAGACCAGAGGCATAATAATAGTACATCAAAATAAGCTGACTTCATGAATATTTATGGATAACCCTTAGAATACAGACATTCTTTATTTTCTGATACATTTGTCTTTATAAACTTACTAGGAATAGGAAATTTCCAATACTACTGTAAAATATATTATCTGATAAAATCACATAGGTACATTGATCTGACTCCGTAGGGCTTTTATTAAGGAAACTAGTACCAACATACATACTATGTGTATAAGGTTATTACTATGTGTATATATGCATATATATATAGTTAGGATATTGCAGGATTGAATCACCTGATTGTCTGATAAAAATGATGATTCCGCGCTTCGGAAGGCACGTTAAAATTTTGGTCTCGACTATGATACAAATGGTCTGGATACCCTTGTAAGGGTTACGGAGGTCAGACGACAGTCGCTCCATTGTAATAACTAGCATCGTCAATCCAGGATCATAGTCGCAGCGTACCCTGGGCTCGGAGGCAATGGCCGAGGATGCAACTGGGATAAGCCATATAGGATGATGTTGATGATGATGAGAACAATAGCAATTGAATTGAATTACATTTATGTTAAGCCAATGCGGGTCTTAAGTAGGGAATAAGATTAAAATTAAGCAAAAAAAATTGATCATCATAATCAATCAATCAATCAAAATATTCTTTATTCAATTGGGCTTAATATAAGCACTTATGAATTGTCATAAAAAAATACAGTAGTAAGGACTCGACCACCGATTCGGAAGGCAGTATTCTGCCGAGAAGAATCGGCAAGAAACTCGGACAGTTGCTCTTTTTAAACGCCATAATTTTTACAATAATGCGTATACAATAATGCATCAAATAGCTGTCACTGAGTCATACAGTCTACTGTCAATATAAATTAAAAATTCAAATTAAAATCCTAATTTATTCGGGACTGGTTGCGTCCTAGTAGACCAGTCCCCAAAGGTGGCACCTGTTCACAAGTATGACGTATGTGTCAGCCATCACCTCACTCAACCACCTTAGAGGGAATGAAATGACCCGCCACATAGCGCCACCACCCCAGGGACATCCAATGTTATACAAACTTTAATGTTAGATTTTTGATCTCTCTTCAACTCGGTTTTTTCTGTCAGCATATCTTACCTGAAACAAAAGAAAATAAGAGTTAGTTTTGTACAAATAACACTTACAACAAAAACATGTTTAGTTATAGTCACAGACTAAATAATAAACGTAAAGTAACTTTTTAAAATATTTTACAACATCACATACATTGATCTGACTCCGTGTTAAGTACCTTAAGCACTTGTGTTACAAACATCAGAATCACAGTGGTATTACAAATATACTTAAATAGATACATATATAACACCCAGACCAGGACAAACAAACATGCTCACGCACACAAATGTTTGTCCTGTGCGGGAATCGAACCCGCGACCTCTTGCGTAATAGGCTACATCTTGTCCATTACACCAAGCGGGTCGCATAGCTTCAAACATAAACAAACAAAGCTCAACTGCGCCAATTTTATCCCAAAAACACAATTATCTTAAAAACAAAACAATCATAAAACGCCTACTTTCTTAAACAAAATGCCTACATGCAATAGTCACAAAGTCACAACTTTAGATTTGATGCGAAATAATCTGAGTAGAGTAGGTGACCACTAGGGTTGCCAATTGGAATGAAAGAAATAAAATGTTATTTATTTATGTCGGCCTCCTTAACCCTAACAGTGAAAGAAAACATAGTTAGGAAACCTGCACACTCCGAGTTAGTGTATAAAATGGCAAGCCACAGTTAACAATTTTCAAGACAGTTGACGCGTGTTTTATTTAATACATTGACACCGACAATTTTTATTTATTTATTCAATTAATTTGATTAAAACGGTACAAAAGACAAATTACATTAATTCACAGACAAGAGCACCGCTTTAAATTTGACAGAGGTGTAGACCTCAGAGAGGCACTAATAGAGAGGTGGACTTGAGTGGAACTTCCACTCGAATGAACCGCTCGTCTGGGGAAGTACCTCCACCTTACAGAAGACCACAATGAAGTAGCAATTCGTAGCTGTTGTGCTGTTTCTGCTGGTGAGTGAAAACAGTACTTTTTTTCACAAAATTATCTAATGTACTCTAAAATCATACCTAAGAAATACTGTTTTGTACATTAAAATATATAAGTTACACTATACATACCTTAAGCTCTTAAAAAAGTGTACATATCAGACTAATAAAAAAAAAGAAAAAAATACGAGTTGCAAAACTTTTTGGCGTCCAAAATTGGGTATTTTCCAGCATAATTAAATGACGGTGCCACATCCATTATCATGGCTTTCAGAGCTCATCTTTTTTTGATATCTAACCTTTATTTCTTGTCAAAGTTGGCAGCCCTACTGCCCACGGGCCCAATGGGACGTCCCGTTCCCATCAGCCCAGCCGGCCCGACTGTCCCATGCAAATGGAAGAGCCCTGTCGAGCCGCGGGGCCGACGGTAATGTGTTAACAAAATGGCGGGTGGACGATACTTGTGTTAGTTTTTGACGTGTTTAGATAATGTTGGGGATAATGCGTATATTATTTATTTAATCTTTTTGATGGCATAGATTTATATCGTTAGACTAGCAGCCGCCCGCGACTCCGTCCGCGTGGATTTCGATTTCCAAAAGCGTAAAGCCTTCCTCGTCAAATGGACTATCCAACACAAAAAGATTTTTTCAAATCGGAGCAGTAGTTCCTAAGATTAGCGCGTTCAAACAAACATACAAACAAAATCTTCAGCTTTATACATATACTAGCGGCCGCCCGCGACTCCGTCCGCGTGGATTTCAATTTCCAATAGCCTACAGCCTACCTCGTCAAATGGGCTATCCAACACAAAAATATTTTTTCAAATCGTTCAAGTAGTTTCTGAGATTAGCGCGTTCAAACAAACAAACAAACAACCAAACAAACTCTTCAGCTTTATATATTAGTATAGATATAGATACGCTCTCAACAGCTCGGTAGCCTAGTGGCAAGAACGCCGCTTGACATGCGTGAGGTCGGCGGTTCAAATCCGGCCGCACCTCTGGATTTTCAAAAATCTATGTGCGTAATATCATACCAGCTGTACGGTGAAGGAAAACATCGTGAGGAATCCTACACACCACGAGTTGGTGTGTGGAATGGAGAAGACAATGGAAAAGCAACCAATTAAAATTACTAAGAGAGTTGTTGTGTGTTTCATTTCATACAATGATCACGACCAGTAAGTTCTACTAAGCTCTATCTGAAATTTTTCTTAATTTTTTTTAACGAAAATAAACACCAAAGGTAATGTTAAAAATAGAAATTTTCCTGTACATTAACGAAGACCTTACTAAGGTGTTATTTTAAAAGGTTTTCCCTGTACAAAACCCTCCCTTAGTTGTGTACGTGAAGTTACCCAAACCTCTATTCACAAGACCACTTATTTATTTCTCTAGTTTTTTTAATGCACACATCCTTCTCTGACAGGCCCGTTGGTCTATTAGTTGAAGACCCTGACCACAAAACCAAGAGTCACGGGTTCGAATCCCGCTGGCAAATGTTTATGTGATAAACATCGTCTTGTATTAAATGTCAAGACGATTCCGAACATAGTCCGAATTAAGAAGTTTGTTTCGTAGTCATTTTTTTTTGTAGTCAACTGAGTAATTTATTATGGTCTATTTTTAATTATACTAATTTTAATTTTTTCACATTACAAAATTAATTGACACGGAAGTTTTGGACAATAAAATATATATTTTTAATATATTAAAACCCTAACCTTATGAATAAACGAAAACACACCAATACATTAGATCCTAAAATGTGTCTACTGTTTGTCGAAAAGTGTTTGAAATTATTTGTGATATATAAAGAGTTTTTCATGCCAAGTCATCATCATCATCCTAGCGCCTCTCCCGGTTGCATCCTCAGCCATTGCCTCGGAGCCCAGGGTACGCTACGACTATGATCCGGAATTGCCTGGTTATTGCATAAGATATTGGATACAAAAGCTTGCCATTATTATTCATCTTCTTAATAGGCAGTACTTAAACGTTAATGTTTAGGTACTTAAGAAAATAAAATGACACTAAATATGATATTAAAATTGATTAATAACCATTAAAATATAATTGTCGTTTCTTACAATATTATTTAAGTGAATGGATAATGCTTCCGAATTTTCCGGCAGTTGTTCCAATGTAATAACCAGGCTGGTCATTTCAGGATCATAGGCACACCCGTACCCTGGGCTCCGAGGCAATGGCCGAGGATGCAACCGGGAGAAGCGCTAGGATGACAAAGTCGCAACTCCGTCCGTCTGGTTTGCGGTGTCCGCACACATATTCTATAGCCTAAAGCCTTCCTCGTCAAATGGACTAACCAACACAAAAATATTTTTTCAAATCGGACCAGTAGTTCCTGAGATTGGCGCGTTGAAACAAACAAACAAAATCTTCAGCTTTATTATATTATACTAGCGGCCGCCCGCGACTCCTTCCGCGTGGAGTTGGATTTCCAATAGCCTAAAGCCTTCCTCGTCGAATGGACTATCCATCACAAAAGGATTTTTTCAAATCGGACCAATCGTTCCCGAGATTAGCGTGTTCAAACAAACAAACAAAGAAACAAAATCTTCAGCTTTATTATATTAGTATAGATTATTACTGAAACGTTAAGCTCGATCTATGTGTCCCAATGTTTGATCCAACATCCGAGGCCGCCCGCGTGAGTGTGCCGCTCTAATGTCGGCGGAGCTCTCTGCGGAATAGCAATGCCCACTACTTACATGCAAGATGGCGCGAGTCACCGGTGACGGCGATTTAAAATAAATAAATCCAACTATCCTACTACTATTATAAAGGCGAAAGTTTGTATGTATGGATGTATGGATGTTTGTTACTCTTTCACGTAAAAACTACTGAATGGATTTGAATGAAACTTTACCACAATATAGCTTATACATCCGAATAACACATAGGATATTGGAAATCGAAATCCACGCGGACGGAGTCGCGGGCGGCCGCTAGTAAATAAATAATAAATAAATACTTTGGACTAACACACCAATTGCCTAGCCCCAAACTAAGCTCGAAGCTTGTACTATGGATGGATGCTAGGGAAAGGCTTGTATTACCCCAATATTAATGAAAATCAATTGACTTCGAACGCGTTTTTTTTGTCTAGATGTGTTTCTACACTAAGGCCAAACCCAAAACTATTTTGTACATTGTCATCGTAGAATATCCTGGGTCACGTGGAGTTTACTAACTTATTATCATATCATGAATATCATAAACTAGCGGCCGCCCGCGACTCCGTCTGCGAGGATTTCGCATAGTGTTATACTGCAGCTTAAAGCTTTCTCGACAAATGGATTATCCCATTATTTGTTTTCAATTCAAGAGCAATTCGAGAGAAACAAACAAACTAACTCTTCAGTTTTGTTATATTGGTATCGGGCCTCTACATCTATGTCAGACGATTTATGGTGCAAGTCTATGAAGACACCATTTTTGGTGGCTGAAAAGACCGATGCGAGAGCGGCATATTCTTCCACAGGCATGGCAATTGGCAAGTGAAGTTTGTATATTAGTATAGATAGACAAAAAAACTAAAAATCTATACATCCTATGCCTTGGCCCAGACTCAAACCCGTAATAAGCAAGAAAAGGAAAAGTGGATCCCCGGAATTCACCGCCTCACTCGTCGCTCAGTACTGTCACTTCGAACGGGTGACTGGGTTCAATTCTCAGTCAGGCTTATTTAATACAATGACAATGTAACTTGCCTTTTTGACGGACCGTTACTAGTAACCCCTTTTTTTGACCCGCTTGGTGTAGTGGTAAAGCAGTTGACTATGACCAAGAGGTCGCAAGTTCGATTCCAGCGCAGGTTTTTTTATGTGCATGAATATGTATGTTTGTCCTGGTCTGTGCGCATGTATCTATTTAAGTATGTATAATCTTTTAAATAAAAAGTTTTTATATAAGTCGATCTGTTCCCTAGCATGCATAGTACAAGCTTTGAGCTAAGTTTTGGGCTAGGTGCCCTGGGTACGCTGCGATGCGACTGAGATTATGATCCTGAATTGACCAGCCTGGACAATGGAGCGACTGTCCTACAAAATTGTCGTCAAAATTGACATCGAAATGGGTCAATGCTAGATGTTCAAAGGAAAACATAGGTGTTTGACTTTAAAAATAATTACGATGAAAATGTGTCGGTTTAAGAATGGCCATGCTGTACATAAATAAATCATAATTAATTCCTGGGGCTAATACACCAATTATTGCCTAGGCTCAAACTAAGCTCGAAGCTTGTACTATGGATGCTAGGGAGCCGATAGACATACTTAAATAGCTTATAAACATCCATGACTCGAGAACAAATGCCGTTCATCTCATAAATATTGGCCCCTAGCGGGACAAGAACCCACGGCCCTTGTTTTGTAGTTATGACCCCCAACTACTAGACCAACGGGCTTGTCTAAGACTTTAACTTTTAGCTTCATCAACCATATTATGTTATCAACTCAATATCATCCTAGCGCTTCTCCCGGTTGCATCCTTGACTATTGCCTAATAGCCCAGGCTACGCTGCGACTATGATCCTGACTAGACCAGCCTGGACGATAGAAGACTGTCCTACCTACGTAATTACCTAATGACATAAAAGTACACAACTAAATAGCCCGGAAAGGTCACCAACAGTCTGGGGTCAAGAGTCCTTGGAAACAGAGCGATTCCGTCGAGTGTGGTCAAACAGAAGTCGCGGTGGGAGTGGACGCGTTACACCGTACAGTGGCGAGCAGGGAAACGGGACACGATTGGCGACATATTTATATCAAGGAAAGGAAGAAAATTATTAACAAATAAAAATAATTATCAAAATTCTTTACCAAAAAGGAAATTTTCCCGTGCTGTAACAAAACAGACTAGAGATGAAAGAACTTGAGGTTTTTAAGCTCTTAACAGGAACTCGACTCAATTAATACGGTTAACAACTCAATGAGTCTTTAAACCCTGAACCTTAACCCTTATTTGAGTCCAAGACTGGGGCCTCTAAGTCGACTTTATGACTTGAGTCATTTTGGATTGACTCTAAATTTGAAACGACTCGAGTCTTAACGAAAAGGTTCGAACCTTTTAAAACGACTCGGTTAGCGGGAGTCTTAAGTCATGAGGCGCGCTCATCGTATTATTAGAAAAAATATGGATATGGGATGGCATATCGTATTCCTACGCTAATAATTATTACGGGTAAAAGAGATATAAGTAATTTATGCAGATTTAGTTTATTATTTTATAATCCCACGTTAAACAGCTCATCTTATGTTAAACGACTCGAGTCTTTTACTAAAAGGTTCGCGACTAAGTCGTTATAAAAAGACTGGAGTCGTGTTATTTCAGAGTTCAACTCTAAATTGAATTAAGTCTCCTACATTAGTAAAAAGCCTCAAGTCGTATTTTTGAGTCGAGTCCTAAAAATTGAGGCGAGTTTCGATTGAAAGGGTTTAAAAGCCTCGAGTCCTTTCATCACTAAAACAGACATCGAAATGGGTCCAATGCTATCTAGCATGTCAGATCCAAAGAAAACATAGGTGTTCGACTTCAAAAACTAATTACGATGAAAATGTGTCGGTTTAAGAATGGCCATGTTGTTTAGTAGAACAAAAATAAATTGTAATAAGTACCTGGGACTAACACACCAATTATTGCCTAGGCTCAAACTAAGCTCGAAGCCTGTATTATGGATGCTAGGGAACGGATAGACATACTTGACATACACATTATACATTTAGGTGCCCTGGGTACGCTGCGACTATAATCCTGTATGATTCTGGTTATTAACAAGCCTGGACAATGGAACGAGTATCCTACCTACGTAATTACCTAATGACATAAAAGTACATAACTAAATAGCCCGGAAAGGTCACTAACAGTCTGGGGTCAAGAGTGCTTGGAAACAGAGCGATTCCGTCGAGTGTGGTCAAATAGAAGTCGCGGTGGGAGTGGACGCGTTACACCGTGCACTGGCGAGCAGGGAAACGGGACACACTTGGCGACTTATTTATATCAAAGAGAGGAAGAATGTAATTTACTAATATTATAAATGTTGAAGTTTGTTTGTTTGGATGATTGTCCGTCAATCACGTTGAAACTTCTGAACGGATTTTTATGAAATTTGGTAAACGGGCAAGGTATGGGCTGACTTAGGTGATTATTATTATTTATTATTATTATTAAGAGCCTGTAGTGTCCCACTGACTTAGGTGATAGGATGTTTTTATCCCGGTTAAATAGTCCCGCAGAAATCTTGATAACGGCGGCGAATTCGCGGGTAAAAACTAGAAAATTTCCCGTCCTGTCAAAACTGACATCGAAACGGGTCGAATTCTAGATGATAACAGGAAAACATATCCTCGGGCATTGCCTCGGAGCCCAGGGCACGCTGCGACTATGATCCTGAATGAACTAGCCAGGTTATTACAATGGAGCGACTGTCCTACCTACGTAATTACCTAATGACATAAAAGTACACAACTAAATAGCCCGGAAAGGTCACTAACAGTCTGGGGTCAAGAGTCCTTGGAAACAGAGCGATTCCGTCGAGTGTGGTCAAACAGAAGTCGCGGTGGGAGTGGACGCTATTACACCGTACAGTGGCGAGCAGGGAAACCGGACACCACGTGTTTTTTTACAGGTGCTTTGGTGACATCACTCGACGCCCCGATGGTTTAGTGGGGTTAGATTCCCGGGTCGGCCTAAAATGTGTCGGTTTTTGATCACAGACTGGGTTTGTAACCAGTTTGCATTAGGCAAGCGTGGTGATTAAACAAAAACCCATCTTTGTAACGAAAACATGATTTCAAATGATGGAGGCAATTGCCCTGCAGTGGGACATTAATAGGCTGATAACTTTGGTGTAGTTGCTAGAGCCCCTGGTTTGAATCCCACTAGAAGCAAATGTTTGTGTGATGAACGTACGCGATTTGTACTCAATTCATGGATGTTTATGATAGTACACACACCGGCATATTTACAGAGACATCGATAATATAAAGATTTGGTGTGTGTATTTAAGTAGAATCCTCAAAAAGCTTCAAGCTCAGTAGTAAGTGATGTTGTAATGACGAAAAAATAAAACTATTACAATAAAAACTCGCCGTGCAATTGCATTCTAAGAAAAAACAAAAATGCTTAGTAGCCTTGCAATCAAAAAGCTCAGTTTGCAAAAACAAGTAAAAATAAACAGAGTAATAAAAATACCCTCAGCCATACAGCATTCAAACGAAGTATTGCTTTTCACGAATTTTGCTTAAAAACGAGTGTACCATATGTTTCTTCTAACTGTTTGCCAACGAATATTTATTATATATGTTTTACGATTTTAATCTCTAAGATTTTAATGGTGACTAGAAAAATAGAACAATTAAAATCTGTTCATTAGCGAATAAGTTTCCCGCGATCAACCATTAAAAAGTGGCTGTGTTATTCTGGCGGACAGACAGACATAACGAATCTATAAGGGCACCGTTTTTTGCCATTTAGCCACGAATCCCTAAAAACATTTTATACACGTTGACATGAGTGTTTCCATTTTTAATGTAGTTCAAATTTTCCTCATAAAGTACTCTGGAAAATTACCAATTTCAAACTATAATAATACTTTTTAATATGTCAAGTGGCTCAAGCCACCTAGTAGATTACAATGTCGGTGAAATTCGATATCAGAGCAAACTTTGTAGCGTATTCATCACTTCACTTGAAGTGTTGAAGTGCCATGAGCAAACACCGGAGCTAATAACACAGTTTAGAAAACAGTGAGGTGTCCAAAGCTAAAATCTTAGGAATCATAAAAGAGAAAACGCAGCATTGAGCGTAAGCAAATAACAAGTGTCTCGGTAGGTTAATGGTCAGAGAGCTTGCCTGGATTGCAAGAGGAGCTGGGTTCGATTCCCGCCTGAGCCACCCGAGATCAGAAAAAACTATCTATGTTTATAATTTTAAAAATCCCAGATCGTCTCACATGCGTGAGGTATTTGGCTCCAAATCCACTAAGGTACTTCTTTGAATTGAAAAAGTGTTGGATAGTCCATTTCTCAAAGAAGGCTTTAATAATAAAACTGCGGAAACCAAAATCCACAAGAACGTCGCGGGCGACCGCTGGTTATAGAGTAACTTCCATACTGCGCCGATTTCTACACTGTGCTAATATCTTAGGATATTTTCAAGTAACCACACACAATGTGTGCTTAGATTATGTTAGTACACAGCCCGTGTGATATTGTGTTTGCTTTCACCCGTACATTGTGTTCTTGTGTTAAGTCAAGACTCAAGATCAATACCTTAAGTAATAATAGAGATCATGTTTATAATAAATACTAGCGGCCCAACCCGGCTTCGTACGGGTGCGAATACAATTATCAGTAACTTTCTACAATTTTATGCATGCATGCATATATTATAATACTGTAACGGTGCCGTTTCCTTTCAGCCTTCATGGATGTTCGGACCTCCATGGTGGCTGGAAAGTCTTTAATACTACTACTTATGCTTTACTATTATTTAGACTACTTTCAAAATTCACAATTTTTCTATACGACATGCGGATTCCTATAGCGATCGCGGAGCGAAACACAGGTCACGTTAATAACTAAATAATGTTGATAACATTTATAATACTCAAAAAATAAAATAAAATTCAAAATATATTTTATTCAAATAGGCCTCAGAAAAGCACTTATGAATCGTCAATAAGAAAACAATAAATTAAATCTACCACCGACTTCGGAATGCAGTCATCTACCGAGAAGAAGCGGCAAGAAACTCGATAGCTGCTCTTTTCAATCGCCAAGTTTTGTTACAATATTTGTCCAATTTTACATACTTGTACTTGTTCTAGTACTAGGCCATAAAGTTACCTCTTTCAGGTATAGAATTAAAAATATTAAATACATATGAACAGATTGAGTCCCAGTCGACCAGTCCCCAAAGGTGGCACCTGTTCTATTAACCTGTTCTATGAATTTATTATTATACATATAATTATATTAACCATGTATTGTAATGTTATCTAATAGTGCAATAACGTATTGGTGATCTGCGAGCTTGACTTCGTCTTGCTTTTCTCTCTCAAACCAGCGCAACACATATCAATCTTTCTTTCGAATCACTCTATCTGATAAAAAAACCGTATGAAAATCGGTTGTGTCATATTAAAGAATTGAAGAGAGCTACATTTTTATTCAAACTATGTGTGTAGTGAGTTGAAGTGGCCACGTAATCTCGGCCTCAAGTGTACAACATTAGCCGTATTCTGCGCGTTATGGCGCCGACTGTACACAAGTACACTCGCGGTCGTTCCAGAGACAATAAAATACATGGGTGCGTGGTTTTTGTTGTCTCTTTGATTGTGGTGCGGGTTCGAATCTAGTTTTGGATTGCCGATAAGCATTTGTTATTCGGAGTGATTAAGCAAACACCCAACAATGATTTGGTGACCATTTTGGTGTAGTGGTTAAGAAGTTGACTGTTACCATTTGGATGGCGGGTTCGGTTCCCGTGCAGGTCTAATATGGCTAGATTTTAGAGTTCAATACGCCCACCCATTAGCTATGAATTGTATTATTTTAAGTATCTCTCATGATCACATCATCATTAGACTAGCGCTTCTCCCTGTTGCATACTCGGCCATTATCTCGGAGCCCAGGGTACGCTGCGACTATGATCCTGAATTGACAGATCTGGTTATTATTACAATGGTTCCGACGTCTATCTATTACTCGGATTTCATCCCAAGTTACGAATATTTATCTCTAAAATATTATGTAAGTAAAAAAAAATGCATTCACTATACAAACACACTCTATAAACTTCAACTAAGTTATCCTCCCTGAAGACTAAAAAATTCAGTCCGACCCGGGATGTGAACTCAATACCCGACTGCTTAATAGTTTAGGTACGTGTGTCAGACACAAAAACGTGTGTGTGTGTGTTAAATGAAGTTAGAGGCCTTTCAGACTGCGGTGGCTATCTGTTGAAGACGGGGCGAGCAGACGAGCGGTTATAAAAACGCTCTTAAAATAAAAGTGAAGTAAATTATTAGTAATATTTCTCGTACTTATTCACTAATAAGGAAGGGGATCGGTCCGGAATGATAAAAATTACACTTGTAGATCAGACCGGAATTAAATAATAATAATAATTGGCTATGGATCAGTTTTAGGGGATCAGACCGGAAAAACTCATGGCAACGGCCTCCTCATTTGCAATCATGGTTTCGTTACAAAGATGGGTTTTGGCTTAATCACAACGATTGCCAAATGGGGATTGGTTATCACAGTAGGAACATTATGATGTCCAACTTAAGAAACTCCTCGATGATCCAATGATCTAGGTGGTTTAATTACCGAGCCCTGGTCACGAAGTCATAGCCGGTTTGACAAACTGTATCTAGAAAGAGCATAGTCTCATCTTAACACAAGTTCTAAAAACTTAAAAGGGAAATCTATTTTTACTTACTCTATAAACCCGTCTTGATATTAAATAAATATTTTTTATTTTTTTTATCATTTTGTATCCTGACCGCAAGATACTTCTTCACGCTTCGCTTAAAAGAATCCATGTTATTAAAGGGGAAACACATACGCTGGTAACAAATTCCACATTTTAATTAACGTTGTAAATCAAATTGAAGAATAAACACTTTGATATAACTTTGTACGGACGTAAAAAAAAACGCGAGCGTTTAAAAAACCGCGCACCAACCGCTCGTCTACCGCACCCCCATTTTATGTCTAATACCGCACGTCTAGGAGTGTAACTTAATCACACAGGGTTCCATTTGTAGATGTCTCAGATTGAATGTGGTACTTTGTCGAATTACAGCCGGACTGGTGCCTAATAGCCTACGGACAGTGATGTCTTTTAAGTTTGCATTTAAATAGTTCTGAGAGTTTGTATGGAATGGTTTTGGATGTATTGGAAGATGGTTACTTATCTATACTAATAATATAAAACTGAAGAGGTTTGTTAGCATGTTTGAAAGCGCTTATCTCACAAACTTCTGGATCAAATTAATACAATATTTCTGTTGGACAGTCCATTTGTCAAGGAAGGCTTTGCATATAGACTGTGTGAGGAAACCGAAATCCACGCCGCTAGTAGTAAAATAAACCTATTAAATAAAGAATTAATTAAATGATAAACACGACAAAAAATCCATCACTCTTAAGGTTGAATAAATTCCTTGGACTAGCACACCAATTGCCTAGCCCCAAACTAAGCTCGAAGCTTATACTATAGTAGCTAAGAAATACTTAAATACTTTTAAATAAACATCCAATGACTCGAGTAAAACTGCCGATGTTCATCTCACAAAAAATAGCCGTTAGCGGAATTCGAACCAGCTACCCTTGGTTTTGTATTCAGGATCTCTGACCACTAGACCAACTGCTTTGTACCAACTATGTACAATACACATGGTATTTCAGTCCATCCCTGACTATTTTACAACTCGGTAAAACTTTATTACTATCTGACACATAATAGTTTCACCCCGGATAGTAGGATCACCAATGGAAATATAGCTTCAGGTTTTATAGCTTAAAAGGGCATTTATTACTCCTTTTATTTACTTTCGATGCGAAAAAACTAACTATAGTACTAACTAGCGACCCGCCCTTTTCACTTTGGAATACAATTATACATATTAGATTTGAAACCTTAATATAATTTTTGCACACCTACATATAAATAGATACCATAGACGTATAGGTAGAATAAACATACATGACACAAACATTTGCCCCTAGCGGGAATCGAACCTTCGACTCTTAGATTTGAAGCCATTATGACCACTAGACTATATAGACATTAGAAAAAGGCCTCCGGTGTCGCTAGAATCCATAGTACAAGCTTCGAGCTTAGTTTGGGGATAGGCAATTGGTGTGTTAGTCCAAGGAATTTATTTTTTACTAGTTTTACCCGCGGCTTTGCCCGCGTTATCGAGATTATTTTTTTACTCCATGGGACCTTGTTTTACTTTTGAAAGGACACTATCACCAAAGTCAGCCCATACCCTGCCTGTATACCAAATTTCATAAAAATCCGTCCAGTAGTTTCAGCGTGATTGACGGACAAACATCCAAACAAACTAACTTTCACATTTATAAGATTAAAAATAAAAATAAATAAGAATAAGATAATAAGACTAGCGGTCACCCGCGACCCCGTCCGCGAAGATTTCGGTTTCCGCACACATAGTTTTATACTGTAGCATATAGCCTTCCTCGTCGAATACACTATCCAAAACATTTTTTTTTTAAATCGAACAGTAATTACTGAGGTTAACGCTTTAAAACAAACAAACTCTTCAGCTTTATTATATAAGTACATATTTATTCTTTTATTAATTATTTTTCTGGCGTCACTGCACATCTCTATTCAAATCTATGCCCAACCAACAACCACTACTCCACAGCGCTTAATATTGGCATTCGCATCTCGGTCACATCCGGGGCAATTATGAGAGAGGGCTCATCAGTACTCGTTGATATTCAGCCCAGGGTTCAGCCCTTAACACCCAGACTCCGGGATATTACACTTAGGCTCGTATTAATAAATCGCACTCAACTCTGAGATCGATTTTGAGAGCGAACTTGAGATGCTATTCTAATACAAAACAGCCTTGCTGTTTACTTACATAAGCGAATTAAATCGTAAGATACCAGCAAATATTATCGTATGTAATAGTATTACATTATCAAACTTTATAATTTGACATTACGTACGATACAGTCTGACACTGCAACAAGAAGGGACCGTCCGTTTCAAATTTTAATACCAATTTCCGAGCGGTCTGGAGAACGGCGTGTAATATCTAACGACATGCGGCCGCCTCCGACTTCGTCCGCGCGGATTTCGGTGTCCGCACACATATTGTTAAACTTAAACTTAGCTTAAAGCCTACCTCCACACATGGACTATCCAACACAAGAATATTTATTTGAACCTAAAGTTCCTGCGATTAGCGCTTTTAAACAAACAAACACACTCTTCAGCTTTTTTAAATTAGTATAGATATAGATGTCCTACTGCAGGGCAAAGGCCTCCATCATTTGAGATCATGTTTTCGCTACAAAGACGGCTTTTAGGTCGGGAATCGAACCCAGGACCTCGAGACATAGAATAATAATATAGATATAGAAATAAACCTAGGCGTACTAATTTATTTACATACACAAAGTTATTACTTTTTATTTAAATCAATACATACATATATACATAATTCAAAGCTTACTTTACTTAGCTGCTTAATTCGCTTCAAAGACGGCTCTTAACTTATTCACCACGTTTGCCAAATACGGATTGATGATCGGGCTGTGTTCGGAAAAACTGACAAATTTACCCGAATCGGGAATCGAACCCAGGCACTCGAGACCACGGCTTGTTAATTATAGAACTAACATAACATAATTATTTATTTTATTGATAACAATTTATTTTCATAATTTAAAGCAAGCTTACATACTTAAAACACTAAGGCTCGTATTAATAAATCGCACCGAACTCTGAGCTCGATCTTGAGCGCGAAATTGAGGTGCTGTTGAAATTGAAGTTCGCACTCAAGATCGAGCTGAGAGTTGAGTGCGATTTATTAATACGAGCCTTAGATACTTAAACCTCTATGGTTTCGAGTGATCGAGATAGAACATGAAAGTTCTACGAGAATGAAATCTCGTCTCATCTAGATGTTTGTATGAACAAGTGAGGGTCACCAGTGAGAGCACACCTAACCTAGTTACCGCAGTGAATCCCTCATCAGGGCTGTGCAGGCTAAACAAACACATTACCGACACCTCTGCCGACAGATATCGGTCGGGTCGGCATTATATAGCACTTAACTAAGCTACTTTAGAAATATTAAGCACTACAGAACAGTTATTTAAATTCTTAATCTGCTTAACAAGGAGTCAGACCTATATTTTTGTGTATTAATTTCCCAGGTCAAGGGCCTCCATCGTTTAAATTCATTTCATTTTCATTACAAATATGGGTTCTGGTTGTATCACCATGTCTGCCTAATGTTGGTGGTCACATACCGACACAAATTCGAGAATCGAAGCCAGGACCGGGAGACCGCGAGCCCTTGTTTAAACTGCTAGACCAACGACGCACTTAACTAAGGCTCGTATTTATAAATCGCACTCAACTCTGAGATCGATGTTCAGTGCGAACTTGATATGCCATTTCTCATATAAAACAGCACCTCAAGTTCGCGCTCAAGTTCGATCCCAGAGTTGAGTGCGATTTATTAATACGAGCCTAAGTTAGCTTTGAAATAGTCTCAGGTTAAAGATGTAGTTTATAATACAACTAGCTGCCCGCCCCGGCTTCGCCCGTGGTACTTACTTACATGTATTATACATACAAACCTTCCTTAAGAATCACTCTATCTATTAAAAAAAAACCGCGTCAAAATCCGTTGCGTAGTTTTAAAGATCTAAGCATACATACGGACATACAGCGAAAGCGACTTTGTTTTATACTATGTATTGATTGATAAAGAATTTTTTTTTTTTTTTGTTTTATATAGTACGTAACAGAAGTCCTGCCCTTAAGCTTTATTTATGTATATTTGATGTTATCAGATATTCATATTTATTTTTATTTATATCCTCACATATGTATTTAAAACACAAAAATAAACTCGTGCAAACATCAAATAATAAAGTCAGCCATCTTGTTTCACCGTGTCAACTGGTAATGATTTACCCGCTTTGTTTGACAAACGAACATTATTATTTTCTGTTTGTCGTGCTATAATGACCGGACATTTTTACTATTTATAATGGCTTGGTTTGTTTGTTTTTTCACCGCTAGGGGGCGGTATGTAAATAATATAGTGTTAAATGGGCTTGGCGCACACGCCTCGATGGTCTAGTGGTTAAAGAATGGGGCCGTAGTCTCGAAGTCCTGGGTTCAATTCCCGGGTCGGACAAAATTTGCGTCGGTTTTTTCGAACACAGCCCGGGTTTGTGATCACCAATCCGCATTTGGCAAGCGTGGTGATTAAACAAAAAAACATTTTTTTTACGGAAACATTATTTCAAATTATGGAGGCCTTTGCCCTGCAGTGGGACAATAATAGGCTAAGTTTACATAGTGAACAACCACTATAAGTGAATGATTGAGTTAAAGAAGCACAATTAAAATATACTACTCACAATCATCATCATCCTAGCGCCTCTCCCGGTTGCATCCTCGGCCATTGCCTCGGAGCCCAGGGTACGGTACGACCATGACTGTGATCCTATCCGGTAGATTTAAATATAGTACTTAACTTACAATACCGCAAATCCGTAGAATTCATTGAGAACTTACCTGTAAAAGAAAAGAAAACGTTTATTAGAAAAACATAATAAAATTAAAATCATTTAACTTCATACTAATTGCCTAAACTAAGCTCGAAGTTTGTACTAAAGATTCTAGGAACGGATAAATATACTCAAAAACTTTTATTAACATCTCTGACTCGAGTAAAAATTACGGTATGCATCACACAATCATTTACCCCTAGCGGGATTCGAACTTGCGGCCCTTGGTTTTGTAGCCAGGGTCTCTGTCCTTTAGACCAACGGGCCCGTCTAGCGGTTTTGTTTTCTACTATGCAGTGATTTAAAAACATGAAAAACATCATTCCACTCCACTCATCTGGGCAATACTGAAATTTCCCGCTCAATTGGATAATGGCTACCGGAAATAACAGCGCCGTGACGTCAGCACTTCCGGCGCTCGGTGTTGCCAGCGTGTGTGTTTTAGATCGTATTGAAAGCCTATGAAATATCTGTTTATATTTTGCAATATAATAAAACTGAAGAGTTTGTTGTCTGTTTGTTTTATCGCGCTAACCTCAGGAACTGCCTGTTCGAATTGAATAATTTTTGAGTTAGATAGTACATTTGACAAGGAAGGCTTTAGGCTATAGTATATAATACTATGTGTGCGGAAACCTAAACCCGCGCGGACAGAGTCGCAGGCGGCCGTTAGTTAGTGAATATTGGGCTAATCACCACACTTGTCATTTGTGTACTTTGTTGAAAGTTAGAAAGGTATACTGCCCTGCCCGGGAATAGAATCTTGTTCCCCGTTAGGACCAGTAAAGATAGGCTCGGTCAGCTTCTTTGCACATATTCCTTTTTCATGTAGGTTAAAAGGCAAGTATTAATTATTCTTGTACAGGAAAAAATGTAGGGAGATTAAGGACGCCTATAGTGATGAATACTGCGAACCTACTAAAAATTATAACACACTCAACCGGGAATCGAACACACTACACATTCCCCCACAAACGCAGCAACCCTCAATTACCTAGATCGGGGAATCAAATCATTCCACTTAATACTAACGTAACGAAATTGCGAAATAACATGGATTGGGACCCCTACGGAACCCCCTGGTAAATTAAAATTTGGCAATCCAAAGATTATTAATATGAACTGTACAGAAGGGTCAAATAATGCTAGTTAAAAAAAGCCTAGGACTAACACACCAACTGCTTAGCCCCAAACTAAGTATGAAGCTTGTACTATGGAAGCTAGGGAACGGATAGACATACTTAAATACTTTTTATTTTTTACATAGGAACTAAAATAGAGAATATTACTACATAGTATAAAACAAAGTCGCTTTATTCTGTCTGTCCCTATGTATGCGTAAATCTTTAAAACTACGCAAACGATTTTCATGCGGTTTTATTAGATAGAGTGATTTAAGGGAAAGGTTTGTTTGTAGAAGTTCCACTATGCTCTATTCTTAAGCCTTAACGAACAAGAGGGACACCTAATGGTAAGTGATCACCGCTGCCCATGGACATCTACAACCGCACAAGGGTCGCAGATGCGTTTTCTGCCTTCAAACCCCATACTCCCTCCGAACGCCTCCGCTGTCATGGCAATTAGGGCTCCTCTTTTGCTTACCATCAGGCAGAGTGGAGCCAATATACCGAGCCACTATGAAAAGAAATAAGCATAGCTGTAAGTACTTAAAATTACTCATTCGAGCATCTATAATCTTTGCCCCGGCAAATTAAAAGTCCGCTTCACCTTTCTAGGTTATTTTAAAGCGAACAGTCGGATTAAGGTCGGAGCATTGGAGCCTAATGCTAGGGGCGATTGGGAATGCCAATTGGAAGATATTGGTAAGTGTAGGTATTAATACTCGTGTTCTTTTTGTTTTTTGTAAAAAACCTGCAGGTAATTTGCTAGCCCACATTGGGAACAGCGGGCAGGTAATATTTTTTAGGGATTTCATTTATGTTGATCCCAATACACTTATACTACAAGGGTCGCGAGTTCGAATCCCGCTAGGGACAAATGTTTGAGTGATGAACATGCGGCATTTGCACTCAAGTCATGAATACGGATAGACATCCGTTAGCTTCCCTAGTGCAAGCTTCGAGCTTAGTTTGAGGCTAGGCAATTGGAATGTTTGTCCAAAGAATTTATTTATTTGCCACACGTTCACATGCTTTCACACATATGTTTAGCCTATGCCATATAGTTTACCCCTCCCACAGAGGTCTTGGGTTCATATCCTAAACAAAACATGCGAATCATATACTAAATAATTCCCGTATCTGTCCGTTATATTAACCCTGTCAGATCAAACAGCCCGTGTGTCAAAATCGACATCGAAATGGGTCTAACGCTAGACATTAACTGGAAAACATATTTGACGTTTACAAATAATGAAGCCGAAAATGTATCAGCAGTATCAGCTTTTGAATGGCCAAATTGTAGAGCAAAGTATATAAATAAATAAATAATATCTGACAGCATCACATACATACATTGATCTGAATCCGTGGTGAGTAGCTTAAGCACTTTTTAACGGAAATAGTACCGAAAGTAGTATTAAAAATAACGTGTACGAAGCACACTAATGATTGTATGAACTGTGTGGTATCTCAACTTTTGAAGCATTACACCAAAATAAATATCGAAATATCAACCATTTTTTTCAAACTTAATAATACATATTAATCATCACCTAACCGAGACATATACTGCTACAAAAAACGCAAAATAAACACCCAGACCAAAACCACTTATAAATCAATCTAATAGCAACCCTAAATCCATCAGGGTAAGTACGATAATCGAATTCTGACAGAACCTGCCAATCGAGACACTCTGTTCTGATGTGGCATAGTCCAAGAGCTGACCGAAATATACCTACAAAAACTTCTTCCTAGTGTTTATCACGGTTTTATACGGGGTCCGCTTTGAACATGATCCAGGATTTGGCGAGTCTGGTTATTACAGTGAAGTGACTGCCATCAGACCTTCGTAGCCCTTAGAGGGGAACCAGACAGATTGGATCATACCTATAACAACGAAATGTTTAAGCTTGATACAAAAGAAGAATGATGACACACGACAGTCTCTCCATATTAATAACCAGGCCGGTCAATTCAGGACCAAAATTGGAGCGTACCCTGGATGCAATGGCCGAGGTTGCAAGCGGCAGGGGCGCCAGTATTAAGATAATAACAAAAAATTTTTTACTCAGAGGAGTAAAAGAGGAAGAATATGAATACTTAAACTTCAATGTGAAAAGCCTCTCAACTAGAGAAGTACCTACTCTTACTTCCATGATTCTTTAGGGACTTTTCGACTTATTTCAGTTGTTCCTCCTACATACATACAATACCTACATACATACGTATGCTCGAAAAACTTATAAACACCAACTGGCGTAAAGGAGGGCTTTCATCGGCAGTTGGTTTTTGCTTATGTTTTGGGGGGGTGAGAGGCACTATGTTCAACACCGCCCTTGCAGCCTTTGAACGTCCAAAACTCCACAAGGACCGCAGATGCATTGCTTGCCTTTAAAACCCCATTCCCCCTCCAACTGATCACAATTATTCTACCAGAACCCGCACTATTTCGCACAATCGATTAACAGTACTCGAGATATTCGGAATATCGCGCATCGGTGGTTGGGGAGTGATCGCGTTAGCGATTTTTGGATGGGTGACCGCCCAGACAAAGAAGGGATGAGAAATATAAATGGTATGTTTTTCCTGTTGTTTATTCATGTAATACGGTTGCGAGTAAAGTTCCGGATTCGAATACTGGTCAAGTCAAATAAAGCGTGTTTGGTGAAGTTCGATCTACGTACAGTAAATTAATAATATTTGGCGTGCATGTCTGTTTGTGATTGGTCTGTGTGTTTACTAAGTAAAAAGTATCAGCCTATTAATATCCCACGGCAGAAAAGAAGCCTCCATCTGTTATAATCATGTTTTCGTTACAATAATATTGGCTTAATCCCCACGCTTGCCAATGCAGATTTGTGGTCAAAAACCCGAACTGTGTTCGACGGAACTAACACAAGTTTAGCCCGACCCGGGAATCGAACCTATGGCATCTAGACCACGAATCGGTTATTAAAGAACCAAACCGAGTTGTAATTATTTATACACATCTTCCTAGCGTTTATCCCGTTTCTGTACGGGCCCGCTTTGACCATGATCCAGGATTTGGCGATTCATAATTATTTGTTCACTGTTACTTTTCAATTATTTACTTTTTTTAAATCATTATTATTTCATTACTCAAAATCAGCTTACAACCCGATTATTTTAAAACAGGACCGAAACATTTTACAACGAAACGAAATCAGAATAATTTCTTCCATTAAAAATGTACCCCATCTTTGACAATACAACTGATGGGACCGCTTCGGTGGTTTTAAATAACACCTATATTATGCCATGGTACAATAGGACTAGGGGAGATTTGTGGGGGGAAACCATAGACAATGCGGACACTTATAAAGAAATCATGGTCGATAAAAACAACGGTAAAAAAGTTAAGCAACGCGTGGTACTGGCAAGAATATGATGGGTGACCGGGTGGGTAATTTTTCTTCAATTGATGTATGTTTTAAATATACATACTTGTTTAGTATGTAAATGGAAGGCAAACGAGCAAGGTAACCTGATGGTAGGTAAGTGATCACCGCTGCCCATGGATATCAACAACACCACAAATGTCGCTCGATCATGCGTTGCCTGCGTTAAAAATTTCATACCACCCTGAAGGCCTTACTCACCAGCAGAAACATAGAACAACAGTTACGAAGTGCTACTTCACTGCGGTCTTCTGTAAGGTGGAGGTACTTCCCCACACGATCGGCTCATTCGAGTGGAAGTTCCACTAAGCGGGCACATTAGAATCCTACTACTATTATAAAGGCGAAAGTTTGTATGTGTGTATGTATGGATGTTTGTTACTCTTTCACGTAAAAACTATTGAATGGATTTGAATGAAACTTTACCACAATATAGCTTATACATCAGAATAACACATAGGATATTGGAAATCGAAATCCACGCGGACGGAGTCGCGGGCGGCCGCTAGTATAATATAAAAACTATGTTCTAGTTACAGATCTTTTGTTTGCATAACACTACGAAAATACAATAGATTAAACATCATATTTCATCCTAAAAAATGCATTCGGCTGCCTAAATCCAATCCAGCGCTCCATGACCCAAAAATGAATTCCCAGTCGATTGCAAAATAGGGCACAGTTATTGAGTTAGCGTTTGATCAGGCAGTGCATTCGAGAGTCGATTTGAGCTGTATTTGCCTAGGTTCGTAGATATCGAGATACTTAGGTACGCTATGTGTAGATTTAGGAATCAAGTGTGAAGGAAATTAGGCCCTAGCGCTCGAGTTGAAAATGAGTGGATGCGCCACGCGACTTCATAAGCTGAGCTGTGCGGAGCTAAGCAGAGATAAAAATTGACCAATCACATAGCTCAAAATACACATCTCATCTCCACTCCGATACTGATTGGTCAATTTTTACACGTCTCTGCTCAGCTCCGCGCAGCTCAGCTTTTGTGGAAACGCAGACTTTTCCCGTGGCGACTGCCTCCGTGGTGTAGTGGTTAGAGCGCTGCGCTCAAAACCTCGGAGGTCGTGGGTTCGAATCTTTCACTTTGTGTTGGTTTTCCCAGATTGGTTAGGACATTGGGTTTGAATCATCTGATAATAATGATGATTCCGTGCCTCGGAAGGCACGTTAAGCCGTTGGTCCGGACTATGATCCAAATTGTCTGGTTTCCCGTTTAAGGGTTACGGAGGTCAGACGACAGTCGCTCCAATGTAATAATAAATAACCAGGCCAGTCAATTCAGGATCATAGTCGAAGCGTAGCGAGTTGAAAAATTATTTTTGTGTAGGATAGTCTGTTTCTTTTAATATTATACTAGCGGCCCGCCCCGGCTTCGCCCGTGGTACTTGTTCACTATTTAATGGATGATATTATACATAAAAACCTTCCTCATGAGTTACCTACTCTATCTATTAAAAAAAACCGCATCAAAATCCGTGGCGTAGTTTTAAAGATTTAAGCGTTCATAGGGACATACAACATACAACATGACAGAAAAAGCGACTTTGTTTTATACTATATAGTGATTCCCTAAACACCGTCAGAAGTAATTTTTCCCTTCAATAACTATAAAACGCTCTTGTCTAGACGACCGCTTTAAAGATGCATAAGTGATGATATGGACCTGCTACAGGGGAATAACACAGTACGAACAGACACAAGTCGCAGTAAATAATATAAATTTAAATCTACACTTAATATAATAAAGCTGAAGATTTGTTTGTTTGGTTAAACGCACTAATCTCAAGAACTACTAGTTATAATTGAAAAAAAAATTGTTTTCGATAGTTAATTTGTCGAGGCATGTTTTAAGCTATAGTATGTACAAAACGAAATCCACGCGGACAGAGTCGCGGGAGGCCGCTAGTAGAATTCAGAAAACTGGCATTATTTTGACGTGCAATTGAACATAATATTTATATATTTATATATATATTTTTTATTTATATATATGCCTTTGGCTCAGTTCGCCATGAACTCTTGTTCAAGGCGTTAAATTGGTACCATGTCCCACCTCTTATATGTGAAGTTATAGCTTCTTACTACAATAAGCTCTCGTTTGTACTACACCTTGGAAAGGAAACTGGGAAGACAAATGAAATTGATTTCGGCATAGGTTTGTTTCAGGGTTGCTGTCTGTCTCCAGTAGCATTCAACATTGTCATCAATATTCTCATAGAGTCGATTGTAGCAAAAGAGAATAGATGGGGGTACAGATTTAAGCAAGGAGATAAATTTGCAGCATCTGTCCTAGCATTTGCAGACGATGTGACACTCTTGACCCGGAATCCTAAACAAGCTCAATCTCTTCTTAATGTAGTAGATGCATTCTGCGAGTGGACAAAAGGAATGAGGGTGAAACCAGGTAAGTGCTACTGTTTAAGTCTAGGAAGGAAAGGTACCAAGTTTACACCATATGATCCAGGATTAACGGTAGCCGGCTCATCGATATCCACAGTGTCACAAGAAACTCCCTTCAAGTTTCTGGGGAAAAAGATAACGAGTAGAGGTAAAGATAATCCAACTGATGACATAGTTAAGGAGTTTGATGAGAAATTAAGATTGGTAGACACTATCTTCCTTCGTGGTACACAGAAAGCGTGGATTTATGACAATTACCTGACTTCTGCGCTCAATTGGCCGTTTCTCGTTTATGACTTCACCAGGCAGAGCTTAACCAAATTGGATGCATTAGTAACTAAATACTTAAAATCGTGGATAGGCCTAGCTCATCCAGCTGACCCATCGACTTTATTCAGAACTTTTAACAGCTTTGGTTTAAACATAAAAAAGCCGTCGCTAATCTTTCAAAATGCAAGAATCACCAAGTACTGTATACTAAAGGAGTCAGAAGACAGTACCATCAACGAGTTACCGCAGTCTTGTATTTCAGTAGAAACTGAGTCGAGATTGGTCTTCTATAAATCCTTTCAGGTTGGTACCCGTACTAACAGGGCAGGCCTTGGGCAGGAAATGAGAAAGAGCGATAAGGAGATTTTAAAGGGCTTTGCTGTAGAAGACATGAACCAGAACTTTACACTTCATGCCCTAAACCTAGAAATGCAAAATGACTGGGTAAAAATGGGTGAATTCTGTATCCCTCCAGCTTTGAAGTGGAAATCCTTAATATATAATTGGTCTCCTGAGTTACTCAAGTTTTATCTCAATGCAGTTCAGGCGACGCTTCCCGACCAGAGCAATCTTGCCAGATGGGGCAAGCAGGTAAGTAATACGTGTCTATCGTGTAGAGAAGGTGTCGGCACAGCGAAACATATTCTATGCGGTTGTAAGGTATTACTCGATGCGGGACAATACTCATTCCGGCATGATAAGGTCCTTCAAGTGATTCGGGAAGCCATAAGTTTATCCATAGCAAGAACAAAGAAGGGGTTAACTGGCGGTAATTTTCAGGTAGTCAAGTTTGTTAGAGCTGGTGCCACTAAGCTACAGAAGGGAACACCCAAGCCAATTTCAATCTTAGGTGCAGCAACTGATTGGACACTGCTGATGGATACATATGAAAAGCATTACGAAATGCCTTCGGAGATATGTACCACAGCCTTCAGACCGGACATACTTATTTACTCGAAAGAGACAAGACATGTAGTGCTTGTGGAACTTACTGTACCATGGGAAACAAATATCCCTAAAGATCACAATTATAAGTTAAACAAGTACTGCAATTTAGTCGACCAGATAGCAAGAAAGGGATTCAAGACTGATCTATTTGCAGTTGAAGTCGGTGTTAGGGGATTACCTGCGAAGTCGGTCTATAATTTCTTTAAGAATCTAGGATTGCCAAGATCTGCAATAAGCTCATTTATGGATAGAGCTTCAAAAACTGCTCTGGAGGCTTCTTATCGGATTTGGATAGGTAGGGAGAGGGAGGTTGAGCACGGGACTGGAATTGCTCCACGTCCTAACCAATCGCAGGTTAGCTGACGAGGCTTGACGCGAGCCGAAACGTCTGGCGCTTAAGTGAGCAACGGTGGCCACCGCTAGTCTCGTTCTCAATAATCCCTCTTCCTGTCTTGCAATGGGCCCGGATTTGCTCGGTGAAGCCATTGACTGCTGAGTTCTACACCTACGTTGAATTGAATTTATTGATGTGACGTAAATTGGTAACTAAAGTTGCTACGCGGTCATGACGTTATTCAACAGTAATATTTTCAATGTCAAAAGGTCACCCATCCCAACATTGCCCAAGCAAACGTCGCTTAACTTTCTGAAGTACTTTCTTAAATTGCTTCATTCCCTTTCTCCTATCGATAGCAGTTAAACAGAATTCATTAATCTATAGCACTTTGAATGTAATCTTCGGTGACCCATCCTAATATCACCCGGGTAAGAGTCGCTTAACTTTCGCCTGAGTACTTAAGAAATTTCAATGTTACCTTTCTCCCCCGATATTAAATTAAAGAATTATAGTTTGATAAATACTGGTTAAACTGTAACCATCTTCGGTCACCCATCTTCACATTGCCCAAGCAAACGTCGCTTAACTTTCTGAAGTACTTTCTAAATTTGCAACCGTCCCTTCCTCCCTGACAGCAGTTAAACAGTATCGCATCATAGGCGGACATAATACGCGCCATTTTGACTGAACTATAAATACTGAATGTCCCTTCTACGAGTTGCTCCGTGTCACAGTGTAAGGCACTCACAGTGAAGTCTTTGTAACTGTTGTGCTATGTTTCTGCTGGTGAGTAAGGTCGCCAGAGCTCAGTTGGGAAGGGTATGGGGTCTTAAAGGCATGCAACGCATCTGCGACCCTTGTGCATGTAAGTTTGCCTACCTATCACATTAAAAAAAATGGTTTGCTTTACCCCATTGTGATGGTGATGATGATGATGATGAAGACCCTGACTACAAAACCAAGGGTTCGAATCCCGCTAGTGTCAAGAGTTTGGGTGGTAAACATCGGCATTTTTAAAAGTACTTAAGTGTTTCTATCCGTTCCCTTGCTTCCCTAGTTTCTTCCATAGCTTCAAGCTTAGTTTGGGGCTAGGCAATTGGTGGAATTTATTTATAACCAGCGGTCACCCGCGATTCCTTCCGCGTGAATTTCGGGTTCTGCACATATATTATTGTGTTATACTATAGCCTATATGGCCTTCCTCGTCAAATACACTATCCAACACAAAAACATTTTTAATTCAAACCAGTAGTTCCTGAGATTAGCTCGTCCAAACAAACGAACTGTACAGCTTTATTATATTAGTATAGATTATTTATTTATTTAAGATGGAGTTTGAGATTTTAGACTTTCGCGTTGCATTACTATAATGATATTTATTAACGGGACTAAACGCGATTTGATTTATGTAGTACATATATACTACTTACTAAGCTAACTATATACTACTTACTAAGCAGTAAGTAGTATATATGTACTACATAAATCAAATCGCGTTTAGTCCCGTTAAGATGGAGTTATCTCACTGGTCTTACCTCACATCTTTAACTCACTTTATTCGACCCGATCGCATAAATACGCATTACATCCCTTCAGGGACTGTTTAATATATCTAAGTGATCGCGAGTAATGGGGGTGTTAACGGGTATACCGTACCACCCACGTGGGGGTACAGGTATGCCCCATGGACCCAGTGTTTTATTAACAGCGTTTGTGAATAACTACGAATATTTGTAATTTTATTTTTATGTAAGAGGGGTCGAATAAACAAACACCTAATGGTAAGTGATCACCGCTGTCCATGGACATCAACAACCGCACAAGAGTCGCAGATGCGTTGCCTGCCTTTAAGACCCCATAACCCCAACCACAAATGATCTCTGGAGACCTTACTCACAAGTAGAAACAGAACTTTTGTGAAGTAGCACTTCTGTAAATATTTTAAATAAGATAGTAGATAGGTTTTCAAACACAAAGTGTTTTACTATAAGTATGAAGCTTAAAACTTTCCGCGACCAATGGTTTCTGAGATGAGAATATAGATTAAAATAAATCTATATTTATTTGGTAAATCCTCGACAAATGGACTATCCAAAACAATAATATGAATTGAATTCTAATCAGTAGTTACGTAGATCCTACTACTATTATAAAGGCGAAAGTTTGTAAGTATGGCTGTATGGATGTTTGTTACTCTTTCACGTAAAAACTACTGAATGGATTTGAATGAAACTTTACCACAATATATGTAGCTTATACATCAGAATAACACATAGAATATTGGAAATCGAAATCCACGCGGACGGAGTCGCGGGCGGTCGCTAGTTAGTTAATATAGTACATTTAAAGCAATATTTATTTGTACCAAATAAACGTTAAATCCTTCATCCAGTTAATACTAGATAATCTACTACTATTTTTATCAGTCCTTATAACGCCCCCACAAAGGACAATGTGGATTACAATCTAAAGAAGATGGCGTGGGTGTAACTGATTAAGAAATATATTGGCATTGGTTCGACCGTACAATATTACTGCAATAATAGTTTTGACAAGTTTGTGCAAGCTTTCGTGAAAATATTTACTGGAGAGGAAATGTCATATCTATATCTATACTAGTCTATACTCTATACTAATATATAAAGCTGAAGAGTTTGTTTTGTATGTTTGTTTGTTTGTTTGTTTGAACGCGCTAATCTCAGAAACTACTTGACCGAATTGAAAAAATATTTTTGTGTTGGATAGCCCATTTGACGAGGAAGGCTTTAGACCAGTGATTCCCAAAGTGGTCCAGGTGGACCCCCAGGGGTCCACGGGAGACTTGCTAGGGGTCCACGTAGGCGTGAATAAAAAATGGGGGTCCATAAGATGTTAATGGGGTCCACGAAAATATGTCTGCTTTTGGTAGTAAAGAGCAAAAATTTAAGCAAAGTTATTTGACCGAGATGAATCTGTGAACATTTACACCCCCCCCCCCCCGCTGCTGTTCTTTTGGTGACTTCATGAATGTTGAAGAAATAGAAATGTAGCAGCCGGGGGGGGGGGTCCACCGAATCCAGTAAAATTTTGAAAGTGGTCCATGAGAAAAAAAAGTTTGGGAAACACTGCTTTAGACTATTGGATATCGAAATCCACGCGGACGGAGTCGCGGGCGGCCGCTAGTATGTAATATGTCTGAAAATGTTTATTTTTACTCGCGTTATTACGATTCCTGTCCTATGCCATGGGAGCATTTAATCGGTATAAAAAGTAAATCCTACCACCTAAATCAGCCTGTACCCTGCCGATATAACAAATTTCATCAAAATCCGTTCAGTAGTTTCAACGTGATAGACGGACAAACATGCAAATAATAATCTCAGAAAATACTGGTTTGAATTAAAGTCCATTTGTCGATGAAGGCTAACACTAGCGGCCGCCCGCGACTCCGTCCGCGTGGATTTCGATTTCCAATATCCTATGTGTTATTCTGATGTATAAGCTATATTGTGGTAAAGTTTAATTCAAATCCATTCAGTAGTTTTTACGTGAAAGAGTAACAAACATCCATACATCCATACATACAAACTTTCGCCTTTATAATAGTAGTGGGATTATGTGTGCGGCCCGCACAGTGCGGGAACCGAAATCCACGCGGACGGAGTCGCGGGCGGCCGCTAGTTTCAATCATAAAGGCCCAACAATGACACATAGATTGACTAAATTGATAATTAACATTAACCATTGTTTTAAGCAAACGCATTCACCCTGCTACCCGCTGAAACAGCCGCGGGAATCGAACCCGGAACATCGTGAAAGGGTATTTGTCATCAAATTGGTCTGTCAGCGGACGCCCGCGGCGCTGGCGGATTGAAAACGGCCAAACATTGTATTTATTGTCTGCGTATGAATGGTATTTCGTGTTTTTAGAGATACTTCGGAAAAGGAATTCTTCAAAAATATATTAGATTTTTTGTTAAATTAAGTCTAAAGGGTGAGATTTTACTAATCTACATCTACACTTATCAAGAGGAAAGTTTTGTATTTTTGTATATCACTACATAGTATAAAACAAAGTCGCTTTTTCTGTCCCTATGTGTGTTGTATGTCCCTATGAACGCTTAAATCTTTAAAACTACGCAACGGATTTTGATGCGGTTTTTTTAATAGATAGAGTAACTCATGAGGAAGGTTTTTATGTATAATATCATCCATTAAATAGTGGACAAGTACCACGGGCGAAGCCGGGGCGGGCCGCTAGTAACGAATAAACTCAAAAACTAATGGACCAATTTGAATAATTCTTTCACTGTTGGCTAGCTACACTATCCCCGGTGAACATAGGGTACTTTTGATTCTAAAATGTGAGGGGAAGGGGGGTATATTCGAAAAAAGAAATTACTCGCGGGTGAGGGCGAAGGGCTAGAACGTAATGCGTACAAAGTAGACTCCTCGAAGAAATAATTTCTTTACGCACTGTTGTCCATGGACAGCAGTTGCAGTTTATTTACCCTTTTTTAATAATCGAAAAAATGCCGTTTTGTGTTTTACAAATACTACAAACATATACAACATATACAAATTATTCTAGGACGAAATATAAAGCTAGTGGCGTATCATTTCATAGATAAAAAGACAAAACATCACTTATTTATCCGCCCTCTTTTCTCCAAGTTGTTGCATAGATTTTGTTCTCGAAACAAAAAATCTATTTCAAATGATGGACGCAAAGGATATTGTACTTCCAATATCTTTGGATGGATGCCTCTGCTCTGCAGAGGGACATTAATAGGCTGACACTTTAAAATATGCGGAACCCTTTCCCATAATTTCGACTGCCGCTTAACATTATTGTTTGCGATTGGGTCAAAAGCAGTGAACCCCCAGGCTTATTTGCCCCGACGATGTTTGAATGTTTTAAATTAATGCATTTCGTCTCTTTTTAAGTTGAATGGGGTTCGGCCGATAAAAATATATGTAGACCTATCTGATCTCTTTTGTAGATTGTTTTTTGGTTTTGATATTAAATAATGAGAGAGTCTTTTAATCGCTTTGGAAATAAATGCTTTGGACTAACACACCAATTGCCTAGCTCCAAACTAAGCTCGAAGCTTGTACTATGGAAGCTAGGGAACGGATAGACATACTTAAATACTTTTATAAACATCCATGACTCGAGTACAAATGCCGATGTTCATCACACAAACATTTGCCCCTGGCGGGATTCGAACCAGCGACCCTTGGTTTTGTAGCCAGCGTCTCTAGCCACTCGACCAACGGGCCCGTCAACTACTAAAAGTAGTTGACGGGTTTGGGAAGAGTTTGTTTGTTTTGTTTCTTTGAACGCCCTTATATCAGGATTTACGCATTTAAATTTTAAAAAATCCAGAAATTTTAACAAGGCTTCGTGTTGACGTTTGTTTGAAAAACCCTTCAATACATTAGAGAGACGAACTTCTTAGCTATCCATGGATTCTCCGTGCGGGTGCCGGGTCCATCGCGTGGAACAGAGAGGAATGTCAGTCGGCGCCTGGGACTTGCGACCCAGCGTGTAGGTTTAAGGGGCCCCTTTATAGTATACTAACGATAACCTCCACCGATGACATTCCTCTCTCTTCCCAACCATATTTGGTACGAGCCGAGTAAAGCGGCTTTAGTTGCTCTTCCAGTAAGGGGCTAATATTAGATCTTGGTAATCCTAAGTCCTTCAGTAGGTTGTAGAGAGATTTCGCTGGTATACCTCTCGCACCCACTTCCACAGCATACAACCGTGCTATATAACCATTTTTAGTCATTTCGTTGGTTAGGTCATAATACTTATTTGTTTTAAACGCGTGATCTTTGGGAATGTTTGTCTCCCATGGAACAGCAAGTTCTACCAACAGAACGCGCTTAAGTTTTCTAGTATAAATGAAAAGGTCTGGTCTAGACGACGATAACGCAATGTCCTCTGGAATACTGTAGTTGCTTTTCATACGTGTCCATCATGATCTAAACCTATACCTAACCTATATCTGAACCTATACCTAAAGTGTTCCAGAAATCTAGATTTAGTAATTTGTCAAAGCTCGGCTGATAGGAACGCTAGTTTGTCTCTGTCAGGACGTGATTGAAGATGCACGGAATGCATTTTGCATTCTCCAAAAGTCATCACGACTGATAGTTGTATGGCTTCATAGTAATGTATGAAAATAAATAAATAAATAAATAAATATTTCACAACATCACATACATTGATCTGACCCCGTGTTAAGTAGCTTAAGCATTTGTGTTTCAGACATCAGAATCAACAGTGGTATTACAAATATACTTAAATAGATACATATAACACCCAGACCAGGACAAACAGACATGTTCATGCACACAAATGTTTGTCCTGTGCGGGGATCGAACCCGCGACCTCTTGCGTAATAGGCAACATCTTGACCATTACACCAAGCGGGTCGTCAAAATGATCAAAAATGATCACTACATAATATAAACTTAATAACTGCCTCCGTGGCGCAGTGGCTAGTGTGTCGCACTTTAATGCGGCGGCCGCGCCGGTGGTCCTGGGGTCGAATCCCGGGTCGGACCGATGAAATTGTGTCTATGTTTTATGTTGTGATGCACATACAGTGCGGAGTTTGGAAGTTGTCGGTGTAATTACACCCCCGTGCCTCGGAGAGCACGTTAAGCCGTTGGTCCTGCGCCTGATCTCTCTACGGTCGTGTCAGACTGCTGTCCCACCGAATTATGAGAGTGAGGGAATAGGGAGTGCACCTGTGCTTGAGCACGCGCTTGTGCACTATAATACATCCTGCGTACTTGGCTAATCGTAAGATTGGCTGCCGTGGCCGAATTCGGCTAGGAGGGTATTATTTTTATTACATAGTATAAAACAAAGTCGCTTTCTCTGTCCCTATGTCCCTTTGTACCTATGCTTAAAATCTTTGAAACTACGCAACGGATTTTGATGCGTTTTTTTAATAGATAGAGTGATTCAAGAGGAAGGTTTATTTATTTAGTTATGTATTAAGTATCAGCATTGCATCCGTGCGAAGCCGGGGCGGGTCGCTAGTAAAATATAAACAAAGTCGCCCTCTGCTATGCTTAAATCTTTAAAACTACGCAACCGATTTTCATGCGGTTTTTTATTGTAAGTGCATAATGTTGTAAAAATACAATGTCGTGCGAAGCCGGGGCGGTTCGCTAGTCAAATTTAAAAAAGTTGTGTATTGGATAGTCCATTCGTCAAGGCAGACTTTAAGCTTAAGTAGGTAGTGCGGAAACCGAAATCCACGCGGACGAAGTCGCGGGCGGTTAGTAGTTCATAATATTTGCGCAACCCAATAGTCTAAATACTACAGTGATAATCAAACAAATCCTATTTAAACAACTCAGACATAAATCATAACAAGAGTGCAACACGCCATCGTAATCCCGCGCGGGATCGTTAAGCCCGGGATTACGGGATAGGACGGCATCGGGATCCGGGACAAATTAGTGGATGTTTGATGTTTATCTTATTGGACTTCTGAGATTGTGGTCTTTGACTTTGAGATATTATTTTCTGGTTGTTATAGACATGGAGTTAAAGAATTATACCAACTGGCCATTGATATAAAAAAAACCCAAGATACACAGTCTCGAACAAAAGTAAACGTCAATACTGCCACAAAAAACTCGAACTATGAACATTATTACTATTTCACATTACAACGGGACTAAACGCGATATCGTGGTTTCGGCTGCAGCATCGCAGACGAAACGTCAAGCAGTAAGTACTCAGGTACTTATAAAAATAATATCGCGTTTAGTCCCGTTGTAATGTTAAATAATTATAATGCAACGCGAAAGTTTAAAGTTATGAACATTATTATTTGTAAATTAAACCTTATGCAAATTAGTTAAGATTGTTTTCACAAAGGAGTGTTCAAAATTGCGATGACGCGGGTGACGCAAGACTGTTTGAAATAAGAGCATTCTGCACTTATTTTTTGGGGACGTTTTTGAGACGTTGATTGTGTATCTAGGGTTTTTGTATATCAATGCAACTGGCACACCATTGCAACTTTCTGACGGGACGTTTGGTCTAGTGGTCAGAGACCCTGGCTTTAAAACCGAGTGTCGCAGATATGAATCCTGCTCGAGGCCAATATTTGTGTCGGAATTTGTACTCGAGTGATGGATGTTTATAAAAGTGTATGTATATCCCTAGCATCCATAGTACAAGCTTCGAGCTTTGGTTGGGGCTAGGCAATTGGTGTGTCAGTCCAAAGCATTTATTTATTTACCGCAAAACGTGTAAAGAGGGTTGGGAGATTTTGGTTTCCGCCCACAGAGTGTTATACTATAGCTTAAAGCCTTCCTCGACAATTGACTATCCAACTCAAAAATAATCTTTCAATGCGAACCAGTAGTTATTGAGATAAACGCCTTTTAACAAACTCGTCAGCTTTATATATTAGCATAGATATAGATGATATACAAAGCTTCTATACTGACATAGTTGCAATAATATCTTTTGTATACTAGTTAGCATAGAAAAGACATGATCGAACCTACTATGCAACCAACATTCCCTAACTAACAACTGATCTAAGAAATACGGTTATTTTTCTATTCCCAAATTGTTTCGCCGTTTCACCCCACTCCCCAAGGACAGGAGTATTCACAATTTCACCCCATCTCGCGTATTACACTCAAATAATTGTGGGGTGAAAAATGTGGGGGTTACTTACCACACCACAGTCTTTGTGACAACAGTAGGGAACTTTAGAGACATTTAATGGTAATCAGCCAGGTATGCATGATATATCATAGTGCACAAGCATTGAGGTATTACTATATAGTAATAATAATACCCTCCGGCCGTATTCTGCCATGGCGGCCGATCTTACGATCAGCCAGGTACCTACGCAGGATATATTATAGTGCACAAGTGAGTGCGCAAGCACAGGTGCACTCCCTATTCCCTTACTCTCATAATTCGGTGGGACAGCCATCTGACACGACCGTAGAGAGATCAGGCGCAGGACCCAACGGTTTAACGTGCCTTCCGAAGCACGGAGGAGCTCGAGGTATTACTACTACGTATAGAGTGGACATCGCGAACAAAAGTTATGCGTCAATTTGGAGGGAAGGGGGCGGATAATTTAGCGATATTTTTGTCTTTTTATCTAAGAAATAACACGCCACCATCCTTATTTTTCGTCTTATAATGATTGTACATGATTTAAAACAAAACACGGCAATTTCGATACCAAGGATGTTCAAAAATAGAAAAATAGACAGCTTGTTGTCCATGGACCACAACGCGGGTAAGAAAATTTAGTTCGACATGTCACCTCTATACGTAGTAGCAATACCCTAATGTGCACAAGTGAGTGCGCAAGCACAGGTGCACTCCCTATTCCCTCACTCTCATAGTTCGGTGGGTGCTGGCAGTCCCTGACTTGTTTGTTTGAACGCACTTATCTCAGGAACAACAGATCCGATTTGAAAAAATCTTTTTGTGTTGGATAGTCCATTTGACGAAAATGATTTTAGACTATCGTATATTTGATGTGTGCGGAAACCAAAATTACGCGGGTGAAGCAGCAGGAGGAAGGGCTATTATCAAAATTACACTGAAAGCCAGCCATACTGTCGTTTGTTACGCTGTCCGAGTGATGTTCCTCGCGTGTTCCTCACTCGTGCCGGAACGCGTTCCAGTCACGCGACTCCCGCGGGATCCTAGATGTCATCTTATTATTGTCACACCTGCTGTTTTCCTGGGTAATTGGTTTTAATGGCCGTAGGAAGACAATAGTATTAATTCTATAAATAAATAATAATAATACCCCTCCGGCCGTATTCGACCATGGCGGCCGACCTTACGATCAGCCAGGTACACAGGATATATTATAGTGCACAAGTGAATGCTCAAGCACAGGTGCACTGCTTATTCCCTCACTCTCATAGTTCGCTTTGCAATCTGACGAACGCAGTGAGATCAGGCGCAGGACCAAGGGCTTTAAGTACCTTCCGAACCATGGAGGAGCTCGAGATGAAAGTTTTCGGTCACCCATCCGATGACTGGCATCTGCAAAAGTTGCTTAACTTTAGCAACCGCAGGCCGAGTGCGCTAACCACTGGATACAATAAGTGTTTCCAACAATCTACGAAGGTGTTCGAACTAAGATTGAATCTAGGACCATTAAAGCACTATTTGTCGGCTAACTCTATAGTTGTTCAATTCTAAGGAACCAAAGTAAAATAAGAAATTAATCGAATACCTACTAAGAAAGTGTAAATACTCGTAAATATCAAAAATAAATTACCTATCCTGGATTTAGCCCAAAAAATATATCACGACAATGGCTTCAAAACTCCTTTTAATTGTGACACAGAACTAGTTACCCCAAAAAAAACATAAAATTCAATTATTTACACCTTAAAACATACTATTAAAGTCATGCCATCCCTTAAATTACTATTACTTACAAGTAAGTCGTGTTACGGTACAACTCGTAAACCGGGCGTACGGTCGAACGCCCGACCGCGGCGTAAATAATAACGTATTCCACTTTCTATGTTTTTTATGGGCCGCCGCTGAGCAATACTTCTAAGTGACCGCCTGGAGGTAGGGTCAGCAGAAAAATATTTACGTGTTTAATTTTAGGCATTTTAAACATTTTTTCATTTTATAAAGACCATAAATAGAAAATGCGTAAAGAAATAATCTTAGTTTTTATTAAAGAAGACAATTGATTGTACATTTTAATCCTGCTTACTAAAGGTATTTCTAAGAATTGTAATCAAACTGACAATGTACTATCGAAAAAAGTTAAATCACTGTCTTGTGTTTAACGACGAAATGGCACAGAACATATCTTTTGCATTTTAGTGCTTAAACCTGTCAGTGAGTGATTTCCACTGTTTCACTTTCATCATTATTAGCTTGTTGCACGTAATTTTCACAATGTGATGGGGCATTGTTGGATCTTTGTTTCACATCTAAGGAGGTGTAACCATATTATTACGATATTTACATAGCGCAGTTTAAACACACTTTTATTATTCCATTCATAGTACATACATATTAATTTTGCAATTTGTTCACAAGAAAATTAATTTGCAAATTAAATACTTTTTCACCTTCCAGCAGTGTCTCAATGACCTGCTGAGAAGAGTGCAGCTAGAAACTCCCGACACTTAAGATTCATGTTTATTTGCAAAAGAAAAATACAAATAAGTGACTGTTTTGCCGACGCTACCTGTTCAGGCGAGCCGGCGACACAGGAGCGTCTCTTTACCTAGACACACGAATAATTGCCGCGGGCGAGGACTGGCTCAAGCCGTTGCACCTATATGTTATATGTTCCTCTTATGTATATGTCTGTATTCCAGGTGAAATATATACATTTCTCATAGATACTTCAGTTTAAACGTGATGCACGGTCTTCTATGTATTTCTAGAAATAACACTGTAATTGATGGGTTTTGCAATCCGAATAACAGAAAAGCAAGGTTTTTTGTCATATCAGAATTAGCGGCAGGCCTCGACTCCGCCCGCGTGGTCTATTTTATCCCTTTAAGGGTAGAATTTATAAAAGTCTTTTATAAGGGGAAGCCTATGTTGATAGTAGCTTTATGCATGTAAAGTTTCAGGCAGATCGGTTTAATATTGACAAAGTTTCATACAAACCCTATTTATTCTATCCCTTTGGAAGTAGAATTGATCAAAATCTTGCTGCCCATCCCCCGGAATGTCCCTTAGTCGCTTCTTACGACACCCACGGGAAGAAATCATGTATGTACGAGTATGTACAATTATTCTACATGGCACTCAAATGCACTTACCATCAAACTAACCGTATGTTACTCCGTCAAAAAATGCACTTTGTGGTGACAGATGCTAGTTCAAACCTGCATCGTCATCATTGGTAAAAGCTGATTCACGGGGTGGTTCGTTCGCTTATACGGGATAATTGCAAGTGATTAATGATGTTTTTGACTGATTTTTGGGGTCGTAAGTGATTGCTCGTGACCGGAACGAATGTATTTTGTATCGAATGCGTTTTTGAGAACATGGTCGGGTGTCGTTGAGTGGTTTGATATTCGATGAGTAGTGTAAGGTAATGGTTCGAGTCCCAGCTTAACTATAGATGAATTTAAAGAATAAATTAAGTGTTTTAAAAAATATATATTGTCCCTAACAACGTTTTCACTGATTTCACATTTTAAAAATATTACATCTTTCTGTAGTATTTTTCGACAATAGTGATCCTTGCATAAAATGAAACACAATTGAAAATTATAATAGAGTGGCTTAACCTTGGCCTCTCCATTACACACATTATTAACTAACGGCCGCCTGCGACTCCGTCCGCGTGGATTTCCATTTCCGCAAGCATAGTGTTATACAATAGCCTAAAGCCTTCCTCGTCAAATGGACTATCCAACACAAAAACATTTTTCAAATCGTATCAGAAGTTACTGAGATTAGCGCGTTCAAACAAACAAACTCTTCAGCTTTATTACATCACAGTATAGATGTGCAAGTTTCCTCACAATTCTTTCATCTCAAAGCTGGTATGTAGAACTTTAAACAAACGACAGTTGTTTTTTAAAACTAGGCTACCGAGCTCTTGCGAAATGTAAGCAACATATCCTAAACAATTTATTTTCAAAACTAAAATATCCTGCCAATTTTTTTTAGCTTACCCAAGCACTGAACACACGACCCTTTTAAAAGCGCATATCCCGTAAAAACTGAAAGCGGCATCGCTCACGAGCGTAAAAGCGTAAGCGCAACAGCGAATAACTATAAAAGCGGACATTTCGCTACAAGTCTGATTTACTACGGTACTGTAACGACGGTTTGATGTTACCAACTGATTTATATGTTGCACAGTTTATTACAGCGATGGTGGCCTAGTGGTACGGATAGACTCACATACGTAAGGTCCGCGGTTCGAAGGCCCACACCTCTGGATTTTTCAAAATCTATGTGTGGATTTGTGCCATTAGCTCGGCGGTGAGGGAAAACACCGTGAGGAAACCTGCACATTCAGTGATTTCTGACTTTAGTTCAGTTAGATCTGAATATGTAACCATGATCCAATCTGTCTGGTTCCCCTCTATGGGTTACGAAGGTCTGATGGCAGTCGCTTCACTGTAATAACCAGACTTGCCTAATCCTGGATCATGGTCAAAGCGGACCCCGCATAGAAACGGGATAAAAGCTAGGAAGAAGACGTTTGGATTAAAAATTTGGATCGTTATTTTCGAACAAAACCACGTCACACAGTGATTTAAATTGATTGGGGACTTGGGGTCAATAGCGCAACGTCAGTGGCATACGGTGCGGATTCGAATCCCGGGGAAGTCAGATTAATGCTTCCCACAATATGTGTGTAATACAGATAATTGACTTAAACATTTTTTTTACTAAAATAATGATATGAGATGAATGATTTGGTTGTTTGTTTGAATAGGATTAGCTTAGGAGTTTGTTTGTTTGTTTGAACTATTAGTTCGAATAGAAAAAATATCATTGCCATTGATAGTCTATTTGTCGAAGAATGCTTATTTTTTTTTTCAGTACAAAGATGGGTTCTGGCTTAATCAACACACTTGCCAAATGGGTTGGTAAAACAAACCTGAAAAACCCGGGAATCGAACCCTTTAACCACTAGACCGAGGCGTTCCAAGGAAATTAATGCTTCAAAAACAGTAACTAATTAACGTCTTACCCTGGTCACCCATCTTGCCCCCGCATAGCTCACCACCGCAAGCGATTCCTTCACTTTATTACTTGGTTGTATTCATTAATCTCCAATAGTCGCCTAGAGGAGATTACATCGGGCCGTAAGTGCGCAACCAATATGTCGCGGGTCGTATTTTTGTCCCCAAGACTATTAGGGTTGCCAATAGTAGAATAGAATAGAATAACGTTTATACAGTGAGACAGATAAAACAAAAGCACATAAGATAAAAACATGTAACAATAAAAGTAAAAACAAAAATCCATTAAAATAAATTATGAAATTATACAAAGGCAAAATGTGTCACCGAAAGGCTTGCACTCAGCATATGCCGAAGGGTCTAGGTGACGCTTCGACGCTGATCTTTCTGTATTGTACGTTTGTTCGAATCTAAAAAGTATTTTGTTGGTATAGGTAGGTTCAGCTATCTTGGCTTTAAGCCTCGAAATATTGCTGAGTGGCAAACGTTTTGGTAGCATATTGTTTATACTTTTGCACTTAATTTCATTGTTAATGTATTATTTGTCTTGCTCCAAATAAACTTTATTTTAGTGGGAAGTCCGACGTTTCTCGAAAGTCCCACCCATTGCGTTGATGCGGAAATGCAAGTGTTACCCATTGAAAAAAATAATGGACTATTATAAAACTATACCTAAAACTGACTTGATTGATTCTGTAAGGATTTGCTGATAACCACAGATTGTTTAAGCTTACTTACTTTGGAACCAGACCACCCAATGTGATGTCCGATGTTCGTTGATAGGAGTAGATGGTTTTAAAAACATACCTGAAACAAAATAAAAAAACAATTAGTATACTGCTATTGAATTAGTAATTATTAAAAAGGTAAAAAGTTATTGATCCATTTTGTGTTTCTACTCTTCACATAACAGACATTATTCTCTGATACAAGTTATACAAGTACAATAACTTATTTTTTTGTGATAGCGAAGTAAACGAACAATTAGTTCACCTGATGGTAAGTGATCACTGCTGCCCATGGACATCAACAACCGCACAAGGGTCGCAGATGCGTTGCCTGCGTTTGAAACCCGATACCCTCCCCAAGAATGTTTTTTTTTTGTGTTGGATAGTCCATTCGTCGAGGAGGGCTTTAAGCTAAAGCATAACACTACCTATGTGTACAGAAACCGCAATTCACGAGAACAGATTCACTGGCGGTTGTTAGAAAACATTACTTATACTTAAGTAATCTCGCTAGTGACAACCCTGTGTGTCTCCAGCCACACCCCCGGAGCAGTGATTAATGGCAGCAGCGCAAACAGTCGGGTTCGATTACCGATATTAGTGGACTGCAATAGTTTTAGATGAAAAAACACTATTCTTTCTTACTATACAGGCCTTCGAATTAGCGCCTTGTAAAAAGCATCCGTTGTCATGGCACTATGGTTGATGGCTCATATTATATCTATTAATTTTACAATACCTATTACTCTACAAAAAGAAGATGCTTTTTACCATCCAATGTGTTGGTTTGTATTCTTCGTTCATTACATTTATTCATTTTTAAATTTCAATAAACAGTTATAGTTTGCGCAATTGACTTCAAAGATAGTGACGTCATAGTGTGTCCATACAATCTTCATAGATAGAAATAGTTTTTATAATTAACTAGCGGCCGCCCGCGACTCCGTCCGCGTGGATTTTTTTTTTTCGAAATAAAGAGTAGCCTATGTTCTGTCTCAGGGTCTAAAGATTGTCTGTACCAAATTTCATCAAAATCGGTTGCGAGGTTTAAGCGGGAAAGCGTAACAGACAGACAGACAGACAGACAGACAGACAGACAGACAGACAGACAGAGTTACTTTCGCATTTATAATATTAGTTGGGATAAAAGAAAGTCACATGGCTGGTGGTGGTGTCATAATTCCTATTAGGGCTCCTCTTTTGCTTAACATCAGGCAGAGAGGAGGCAATATACCATGCGAATATAAAAAAGCATTCACCATTTCTTACATAAGAAACATAGCACAGCAGTTTATAAGTGTTACTTTATGTGGTAATATCTACATTTATAAATTCTTACTTTAGTAAACGGTCACCCCTCTAAAACCAGACACAGTGACAGTCGCTTGACTTCACAAATCAATCACAATCACAAGTGCCTTTTTAATCATCCGTTACGAATTAAAAAATAATAAATTGCGCTAACCAATTTTCGCATAATCGAACTCCAACCCCTTTGGAAGTGATTGCTACTCCCCTAGCCACTTACGAATCGTTGAGTTACTATTGTGAATTGGCAATCCATCATGTTTCTAATAATTCAATTGAAAAACCACATCTGTCAGTTAGGAATCTTTATAAAACTTGAAATCAACGGATTGATTCAAAAACTATTGAATAACAATGAGAAAATTTTCGATCACAGCGGCCAATCTTACGATCAGCCAGGTACGCAAGCACAGGTGCACTCCCTATTCCCTCACTCTCATAGTTCGGTGACAGCAGTCTGACACGACCGTAGAGAGATCAGGCGCAGGACCAACGGCTTTGCATGCTTTCCTTTGCTACCAAAAACATTCCTATACCCGTAGATTTAAATCCATGGTTATGCCTTGACACCAAAAATCTGTGGCATTAATTTGACTGACGAGACGCATGTTGGTTGCTAAGATTGTTGGATTGTTTAGTGGCAATGTAACCAAATTTGGCATATCCTGCACTTGCTCTTTTCGTATTGATATTTGTTAGCGGGACTAAACGCGATATTTAATTTCGTAGTACACATATACTACTTACTGCTTGCTTGATATCGTTAACTAATATAAATATAGTAATGGAACGCGAAAGTCTAAAATCTCATAGTGCTCTTTTCGTCCTGTAAGCTTCGCCTTTCCTCCACCACGTCGCTTATGGGGCAGGCAGGACGAGCGTAGTAATTATATTACACTGATAAGACACGGCCAGCTGTCTCGCAAAAGAAGACAAAATTTGTCCTTTTTTTAATTATTAACTCAACTTAACTTAGAAACTAGCGTATTGACGTTGCCTTTTTACTTAAAAAAAATATATTTTATAAATATTGGCACTATATTTTGTTACACCATATAATATAGCGATGGTATATCTAACGATTTGATTCTATAGTCCAGTAATTTTAGATTTTGTCTGCGGAATAATTCCTAGTGAGCTGAATTTTTGTATACACCTTTATTATGATATTGTAATGATGATGTGAAAAATCGACATTGATATCGTGCCGGCTAAAAAAGTTATAGGGGTCCAAACGTCACGAAAATCAGTTTTTCGCAAATATCTCGCGATCTATTGCTCAGAGGTCAATACTGGTTTCATAAAAGTTGTTTGTCGTAAAATTGTCTACAAAAAAGGTCTTTTGCATTTTTCTGTACAATTAACCGTTTTTGAAATAGAGACTAGAACGCACTCACATATGGTATTGTATACCGTACGGCGCATACCAAGGCATAAACCTTATTGTTTGTTTTTTTCTCTTTTTGTTTGTGTGTTTTTTGTTAGTATGATGATCTACATATAGAAATATAAAGGACTTGTAATACTAGTACAGTCAGCAAAATAGGAATATCAACTATAAAAAACTAAGTGGCAATTTTTTTTGTCACTTTATAACTCAAGAACGGGCTTATCGATCCAAACCAAATTTTCAGGGCTTGTACAGACTATTTAGTATATGTTTTATGTGAAGTTTGAACAAAATCGGTCGCTTCACTTTATACGTAGCGAAGCACGTACCGGGCCGCTAGTAATGAAATAGATATGCAATGTGAATTTTAGTAATTTTGATCCACGATCTGCGAAAAAAATCCTAGTGGGCTGAATTTTTGTATACGCCTTTATTATGATATTGTGATGAAGATGTAAAAAATCGACATTGATATCATGCCGGCTTTAAAAGTTATAGGGGTCCAAACGTCACTGGACATAGCATATCTATATCATTACTAGCGGCCCGGTACGTGCTTCGCTACGTATAAAGTGAACGACCGATTTTGTTCAAACTTCACATAAAACATCTACTGAATGGTTTGTACAAATCCTGAAAATTTGGTTTGGATCGGTGAGCCCGTTCTTGAGTTATAAAGTGACAAAAAAAATTGCCACTTAGTTTTTTATAGTTGATATTCCTATTTTCCTTACTGTAGTAGTATTACAAGTCCTTTATATTTCTATATGTAGAACATCATATTAACAAAAAACACACAAACAAAAGGGAAAAAAACAAACAATCGGGTTTATGCCTTGGTATGCGCCGTACGGTATACAATAGCATATGTGAGTGCATTCTAGTCTCTAATTCAAAAACGGTTAATTCTACAGAAAATTGCAAGAGACTTTTTTTGTAGACAATTTTACGACGAACAACTTTTACGAAACCATTATTGACCTCTGAGCAATAGATCGCGAGATATTTGCGAAAAACTGATTTTCGTGACGTTTGGACCCCTATAACTTTTTTAGCCGGCACGATATCAATGTCGATTTTTCACATCATCATTACAATATCATAATGAAGGTGTATACAAAAATTCAGCTCACTAGGAATTATTCCGCAGATCGTGGATCAAAATTGCTAAAATTACTGGACTACTATGCCTAAACCTTGCTAAACAAAGACACTCGAAGAGAGAGATAGCAAATCTATCTAGATGCGTTAGAAAGAGATAGCCGACCCCTGACAGCTACGTAATTAAAACAAAGATGGCTCCTCATTCGTATTTTAGTCAGGACATTTTTTCAGTGAAAAGCTGTAATTGAATTTCATCTATACAAATTAACTCATTATTTTTAGTTAGGGTGGCTTTTTGACGGCGATCGATGCGATGTCTATGGCAGAGGTCGCTAGTTCGATTCTTGGTGCATTGCTAGTTAAATTGGTTCAGCCGTTCTCGACTTTTAGCGTGACTAACGAACGGAAATTCAATACTATTTAAATACTACTTAAATAGTTAAATACTATTTTTACCCGTGACTTTGCACGCGTTATCAAGATGCCTGTTTTATCCCATGGGAGCATTTAATCAGGACAAAATACATCCTATCACCTAAGTCAGCCCATACCCTGCCTGTATACCAAAATTCATAAAAAACCGTTCAGTACTTTCAGCGTGATTGACGTACAAACATACAAACTTTCACATTTATAATATAAAATGTTAAATATTAATATTTATTTATTTATTCAGAATCTTACAACTAACATTACAGGTGTCCCCAATGCGATAGTGTAGATTAATTAACTGGAAAATATGATTAGTATGGTGTAGATAAATAGTAAAACACATGGATTTAAGTCGTAAGATAAGCCCCCGTACCATAAAAAGGCCTCTTTTTGATTGACGTGACTTTAGTTGGTTACTGAGGTCACTAGGAAACTGATATCTACGCGGACGGAGTCGCGGGCGGCCTCTTGTCTATGGATAAACATGTTATGTTCTCGTTTGAAAAATATCTCAATTAAATTAACCTGACAGAGTATGAATTGTTTATTGGGGGTAATTACGACCCCCAACAGTGGGGGTGGGCTATAAACAATAATTAATAAATATGATCGCTTTAATAACGAAAATGATTATACTGTCATATCCGGATTAGGGTGTAGGTGTACCAAGATGGGACAAAATGTGCTTTTATTAAGTGTTAAAAGTCTTTAGCAATTTATTCACATAAGTTTTTAAACATAGATACCTAAAATAATATCACATTCATTGATCTGACTCCGTGTTAAATAGCTTAGCACATATACAGATATCTGAAACAACAGTGATCTTACAAAACTACTTAAATAACACCCAGACCAGGACCACAAGACATGCACACAAATGTAACTTGCGGGGATCGAACCCGCGACCTCTTGGTGTTACCGTCAAGTGCACACTACACCAATCTGATCGGCATTAACTTTCCTACTCATCAGAGCGGGAATCGAACCCGCGACCATTGACCTAACAAACTTCTTAACCATTACACCAAGCATTTCGTCAAAACATTTAGACTTTCTTCAAAACACCTCCCCGTCTGTTCCCTGCCTACAAGATGATTTAAGTAGCTCCCCCCCTCGCGAATTATGAATTTGTGAATAATTCACGCCGCGTCAAAATACCAATGTTAAAATGGCGGGTGGGGTAGAGAGCGTAGCTTTTGCTGTTTTTATAGGCGAATCTGTTATTTATATCATTATTTTAGTGAATACAAGTGTTCATTTCAGATCCCTTTGTTTGCAATAAAAGGTAGCCTATGTTCTTTCTCAGGGTCTAAAGATGGTTTCTGCCAAATTTCAGCATATGAGTTGAAAGGTTTAAGCGAGAAAGCGTAACAGACAGACTGACAGACAGAGTTACTTTCGTATTAACGTTATTAGTAGGAATTAGTAGGGTTTAAGTAAAGTATCAGCCTATTAATGTCCCACTGCAGCGCAAAAGCTTTCAGCGTTTGAAATCATGTTTTCGTTACAAAGCTGGCTGGGTATTGGTTTAATCACCACGCTTGTCAAATCCGCATTTGTCAAAACTGAGAAAAACCTGAACTGCGTTAACAAGACTGACGCATAATTTATTGTCCAACCTGGGAATCTAACCTAGGACTTTGATGCGATATCACGGAATCGCGATACTTCTACCAACAAGGAAGCATTTATTATAATTGTAACAATTTCATAATATTCTGTACAAATTTTGACAGACTCTTACCGGTACCATAACAATTTATTTTGGTACCAACTTTTATCGATACTGTACGAAAGAAATACTCATGTGTCCTCTCACTAAATCATGAAGATAATTTCTGTTTGTCAGCGACAGATAAAGGCAGGTCTACAGGCAAATTGACCGAGCCAGAACAAATACTTGAACACACTGTAATTGGACTGTGAATTAAAAATTAGCAGACATTTTCGGTCGATACGATATTCGGTTAGTGATGTACAAGTTGTGACTATCTCTAGAAGTATGGTGGGTGCAGTGGAATTGATACGATGATGGAGTTTGCAGATGAATACTTTTATTATTTAACTTACAGAGTTTTTCACGACAATCAACAACAGTAACCTAGCAACCTGTGTTGCCGTCTAAAAACTCCAACACTTCCCCTCAAACGAATCATCCATCACACAACTCACACACACTCGCTCATACAAAACCTAAACCTGAAACACACTTATCAAACTTCACACGCCCCAGCGGCTTGGTCAGGACGTCTGCTACATTGTCCTCAGTAGACACATACTGCAACGTAACAGTCAAGTCCTCGATACATTGACGAACATAATGGAACCTTATGTCAATATGCTTCGTCCGCCTATGTGCGACAGGGTTTTGCGCGAGCTTTATTGTACTCTGGTTGTCTACCAGAATATGTACGGGAAGGGCTGAAACCTTCAACAGTGATGCGAGGAAGCTTTGCAAATAAGTAGCCTCTTTGCATGCCTCCGACAGCGCAATATATTCGGCTTCTGTGGAAGAGAGCGCAACGCAGCTTTGCTTTTTGCACTCCCATGCCACCGGGTTTCCACCAACCTGAAAGCAGTGACCGGAAAAGGATTTCCTGTCCTTCACGTTGCCTCCCCAATCGGCGTCCACGTATCCATTTACACTCAATGAACCACTTGCTTTATAGACGAGGCCATAATCCAATGTCCCCTTCAGGTATCGCAGCACTCTTTTAGCTGCATTCATGTGGACCTGGTGACAACAAGAGTTATATTGCGATAAGAAACTCACAGCTGCAGAAATGTCCGGCCGCGTATTGCATGACAAATAGTTAAGAGCTCCTATCAGCGACTGATATCTAATGCGGTTTGGTTGATCCAGTACATCACTTCCTTCCCCTTCAGCCAACACCGTGTGAAGATTTACCTCCATAGGAGTCTTCGCTGGTTTGCAATCCGCCAAGCCGAAATTCATCAACAGTTTCTCAGTAAACTTACGTTGTGAAATCCGCAATGCACCTCCCTCTCTAGTGAGTTCCATTCCAAGAACTTGCCTTGCCGTGCCTAAGTCCTTGATTTTAAACTTCTTCCTAAGATTTTCTAAAAGTATATTTTTCTCTAAAGCATTATCAAAAAATACGAGAAAATCATCAACATATAAGGCTATATAAATGTTATCTTTGTAGTAAAGACAGTTGTCATATTTGGAACGTTTGAATGACAGTGACAGCAAGACTTCATTAACTTTTTCGTTCCACGAACGTGACGCCTGTTTAAGGCCATAAATTGCCTTCAGCAATAAACAAACCTTTTTCCTGTCTTCTACACACCCTTCTGGTTGTTGCATGTAAACTTTTTCATGCAAATCTCCATTTAAAAAAGCTGTGTTCACATCAAAGTGTACAATATCTAAATTTTTGTGAACAGCTATTGAAAAAAGTAATCTTATGGTTGACCTTCTGACAACTGGTGAATATGTTTCGAAGTAGTCGATACCATAAGACTGCGTGAACCCCTTCGCCACAAGTCGAGCTTTATAGGTCTTGTTCCCATCCGCGTCAAACTTGTACTTGAAAATCCACTTACATCCTATTACTTTCGCATCGGGTGGTTTCTCTACAAGCTTCCAGACTTCGTTTTCGTACATAGAGTCCATTTCCTTCTGCATGGCTTCTCTCCATTTACTCTCATCTTTACTTCCAAGAGCTTCCTTGACACTACCAGGTTCATGTTCAGAGACGAGGCCAACGAAATCTTCTTGATTTCTCATCCGATTCCGCAAAGGATATCTTGGCTGCGGCTCTGAGTCTTGGTTGTGTTTAGACTCCTCAGTCGGCTCTGTAGTAGAAGATGGTACTTCTGAGTGAGAGACAGGCGCAGGTTCAGCTGGCAGTTCCTTGTAGAATTCCCACACAACATCAGAGTCCTGCTGTTCAGGCAGCCCTGTCTGGTTGGTATTCTTCAAGCTGTCTCTGAGTCCGCCTGTATCCTCTATAAAAACGACGTCTCTAGCCTTGACAATATTTCGTGGATTATATATCAGCCAAGCGGTAACCTTTTGTTTCCGTGCAATATCCCACGAACCGATATTCTTTTGCTTTCTTGTCCCACTTTTTCCGAGTTTCCTTTGGTATATGCACGTACGCGATAGATCCAAATACTCTAAAGTGACTGAAAGTTTGAGCTTTGTTCGTCCATAGCTCCTCCGGAATCTTCCCCTGGTTAGCAGAATGTGGTAGTCTATTTTTAATGTAAACTGCAGTATTACAGGCTTCTGCCCAATACCGTTTACTTAGACTGTCCCCCAGCATTGTCCGAGCCATCTCTACAATTGTTCTATTAGCTCGCTCTGCAACGCCATTCTGTTCCGGTGAGTAAGGAACCGTCAATTGATGTCTGATTCCCTTACTTCTCAGGTACTGTTTGAACTGTTGATTCACAAATTCTGTTCCATTGTCAGATCTAATCACCTTAATTCTTAATGTTGTCTCGTTCTCCACATGCGTTACAAAGTCCTTAAAACAATTTAAGCTTTCTGATTTAGATTTTAGAAAATATGCAAAAATCTTGCGTGTAAAATCATCTATCAAAATAAACATGTAACGAGATCCAGCATAAGAAGGTTCTGACATTGGACCACAGATATCCATGTGTACCAATCCTAACTTTTCAGTTGCTCTGTCTGCTTCACCTACTGGAAAAGGTAATCTGTGTGACTTCCCCTTAATGCAGTCAACACAAGGTTCCATTACGCTCTTACCAAGATCGAGACCAGGTAGCTTACGTAAGTCGCGTTCATTGACGTGACCAAGCCGCCGATGCCACAACGCCATCGAGTTGCCAGCCTTCACTACAGCTGCACACGCCTCATCTAAAACAGGATAACAATCATCAAGTTTGTAGATACCTGAGACCTTACTAGCAGTTGCTACAGGCTTACTCGAAATGTGACCTACCGATTTGTGAAACAAGTTACAGCCATCTGCGTTAAAAACTACATTCCATCCTCTCTCAACCAATTTGGATACTGATAAAAGGTTTACCTTCAAGTCAGGCACATACGTAACATCCCTTATGGGTAGCAAAACACCCTTCAGTCTAACCATAATGTTACCTGTTCCCTCGCTTGACACCTTATCATTATTTGCACATGTAACAAAATTCTTATTGCCAACACAAACCTTAATGTCTCTAAACCAATGTTTTTGAAATGACATATGACCCGATGCACCACTATCAATGTACCAGGATCCAGAATCGAATGTATCACGTACGCTGAGCGATGTTGCTAACCCGACGTCGCCATTCTTCTGTCCCGCAAGGAGTGGGCATTCCGGTTTCTTATGTCCTTTTTCTCCGCATTTAAAACATTTGACTGGTTTGGACTGCTTCTTCTTTTTCTCTGTCGTCTGCGTCGCTAATGAAGTAGATGTAGTGCCCTTTGTGGAGTCTTCTTGCAGCAACTTCTGTCGTACATTTTGAGATGTCAGCGTCATACCTGAGTGTTCCAAGGCCATTCGCATAGGCTTATACTCATCTGGTAGACCTCTCAGAAGTATAACAGCTACTAACTCGTCATCAACACTATGGTCAATCTCTCTTAGCTTTTGAGTATGACTCATTATTGCGGCAATATACTCATGCATACTAGCATGTCTATCTAATCTCTCATCAAGTAACGAGTTTAAAAGACTTATCTTCCTATTGAATCCTTTGTCCTCGAAGACAGCAGCTAATGCATCCCAAGCTTGCTTCGCAGTTTTCGCCTCTTGCACGTATGGGTATAGGTGCGGCTCGATGTGAAGACAAATGGTAGCCATAGCTTCTTCGTCTTTTTGGATGGCGGAAGAGTCGTGAGGATCTGGTGAAGACGATGTAAAAGAGAAAAGTTTGTCACGTAGTAACATCATTTTGATGGCGAATTTCCATGTTGACTAATCTTCGATTCCGTTCAATTTTGGTATGGAGAATTTTGTGTGGGAACCCATAACCTCTAGAAGTATGGTGGGTGCAGTGGAATTGATACGATGATGGAGATTGCAGATGAATACTTTTATTATTTAACTTACAGAGTTTTTCACGACAATCAACAACAGTAACCTAGCAACCTGTGTTGCCGTCTAAAAACTCCAACACTATCGATGATTCCAGACATGTTTTTGAAGATTGATACCGAAATCCATTTTTTTTAATTGTTATTGTGATTTAAAATTTTGATGTATATTTGCATGCTATCACATTTTGGCTAAACATGTGCTCTTTTTACTTTGTAACATCATTTAATACCGTGTTTAAAGCAAATAAATGAATTATTATTATTATGTAGGTACTCTTTCGAGATCACGGGTCCAAAGGGACCCGGTCCTTTGAAGCATGCGTGGGGCCAAAGCCAACAGCGCAGAGGCTTTTCTTGTACCATTTGATCTAAATGAAATGTGTACATCTGCCAGGTTCTATCCCTGGCTAAATAAAGATCTAGTCAAAGACAGCACCTGGCAAATGTAAGAACTATTGCAAAATTACAAGAAAAACTAAATCCAGGTCTATTATGTGTAGTTTGATGGTTTGGTCAACTAGGCTATTGGGTCGAGACAACGGACGTCTGCCATGCAAAATGTCTCAAATTTTTCTCCTGGCAGACGGTGACTCGCCTCCCACTAGATGGGCCCCCCAAAACAGCTACCACTCTAAGCGGCCACAAGGGTCGCGGGCAGCAAGGGAGCAACACCGGCGTGGTTGGCTAAAGGTGCCGAGAGGTGTGCACCGGTTTCTGGATCGCGTTAGGTCGGTCAGCCGTTCCCCGCTATTACGCAGATTGAGCACTTCCACCCATCAAGCATATAGCTCTTGCGCTCCACTCTGAACGGCCAATTAAGGCAAGCCAGAGGTGGGGGAGGAGATGGTAAAGTTCCCCCGGGAGGTCTCGGGTCCGTGGTGTCGCCACACACCAACAGCTCGCCACAAGCTGCCCTGCGGAGACTGATTGCATTGATGGAAGTTGTAATTCCTCAAGGAGGAGCTCCAACTTCCACCAATGGGCGATGGGGTCGTCACATCCCTACGCTCTGTCGTCTTATTATTATTATTATTAAATGAGGAATATTCTTTAGTTTGTAGTAATTCATTAGATTTTTAGTGCTAAATACCAGTGATCTTTAAAAAAGTAATTTATTTTGCTAAAATCGTAAAAAGTACGTTTTTTTTTAATCCAATGAAAGTACTTTTTATTTCGCTTTACACTTTTTGTAGAAACCCATTTATAAAATGAATTATTTATTATCAAAAGAATATTACAAAGTGAATAATGGATGCCATTCTCCGACAATAACAAAAAGATTAGAAAAACTTCTCACAGAAGCTATTTAAAAATATTAACAGAGCGGTATGTTTGCATAACGTGAAATTCTATCGACATCGAAAAGTATTCCATCCCTACACTTCTTTTTTTGCGGTTTTTTTCACTTGTTTTTCATTATATGGGGAGATTCTGTGGTTGCTCAGAATTCGTAAAGTAAATACTCCTGCGGTATAAATTCATGTATGATTTGTTAAGTTAAATATCATTTGTGAAGGTTTTATCATCAAAAATATTTCAATTGAGTTAAAAATATACGTTCGAAAAGCAAAAACAGGGGAATGTTTTTATAACTTTCTTATTAAATTAAATATTTTTGTTTCTACAAATGAAAAATGAATTTGATAAGTACGTAGAGCCAATTCAAGTAAAAATACTAGATAGTAAAAATAACAAAATTAATTCTTTGTAAATTCAATGCAATACGTATATAATAAAAGATTATTCTTTGAATGTATGAAAAAGGTTGTATTAATGTGCACAAGAGAGTGCGCAAGCACAGTTGCACTCCCAATTCCCTCACTCTCATAGTTCGGTGGGACAGCAATCTGACACGACCGGAGAGAGATCAGGCGCAGGACCAACGGCTTCACGTTCTTTCCAAGTCGCAATAACACTATCTTTTCTCAATATCAACATATATCCACCTAATTTAAAAAAAAGACACCAGAACACAACGTTACAAAATAAGACGGAATCGAAAACATGGAATTATTATCTTTTCTCTCTTTATGATTTACCTTACATAAAAAAAGTTAATAATTTAACTCAATAGAATAACAAATCAAAAGAATTCAAGATTTTTACATCGAAGATACATTACAATTTCGTAAGATTATTATAAGCACCTACTAAGGGTTGTGTAATACCTGAACCGGGAATGAACAGAAGATTCAGAGAAAAGAAACAATATAGGTTTTTTTTGCTGCAGTTGAATAGCAAATCTTCTTAATATCATCTTCAGTCTATTTCTCACAGCCACCACGCTGGGCAGGCGGGCTGGTGACCGCAGTATGGTGAACGATACAACACAGGGGAACGCTGCTGCCCATCCCCCGGAATGTGCCTTAGCCGCTTCTTACGACACCCACGGGAAGAAATGGGTAGTACTATATCGGCAGGCACTTGACGACACAACTCTACCTAGTAGTTATACCAGAGTCAGTTGAGGGTTTATTTTTTGAAGGGCCCGTTGGTCTAGTGGTCAGAGGCCCTGGCTACAAAACCAAAGATGGTAGCTTCGAATCTCGCTAGAGGCAAATGTTTGTGAGATGAACATCAGCATTTGTGGTCGAGTCATGGATGTTTATAAAAAGTATTTAAGTATGACTATCCGTTCTCTAGTTTCCATAGTACAAGCTTCGAGCTTAGTTTGGGGCTAGGCAATTGGTGTGTTAGTCCAAAGAAATTTATAATTATTAAGTTTTTTAACTATATTGAACAACTAGCGGCCGCCCGCGACTCCGTCCGCGTGGATTTCTTTTTTCCGAAATAAAAAGTAGCCTATGTTCTGTCTCAGGGTCTAAAGATTGTCTGTACCAAATTTCATCAAAATCGGTTGCGAGGTTTAAGCGGGAAAGCGTAACAGACAGACAGAGTTACTTTCGCATTTATAATATTAGTTGGGATTCGAAAAGAACAAAACGCACTCTTCAATGCCTTAAACATTCTCTACAAGTCAACTTTATGGAGTTGTAGTACTACTAGGCCGGCACAATTTTACCTATTAGGTATACCAGAAGCAATTGTGTTCACAAACATTTATTTCAAACAGGAATCGAATCGACAGCCCTGCCTAACTCAATTGTCACGATACTCACGACTGATCCCATTTGCAACAGCGAAAACGAATTATCTGCCGTGACTTTCCGCCGGCAATGAAATATTAATGACGAAAGGAGATTACCATGTATTTATTATTTAGATATATCTTTATGTCATTACTTTTAAATCTACATCTACACTTCTACTATAATATTATAAAGAGTCTCGATACACACGCATTTTTCAAATGTTAGTGTGATGAACATCGGCATTTTTACTCGAGTCATGGATGTTTATAAACGTATTTAAGTATGTCTATCCGTTCCCTAGCTTCCATAGTATGTACAAGCTTCGAGCTTAGTTTGGGGCTAGGCAATTGGTGTGTTAGTCCAAGGCATTTATTATTATTTACATTTATTTATTACAGCTTTACTTCAATGCTAATAGGGGGTAGATAGATTTGCATACACATATGTAGCTGGACGTCAAAAGGACGCAATTCCGGTGGGGTTAATAAATAGTTTAATTTCTATTAATTATTGTTATATTAACCCCAACTTTTAGCGACATACGAATAATGCGAATAATTAAGAACTAATATTTTACCTATTTTATAAAATGGAACATCGTGCGCACTTATGGGCCAAATTCTGGTATCCTCCTTTATATTTTTGTATGTTACGAATAAACTTATAAACTACTGGACCGATTTGAATAATTCTTTCACTGTTGGCTAGCTACACTATCCCCGGTGAACATAGGGTACTTTGGATCCCAGAAATGTGGGGGAAGGGGGGATATTTGAAAAAAGAAATTACGCGCATATGTTGTTAAGAGGCAAACGAACAAGAAGGTCACATGATGGTAAGTGATCACTGCTGCCCATGGACGTCACCAACCGCATAATGGTTGCAGATCCGTTGCCTGCCTTTAAGATCCCATAACCTCCCCAACTGGGCTCTAGTGACCTTATTCAACAGCAGAAACAAAGCAGAACTTACTTGTTTTACCCGCGGCTTTGCTCGCGTTATCAAGATTCCTGTATAAAACAGGAGTGGGAGTCCCATGGGAGTATTTAATAGGGATAAAAAGTGTCATATCACCTACGTTAACCCATGCGTTGCCTTTTTTTTTTTTTTTTTTTTTTTTTTTTTTTTTTTTTTTTTTTTTTTTTTTTTTTTTTTTTTTTTGGAGGGGAATGCTTTGACGCACCATGTCGCCGCGGGCTAGCTAAGCCCGCGACCGTGTGTGGGGCTCGGGCGCACAAAATAAGCGCCCACTACCCACTAAACCCCTCCAGTTTCCCCTTTTGCTCGCATCAGGACGGGTCGCTGCCAGCCAACCCATGCGTTGCCTGCCTTAAGATATACCAAATTTCAACCATATTCCCGTCATTTGAATTCATGTTTTCGCTACAAATATGTGGACTGGCTTAATCACCACGCTTGCCAAATGCCAACTGCGTGTTGCGATCGCAAACCCGAGCTGTGTTCGAAAAGACCGACATAAAATTTAACCGACTCGGGAATCGAACCCAGGACTTTCCAGACCTTAACCACTACACCAAACCTAAGTAAAACACATACATTATTAACCTTCCTACATAGGTTAGACGACATATGAGTTGAATCAGACGAAAGTTAAGTTGCAAACTGTAGTGTATTGGCTGTATAGTGTTGGTTGTCTCAGGCACTTACGTCACGTGTCAGAATGACATTCCGTCCGGCGGGAGAACGGAGCGGGCGGGACTGTACCTCGTACGCGTGTTGTAGTGTTGGTGAGCCGTAAAATATCCAAACAACGAGGATTCTACATGTGGCGACGAGGAGAAAGGTACATTATACTACTTACTAAAAAAAGGGAAAAAATAAAGGAAAAATCAGTGATCTCTAAAACCACGATTTTTCATGTATCTCTCAGTATACTAGTAAGATTGTGTATAAATTAAATGTTGAACGTTAAATGGTCATGTATTTCAAGAAGAAACGAAAAAGAAACATTTGAAACGCGTAATTTATATGTACCGCACAAAGAAATTGATGCAGTTCGAGCGCAAATTCTAACAATAACATTCCAGCGTTCGGGTAGTCCCTTGTACCTACAAACTTTAACGTAGGTCAATAACTTGGCATTGAGGCGTACAAAAGGAAACGATTGGAACAATCGCCTCACTGTGTTGACCTAATAGTATAGATACCGGGTCGTGGTCTGGGTTCGATTCCCGTCCCGGGTCGAGGGGAATTTGTGTCGGTTTTCGAGTGCGGCTCGGACTTCTGAGCGGTACAGTTAATTATGTTGTTTATTAACACCGATTCTTTAAAGGTTTGATGGTAAATAATAAAACATCAAAATTATGAGTATAGTTACTGACTTGATAAATGTCAAACAATAATTTTAACATTTAATTTTAACAGTATTTTGCTATTTAAAAATAAAGCCAATGTAGTAAGGCAAAGTACATACTTTGTGCAAAGGCTGTTTTGACAAACGTTGTTTAGTTACATGTATCATTGTGAAGTTAGAATTATTTTAAACTGGATTATCAAAATAATAATTTATGTTGGGCTATAAAGGAAGCCCATGAACAGAAAATGCACGTCAGTAAGATGAAGATGCTTAGATGGGCTGCAGGTGTAACTCGACTTGATAAAGTGCGAAACGAGCACATTAGAGTAAGTTTTAAGGTTGCGCCTATTGCAGAAAACTTACTGAAAGCCGCCTGCGATGATTCGGTCATGTCATGGGACGCCCTGAAGACCATGTAGTAAAACAGGCTCTAGCACTCGAATGAAGAAGAAGAAGAGATGTTTAAGAAATTAACTTTTCTATTTTCCCTCTTTGGGCCGTTTACTACAAAAGTTATGTGTGTATATTTGAAATACCTGGCGACAGTAATCACGTTATTTAATTGGATTATGCTACATAGCTGCTGAACATGAAATACCTATTTCGTATTAGAAAATAAACGATTACGTTTAAATTAAAAATATTTATTTGTATTTTAGTTTTGTTGCATTATTAACAATTATAATCCAATGACGTCGCTGGAAACGAAACGGCCGCTTGTGCATGAAGGTGCAGGTTCGATTCCCATACCGCACTCAAACTCAAACTCAAACTCAAAATATACTTTATTCAAATAGGCCTCAGAAAAGCACTTATGAATCGTCAATATTATAAAAACAACACATTGAATCTACCACCGACTTCGGAATGCAGACATCTACCGAGAAGAAGCGGCAAGAAACTCGATAGTTGCTCTTTTCAATCGCCAAGTTTTGTTACAATATTTAATTTTGTCAAGTTTACATACTTGTACTTTTATTAGTACTATGCCATAAGGTTACCTCTTTCAGGTACAGAATTAAAAATATTAAATACATATGAACATTATAGTGAGCATGACTACTGAGACCCAGGCCATCCAACCAAGAACTGGAAAAACAAAATTTAAAGTACAACTACATTGTAGGACCCAGTGTACATACTTCATTTTAAAAGTACACACTTATATACATGTTGATTAAATGAAAATAAATATAAGAGCAGATGAAAATCTGATCATTAAATTGATAAGCAGATTGGAGGGATCAATCTGAATCATTAAATTGATAAGCAGATTGGAGGAATCAATCTGAATCATTAAATTGATAAGCAGATTGGAGGAATCAATCTGAATCATTGCATTGATAAGCAGATTGGAGGGATCAATCTGAATCATTAAATTGATAAGCAGATTGGAGGAATCAATCTGAATCATTGAATTGTTAAGCAGATTGGAGGGATCAATCTGAATCATTGAATTGATAAGCAGATTGGAGGCATCAATCTGAATCATTAAATTGATAAGCAGATTGGAGGAATCAATCTGAATCATTGAATTGTTAAGCAGATTGGAGGTATCAATCTGAATCATTGAATTGATAAGCAGATTGGAGGCATCAATCTGAATCATTAAATTGATAAGCAGATTGAAGGAATCAATCTGAATCATTGAATTGTTAAGCAGATTGGAGGTATCAATCTGAATCATTGAATTGATAAGCAGATTGGAGGCATCAATCTGAATCATTAAATTGATAAGTAGATTGGAGGGATCAATCTGAATCATTCAATCGATTATTCTGAATTAACCTAAAAAATTCAGGAATAATAGCAGATAATACGACCATTAAATTGATGAGTAAATAGCGGATAACATATCTGAATCATTAAATTGATCACTCCAGGTTGCCCAAAGAGGTCACTCCTGTCATTGGAAAAGTTTGATTGTTACGGGGAATCCACTTCAGTGGGTATACGATGGGAACGCTGGAAAAGAGCATTGCTCATATTCTTGGAAGCGTCTAACATTGATAAAGACATCAAGAAAAGGGCTTCTCTTCTACATTTCGCTAGTTTAGATTCGCAAGAAGTGTTTTAGAACATTTCTGGTGCTAATATTGAGTCAAGTGTTGGCGTCGACGTGTTTGAAGTTGCAATATCTAAACTAGATTCATACTCTGCTCCAAAACAGAGCAAAATCTACAAGCGACATTCATGCAGGTTGCTCAAACAGGAATCAACTTGGTAAACAATGAAGAAGAACAAAGTTAGTTTGTTTAATGTTTAATCAACAACTAAATCCTACTGTAACATTCACGGCCTGTGGCAATACCACACCACTAAAGCCTTACAGGTATTGATTTCATTGTTATAAAGTATCTAATATATATTTATAAATGATAATGGTGAGGTATAAGTCCAAATAAATATTGTTGATACCTTAAATTATTTATTTATTAAACATAATATTGCAACATCTTTAGATGTTGTTTGATTATTATGTGTTATTAATCTTTACCTATTCCTGTTTGTACATTTTTAGAAGGACCCCGCTACCTTTAGAAGCTAAAATTGAGGGGAAAATTGAATAGCTTAAACAAAGGGATATTATAGAACCAGCCGTAAGCTCTTCCAAATGGGTATACCCTGTGGTGCCGGTGTTGAAGGCTTATTAAAGTGATAAGCAGATTGTTAAGCTCAATCTGAACCATTCAATTGATTACCATGTCTTAAAGTTTGTGGATATAAATAATCCAATCATTAAATTGATGTGCAAAGCAGATAACACCTATTTATCTGAATCATTCAATTGATTACCATGTCTCAAAGTTTGTGGGGATAAATAATCCAATCATTAAATTGATGTGCAAAGCAGATAACACCTATTTATCTGAACCATTCAATTGATTACCATGTCTCAAAGTTTGTGGGGATAAATAGAAATACGTCTTTGTGAAGACATGCGTCGATCTTATGAAGCTGTACGAGAAAATCACCCATTGCCGACAATGGACAAATTAATACCGAAAGATGAAAAATGCAAGTTTTCACAAAATTGGACATAAAAGACGCATTTCATAAAATGGCTTCAAGACATACCTATAACCAACCTCATAACCAATAATAAAGGCCTATTTAGGTAGGAAATCTTTCATAAAACATTAGAGCACATGCTTGTAGGTTGTGAAGGAGTGGTAAATTATGACATCTTGATTTACGGGAAACACAGGCAGGAGCATGATGCTCGAGTAAAGAAAGTGATGTCAGTTCTGAAAGAGAATAATGTATTAGTAAGAGAAGACAAATGTTCTGTCGGGATGAGTAAAGTGAGGTTTTTGGGACATGAGTTGTCAGCAGAAGGCGTGAGACCGTTGGAAAAGTACGTTTCTACGATAAAAGAATTTAGAGGGCCAAAAACTGCCGGATATTTACGAAGCTTCTTAGGCCTGATTAATTTCGTCAGCAAATGGATCCCCAATTATGCGACAATAACGAAACTCTGAAAGCACTTCTTCGAAATAAAAATGGAGATCGAAAAAATATTACAGATCATTGGCGACCAGAAAATCAGCGATGTTTCAATTCATTGAATGAAGGATATCAAGACAAATATACCTACCTTAGGTTACTACGATGTAAACGATCGTACGATGGTCATAGCAGACGCTAGCCCAGTGGGCCTGGGTGGAGTGCAAGTCCAAACTGATTCTGAAGACAACCCCATGATTATTGAATATGGTCACAAGACTCGGACTGATGGTAAACGCCGCTACTGCCAGACTGAGATAGAGGCATTAGCCCGTGTATGGACAGTAGAGCATTTTCACATTTTCCTCTATGGCAGAAGATTCGAACTTATAACAGACCACAAACCGTCGGAGGTTATATTTGAATCAAGTTCAAAACATGTAATAGGATAGAGATATGGGTTATAGTACAGTCGTATAGCTACAAAGTAGTTTAACAATCGGGTAAGACCAATATCGCAGACTCATTATAAATCTCCGCATTGTATCGATGAAGGCAAAACTTCGAACAAAAGTTTGGTGGCTTAAATGTAACAAGGATGCCGAAAACATTGTAAAAGCGTGTAAAGGATGCACTCTTGTATCCGCACTACATGCCTCAAATCCTATGAAACGACGAGAAATGCCTGACAGTTTTTGGATTGACATTGCGATTGATTTGATAGGCCCCTCCCTAGCGGTGACCATCTGGTTGCTGTAGTAGACTTACAGCAGATATAAAGAAGTTAAGATTTGTGGAAAATCACCCCTACCGAAATTGTGGCAAATCTCAAAGAAATATTTAGTCGTTTAGGAAATTCAACTTTAATAACAGCGGATAATGGAAGACATATGGCGGATATGATCAGCGAAGAATTCAACATTTTTAACAGAAAGAAACATCACCTTTTTTCAATACAATCCCTTACTGGCCACAACAAAAGGGAGAGGTCGAAAGACAAAATCGCGATATATTAAAGCGGTTAAAAAATAAGCATAGCTGAAAATAAAGATTGGAAGGAAAGTTTACTAGACTAGACTATCTAACTACATATGTACAATAGCACACCACATTCCGTCATCGGAAGAATAATTTAAGATTTAGAGATAAAATTCCTGTAGTGAGTGATACAATGGAAAGGATATCAAAAGACTCTGCGGTCAAGGACGGGGATAAAGAAAGGAAAGAAAGAGGAAAGGATTATGGAGATAGGAAAAGAAAGGCAGAAGAAAGTGATCTAGTAGGTACTAGGTGATAAAGTTTATATTAAGAACAGAAAAAGTAAAATGGATAGACAGAATAAATTATGCTAGGACTACAATCCTGAAACGCATACAGTGGAAATAATGAAGTGGAGTTATCCAAGTCCGAAACGATGAAACTGGTCAAGTCCGTAGAAGGAATATAGGGCACTTATTCAGGGCGAATGGAGCGTGTGGTAAGATTGAAATTAAATCGACGACGAAGAAAGGAATCTTGCAACTTAATCCCACTTCAGGCACCACAATGGTGTAAAATTTTGGTTGACCTCTTAATGCGTAAATTAAGATTTGATTTGATTAATAAGCAATTAAAATAATGTAACTAGTAGTAAACTTTCCACATAGATAAAACTGTCTCATGATTATATGAAGCAAGTACATTCGTTTTAATACAACTAAATTAAATCAAGAAAGGGATGTAGTGTATTGGCTGTATAGTGTTGGTTGTCTCAGGCACTTACGTCACGTGTCAGAATGACATTCCGTCCGGCGGGAGAACGGAGCGGGCGGGACTGTACCTCGTACGCGTGTTGTAGTGTTGGTGAGCCGTAAAATATCCAAACAACGAGGATTCTACACAAACTAAATTCGATATCAACAGGCATTTGAACCCTAACCAAATAAATATGCCCAGACACCACAAAACTGTGTCATTATTTTGTTCTACATAAAGTACGTAAGTCAACAAGCAGTCACTTCGATGAGAAGCGATAGTCGCTTCAAATGTTAGTGCCAATTTCAGCGCTGGTTAAAGTATGGTGAGGGCATGTCAAATGTTTGAAACAACACGCGGACACAATCAAGCTCACAACTTTATTCATTATAACTACTGATTTGTTTGTCACACTCGTCTGTGTTGACATTGTCTGGGTTTTACTTCTTTATTTATATTAGCTACTCGTATTAGACCTAGGAATCAAATAAATTCATGCATTTATAGCCAGAATATCTATACTATGATATAAAGCTGAAGAGTTTGTTTGTTTGAACGCGCTAATCTCAGGAACTACTGGTCAGATTTGAAAAATTCTCTCGGTGTTGGATAGGTAGTCCATTTGACGAGGAAGGCTTTAGGCTATAGTATAAACCTTTGTGTGACCGGAAACCACGGGGACGGAGTCACGGGCGGCCGCTAGTTCATTTATAGAGAGAGAGAAGAAGAAGAGTTTGTTTGTTTGAACGCGCTAACCTCAGGAACTACATACTATTAATACTGCTAACATTTATAGAGGAAGGCTTTAAGCTACATACAAGGTGTAAAAAAAGGTATCACTATCCCTTGGACTATGCACAGTAGACTTAAATCTAAGTTGTTTACAAGGAAAACCAAACCTGGGAAATCGTTTTCATTTTTAGGCATGAAAAAAATCTCAATTTAATTGCCAGCAATGTACGCGCGCCACAATGCGCATGCATGTGTGTGTGTGTGTATTCGAGTTCGAGGAGTCGGGCCGCCATTACGATTTACCTACAAAATTGCCAACAAAAACAGATATCGAAACGAGTCAAAAAGATTTACTTAAAATAAATAAATTAACAACTAAGTACTTACCTACTCCTCGTCACTGTACTCAAAAGCAGGCCTCTCCAAGCTGATGAGGTGTAGCTCGATCTGGCGACCTTCCAGCTGCAGGCATAGACGGGCTCGGTACACTGTACTCTGGTGCACCCGGCCCAGGATTCCCTCACGCACTGAACGCCGTTTAAGATCGTCAAACACGTCAATAATTTTTTGCCGCATTTCGGCACTGTTCTGGCAAGGACTATCAAAAATCCTGTCCTTGACAAAACCCCACAAGAAGAAATCGAGTGATGACCCCGCTTACTCCGCAATACTCTGGCTGCGGTTCGGACGCTCAATCGTGGATTTTGCCGCACCATCTCCAAAACGGCCTCTTCTGCAGCAGGTGGTATCGCTCCGCGCCCTACTACTTGGCCTGGCACAATCGGTTGATTGTCCAGCAGACGCTGTACAGCCCGAGTGAAAATACGAGGGTCAACCGGCTGACGGGCGGTGGGGTACTCAGCCCCGTAAATACGCAATGCTTCTGAAGCATTTCCACGGGCCATACCGTAACAGTAGACCATGTTCACGTATTCGCGGGCACTGTAGCGATATGAACTCATCACTGCTATCTTAACTTTCTTCACAATTACGCTGTACACACTATCACAATCGAACAGTTCGAATCACCATCACGGATAAGCGTAAATCACAACACAACCTCATTCGATGACCTAAGAAACCGAACTAAACGAAAAAGACGTTATTTTTTCACTATTCTTTCGCCGACAAAGCGCATGCGCAGTGCGCGAGCCTGTCAGGCGGCGCATGCGACATGAGACATTACGCGGTTCCGTATTCAATTTTGACCAAAAATGTGAAATCTATCATTGACAAAATCAGCACTTTTGAGGTAGTTATGTAAAGCATTTTTTAGGAATAAGATGATAATCTGAGTGATTACATTGTACTTTGAGAAAAAGAAATGAAAAGAGTAAAAAAAAATAACAAGCAAATTTAATAATTAAATTGAATAATTTTTCCTAATTTTATTTTAACATTCAATTGAAGTTGTTTTAAATTGTTCTGTTTAATCAAAATTAATGTTGCTTTTCTTCTTAATTAATAAAAAAAGTTGTAATTTTTTTGAAGCAAACCTACTTTGATTCCTAAAACTCATCATCAACTTCTAAGATTGCGTAAGACAAAGCTTCGGAATAAACTATCAAAATAAATAATGATTGAAATCTGCAGGAGTTCCTTGATTTCGGTTTTAATAATACTGCGGATCCCTATTTGAATGAACGACAAGCGGCGCGGGCGGCGCGAGCGGCTGCCCTTTCGGCGCGCGCCGTTCCGTTCTTTATACCTACCGGCCGGCCTTTCGGCGCGCGCCGCTCTTTATAAAGCGGGGTTTACATGGGTGCCTAAAACCGCACGATTTTTGTCGCGCGGCGAATATCGACCGACTAAATTCGGCTAAGTCCCAAGTGACTGAAGTCGCAAGCCCCAAAGTTGGGTAGCATCCGACTTTAGCCGCGCGGCGACCGGCTGTACGCGGCTGGTGACTAAAATCGACCATGTAGGTAATCGATCAGTTGTAGGCGATCGCCTGCCGCATTCTTCTCAACATTTTCGAAGGGAATGACAGAGTAGCGTGCGATTTTATTCACCAGTGTAAGTGGGCTAGCGATGCGGCTTGGTGAGACGATTTGTGAAGCGACTAGCCGCACGGCGAAAATCGACCCGTGTAAACCCCGCTTTACCTACAACTCTTTACCTACCGGCCGGCGGGCGCTCGCGCCGCCATTCCGTGCAAACGGGAATACTGGGTCTTTATTTTTAATTTAAATTTTGTACGAGACTAAAACTTACATTGAAATTAGTAGCATATCCTTGTTTTTATTAATTTCTAAAGGTCCGTGAACTCGAACTAAAATTAAACTCGAAACGTTTATGTTTTATAAACGGGCTATCTTACTTAATAATAACATCGTGTGTAATTAAGTCTAATCATTAGGTTACAATTAACATGTTTACTTTACAAAATAACTTACAATGGTATTAGCAAGGGGATTAGCGATGAGCTAACAATGGTATTAGCGATTGTCTAGGAAGCACACGATCGAGTTAAGGCGATCGATTGTGGCCCTCCGGTCTAAGGTCAATAGCATATCAGCTGTTCGCGCGTACGTGTATGAGTGAGCGCCACACGAACGGGCGCGCTTGTGTGCGTTGGCCGTGTTTGCGATACATTGGAGTTTGTAAACTTTAAAATTATTTTATGGAAAAACTAATAAAAAACGATGTCATGTTTCTTTGAAGAAAAGTTTAGTGATGTGAAAAAGAAGTCATTTTATTAAAAACCTAGACTTTTTTAATTAATGTTTAGCTGTCAATATCTCGGAAACCGTACATTTCCCAGGCATGGTGTAGTGAAGAAAAATGTTCACAATAATTGGGAGAATATAGGGTTTCAGTTTTCGTTAGACCTTTTTTGACACCCATTATATATTTTAATATTACACTATGTGTACGAAAACATTCGCGGGGCCGCTAGTTAGTTAGTCAGTATAAAAGTCCAAAACCCGTCGGAAAATTTCTACATAAATACTTAGGATCAACGACCTTTTGTTTTCCACAGCTAACAGAGAGACATACAAACTTTTATATAATTGTCGAGTTGATCAATTCAAGTGGAGTAATTAATTAGTGGAGGGAACAATAACTGTGTTGTTTTCAAAGATTCTTATTTTGTTTCAGAGAATTGTTTACATCCATATTTTCTAAAATGAGGACCTCGATGGCGCTTTGCTACGTTAAGCAACTCTCGCAAAGGCCAGTCATCGGATGGGTGACCGAAGTATTTCATCTCGAGCTCCTCCGTGCTTAGGTAAGCACGTTAAGCCGTTGGTCCTGCGCCTGATCTCTCAATGGTCGTGTAGATTGCTGTCACCGAACTATGAGAGTGAAGGAATAGGGAGTGCACCTGTGCTTGCGCACTCACTTGTGCACTATAATATATCCTGCGTACCTGGCTGATCTTAAGTCCTGGCCTGAAAAACCGACAGGCCCGTTGGTCTAGACTCTAGTGGTATAAAACCACCTTCGATTTCGATTCCAGCTAAAAAATATTATCTAAAATCCAATCGTAAAACCCCAATGTCCGTCACTCTCAATATAACATTTGTATATCAGAACTCACGCTATTATAATTGTATAGTATTGCATTATATTGTATTGTATAGATCCAAATCCCTTATGCCCTTGCCACACTCCGACCCTCTCTCACACAGGCCCTGTAATTAGAAGCGTCTGTCGCTTCACATCGCATAGTAACCTTAGTAACCAACGTACGTCATTTCAATTAAAATAATGCCACACTTTTCTGGTGTCAGGGAATATCTAACGATTCATATCTATTATAATTGGTACAACGCGCCAAACAAATAACGCACACCATACATATATCATTCGTAACCTAACGGTTCGTGTTACACAATTTTTTTCGGCAATAGTGATGTGCTGGGCGGACTAAAGTATCGATAATTAATTATCGATGTTTTCGTCAACTCAGTTGGAGATGTTTTATAAATATAAATGTCAAAATATTGCGCTAAGGCTCAAAAAAGAAATAAAGAAAACATTATTTATTATGTAAGCTTCACAGATGCTCTTAGGAATTGTCAATAAATCATCAAAATACAAACAGATCTACAAACGAGATCGGAAAAAAACTCTAGTAATTGCTCTTTTTAACCGACTTCAAAAAAAAGGAGGAGGTTCTCAATTCGTCTGTATGTATAATGTTTTTTTTTTTTTTTTATGTATGTTCACCGATAATTTCGTCAATTATGGACGGATTTCAAAATTTTTTTTTTTATTGGATAGAGTTCAGTTCTGAGGTGGTCCCATTTTCACCAGTCCAGGATCTGATGATGGAATCCAGGAGAAATCGAGGGCAACCATCGAAAATTGTATGCTCGTATAGTGTTTTTGTTACGTAATCATGTCTTACTCAGGTATATGCTTCAGGGTGTCAACATTTGATGCTGCTGTCCTGATGATGATGCTACAGTACTCCTTAACGGTTAGGAGTTGGAAGGCAGAACTGTAATTGGTCGATGGAAACTATTTAGTAGTATGTAGGGCTTAAATGTTGCTTGTGAGGTATGCTTGAATCAACATCTGATGCTACTGTGCTGATGATGAAGCTACAGTATTCCTTAACGGTTAGGAGTTGGAAGGCAGAACTGCAATTGGTCGATGGAATGTATGTAGGGCTTACGTGATACTTGTGTATATTACATCCAGACCCACGGCGAGAAATCTCGCCGAGAAGTCTCGCTGGGCCTTCTCGCGAGAACAAGTAATTTATCCACACTCTCATTAACTTTTAACAACAACTAAGTTCCTTTTAATAATTAAGTTCACAACGCTTTAACACAACTAAAAATCATGAAATAAACTGACTTTTTTAAAAAAAAATTAACCGACTTCAAAAAAATCGTAAGCACAAAAATAAACTAAAAATTAAAAAATAATTCCTAATACATATAATTATATTTCCTAATACTATAATTTTCCTAAACTATGTCAAAGTAAAACAAACTAACTGAAGTCGGTGCCTGCCCAAAATAGCAGAAGAGAAAAAGCACCGACTTCAGTTAGTTTGTTTTACTTTGACATAGTTTAGGAAAATTATAGTATTAGGAAATATAATTATATGTATTAGGAATTATTTTTTAATTTTTAGTTTATTTTTGTGTTTATTAATCGCCATTCTTTACTATATTTTTCAAGAAAATCTATTTTCATTCATAATCTTACTAAGTCGTATAGTTTCTTCTTTCAATTATAAAACTTATATAATATATACTACTTTTTGCAAATATACACCCTTCCCCCCGCATTTCCAGGATCAAAAGTAACCCTTTGTTCCCCGGGGATAGTGTAGCTAGCCAACAGTCCAAGAATTATTCAAATCGGTCCAGTAGTTTTTTAGTTTATTCGTTACATACAAAAATACAAATCTTTCTTCTTTATAATATTAGTGTACAAGTGTCATCTGCACTACATATATTTTACGAAAAGATTCGAGTCCCAGTAGAGTTTTTTTATGTGCAATACGACACTATCTAATAACAATATTTTAAGTTATTGTTAACCCGAGAGATTGCACAAGCATATAACTTGCTTCTGATATGAAAATACACCATTAGAAAATGTTTAAACTCCGCACATCATCTAAGTTCTGAAGCTAGGTATTGCAGACATGTCAGGAACATTTACACTAGAAAATTATAACTTTGGAAAATAATCTCAACAGTTTCTTCTTATGACGAGTTGAGATAACTTCGGTGCGTTGAGATGTTGAGCTATGATAAGTTATTTTTTAAACGATGTTTCTTGTGTTTTATAGTATTTTTTATTTTTCTTGTTGGGAAACTTAATGGTTTTTTGAAATGAATTTGGTTGTTACTTTATTTTGTTTTTGGAACGGTATACATACACTTGAAGAATTTAAAATTAACAAAATTATAAAAGAAGTGGTTTAAGGAACAATCCATATCGATCTATAGATAGATGGCAGTTTGGATGTTGAAGATAATGATAGACAACTAAGATTACTATTCTCTATAATAATATTGAAAAAAATGATATTGAATGACTTTTCCTGGCACGGGAAACAAAGAATCAAACCCAGGACCTCGAGATCTCAGCCAGATACTTAAACCACTCTCCCAGAGCTACGAGAAGTTCTATTTTATTCTTAACTAACGGCCGCCCGCGACTTCGTCCGCGTGGATTTCAGATCCCTTTTTTCCGCAAAAAAAGGTAGACGACGTTCTATCTCAGGGTTTAAAAATTATCATTGCCAAATTTCACCAAATTCGGTTGATAGGTTAAAGCGGGAAATCGCAGCAGACAGACAGACAGACAGAGTTACTTTCCCATTTATTCATAAGTAGGGATCTAAAAAAAATACCACTTTATATTAATAGAACATATTGCAATAATGAACGCAATCGATAGATCCCCAAATCTATCGACAAGTTACTTCCCTAAGCGGACTGTCCCATTATAATAGGCGTTTTGTTTACAATGCCTACTGAAGGGGAATCCGAACTCTTATCCCATAAAGACGTATGTGCCACCAACTTTCCATTAAAAAACCAACCTTATCCGAAACACATACGGTACAAAATACATCGCAACTCGAACTCACTAAATGACTTTACACTTCGAGCCGTTGCCCGGTGTATGGGATGTTTGCTAATGGGAAATGTACTGTGAAGTGTTATAAATAGGGTCGAGTTTCCTGTGAAGTGAACCGACAAGTACGAGTAGTGAGGATCGATAACGCAATTGGGCTTCTGTCACCTATCTTGTGGGGGGGGGGGGGGGCTTAATTTTTAACGCTCCTAGTTCCGATACGATTTTTTTTTTAAAAGATAAAAAATGTCTGCCAATGATTTAATAGTAGTTTTGGAGTATCATTAACTTGATTACCAAACCATAGGATCTAGATTCAAAGTCTAATATTAAATTGTTAGTAGCCCACTCTTGGCTAAGATTATAATAATATGTGGGAAAAGTAATAAGGGGAAAACTCAGACACAAATTTTATGACTGACCGGTATATTAATTATATTTTTTATGTTATATGAAGGCAAATTAACAAGAGTGTCATCTGATGCGATCGCAGATGCGTTGCCAGCCTATAAAATCTTATACCCTCCCCAACTGAGCTCTAGCGACCTTACTCACCAGCAACACAGCACAACAGTTAAGAAGTGCTACTTCACTGTGGTCTTCTGTAAGGTGGAGGTACTTCCCCAGACGAGCGGCTCAATGGAATGGAAGTTCCAATAAGCTCTTTTCTCTTAAATTAAACTAAAAAGTACTGATTCGACAATACTTACATTTCTCGTCTCATGTTAGTTCTAGTCAATGATATTTGTTTTTATTAAAAAATCTTATTATGTTTATTCCATTATATTTTTAAAAAAAGCATTAGGCAGAAATAAAGCCTAAATAAATGTTAAGTGTAAGAAATATTAAATTTTTAATTTTGTAGATGCCCATTTCTATTTATAAATATGCATTCAAAGTAATCCCTTCAAATAATAATATCGTAACTCAATACCATCCGAAATGGAAGGGTGCAATGCAATATTTCACACATAAATATATTTACAACAAACATTAATTCAAATTATTGTATTTGTCGGTTTTTAATTCATGGGGTGACGTTGCTAGGGGTGACATAGAGGGACATTTTCGTCAAACTAAGTTTTGAGAGTGACTTTGGGCGTAGGAACCATATCCTACTACTATTATAAAGGCGAAAGTTTGTATGTATGGATGGATGTATGGATGTTTGTTACTCTTTCACGTAAAAACTACTGAATGGATTTGAATGAAACTTTACCACAATATAGCTTATACAACAAAATAACACATACAATATTGGAAATCTAAATCTACGCGGACGGAGTCGGGGGCGGCCGCTAGTGAATATTAAATATTTCACAACATCACATAGATTGATCTGGCTCCGTGTTAAGTAGCTTAAGCACTTGTATTACAGACATTAGAATCAACAGTGGTATTACCATAGTGCCTAAACAGATACAAATAACACCCAGACTAGGACAAACAGTCATGTTCAGTTCATGCACACAAATGTCGCATTTATAATATTAGTAGGGATTTTGATTTGACTTACGACAACCAAATTTTTGCCCAGTCAAATATAATCCGTCGTTTGTCGCAAATCGATCATAAAATATAAATTCGGTACGTGGCACCATAGTGGTACGAACTTGGTACGAGCATATTTGCATACGATGATTCGCGTACGGTAGACACGAAATGTTTGATGGACTAGTCTAAATGTTACATAGGTACTGAGAAGGTTTTTATAGGTATGTAGGATAACTACTTATTTAATGAATCTTAAAAGGCATACTCATAAATGGAGAGCCCTAGGAGAAGCCTATGTCCAGCAGTGGACTGCGATAGGCTGATGATGATGATGAAGACGCATATGTATTATAGGTACTTACTTTAAGTTATTATAAGCCGCATTATTATATTGTGATTAACAGAAAACCATTTTTTATTCAATCTGAGGCTCGTATTAATAAATTGCACTCAACTCTGAGCTCGAACTTGAGCGCGAACTTGAGGTGCTGTTTTGTATGAGAATGACGTACCTATCAAGTTCGCACTCAAGATCAAACTCAGAGTTGAGTGCGATTTATTAATACAAGCCTAAGATATGTATAGGTATATGGAAAAGTTTGCTGCTGGCTAATTTCTTTCGTAAAAATCTGTAGTATTTTTAAAAACAGAAAGTATTATGGTATTTGAACCCAAATACATAAATGTATTTGGTAAACCTGTATCGTAGAAACAGGACAGCACTGTCCGAAAAGCTAGTTGGTGGTCAGAGCGCTTGCCCGGATTGCAAGAGGCGCTAGGTTCGATTCCCGCCTGAGCAACTTAAGATCTGATGAATTAGGTTAATAATACCTAGCATGAAAATTGCTTTAAATTAATATACGAAAACCTGGCATAATTCATTCGTTTGCTTTTGAATTCCGGCAGTGTGGAAACGGAATAGAATTAAAAAATTATTTTTTCTGGCGCTTTTTTCTGGGTCTTTCCACCCTGGATGCCCAAGACCGTGCGAAGTGGAGTAGGTGCAGCAGGAAAGCGGACCCTGGACTCCGAGGCAACAGCCGAGGATGCGACCGGGACAAACGCTAGGATGATGATGATGATGATTTTTCTGGCGCTATATCTACGTTTGCTTAATCTGCAATACCTAACAAAGACTATTTACAAACAGATGATTCAGAGTGCAAGGGAATGCCTACATTAGGTAATTGTGGCTCAACAAAAGAATCATTAATTGATACCAATGCGGCTGAGAGTGGTTTAAGTTGTAAGGATAAGCGGATGTTGTTACTAAGTAAGGCAAGTAACATACATACAGGCCATCAGTTTCACTGGCTGTCAATAAATATAAATAAAGTATTTAAATAGATATTATTTCACACTTCAGTCAAGATGAGAGGAAATGAATTGCTTGAAACATTTCAAAAATAGTTTTTTATTATGATCGTTTGTTTTATCATAAATAAATTTGTTTTACGCGTTATCATTATTCCTGTCTGTTTTATCCCACGGGGGCATTTATTCGAGATAAAAAGTTTCAAAGTCCTATCACCTAAGTCCTTCCTCACATTATCTGATTTTAAAAAATACTCATGAAAATTGGTTGCGCAGTTTAATAGATTTAAGCATACAAAGGCAGACAAAAAAATACAAGTTTTCTATGTAATATTTTGTGACTACGGAAAACAAACGAAAACATTTGATATTTGAAAGCATTCTCCTGTTGTGGAATAATTTTCAACCATTATTCTAAGCATACAAGAGCCAAACCGCTACCTCCCAAGACTCGAACCCGCTATCCCTCAACAAACAATCCACTGTACCAACGGATAACTCTCATTAGAGCCTCTCAGTACAGAGATGACTCATCTGACCTGGTGGGAGAAATGGATTAAATAGCACCGTTTGTTACGAAAGTGTGAAGTTCAATAAAAGGGATTGTATCAATTAAACGTATTTGTAATTGTGATCTGCACATTACGCTTATTTTATCAAGAGTAACAAAATTCTACTACTATTATAAAGGCGAAAGTTTGTAAGTATGGATGTATGGATGTTTGTTACTCTTTCACGTAAAAACTACTGAATGGAATTGAATGAAACTGTACCACAATATAGCTTATACATCAGAATAACACATAGGCTATAGCTTTTGTTTGTTTGTTTGTTTGTTTGTTTGAACGCGCTAATCTCAGGAAGTACTGGACCAATTTGAAAAAATATTTTTGTGTTGGATAGTCCATATGACGAATAAGGCTTTAGGCTATTGGAAATCTAAATCCACGCGGACGGAGTCGCGGGCGGCCGCTTGTGGTAAAATAAAGAAAGTATTAGCCTATTAATGCCCCACTGCAGGGCAAAAGCATCCATCATTTAAAATCATGCTAAAGTTATTTATAGCTTCATAAGTTATGAACAATTTTGCCAAATGCGGGTTGATAATCACAAACTCGATTTGTGATAAGAGGATCACCTGACGGTTAGTGATCGCCGCTGCCCATGGACATCAACAACCAAGGGTCGCAGATGCGTTGCCTCCCTTTGAGACCCCATACACTCCCCAACTGAGCTCTTGCTACCTCCTCACCAGCAGAAATATAGTAGGTACAACAGTTACGAAGTGCTACATCACTGTGGTCTTCTGTAAGGTGGAGGTATTTCCCCAGACGAGCGGCTCATTCGAGTGGAAGTTCCACTTCCATTATTTACAAACAACATTTTTAAGAGTGGTAGTGCACTCTTAAATATTTGATTTGTAAATAAATTAGTAAAACTTTTGGACCACAATTTCACATTTGGCAAGCGTGGTGAATAAATCAGTATCTCCACAAATATACGTCTGTACAAACACATTCTCTCATTGTTACACAATTATACATATTATAACCTGCAGATCCCGTGTTCTGTGCAAACAAAAACTCCGACTCAAAAGTAAATTGTATGAAAAAATAACGCTCTTTTTCGCACTGTTTGAACAAAATTGAGGTTTGGTGTAAGACACAAAAGACTATGATTTTAGTTATACCTACTAACATTTACATGGTTTCTTTACTTACATACGGCTTACTTTAAGGGCCCCCATAAACCTACACGCTGGGTCTGTAGTCCCAGGCGCCGACTGACATTCCTCTCTGTTCCACGCGATGGACCCGGCACCCGCACGGAGAATCCATGGATAGCTAAGAAGTTCGTCTCTCACTTACTAGGTTGGCGCAGCGACCCATAGTGAGTCTTGGCCTCCGATAATAAAAGTCTCTATCATGGTTCAGTTCGTCTGGGGAAGTACCTACACCTTACAGAAGACTACAGTGAAGTAGCACTTCGTAACTGTTGTGCTATGTTTCTGCTGGTGAGTAGGGTTTCCAGTGCTTAGTTGGGGAGGGTATGGAGTTTTAAGAGAGGCAATGCATCAGCGACCCTTGTTACGTTTAGAGCCGGTTATGTTTAGAGGCAGTTGTAGTCACTTACTAAAAGGTGACACTCCTGTTCGTTTGCCTCCAGTATAACATAAAAACATTTCGTAAAAGAGAGCCTTGTGATTTTGTAATGAGTGCCATTGACAATAATTGACATGTCAAGACATACCGAATTTTCACTCAAAACATAGATGAGTTTATGTATTCAAATTCAAATTCTTTATTTCGGAAGACATGATCCACGGGTTAGTACAAATTACTTTTAAAAAAAAATCGTTTAGTATCCATAATTATAAGTGTGCTAGTAGATTTTATTTTTATGTATTGTCAAGGATTTTTGTTCTGTAATAATGGAATAGAAAGACATAGATGAGTTTGTATATTCAAATTCAAATTATTTATTTCGGACAACATGATCCATGGGTTACTACAAATTACTTTAAAAAAAAATCGTTTAGTATCCATAGTTATAAGCGTGCTAGTAGATTTTATTTTTATGTATTGTCAAGGATTTTTGTTCTGTAATAATGGAATAGAAAGGTGGATTCTGTGAATTTGTTTGATCCACTGGATAAAAAAATATATAGAGTTTTCAGGCAAAATCTGGTGAGACGGTGAAAAGTTAAGTAGACAATCAACAAAAAAATTGGCCAAGTGCGAGTCGGACTCCCGCACTGAGGGTTCCGTACAAATTCTATTTTTGACGTATTAAAAAAACTACTGAATAGATTTCGTTCGAACCAATTTTCGTTGGTAGTTTTTATGGTAATGTACATTATATATTTATTTCAGATTTATCATCCTCTTACTTTAGAAGTTAGAGGGGGGGGGACACACTTTTTTCCACTTTGGAAGAGTCTGTCACGCAAAGTATTCACTTAAGAAAAAAATGAGCTTAGAAACCTCAATATAATTTTTCAAGACCTATCCATAGATACCCCACACGAATATGTTCAATGAAAAAAAATATTTTCAGTTTCAGTTCTAACTATGGGGACCCCCCAAGTTTTTTTTTTTTTTCTATATTCGTGTGAAAACCTTGTTGCGGTTCACAGAATACATCTACTCACCAAGTTTCAATAGTATAGTACTTATAGTTTCGGAAAAAAGTGGCTGTGACAGACTGGCGGACAGACAGACAGACAGACAGACAGACATGACGAATCTATAAGGGTTCCGTTTTTTTGCCATTTTGGCTATGGAACCCTAAAAAGAAGTGTAATTATAGCCCGTTTTGAGTAAAATTACACTCAAAAACCAACTTCGAGGTCACTCCAAAAGAAATGGTATCTTCCATCGCCAACTCTCATAATTGTACCACAATCTTCCCTGTACATCCGCAATATTTACCGACCCTCCTTAATATAAAACTACCCTCCACCATTCATTATTAATTACCCACTTGTTAAAAGTGTCTCTTTGTTACTGGAGTTAATATTTGCATCGGGCTACCTCTGACTAAGTGGCTAGTGTAAAGAGATGGTCAATTGGTTCGAATCCCGGGTCAGACAGAATATGGTAGGTGTTCAGAAAAATACTAAGTTGCTTTTTGATGTTATAGGAAGTCAAACGAACAAGAGGGTCACCTGATGGTAAGTGATCACCGCTATCCATGGACAAATGGACATCTAGAAACGCACAAGTGTCGCAGATGCCTGCCTAAAACTCCATACGCTCCCCAACTGTGCTCTGGCGTGTTATTTACCAGCAGAAACATAGCACAATAGTTACGAAGTGCTACTTCACTGTGGTCTACTGCAAGGTATAAGGTGTGTTTTTAATGCTGATATCTTCACGGTCGTGGCAGATTTTTGACCCAGCCAACTATGAAATGAGGGAATACTACTCACTGGTGCACTGGCTAGTACAATCGTCCCAAAAGACATAAACCAATAGCACAAAACCCTGGATAAATTAAAATTAATTAATAACGATACCGTTTGAAGATAATCTTAATCCCATCTGTCACCGGTCACAACACTGTTTTCAATTATATCCTGTGGCTAACCGAAATCATCGATAACATCACGTCGATAAAGTGACATCACTAGTGAGGGATCACGCGCGGCAGTAATGAAATAAGTTGTGTGGTACGTAGTCGTACGTATGGTATCATGCTGCGATCTAACATTTTTGTGGGGGGAAATGTCGATAGATGGTAAAATGTTAGAGCTTCCTACTGTTGTGTAGGAATTATCCTACTGCATTTGAAACCTTTTTTGGCACGTGAAATAAAACTACTTTTAAACGGATCACGGCTCCTGAAAAAGAGCTACGTCGGGTTTTCCTGTAAATATGTAGTTTAAGAGTAGTTTTATTTCATAAGTAACAGTCGCGTAAACCTAAGAACACATTCTTTTTTTTGGCTGAAATACTGAAATGAAAAAAGTAAATGACAATGAGAAATCATAGGAATATTTTGAAAACATCGATGTATTTAATTTATGGAAAATAAGCGCAACGTCTGTAAAATATTAATGTAAGTAAGAACTAATGACATTAATAATAATTACTGTGAAAGTATTATAAATTTCTAGACAGCATACATTTAATCAAGTCCTAATGGCCAATTTTTTTATAATGTTTTGTATTTGAAAGTAGCTCAGTCAATAAAAACAAAAATTAAACAGTGAATTTTAATGAAATTAAAATGGTACGATCATGGTATAATAATCATGGCATGGCGGCACACATTAATAGTCATTTATAAGTGTTCATTTTCTTTATTAAATGTGATCGAAACATTGCTTTCGAAATATCGCAAAAAATCATCGATACATTTCCATCGACAACACCCCAACCCTACAGAGGTCACGTACACTCGCATCGACATATTCTGAAATGAATACAATTTATAGTCCTGCATTTGTATACCACAGTACGCGAATACATCGCAAAATGAACTCTAAACAACCGCACTAAAGTTCCAATTGTCTTGAACGAACTAAAATGTTACTTGAGCAACAAAAATGATTTTTTTGCAACAATCTTCTGTTTTGTGGACTAGAAATATGTCTGGTTTATATAACCTGGTATTTGAAAGGGAAAACACTTTTATAGGTCAATTTCGCCCATTTTTATATAGTTAGGCTTGTTTTTTAGGGTTCCGTAGCTAAATAGCAAAAAACGGAACCCTTTTATATTCATCCTGTCTGTCTGTCCGTCTGTATGACACAGACACTTTTTTCGAAACTTGTTAAGTCAGTTTTGATTTATTTTAATAATGTTTTTTATGGAGAATAATAATTTACCTACATTTCTACACGATTTGCACAGCCTCATTCATATATCTCTACTAAATTAAGCAAATCTCTTCTACTATATGAATTCAATTCCAGGGTCAGGCAAATCGTGTGTCGATTTACCCAAACACAGATCGGAGTCAGGATTATTTCATCCTGATTCGAATCAGATTTTCACGTCAAAACATTGTGATATAAACTACTGCCAACGCCATCTATTGGCGAAACGTACAAACTATGCTGCCATTACACTTCGGTGTAATAGAGTGTAACCACAAGCGGCTTAGCTTAACAACAGAGTGGCTCCTACATACATATGTTTACACCCGACGTTGCGTGCTAATCGCATCAACAAATGGACCTGAAAATCCTACGGGAGTACTCTAACCTACCCGTTTAACTATAGATTTCTATCTTTAGATATCCTTCTAAATAACCTCGCCATTATTTCGTCCTCTAATGGTTTTAACATGTTTTTAAAGGCAAGGACGGCATTTTTAATTAAAAAATAGTACAACAGACGGCAACTGTTGTCCATGGACAACAGTGCGTATAAAAAGATATTTCTTCGAGGCTTCTACTCTATACGTAGTAGAAAGAAATTAAAATTGTTTGGACAAACACACCAATTACCCCCATGCCCAATAGCCCCAAACTAAGCTCGAAGCTTGTACTATGGAAGCTAGGGAACGAATAGACATACTTAAATACTTTTTATAAACATCCAAGGCTCGAGTAAAAATGCCGATGTTCATCAGACATAAATTTGCCCCTAGCGGGATTCGAACCCGCGACCCTTGGTTTTGTAGGCAGGGTCTCTGACCACTAGACCAACGGGCCTGTCAAACTCAGGAAGTTCTTATTTCCTGAAATTTGATAACATCAAAAGTAATCTCTCTTATCTTGAATAGTAACGTTTATATTGCTCCTGTAGGTAATATAAAAGTTATTCACAAAATAAACACTATATCACACACAAGATTTAGTAATGCTAATACAATTACCGAGAAACGTGAGTAACTGTGATAAGAAGGCGCGGTTTCATTAGTAAGGCTAGGGTGACCATGTTTCACTCATACTGGGGACTTATAAGGGACTTATACAATTATTTTTTTACTTAAAAGTATAACCGATAAATATGTAATTCTGGGTCGAAATCCTGTAGTTGGACAAATAACTATTTAATTCTAACTAAAAATTGGCTAAACGTTAGCTAGTGTGCCTGCGCCTGATCTCTCAACGATCGAGTCAGATTGCTGTCCCACAGAACAACTATGAGACTGAGAATAGAGGATGTAATGCAGACAAATATCTAAAGTAAAAATACACCAACTCGCTTGGGCTATTTTGTCGAAATAAAAAATGCGTTATGTTAAAAAAATATATACTGCTTGCAATCAGTACTAATATAATAAAGCTGAAGTGTTTGTTTGTTTGAACGCGCTAATAAACTCAGGAACTTCTGGATTGAGTTGAAAAAAAAATGTTTTGTGTCAATCTGTCAGGAAATTATTTAAGTTGTAATTTAACATGAGCGGAAACCAAAATCAACGCTAACGGAGCCAAGGGCAGCCGCTAGTATGAAACTATGTTCTGACACTTACAATACGTTTATTATATTTGCCCCACTGCAGGGAAAAGGCCTCCATCATTTTAAAAATTATTTCATCGTTTCTAATATATTATAATAGAACACTCCAAACGTCATTGTTTATTTAATTTTATTTCTTTCTTCTCTATGTTTCGTTGATGATTGTTCGTTCTTTATGTACCTTTTTTTTAATGTTGTGTGCCTGTATGTTTTTGCGAATAAATAATTTATCTATCTATCTATCTATCTAATAGCATCAGAAATTTTTTAAGGAAAGTCCCACCTTCGAAAACCCTTTGGTCGCCCTTCACTATGAGCAATTTATGAATCATAGTTTAATCTAGGTATGTTAACTCGAGTTTAGTAATACCAGTCGATTTATTACTCGTAACACTTCTTAACGCTAAAATTAGATATGAAGAATGGGTCATCCTTCCAAGAAGGTTTTAAAATGACAATATAAATAATATTCTGGGACATTACTCATAGAATGAGAATGAAAATGGAGTCTTCGTTAATTTATGGGACATTTGTAGTGGTCAGAGATATCGGCTACAAAACCAAGGATCGCGGGTTCGAATCCCGCTAGGTGCAAATGTTTGTGTGATGAACAGCGGCATTTGTATTGTTTATTAAGTATTTAAGTATGACTATCCCTAGCATCCATAGTACAAGCTTTGAGCTTTGTTGGGACAAGGAAATTATTATTTACTTACACAGTAATTCTATACACTGTGTTGTCCAATGATGATTCAGCCAATACTTTACCATTATAATTGAAGTAACATTCTGATTGTCTTACCTGAAACAAGAAAAATTATTTAAATAAGTAAATATAATGACTTAAGTTTTTAACATTTGATGATAGAAATATAAAACTCATACTTTTTAAAATTCTCAAATAATCAATCAAACTTTAAAATAAAGCAACATTTTTTTTTAATTATAAACAAAGAAAAATTCTTCCGATCTCAGTTGGCTCAGGCGGGAAAAAAAATATTATAGGCAAAAGTATAATAATACTTAGCATTTGAAAATGCTTAAAATAAAAATATACAAAAAGATAAATCATCATCAGAATTCGCTTGTTTTATCGAAAAAACTACGGTTCGAACTGAGAAATATTTTTGTGTTGAATAGTCCATTTGCTACAGTATGACACTATGTGTGCGGAAACCGAAATCGCATATAGCTTTACGATGCACACCAAATCCCAAATTAAATTAGCTTAAAAAAATACTAGTTTATGCTCGGAAACGGCAAAAGACAATTTTTTTTCAATATCTTGGGAACTTGGATAATAAGATCAAGCCAACAATTCAAGTTTACGTCAGGTCCACCAACGGTCTACAGCTTAATGGTCTAACCATTGCGCTTGCGCTTGCCTGGATTGCACAAGGCGCTGGGTTTGATTCCCGACAAAGCCACCTAAGATCAGAAGAATTTTCCTTTGTATATAATTTATAAAATCAAGCCAACAACTTGGCCTCTTAACCTACAAGTTCAATGCCTGTAACATAATTAATTAAAATAGATATATATTCTACATAATTTCCTCCAAAATCTAATAGTTATAACGGGAACACTGTAGATCACATGACGGTTAATAAGCTTTGTTAATAATTACATTTCACGTGAACCCGGTAATTATAATCGGATATACATTATTGAATGATAATTGCATTTGACTGTATTCAAATCATGAGAGGAAGCGGGAAATATTTTATTTTAGTACTAGCGGCCGCCCGCGACTCCATCCGCGTGGATTTCGATTTCCAATATCCTATGTGTAATTCGGATGTATAAGCTATATTGTGGTAAAGTTTCATTCAAATCCATTCAGTAGTTTTTACGTGAAAGAGTAACAAACTTCCATACATCCATACATACAAACTTTCGCCTTTATAATAGTAGAAGGATAGAAATACACTAGGCGGAAAAAACGCGACTAAAGTACAGCGAGATTACGCCTGCAATGGAAAATTGGAAGATGACACACCATGCCGAAATTACGTCGCGTAATCCTACTACTATTATAAAGGCGAAAGTTTGTAAGTATGGATGTATGGATGTGTGGATGTATGGATGTATGGATGTATGGATGTTTGTTACTCTTTCACGTAAAAACCACTGAATGGATTTGAATGAAACTTTACCACAATATAGCTTATACATCAGAATAACACATAGGCTACAATTTTTGAGGGTTCTAATGTGAGGTCGTAAAAAAAATATTACGGAAATCGAAATCCACGCGGACGGAGTCGCGGGCGGCCGCTAGTTTTGTATAAAAAATGCATAGCTGCAGAACTTCGGTTGCGTTTATTCCGTCCAGTGTGTTCCTAGTTCCTACCACTTAGATCATTAATGTACTCCTTCTCATACTAGCACTTTTTCCGGTTGCATCCTCAGCCATTGCCTCGGAGCCCAGGGTACGCTGCGACTACCCTGGTACGACTATGATCCAATATAGATCATAGTTCTGCTAGCATGGTTCTGCATTGGAGCGAATACTATCTTAGAATTTCTTAAATTTGGTTTCGATAGCTGAGCAAGTTCTTGAGTTAAAAAGTGACAACAAAAAATGCCACTTATCTATACTTACTACTACTAATATATAAAGCTGAAGAGTTTGTTTTTATGTTTGTTTGTTTGTTTGAACGCGCCAATCTCAGGCCCGATTTGGAAATAATATTTTTGTGTTGGATAGTGCATTTGACGAGGAAGGCTTTAGGCTATTGGAAATCGAAATCCACGCGGACGGAGTCGTGGGCGGCCGCTAGTTTAATAGAAATTTAATTCACTTATCTCAATTTCACAACAGTTCCGCAGTTGTTTTTGCAAAACACTACAGTACACCCTTGACTTAACTGGGGTGTGAACCCGCGTCCCTTTCCCCTCGTGCGTGCCTTCCGCCTCGTCGTGGGGATTGCCGTTGCACTCCCGACAGGCTTTGCGATCTCAATGTCTTAGTGCTACGGACATCAAGAGTACTAGGTTGAAGCATAGTATCTAAATACATATATATTTATTGTTATATAAAAGGAGAAACTGACTGATTGTCATATCATCGCACAGCCTAAACGGCTAAACGTAGGCACTTGAAATTTGGAAGAGGCGTAGCTTAGGTACCGTAGAGGTGCACTAAGAAAGGAATTCTCGAAATTCCCTCGGGAACGGGAGTAAGCGTATAACGTGTAAAAGTCCGTTTCAAGTTCTCCACTTTGTCCAGAAAAGGAAAATTGTGCTACCCCGAATTTAACGCGGGCGAAGCCGCTGGCAAAAGCTAGTACTATATATACCGTGGTTCGAATCCCACAACTCTGGATATTTCAATAATCTATGAGTGGATTTGTGCCATTAGCTCGTGAGGGAAAACACCGTGAGGAAACCTGCACATTTAGATAACTTCTGAATGTGTTACCATGATCCAATCTGGTTCTATGGGTTGCGAAGCTCTGATGGCAGTCGCTTCATTGTAATAACCAGACTCGCCAAATCCTGGACCTTGGTCAAAGCGGACCCCGCATAGAAACGGGATAAACGATTGGAGGACTAAAGTTGCTGTAACGCAGCCGAAACGTCAAGCAGTAAGTAAGTAGTATTTAATGTACTGCATAAATAAGTACCGCGTTTAGACCCGTTAACAAATATTAGCACTCAATTATAATTGCAAAGAGAGTTGTTGTGTGTTTCATGTTATACAATTATCACGACCCTCAGTAATTTGAATACGATTGGAGACAAAGCGTAAAACCAATAACTATAATTTAAAAAGGATAATAATTTAACAAAACCGATGACACATCAGTAGCAGAACCAACGACTTTACGTGAAAAATAAAACAAGTTATAAATCTCAAAAGGCAAAAAAAACAGTCTGTTTAAAAAATAACACCGAAATGGTCGTTCAGAAACCACATAGTAAATCAATAACACTTAATAAAACAGAGGAAATACCGAATAAGCGTTAATGGTTAAAGGAAACTATAAAAATTCCAGACAAATCAAATGGAATTTCAGAAATCAAAGCCAAAGCAAAGAAGACATTTTGGTGTAAAGTTTACTTCAGAATATTTATAGGTTATAAATAGCGCGCTTTTGAAGTGTCAAATGGATAATTAAGTTTTTGAACGAATAGACGATAAAGTTATTTTTCGTTTTTAGGGTGTCGTCACTTGATCTTAGAAAATAATATTAATTTTTGTTGTAAAATATGAGTTAGCTATCTTGAAAAGTACTTTACTATTAATCTATACTAATATATAAAGCTGAAGAGTTTGTTTGTTTGTTTGTTTGAACGCTAATCTCAGGAACTACTGGACCGATTTGAAAAATTCTTTTTGTGTAGGATTGTCCATCTGACGATTAAGGCTTTAGGCTATTGGAAATCGAAATCCACGCGATCGCAGTCGCGGGCGGCCGCTAGTATTGTTATAATTTTGGTGATTCAAAGCTCAAACTTTTGAGTTTCTTGTAGGTACTGAAGTCGGTGGTAGATAGAACATACCATAAGATTAAGTTAAGAAAACCATTTAATTTTATTTAATATTAGACCAAAGAGACAAAACTCAAATAAACTGAAGCCACTAAATAAATACAACAATAAATACCTCTGTTCAGTTTAAAGATCAACAGTCAGTTCCTTTGCCACGTTTAGAAAAACAATATTGTGACATTTAGGAGAGGTGGCGCGCTTTTCAAAATTAGACAGAATGGTTGCTCGTCCAAAGATGGCTGATGTTGAATAAATATTATTGTTTACGCGTTCCGCCTTAATGGGCTGTGATGCCGTCTTATTGTCATAACAGTTTGTTCAAAATGTTATTTGAACACTCGAATTCGTTGAAAAGTTGAATACGAAATTTTGTTTGTGTGTCAATTTATTTGACGGACGAAAACAAACATGGCGGCTACACACTTGGTTGGTACTAAGAATAAGACATTCAAGGTATTACGCGTATTAGTGGATATCGAGAACAAAAATCTTTGCGTCAAATTTTGAGGGAAGGGGGCGGATAATTAAGCGATTTTTTGTCTTTTTTTTTTATCTATGAAATGACATGCCACTAGCTTTTTTTTCGTCCTGTAATGTTTTTAAATAAAACACAAGACGGTATTTTCCGATCATGGACAACAGAGCGTTTAAAAAATGGAATGGAATAAAATCATAATTTTCAAGAAGTAAATTTAATTGATAGCTCGATAGCCTAGTGGTTCAAGTAGGGGGTCGTGGTCCCGCAGCCCTGGGTTCGATTCGAAAGTGTCCGTTTTTCTGAACACAGCAGGTTTGAGTGATCACAAACCAGCATGTGGCAAGCATGGTGATTAAGCCAAAACCCATCTTTGTAACGAAAACATGATTTCAAATGATAGAGGCGTTTTCCCTGCAGTGGGACATTAATAAGCTGATACTCTACTTTAATTAAGTAAATGTTACAATATCTTGTAGTCAATGACCCTACCAGTGTGTCACAGGCTTCGATATGATATTACACCCTAGACTTGAAGGATTAAGGTCTGTCTATGAAACCTTATGTTGAGAGGGGCGGAAGGTTGCGAGTTCGATTCCCGCTTGGTGAAATAGTAGAGTAAGATCCCGGTGCCCCCAGACGTTACTTATTTTCTCATAAGAAATATAAATGGGACAGAGTAGTGTTAGTACGTACTTTGAGTGTGTGCATACCTGCTACCTTGGGTCGACGGCCAATTCATAGGTACCAGGTGCTAAAGGTAGATAAATGCAGTACTGATTTTTCTTAAATTCTCAGTGCTGATTTTTACATTATGTTTTAGATATTGTTGTTAAAAATTAATAATCATTATTGCCAACACTTTCCATCGGCGCTTACCGTTACCAGACGCTTTAAAACTTCAAAAAAAAAACATATTCTTACTTATAATCTCACTCTTGATTTTTATGTATGATACTTGGGGAACTATTTGAACACCCCTGGTCAGCAGCCAGACCAATTGGAGGGGTCAAACATCCCCCCAGACACACGTAAAGTGTGTGATGCTAGTAACTTACCACCATGCAAAAGTGAGCTTTCACAGCAGTTTCGACGAGCTAATTATATCACTAGTCTCTGGAAGAATGCTCATATGAAGAAAATTAGTATTTTTAGTCCTGACAATAATGGGTGGACGTTGAAAGATAATAAATATCATTTTAACTGGTTCGATGGGGACCAATTGCCAAGCTTTGTCAGTGAATCGCTTCAAGAAGAATCAGGTATTATACTTTAAATTGAATAATTGATATAACCGTATAACTCTTTGATTATTAATTATGTTATTTTTGTTACAGAAAATTAAAGTAATATGGATGATTATGAAGATAGTCAATGCCAACATTGGGTTGATGACTTATCAAACTTAGACGATGATGACAGTAAAGATCACGCTGAATATTCAAACTACAAATAATCCGAAAGAAGAAAGACATGAATAGCTTTGTATAATTTTAAGATTTAATAAACATGATTTTTTTAAATAGTAGTATTCAATTTAACTCGATGATAAGATGTAAAACATAGGTTAAAGAAACTTATATTTATTATTTATAAAATTTTCTCAACCAAAATCACCTTAAAATACCTTGTATTCTTAAGGTTCGATTCCATTTTGTATGTAACGAATCTTTAATCTCTCTTGATTATATCGAATAGAGCAGAATTTTAGCGACACTTTATGCGTGTCTAGGGGGAAGTTTGACCCCTCCAATTGGTCTGGCTGCTGACCAGGGGTGTTCAAATAGTTCCCCAAGTATCATACATAAAAATCAAGAGTGAGATTATAAGTAAGAATATGTTATTTTTTTTTAAGTTTTAAAGCGTCTGGTAAGGGTAAGCGCCGATGGAAAGTGTCTGGCAATAATGATTATTAATTTTTAACAACAATATCTAAAACATATGTAAAAATCAGCACTGAGAATTTAAGAAAAATCAGTACTGTATTTATCTACCTTTAGCACCTGGTACCTATGAATTGGCCGTCGACCCAAGGTAACAGGTATGCACACACTCAAAGTACGTACTAACACTACTTTATCCCATTTATATTTCTTATGAGAAAATAAGTAACGTCTGGGGGCACCGGGATCTTGGACTATAGATAAAAGTACCTACATTATCGACTCTTCTATAGTCTAGTGGTTTAAGTACCAGGCCGTGATCTTGAGGATCTGGTTTCGATTCCCGGTCGGACAAAAATTTTGGTTTGTTTTACCGATCACGGCATAGGCTTTGGCATTTAGCAAGCCTATGTTAAAACCTTAATTTACATTTTTAGCACCGCGTTAGAATAAAACAAAAGGCGCACTGAAAGCCTAATGGAATTCTCTATCAGGCGAACTATATTAATCAATTGATCTTAACATATAAACTTCACAACATTATAACTCAAGAACGGGCTCACCTATTCACACCGAATACGGTATTGGACTGACAGGTCAAATCACCTACTTTTTTTAAATGTCAAAAACGTAACCTTGTAGGAAAAAATGTATGAAACATTGAATCGTGACACTAAAATACTCTTTTAACTTCAATTAGCTGTAAAAATTTGTTAAAAGCTCAATAGTAACTGTGAGATAAAAAAATGTGCCTAATTTTTGATTTCGTCTTTAATCTTAGAATGTCATAATTTATTTCGTATGCACACAAATACCCAATTATCAGGGCTTTTTCGGACTATTTAATGGTTAATGTGAAGTATGCACAAAATCGATCGAGTAGTTTTTCAGTTTCCACACGTGGCAAAGAACGTACCGGATCGCTAGTCTATACAAATATTATAAAGAGGAAAGATTTGATTTTTTGTATGTTTGTTTGTTTGTATGAATTGAATCATGGCAGATTTGAAAAATTCTTTCACTGTTGGAAAGCTACATTCACCCAGAGTAACATAGGCTATATTTTATCCCGGTACGGGAAGTAATTCCTCCGGGACGCGGGTGAAACCGCGTGATGGGCCGCTAGTTAATTATATTTATTTAAATAACAACCAATCTGTAAAGGTGATAGGATAGGTATACTAGTATATAACGTATTTTACAAATATGTACGACCGCTCCGCATGCTAGATTGGATAACAAAGGCCATAAGGCAGTGTACACAACACTGAATCGCCTTAGGCGGCGTAGTGATGTGCTAACTGGCATTATCGACATCGATAAATTTTATTTATCGACAGGATGAAATCATTGCTTACTAATATTATAAATTGTAAAGTGAGTTTGTTTGTTCCGCTTCCACGCCTAAAATACTGAACCGATTGCTTTGAAATTTTGCAGACGTAAAATTTGAAGTCTGCGAGTGACGCCTCTGGTGTATGAAGCCCCAATGACGACAACTTACACACTTACTTCCTAATGATGGCAGTAACTGTTTTCTATTGTTTTTGGACGCAGGTGCAAGCATTTAAACGCTATCCCTATCTACAAATCTACACAAACTAGCTAGTTAAAATTCTATCAAGTAAGTTTGTTTTTGGTGACAGCATTTCAAAGAAATTTAGTACGAAATACTTCAAAAACTAGTTATTCTCTGGTCGGCAACATTAACATCAAACTGTATCATGATATTTACTCGATAAAAGCATGTATAACGATTTTGTACACATGCTTTTATCGAGTAAATATTAATCGAATCAAAACTAATTACAATTTAAGTTATTCAAATTTAATAATATGGTTTTCTAACAAGTCTAGACGAGACATAATTGCCACTACGCTAGACAAATAGAATGAACTAAACCAATTATGTTACACGCAAAAGGTAATTTCATAACGTGAAGTAATTAAACAGTCTCTTTGAAGAGAATCGACTGAAATTCTATTAATGTAATGTATGTATTATTTGCTAATTGCGTTTGCCAATCGATGGGTCGGTTGTATTAGTTAATAAGTCACAGTTCAAAGGATCATTCAGCTAGGCAGGCCTAGCTGTTCAAATCTGAGTTATTAAACAAAAATTAAAATGGCTTTAGAAAAACATTTGATAGAAAACGAGCGTGAGGACTTAATTATAGAATTTTACCATATTTCTCCTTAATTATTCTGATGTTACTGTTTGGTTTACAATAAGTAAAACTACAATGTTCGTAATTTCATGCCAGCTGTGCGGTGAAGGAAAACATCGTAAGTGTGTGAAAAAGCAAATGGCAAATAATTCCATTCAATTTGCCAAGGGAGTTGTTGTGTGTTTCATTCATACAATGATCACGACTCTCAGTAATAAAGAGTACGACTCAAGGAGGAGGAGAAAAACAAATACCTAAGACTCTCAGTAATGAGGAATTCGACTCAAGGACTTGAAGAAAAACTAAAAATAAAGTATGTGTAATTGTGGACATTAATATCAAGCATGTAAGTAAGACCTCTCTACCAAATTATTATCAAAGGGTTTTTCACCCTTTACACTGTCGATTATTACTTGAAAACTGACACCAAGGTTTGCTGAAAGATAAGTCTTTGCCGGTTTATTAAGGTAACGCTAGAACACTCATTTTTGGGTAAAAAAAACTAATTCAACAAAGACCAATAAAATAATGACGGTATACATCGCAAATCCATTCTCATCGATAATTCCAGCGGACGGTTAGGCGGTTCGTGATTGGAATTTTATCGATAATTTCACCAGACAGTTGTTTGTCAGTTTCCCATCACTGCCCATCCGGTCGGTTAGGTCCAAACCCCAAATAATCCTGGGAACAGAGGCTAGGGTGTCCACGCTTTGTGGGGTGTCCATGAGTAATCACTACATTGTATAAACAAAATCGTTTGCCGACGTCTTTCCCTATACTTATCGATACTTATGAACGATAGCGGCCCGTCACGCGGTTTCACCCGCGTCCCGGGGGAACTACTTCCCGTACCGGGATAAAATATAGCCTATGTTACTCTGGGTGAATGTAGCTTTCCAACAGTGAAAGAATTTTTCAAATCTGCCAAGTAGTTTCGGAGCCTATTCAATTCATACAAACAAACAAAAAATCAAACCTTTCCTCTTTATTATATTAGTATAGATGAATCGGAATATAATAATAACAGTCAATTCTGTACATTAAATATTTTTCCAAAATAACTATCAGGAGGTGTTTAGTGATCGATACTGATACCAAAAATGCAATCAGTAAAATTTTTGTCTGTCTGTCTGTCTGTATGTTCCTTATAGAAACAAAAACTACTGGACGGATTTTGACGAAACTTGGTACCATTATTCTTCATACTCCTGGGCATATTATAGGATACTTTTCATTACGCTACAATCAACAGGAGTAGCGTAGTAAAAGGAAATGTGGGGAAAACGGGAGAATTTACTCCATTTCTTAAGCTTCAGTCGCGTGTGCAGCCTTAAAGGTTAAAGTCACATAGAAATCGTGTGTGACGGGAATATTCTACATAAAATTGCCTAAAAAATATCCCCCAACAGCATATGTCTATCTTTTATGGTTGACTCACAATAACACGTGCAACTCAAGATCCAAATTGGTTTGAACGCGCTAAGCTCAGGAACTACTGGTTCGAATTGACAAAACATTTTGTGTTGGATAGTCCACTTACCACTTACCATTTTTCGAGGTAGGCTTTAAGCTATTGTATATTCCTTTATTTTATCATTGTAAATTGTGCTAGCGAACTAGTTAGTTCTAAAATGTGCCGATAGATGGCGCACCTCACTAGAGGCGCGGCCGCGGATCTGAATGGCGGTGAACAGATGATTTCTCAAATGTATAAGATCTCCAGATTATTGTTACTAATAATAAACGTTTTCCGTCACTTAATTTGACTGTTATTTCTGTCCTGAGTAATTAGACCCATAAAAGTGTGCAAGTTGACTGCATGCATATAAGACCGTTGTTTTATTCAGCTATTTTTAGTAAGACTGTGTGCGGAAATCGTAACCCACGCGGACGGAGTCACTGGCGGCCGCTAGTACCTAAATCGAATATTTCCTATAGTCCTATATACCTATACTAATTGATCTAAAATTCTAAGATCATCAAACTTACGAATATTTTCTGCTTGGCCCAAAAGGTTGCAGTCAATCAGTAGAGTATGCGTTATTAAGTTCGCCTTTTATACAATTTTAATGTCGTGCTATAAAGTTAAATTACATAAACTTACATTAGCCTCTTGCAATTCAGATGAGTGAGGGCGAGTGGGTGACCGCAGTATGGTGAACGATAAATCCCCGGAATGACCCTTAGTATCTTCTTACGGCACCAACGAAGAAATGAGATAGTTCTATTCTTGACCTCCACGACACGAAACTCATGGTCACCCTAACGCAAAACGCATTATGACATTAGCAAATAATAGTGATATTGTCCTGATGACTATTGATAATGAATTCGGATGTACCCCGAGGCGAGCCGGGGCGCAAACTATGTATGTTTGCCGTCTGACTGGAATCAGGGAGTTATTTCTTTGGTTCTGATTTTGACCCTGTATTTAGACCGTGTGATATTTTAAAATGTGAATCGGATGACTATAGCATCAAGAGGTCGCTGGTTCGATCTCCGAACAGCACAAACATTTTTGTTCCATAAAAAAAAAAAGGTACATAATATACATAATCGTAATTTATTTTTTAAAGTTTTCATCCTATGTTTGATAAGAATAGAAAAAGAATGACTACTCTGAATTAAGTTTTGCCGCGCGATTGAGCACAGTTAGAATAAATTGGGGTTATCAGAATTTGTATTAATAAAATGAACGTTATATTTATACAGATCAGACCTATAAAAAAATAAATCTCAAATTATACATGTTGTGAGTGAACTATTTAATTCTTCGAGCGTAATATTTATTTTAATCATTCCAAAAAATCACAGAATTCAACGCCTAAATAAATACTAAAACAATTTTTTACTCCATGACAAATAACCAAGAATTCCTTAGTCAAAATAAAAAAAAAGAAATCTCTCGAATATTTTCCCGCGCAAAAGAGCACAGATAAAATAACAGCGATTGGCTGGGGCTGGCTTACTTTTTTTTTTATGGAAGAAAAACAAAACGCTCCGCTTAAGAGGGTTCCGTCCGCACACTAGCGCCGCTATACGTTTTTCTTTAATTGTATAACTATACTAATATAATGAAGCTGAAGTTTAGTTAGCTGACTTTGTTATTGTTAGCGCTAATTTCAGTACCTATTGGTTCGATATGAGAAATTCTGTTTCATTTGGATGATTTGTCGAGGAAGGCTTTAAGCTTCAGTACGGGCGCGTAAACTGAAATCCACGCGGACGGAGCCGCGGGCGGGCGGCTGCTAGTTTAAGATATTTTGATTAAATATCTCTTCTACTTTTTATAAATAGTTCATCAAAAGTGGCCACTTAAAGTTTTTACACGCAATAATCATGATCATGGCAGTGGTGTGCCAAATCGCCAAAAATTTGATACGTGGATACTGATATTCGATGTGGAAATCCGTGGGTACGGATCTTTATTTTCTCAAATATACCCCCCTTCCTCCCAAATTTCCGGGATCACAGAACCCTATCATCAACGGGGATAGTGTAGCTATCCAAAAGTGAAAGAATTATTCAAATTGGTCCAAATGTTTTTGAGTTTATTCGTTTCATACAAAAATACTAATCTTTCCTCTTTATAATATTAGTACATATAGATGTAGATAGTTTAAATGTAGAAGTGTACATGTAAGTAGATGGAATCAGTATAAGTTTACACGTGGGACATGTTTCGACTTGCTTCACGCGTGTACGCGTATTATTTTATTTCATTTGGAACAACAATTATTGTTATGTTTATAGGTAGTTAAGTTCACATTGGACAACGACTATATCGTTAGTATAGAGTTTTTCACTATCCTTTTTACAATTAAAGAAAAACGAAAAGCGGCGCTAGTGTGCAGACTGTACCCTTTCATAGTGACAGGATTCCTCGATTCGATATTTTCAGAGTTGATCCAGCGAATTACGCTTATTAAAATTCACCTCCCGTTTTCATAAATGGATGGTATTTTTTCATAGCTTTATTATTCTTGGACGTTTTTAACTGGCCGAATCGAATATCGGGTGTTTTCTTCGTCCAATGCATAGATTTAAATGGTTAGATATGCCTTCGCTATACTTTGATCAGCTCTTAAATTTAAAGCGACAGTCGCTTCTTATCACAGTGACTAATATAATAAAGTTTTGAATTGAAGTGGGATAGTCCATTTGGCGAGGAAGGCTTTAAGCTATATTGTTACACTATGTGTGCAGAAACTGAAATCCACGCGGACGGAGTCGCGGGCGGCAGCTAGTGGTTTATACATCCAAGGACATTTAAAGCCATTAAATACAGTTCAGGGCTAGCCCAAAACTAAGCAAGCCTGTTTGAAGTTTGGATACTAAAGAACGCATTTTAACATTCTTTATCATCATCATCAGTTAATTAATGACCCCACTGATGGGGCATTGGCCTTGCCAATGGATGGATGGAAGCTTGGGCTTTTAACCACCACGCAAACCCAGTGCGGATTGGTGGTTTATTAACGAAACTAATACAACCACAAACGAAAACAACTTGTCACAAATGGACCCCAAGAAATCGCTAGACACAATTCTACTCTTCTTCCTAGCGTTTATCCCGTTTCTATGCGGGGTCCGCTTTTGCCATGATCCAGGATTTGGCGAGTCCGGTTATTACAGTGAAGCGACTGCCATCAGACCTTCGTAACCCATAGAGGGGAACCAGACAGATTGGGTCATGTTTACACATTCGAATCTAACTGAACTAAAGTCAGAAACTGAACAGTCTGAAATCTGAATATAGGTTTTCTCACAATGTTTTCCCTCACCGCCGAGCCTATGGCACAAATCCACACATAGATTTCAAAAACTCCAGAGGTGTAGGCCCGGATTCGAACCACGAACCTCACGTATGTGAGGCGCCGTCCGTACCACTAGGCCACCATCGCTCCGCTAGACTCAATTCCACTAAAAACCAGAAATCGAACAGGCTACCCACTGCGTTCTAATCGCATTCCTAACCACTGCGCCGTCGCGACTGTCTAAAGCAATCACGGCGGCCAATCCGCTGTGTCCCCACATTGACATAAATTAACAAATCCAATTCGAACGGCCATCACTTACAGAAGGGAACGCACACTTTAGACAAAGGGCCTATGATTCAACAATACAAAGAAAGAAATAGTTTTTATTTAGCACAAAATGCAGGACATAATTCAAATTTTGTCTGGTTGAGAATGACATGAGGCGGTAACTTATTTTGTTTTTTAATGTACAGACAATTGCTCTAATCTATACTCCAGCAAGACCGACCGTCACAGATTAAATAAATATATTAACACCTCATACATACGAGTATGTTCCTTATAGTTAGGTAACTAGCCCATCAATTATGTCTGATTTTGGTAAAACTAGTCTGCATCACTGCCTCGTAATAAGTCCCTAACAATTTAAGAGAAAGACTTTTCGTGTCTAAAGTGACCTTTACTTATAGAAAGAAAGACACAAAGCTTTACAACTTGTACTATTTCACTGTTATTTCTAGTCTATTAAGAAATTATTTAGTTATTTACTTTGAGAGGTAATGGGCGTAATCATTACTCGTGCCAAACCGAAGGTGTAATAATAATTTTTCATTTTTCTTTTCGAATTAAATTAAATTCAACTAACTAAGTAGGTAACATCTGACTTATAAGTAAAAAGCATAAACTTTGAACACTATATACGAACAACGTCTTATATATAAATGTTCTATCAATTCGTGCGACTAAAATATTACCAGACGAATTGAGAACCTCCTCCTTTTTTGAAGTCGGTTAAAAAGAAATCGCAGCGACTAATCGCAAACGTGCTCACACCTGCCCAGTGTTGATAGCAACGGGTCATTACCACCAGAGGTCGCTTTATTGCAACTTAACCACTAATCGCTGTCCCGGGCCATTGTTACGAGGGGTCGTAAAGTCGCTGATTCGATTCCCCGTCCGGGTAGTTTGTAAATGACGTAATATAGATCTGTAGTGGGTTATGCAGTTTTGTCATGGGTAATGAAATCGACGTTTGAAATGAAAATAATGTTTAATTGATGACAGAGTTCGATTCCCGGGTTAAGCAAAATTTTTCATATTTTTTTCTAACTTCCATGGCAGGTTTTGTTTTTTCAAATTAATACACCAATCTGATTGACACCATTTTCTACTTTAATTCATTATATGGGGGACACGAGAATCGAACCCATGACCATCCCTTTAAGTCACAAGGCAACAAATAAAGAGAACAGTTTGGTATACTATATACGTATATAATATGGTAGGCTATAGTCCCATCATGATCATCAGTCTATTGCACTTACACAAAGTGAAATTCTTCCCCACGGGATTCGAACCCACGACCTCCGAGGTTTTCGAACTCTGGCTCTTCGTCACTCCACCTGCCCTGAGGGCGTCCTACACTTCTCTTTACGATAGGCTCAGATTAAATAAACCATTATAAATTCTCTTTAAGACTACGACTATATACTCTGAAGATTGTTACATAAATTTTTAAGATGTTGAGTAATTTGAGCAACTGAACAATTACATAAGGATTTGTTCAAAGATGAGGTAATCTACTTATTAAATATTCAGTTTGAAGAGTATAGAATGTATAGAACAGACTGAATATAATTAAATAGCTATGTTGTGCAATAGTTATGTTGTCCAATCTGTCTGGTTCATGGGTTACGAAGGTCTGATGGCAGTCGCGTCACTGTAATAACCAGACTTGCCAAATCCTGGATCATGGTCAAAGCGGACCCCGTATAGAAACGGGATAAACGCTAGGAAGAAGAAGAGCTATGTTGTGCAGGCCTAAATAGTACCACCCTAATCTCTTCCTGTGAGTGTCGTAAGAAGCCAAAAGGGAGATTTTAAGAGAGGTAGAGCTTTTTGGAACTTCCACTCAAATGAGCCGCTCGTCTGGGGAAGTGTCTCCCCGTTACAGAAGACCACAGTGAAGTAGCACTTCGTAACTGTTGTGCTGTGCTTCAGCTGGTAAGGTCGCCAGAGCTCGGTTGGGGAGCTCATTCAGATCCCTTTTTATGCAGTAAAACGTAGCCTATGTTCTTTCTCAGTGTCTAAAGATGGTCCGTGCCAAATATCATCAAAATCAGTTAAGAGGTTTAAGCGGGAATGCGTAACAGACAGACAGACAGAGTGACATTCGCATTGACAATTTTATTACCAAAAAATACATAAGTTTGATACCTTAAAAAACTGTGTAACTGAGTATCAAATAAATACGCTATATCTCGAAGTCTATCCCAAGGAGACAGCACAATACAAAAGTCCCAGGTTCAGCCGGGAGTTCCCGGTGCAATTAAAACTACCAAACTCCAGGCTTGTTAGTTAAGCTCATTGTTGGGAATGCAATTCAATTGCCGTCTGCGCTCGTGAATTAGGGTGCATCATTATGAAAGTTAAGCTAGTCTCCGCTCGGTCAATGGGCGGATGGGTGACCAGAAATTTTAAAGTGTATTTACATTACGGTTTTGATGTGTTTTTCAATGAGGTTTTCCATACAAATATATTAGTTGTATAAACAATACATATAAAACGAAGGGTTAGCATTACGCCAAAATTAATAATTCTAGACCTTAAGCTCATAAGTCCCAATTAATTCGGTTAATCGGCGTTATACTGTACATATCTATACTAATACAAATAATAAAGCTGAAGAGTTTGTTTGTATGTATGTATGTCTGTCTGTCTGTTTGTTTGTTTGTTAGAATGCGCTAATCTCAGGAATATGTACTGATTCGAATTCAATAATTATTTTTGCGATGGATAGTCCTTTTGACTATGTGTGCGAAAACTAAAATCCACGCGGACGGAGTAGCGGGCGCCTGCTTGTATAAAATTACACTAAAATTAATCTTATTCATACAAACACATTACCTATAATAACTCGTAAATATAACTTAGAATCATAACATTTCGAGTATCACAAATATGCAACATTATTTAAATTAATAAGACCTGTCTATTCGTTCACAACTCACTTAAAGGGAATGTCTTAAGGAATTTTTAATGTGCCTGGAATACACCCGTGTTTTATAATTATTAAGGTCTTAAGATCATATTACAGGGAGGAAATTATGGGAAATTATTTTACGTTGTAATGAAAGTCAAACGTACAACATTAAATATATATTTGAGCAGCTCGATGGCGCATGGGTTAGCGCGTTCGGCCTGCGATTGCTGAGTAAAGCAACTTTTGCAGAGGCAGTCATTGGATGGGTGACCGAAAAATTTCATCATTTCATCGAAAACATGATTGCAAATGATGGCGGCCTTTGCCCTGCAGTGGGGTATTAATAGGCTGATACTTCACTCTTTTTAGGCGTGGATTTGTGCCATTAGCTAGGCGGTGCGGGAAAACACCGTGGAGAAACCTACACATTCAGATTCAGTTCCTGACTTTAGTTCAGTTAGATCTGAATGTGTAACCATGATCCAATATGTCTGGTTCCCGTCTAAGGGTTACGAAGGTCCGATGGCAGTCGCTTCACTGTAATAACCAGACTCGCCAAATCCTAGATCATGGTCAAAGCGGACCCCGCACAGAAACGGGATAAACGCTAGGAGGATGATGATTTTACTTTTTTTAGGTACTTCTTAACTCCGCAAAGTCTAAATAAAACACTGAAACTGTGTAAAATGTTAAATCCTACCTCAGACTAGACTTATAAATCTTACTGACAGAATGTTACGCCCTAGCCGTGTGTATTTATATCCGTAATCAAAGATGGCGACTGATACCTACAGGATTTCGCGGTAAGATTGTGGAAACAGGTGATTATATTGTCGATCCTAATATTCTATACTACTAGCGAAAATCCTTGGTTATTCACGGGTTCAAGTAAAATTATCCCTAATGTTTTTATAACTAACGGAAACATGACATACTCGTATATACAGACATATATTTTTTTAAACTAAATGGTGATGAATTTTTAAAATCTATTTAGAGGTTTAGAGACTATATGTATATTACAACCAAACAAATAAAGTGTTCTTCTTTATAAGGTACAAGCGGCCGCTCGCGACTCCGCTTGGATTTAAATTTCCGCACACAAACTGATATGTTATAGCCTTCCTCGTCACACGAACTAATGCACAGAAAGAATTTTTCAAATTGAACTAGGTTCAAACAAAAAAACAAACTCTTCAGATTTATTATATTAGTATAGATTTATACCATTCCGGCCGTTTTCGGCCATAGCGGCTAATATTACGATCAGCCAGGTACGCGGGATATATTATAGTGCACAAGTGAGTGCGCAAGCACAGTTGCACTCCCTATTCCCCCAGTTAAGTTCGGTGAAAGAGCAATCTGACACGACCTTATAGAGATCAGGCGTAGGGCCAACGGCTTCCGAAGCAGGAGGAGCTCGAGATAAAATCCAAATTCGCATAAGAACAAAATTCCTGAATTCTGATTTCTTTTAATACTATCCTTCCGCCTGCTGGATTTAATAACATTTTCCGGGATCAAAAGTACCCTATGTTCACCGGGTATAGTGTAGCTAGCCAACGTTGAAAGAATTATTCAAATAGGTCTTGTTGTTTTTGAGTTTATTTGTTACGTATACAAGTAACATATCTGATTAAGTACATATCAAGTACATATTTGACGACCCGCCTGGTGTAATGGTCAAGATGTTGCCTATTACGCAAGGGGTCGCGGGTTCGATCCCCGCACAGGACAAACATTTGTGTGCATGAACATGTCTGTTTGTCCTGGTCTGGGTGTTATATGTATCTATTTAAGTATATTTGTAATACCACTGTTGATTCTGATGTCTGTAACACAAGTGCTCAAGCTACTTAACACGGGGTCAGATCAATGTATGTGATGTTGTGAAATATTTATTTATTTATTTATTTATATCTATCCTCTTTATAATATTGGTGTAGATTAGTGTAGATGTAGATAGTGTAGGAGTGTAGATGAACTTACCTACATTTTCTTTCAAATTAGCCATCAGTAGCAAAACTACCTAATCAATTACTCCCAATTAGACACAATAATGTACTTAAACCCATTAATTTTAAAGTTTATTTTCACACTCGTGTTCACCCATTCATTCTAAGGAATATTTAGTCTGGCAATCTGTGAATAAAAAAAACAATTAGTCCATCCCACATTGTGCTTTCTCCAATTAATCTTAGGATCTATTTTCGCTTGAAATCGCAGAGTCGGATGAGCGAAAATGTGTAAAGGGATTTGGGTCGTATGTATTAGGTGTTAGGGTAGGTATTGGTTTGAAGGTGGGGGTGGATAAAAAAGGAGTAATGTGTTTGTCTGTTGACGTGACATGTGAGATCGGCTTCCACTGAACATTAGTTATGTCGCCTTTTAAACCAGTCAACGGGATTGTTCTAATTCTATGGAGTTGGTATATCAATATTATTTTATTAAGTCAATGTTTTATTATTATTAGAAATTATGTAAACAAACAAAGAAGTAAGGGCTGAAACTTTTCTACAATAGGGTATTACACCAATTTTTGAAAACTGCTTAAAATCAATCTTTGTGCCGTAATGTAACTACCAAATATTTTATTTTGATTTTTAAATACCGATAAACGGTCTAAATTTATGTTTAAAATTAGGAATTGACATTGACGTGCGAAAACGCTAGCCGCCATGACGTTTCACTCGGTTAGTGAAATAGTTAACAAAACGTACCAACATTAGTCATAAAAACTATCGGTGTGACGTCATATCGGATTCTAAAATGGCGTTTGCTGTTTTTGACACATTTAAAACAGATTAAAAATGTCGATCTTTAAAATTAAATTATTAAATTTACGCATTTGATTTTGGTGAGATATCAACGTTTTTTTATTTATTTTGTTCAAAATCTATCACATAAATGCATTTTTATATTTTTTCTTACATGGTGTAAAATACCCTATTCTACCATGCACTTTTCAGAATTTTGACACTCTTCGTCTATATTGTACTCGTACAACCGCCAATTTAAAAATTACCACATGTTGTAAATTTTTTTAAAATTGACATGACTTTTTAATTTGGTCGTATGAATTTATTTAAAATGTTTGGTTTTTTCTATCTGAGGTTCATCACTGCTTCTTTAGGTCTTATGTGCAAACTTTAGACGATAATAAGTACTAAGGAAATTAAATTGATGTAGGTATTTGAAAAAAATAAGAATAAATATAATAAGATAGCACTTTTATAGTTTTATTCTAAGAAGAAATGATAATAACGGTTGCCATTTAGATGCGGAAGTAATTTAAGTGAAACCAGACATAAATTAATGACATTTCATAACATTCTTTTAATACCACTGTTGATTCTGATGTCTGTAACACAAGTGCTTAAGCTACTTAACACGGGGTCAGATCAATGTATGTGATGTTGTGAAATATTTATTTATTTATTTATTTATTCTTTTAATTGTCGCACAAAAATATATTAACTTAAGCAATTTTTGAGACAAGCATAAATACACAAAAGGAAACTCTTTTTTTTAAGACATCACTATCAGTCAAATTTAAGACCCGTATAAACGGGTTTAAAGTCCGTTTAAAAAAATATTTCCCTTATCAACTTATCTACTCCTTAGTCTTTTGTCCTCAGCACGTGGTTCACAGATGGCAGAAGCAGGGCTGATTTCAGGAAGTACCCGTGATATATTAATAACCACAATGTCTGGTAATAGAGATGAAACTTTAATTTATGTTTTTAATCCATGCCGAAGGGAAATACAAAAAGAATGGGTTAATTTCAGTATTTTTTTATGATTGAAGTTTTTTACTGTAATCTTTCGATAGAGCTCGATAGCGCTATGTAAGCGCACTCGGCCTGCGGATGCTAAAGTAAAGCAACATTCGTAGATGCCAGTCATCGGTCGGGTGACCGAAAAAAATCATCTCGAGCTCCTCCGTGCTTCGGAAGGCACGTTAAGCCGTTGGTCCTGCGCCTGATCTCTCTACGGTCGTGTCAGATTGCTGTCCCACCGAATTATGAGAGTAAGGACATAGGGAGTGCACCTGTGCTTGCGCACTCACTTGTGCACTATAATATATCCTGCGTACCTGGCTGATTGTAAAATCAGCCGAAACCGGCTAGAAGGTAATTATTAACTAGCATATTAGGTTTATAATTTATATATATTATAGCTTAAACCCTTCCTCGACAAAAAGACTATCCAACACATATAACTAACAAACAAACTCTTCAGCTTCATAAAATTTCTATAGATACAACTCTAAAAAAACCTAGCGAGAAAGTGGCAAACAAAAATGCATTGGACATATTTATAAACACGCAATAAAAATGTCTAATCGGACGAAAAATATAAATAAAGCACCCAGACTGGAAAATGTTCAGTGGTTGGTAAAAATTCAACAAAACGCCCGCCGTTTTCAGGGTTGCAAGTAGAAAAATACAAGAGAATTTGGAAGGTTCGTTGATTTTATGAATATTATTTTTTATTCAATGTGTAAGAGTTAATGTTATATACTGCAAGACTTATGATGATGACTTCTGTTCTATTCTACAAAACATACATTATTGTATATTTTTATTGTGAGTTTGTAATGTTAACTGTCTATTATTTGAGTTTAAAACAATATCTACAGCTGATTAATTATTTGTCATACGAAATGATAACCTAAAAAGAAACTACACGTAATCAAACATTTCATTTGATCGTAAGATACGATATTCAAGTAATTCTATATTTTATTAAATTGATGTTCAAAGTCATAATTACTGGCTTCCACCATTAATTTGCATCAATTAAAAAATATAACAAGATGGCGGCCCTGGCACATTAAGAGCTGTCAGCGGACGCGCCAAAACGTCGCGGCGTTATTGACTTTTTTCACGCGTCGAGGAATGGGCAGAGGAAACGTGCCCTTGCAGCCACCGCTGTCTCTTGGTGTAATTAGCTCGAAGGAAATATTTTTTTGAATAGTTCCATTTTATTTAAGAAGTAAACAATGTACAGGGTAAAATGTCCTATTTATTTATACAACCAAAATAGGTTTTGGTAAGATAACTAGGTACTAGGGTACCTAGTTATCTTCGTTTAATAATACATAATTTGCCGTTCAGCAAAACATGTACATAAGAAATAAGAATCTTGTCTAAGTAATAACGTCCTCCCTTTTAGGGTTCCGTAGTTAACTAGGACTAGGAACCCTTATTTTATATCAGTTTAAACTTAAACCACGTTCGAAAATGAGCCGAAAAAAAATTGGTTAATAATTAGGAATAGGTGTTGTTGATTAATTTAGGAACATGCTAAAATTACCTTTATTTACTGATATAATGTGGACTCCATAGACAATTACAGTGAAAATAAAAATTTATAAAATATCGCACCATATTTTAAAATCTTTGCAAAACGAAATTGCAACTATATGCCCAAATAAACGTGTCAATGCATTCGAAACCTTACCGCAAAGTTTCAAAGTGCAAAATGCAATGACAATTGAACATCAACTAAATAGCAAGGGAAGACTGCCTTATGGAAATAAGTTTAAAATAAATCTATGGAGTTTAAAATGCACTTTAAAGGAACAGGGATTTGTGTGGAGTGGAGCATCGTAATATTTTTTTTCTGTCAATACTTCAGGATGTGAATAAAAATAAAAATTTATCGTGATCGGTTACCTTGCTTTCATAGTAAAATACTTTGCTTAGTTTCTGACCTGCGTAAACAACTACTAAATGTATGATCAGTCTTATAAACCAAAGGATCTAAGGAAATCACTGTAAAAAAACCAGCTGACTCGATATGCGTTTTCCTGCCATTATACTAATAATATAATTGGAATGTTTGTTTGTTTGGATGTTTGTCTGTCAATCGCGCTAAAACTACTGAACAGATTTTGATGGAATTTGGTTTACAAGCGGGGTAAGGGCTGACTTAGGTGATGGGATACTTTTTATCCCGATTAAATGAATCTTAATAACGCAAGTCACAAACATCACAATTTTACAACATTAAAATAGTTTATATTAAAAAGAGATGTCCCATCCCAGGCCCGTACAATGTACGTGGTACCAAAAAATCGGTAAAATATAGCTATTTCCATTAAAAATAAAATAAAACATTTTTGGTCAGTAGTTTAGTGGCTTAAAAATAAAATCAAATAAATATTTTTTCATTTCACTTCGTAAAGATGGCAACTGTTATTTTTTTCTTTACTGGGAGTTACAGCTTTAAGCCCCAGCCTTTTTAGGTCGTTTGTAACCTAAAAATATAAATACTTTGTGAAATAAACTGCATACTGTCAAAACAAAAATAAACTGACGGTTAAATGACATAAACGTCATTAAAGTTTCAAAGATGCTTCCCAATATAAATTACTTTACTCTATGATGCGTCCTCCGCCATATTGTAGTGAATTGCAATATTGTCGTATAATTTATTGTTTAAGCCAAAAAACTAAGGTTTTCCATAAGAATTGGAGTGATTAAAACTGTAGTACATTTATTCGCCTATATTTAGGTATAGCGTACATGGACCAGGCCGAGGCTTCATACATTTCTGGGACATCTCTTTTGTTTGATCAAGATAAATGGGCATCTATTTAAAGAATAAAAACGACCATGTACCGTCTCCATCCACCCTTGTCCCATTGATACATAATTTTACGCGACCCCATCCACGTTACGACAATCGCTCGCTCGCTTAGCTCAGCTTAAGGAATACCAGCGTCTTAATAACAAACTGATTTATGCGAGCACCGCCGCGGGATTAAGTTAGTGTTTTTTAAAGACTTAGTGATTTATACGTTTTTAAACTCCCCTGTTTTAGAAGTTGAATAAGCTTGTTTGCGAGTTTTCGTAAAGGGATTCTTGGATTGTACACAATTTTTGTAGAAACCGGGAATCGAACCCAGGACCTGAAGACCACGGCCCGGTACTAAAAAAAATTTTAGAATCGTCCACAAAATACGATATTTGTTTCAAAAGTTTAGTGCTCAGTTGAGGAGGGTATGGGTTATTAAGGCAGGCAACGCATCTGCGACCCTTGTGCGGTTGTTGATGTCCATAGGCAGCGGTGATGACTTACCATCAGGTGACACTCTTGTTCGTTTGCCGCAATATAACATTGTGTTAGTTAACACGTGAATCTTACCACGAGTTTTGAAAGACTTCTTTTTTTTTTTTTTAACTAAGCTAGCACTTGACTTGACCACAAATTTGCCTGATGTTAAACAACTATGCGGTCTTCGATGGAGCGTGCTTACGTAGGAGAAGCCCGTTTATTCTGGCCTTGAAGAGCCCCAAGTAGTATTGTGCACTATCCCTTTAGTTACAATATATTGTTAAAAAGCTAAAAACACACAATACTTTGTATTTTTTCCTAATTAAAAGTAAACTTTCAGCATAGTTTCCTCTGCTCTACTTTTGCATACTTAACCAACTGAAAAGATAACAGGTAATTTTAAATTTAAAAATGTGCTTCCCTAGTCAGGTATTTATTTAAAAGTTGTGATAATAATATATGAGCTGTTTATTTTACTAATTTATCTAAGTTTCATGCCGAACTTTAATGTTTTATTTAGCGTACCTTCTCGTTAGGAAGCTAATGTTCTTTTCTTAATTTATTTACTTATAATATGTAAATATTTTAACAAAAGGTACTAACATAAAAGATAAGGTAAAGAATCAGCTTATTCACACGGCAAGGCAAAGGCCTCCATAATTTGAAATCATGTTTACGTTATTAAGATTTGTTTTGACTTAATCACCACGCTTACCAAATGCAGGTTGGTGATCAAAACCCAGGGTTATGTTTGGCAAAACCAACGCTTTTTTTTCCCGTGAATCGAACTCAGGTCTTTGAGATCAAGGCTAGGTACTTACACCACGTATAAATAAAACTGTAACATTAAATGTTGTTGTTTTTTATTAACGCAACTAGCGAGCTGAATTTAATATCTAAAGACTAAATATCAAGCCAATAGAAATTCAACACTGGCCGTTACAAACCCAACACGAACCCTCCGAAAATTAAAAATAATATTTAAAAAAAACAAACGTCAAACAAGAACGATCCTCGTTCAAAATTGTTACTTCCCTCCTAATAGCCGAAACGTGCCTCCTCCTTCATTCGAATATAGAACGTACTAAAATGGCGGGCGTTTTTCACAAATCCCGCCTTATCCCGCGGCTTGCAGTTAGCGCCATCTGTCATCGAGTTTGACAGTTGACAGTGAAACGTTTTAAAAATAGAACGCCGAATGAGACGGGGTGATGGGATCGATATATTTTTTAATGCGGAAATGGGCAATGAATGTTTGAAGTGGCTTATTAAGGGTTATTTGAAGAAAATCGGGCACTAGCTTTTGCCCCACAACCCGGTCCTATAATCATCACACTTGCCAAGTTTTACTGGTGGTGAATCAAAAAACATCAAGATATTCCGATCGACCCGGGATTAGAACTTAGGACAACACCATTGACCTACAAGAGGACCCAGAGGGAAACAGAATATACGAGTACATGCTAAATACAATCGTATTGTGAACAGCGTTCATTTGTAAAAAATAAAAAAATCAAATTCAAAAAATTCTTTATTTAAACATAGGCTTCATAGAAGCATTTATAAATCATCAGTTAACTACGGGATACACACGCTTGCCAGAATTTCATTTGCCATAATTTCATCTGCTATAATATTCAACAGATAGAATATTGTTTCCCATAAATTTCATATGACATACTCATTGTTTGCTATACAAGTCACTTGCTAGAAACTTTATGTCCCATAAAGCCATTTGCAATAACATGATTTGTTATAATCATCGAAAACCATAATTATTATATGCCATAAAATCACTTGCCATCCAAATTGGTTGTTAGAAGGTTGGAGACCCCTCATTTTTATGCCGCAAAAAAAATATTAGATTAGGTTAAAACATGAAAGTTGCCAGAAAGGTGATAAAATTTGCGAAAAAGCATTAATTATGTTTAGGTTACGATTGTGTTTGGTTTAGGTTAGGTTAGAACATGCGGCAGCGGCCGGCGAAGTGCCAGAGATCTAATCGTTTTTTACGTCGTTTGTTAGTTAGGTTAAACTTAGGTAAGGTTTAGGTTAGGTTAGGTTAGAACATGAAAATCAACGCACGAGCCGAGCGAGCGAAGCGAGCGTGCCGCGGCAGCGGCCGGCGAAGTGCCAGAGATCTAATCGTTTTTTACGTCGTTTGTTAGTTAGGTTAAACTTATGTGAGTTTAGGTTAGGTTAGGTTAGAACATGAAAGTCAACGCACGAGCCGAGCGAGCGAAGCGAGCGTGCCGCGGCAGCGGCCGGCGAAGTGCCAGAGATCTAATCGTTTTTTACGTCGTTTGTTAGTTAGGTTAAACTTATGTAAGGTTTAGGTTAGGTTAGGTTAGAACATGAAAGACAACGCACGAGCCGAGCGAGCGAAGCGAGCGTGCCGCGGCAGCGGCCGGCGAAGTGCCAGAGATCTAATCGTTTTTTACGTCGTTTGTTAGTTCAGGTTAAACTTAGGTAAGGTTTAGGTTAGGTTAGGTTAGAACATGATTCGACATTAATATTTTGTGTGGCATTCAAATATTCTGTTAAATAATATTATTGTAATTAATATTATGGATGACAAAGCTTATGGAAATTGTATCATTATGAAATCTAAGGTTCGGGAAAACAAGAATATGACACATAAATTATATGGTAAACAAAACATTCGGGCAAATGAAATTCGGGCAAGTGAAATTCTGGCAAATGAGTATTATTGCATATAATTTTCGGGAAAACAACAGACAACCGTTAACTACAAATTAAAGACTCGACCACCGATTTGGAAAGCAGTTACTGGCAAGAAGAATGGGCAAGAAACTCGACAGTTGCTCTTTTTGAGTGCGATAGTTCATTTACAATGGTATTCTCTAATAAACGAATAATCAAATTCTTGACCTCTGCCCCATTAAATATGTGACGATGTCATTATTTGAACGAACCAGGAGTGTTGGATATAAGACGTATATTAGCTTAGCCCACTTACGAACGCTTTCAACACTACAAAGGCGCCACGAAAATATTCAAAAACAACCAAAACCATGCATTTGAATCATTAGATATGCCCTCGTCATACTACGACCCGTGCTAACACAGGCCCTGTTATGTGAAGCTACGGTCGCTTCACATCACGTAGTCACCTAAGCAACCAACCTGTGTCACATTCATCAAAATAGTGCCAGTTTTCTGATGTCGGGACATTTCTAACGACTTAAATCTATGACCAAAACCACCAACAAAAAAAAATGTTCAGAAACTTAACTCTCCCAAAGTCTATCCACGTCCATTGTCGTCTAAAAAAAAAACATTTAAAAAGCGTAGGACGATCAAAAGAACCTAATCACCGCACTGGCGACTTATCTCCATCGTTAGCGTTATTAAAAAAAAAAGAAAACGTCAGTGTCAACAAACTTTTTAAATTGGACGCGACAACACGGGCGAAGACGTGACACGCGAGCGCCATCTGTCATCGCGAACGGTTCGGAATTTGAAAATAGAACGGGTTACGGTTAGGGCTGTGCGAAAGTAGTTGTAATGTCAGTTGGATGTTTCCGGAGCGTTCAGGACGTTCCAAATTTGAATTTTAATGTAATGGCTGACGTAGACACTTTTGTGTTTGGGTAAGCTGCCAGCCCCATCTCATCTCGTAGGTGTGAGCGACTAAGGACATTCCTGGGGATGGCTAGCAGTGTTTTACTGTGTTTTATCGTTCACCATACTGAGGACAACCCGCTTGTCCACTGTTTACTGGCATAATGAGAAGCTCGATGGTGCAGTGGTTAGTGCGCTTGGCCTACGATTGCTAAGTTAAGCAACTTTCGCAGAGTCCAGTCATCAAATGGGTGACCGAAAAAAATCATCTCAAGCTCTTCGTGCTTTGGAAGGCAAGTTCAGCCGTTGGTCCTGCGCCTGATCTCTCTACGGTCGTGTCAGATTGCTGTCCCACCGTAATTTGAGATTTGGGAATAGGGAGAGCACCTATGCTTGCGCACTCACTTGTTCACAATAATAAATTCTGCGTACTTAGCTGATCGTAAGACCCTGTTTTTACACTATAGCACGAAAATTAGCCCCATACCCTCCCCAACTGAGCTCTAACGACCTTACTCACCAGCAGAAACATAGCACAACAGTAACGAAGTGGTCTTCTGTAAGGTGGAGGTACTTCCTCAGACGAGGGGCTCATTCATTGGAAGTTCCACTAAGCTCTCTTTAAAAGTTTCAACCCTAAACTTAACCAGCTCGGTCTTAAAGACCCCAAAATAGATTTGGCCAAGACCGTTCCGCTGCATGTTTGAAGGGTTAATTTATTGGCGCGTTCCACGTTCCGAATTTAAATTTGTTAACGAGACAATACATTTAAACCGATAAAAAATGCCCTGACACCAGAAAACTGTGACATTATTCTTTTTCACATGACGTACGTTTCAACTGCTGTCAATACAATAAGGAGCGACTGTCGCTTAAAAATTTTAGAGCCAATTTCAAGAGCGTCGAAGAATGGCAAGGGCACATCTAACGATTAAAATTTGTTAACGAGTCGCCATCTTTTATTGGTCTCTTAACGGTTGTCGTTTAGATAAATTATACTGGGAATAACAAGTGGTTTTAATGACTGGACCGGTGGGTTTTCTTGGGTCTATGGCTAGGGTGTTGGGTTCGAAGTCCGGTTCATGCAAATGCAATACAATGCGTCAAGTAAACAATCATTTCGGTGAGGACCCTTAACTATTTATTAGATACTCACCCTTTTGATTATTAATTATAATTTGAATATTTATCCGGTTTTTAATTGTATTTGTAGAGGAGATTGTAAGAAGGCAAGCTTTCGTGGATTCTTGGGCTTTTTCTGCTTCAATACTATTGTATAGAACCAATTCGCTTCCTTCTGCCTATCCAACTTTTAAACTTTGTATCTAATTTTTATGCATTTTTTTTTCCAGATAGAGTTATTCAAGAGAAATGTTAATTCGTATAATACATTTAAAATATAGTAGAGATACACCCATGCAAAGCCGGGGCGGATCTATAGTTACGTACAATCCTTGTATAGTCCTTTTCAGCTAAGATGATCTTTGTGACAGGTATATGTACATCTTATACGAAATTAAACTTTATTTCCAGGCAATAAGCTCCACGAGCGTTTTATATGATTTTCCATAGGTTTTTAATGCTTTCGAATAGTGACGATTTTCCTTTGAACCGTTAACGGTCACCGAGATCATCTTAAGTTAATTGTACTATAGTACAGATTCATGAATCTGTACTACAAAGGTTGCTTTCCTTATTACCCCAAAAACAGTGTAATTACACATAACAAGTAACAACATACTTTCGCGGCTCATTACCATCCCTACACAACCTTAATTCACCAGCGTGAAAAAAAAAAAAAAAAAAAGGCACAGCTAAACTCTAATTATAACTCGACCTACGGCTAACCTAACGGCTAACCCTGACCACAATTATCTGTGTAATTAGCCGTCAAATTTCGCGGGTCACTTTGACCCGGTATGTGTGGAATGCGATGTGTGGAGGGTTGGACCACAGTTGGGAAGGAATGGCAGTAGGTTGAGTCTATGAGTGCTAAGAAACTATAAAATACTCGTATTAACCGGCAGCATTGCCCGCGTTTTCAAGATTTCAGTTTAATCAATTTTAATCAAGTTTAATCCTATTACCTAGTCAAAGTCAGCCCATTACCCTATTTTGCAGCTCTACTGGATATAAAAAGGGGGTTTTTAAAGGCAGGAAACGCGTTTGCGGATGCCGGTGATCACATACCAAGAGGTAATATTTGTTAATCTACAGCTAGACTAATCTTATAAAGGGGAAAGATTTGAATTTTTGTATGTAACGAATAAACTAAAAAACTACTGGACCGATTTGAATAATTCTTTCTCTGTTGGCTAGCTACGCTATCCAAGGCAAACATTGGGTACTTTTGATCCCGAAAATGAGGGTGAAGGGGGGGGGGGGGGGGGGGGATATTTGAAAAAATAAATGACGTGCGGGTGAAGCCGTAGGTAGGCGGAAGGCTAGTAAGAATATAAAACAGTCAAAGCTACGACAAGATTTAGGCTATGTAAGCACAACTGTCCTATCTAAAGTACCTATCCGAAAGGCCTAAAACATCCCTAGTCATGTATTCCCCAACTTACTTCCTCTCCACTGGACTGTGACAAGACTTGACGAAATGAGGCGTCAAATTAATTTTATCGGACATTTCTGATTCCAGCCTTCTTACTATAGAACAGTTTATTCGCTATTACTGACACTTGCTTTGGACTATGGCTACCACATTGTGTTAAGAACATAGAACAACATTGTTGATAGGAGTATACGCTATCTATAGCTAGGTTATTACATAATACAGGAAACAGGAGTGGAATTAGGAGCTCGATGGCGCAGTGGTTAGCGGGCTCGGCCTGCGACTGCTAATTTAAGCTTTCGCAGAGGTCGGTTCTCGGATGGGTGATCAGTGAGGGAATAGGGAGTGCACCTGTGCACTCACTTGTGCACTATAATATATCCGGCGTACCTGGCTGATTGTAAGATTGGCCGTCATGGTCGAATAACGGCTCAAAGAGTAAGGGTATATAAGGTGTAACAAAATATACTGCAAATATTTTAAGGGCGAATTGTTTAGTGGAAATGTAATAAATTTGTCTAGTAAAATTTTTTTGTTAATACTCTAGTTTCCGAGAAAATCAACAAAATAAATTGAGTGAATAATTGGGAAAAGTATAAATTTTGTCATATGCAAGACAGCTGGTCGTGTCTTATCAGTGTAATACAGTTACTACACTTGTCCTGCCCCAAAAGCAAAGTGGTGGAGAGGGGGCGAAGCTTACAGGACGAAAAGAGCAAATTGGCCAATGCAGAAAATGCAAAATTTTTAGGTATTAGTTTTGACTTTTTAGTATCTGATATTGATTACATTGCCACTAAAGAATTCGCCCTTAAAATATTTGCAGTATATTTTGTTACACCCTATATAATACACAAAATCGCTGTTAACGCCATTTTAGGTTTAGTGCATTTGAAGTATAGATGACGTATAATAATGCTACTTAAGGTACATGTCAAACCATTTAATAAATCCATGTTATTGTTACAAAGATGGGTTTTGGCTTAATGACCACGCCTGCCAAATAGGGATTGGTTATCTCAAACCCAGGTTGTGTTTGAAAAACACAAATATTTGCCTGATCCGGGAATCGAACTCAGGGCCTCTAGAGTTTGAGACCACAAGACCATCTAGGCGTTACTCGATCACGTAATAAAAGCAATGTAAAACATTATCCAGTACATGTTTTTTCTTGTTTAATCTATACATTTACAAACTGACTTACAAATAGGTAGGTATAATGACAAATTAGAACTTTGCGTGTGTAATTTACAAAGTCTGGGAAAACTATTTTCCTGTATAATTTATTGTGTCCAATAACTCCAAGCTTTTGCATTAAATTGTAAAGTTGCGAAGTTTTTTTAGAACAAACTGATGTTGTTTGTTTTTTCGATGACAATTTGTTGCGAAAGTTGTGTGAATGTTCATTGAATAGCGATTTTGGTGTAAATGGTCAATCAGATAGTACCTAAAGTCGAACTATGATAGGTACTCATCTTAATATAGAATAAAACAAGTGTGCTTGATTTGATTGAAGATATAAAAAAATCTTTGATGCAATCAGTCTGTCGAAGCCATTTTAAGTCGAGTCGCCATTTTGGTACGATCGGCCATTTTGGAAAATGTCGATTAATTTGTGGTGCATTGACCAGTGCCTGCTATGGAATGTGTGATGATAAGAACAATCATTATTTTGGCAAGTGGCGTGCGGCAGCAGCGCCCCCGTCTTTACTGCAGTCCTATCGTCCGAGATCGTTTGACAAGCGTGGTGACTAAGACATAGTATGGCAACGGTGGCGATTTATATAGTATCTATTGTTTGCAACTACCATATTAACGTGGAGACTAAGCTAGTGCCTATCTATGGCGACGGTGATGATACAGCTTCGTTTGGCAAGCGAGGTGATAAATCCAGTGTTTATCGTTGCCGACCTAGTGTCTTTCACCAGCGACAAGTGGAAACGGTGGTAAAACCCTGTTTGGTAAGCGTGGTGATTTACCCAGTGTCTTAGTGGTAAAAAAGTTTTAAATCGTTGTTTCGCATGTGTGTTAAGAGTGGTAACTGTAATAAATCCAGTTTCTATTGTGGCCAACCTAGTGTCTATCAACAGCGAAATGTGGCGACGGTGGTAAAACCCCGTTTGGTAATCGTGGTGATTAATAAAGTGTAATTTTTTGGCAAAACTTAGTGGATAACGTAGTGTTAACTCGCTGTTTGACAAGTGTGGCAACTGTGGTAAGCGTGGCGACTCACCGTGCGCGATGGTCGCCGCGGCGGGCAGCAGCAGCGCGGCCCGGCACGCGCGCGCCGTCACCAACATGGCGGTCACTGCGCGCGCTCACATACTCTGCGCACGCGCCGCAGCGCTCGGCGACTGAGCACTAGCAGCCGACATTCATTGATTGGCAAGCGTGGTTAGTGTGGTAAGAGTGGTCACTAAGGTGACTCACCACGCTTGAGCCGGCCAGCGCTCAGGGAAGACGTCTGAGCGAGCACTATGCGAGCCGCCGCCATTATGATTCAAGACGCCATTTTGTTAAATGGCGTATGAAGTGTCTAATGCGGATTGTGGCTTCCGTGATTAAAGACTCTAACCAGGGATTGTGAGTCGTAATTAAGCCATATCGGCAAGCGTGGACACTAAGCTAGTGTCTATCTATGGCGACATTGGTGACATAGCCATAGTTTGCAAGCGTGGAGCTAAAACCAGTGTCTATCGTTCCCAACCTAGAGTATATCAACGGCCACCGCCGGTGGTAAAATCGTTTTTGGTAAGCGTGGTGATTAATAAAGTGTCTATATTTGGCTATATCAATGTTGACAGGGTAGTGTTTCATCATTGTTTCGCATTTTTGGTAAGTGTGGTGACTGTGGCGACTCACCGTGCGCGATGGTCGCCGCGGCGAGCAGCAGCAGCGCGGCCCGGCACGCGCGCGCGTCACCAACATGGCGGTCACTGCGCGCGCTCACATGCTCTGCGCACGCGCCGCAGCGCTCAGCGGCGACTGAGCACTAGCCGCCGACATTATGAGCGAAGACGCCATTTTGGAATATGGCGTTTGAAGTGTCTAATCCCGATTGTGACTTCCGTGATTAAAGACACTAACCAGGGATTGTGCGTGGTAATTAAGCCATATCGGCAAGCGTGGAGACTAAGCTAATGTCTATCTATGGCGACGGTGATGATAGAGCTCCGTTTGGCAAGCGTGGTGACTAATCCAGTGTCTATCGTTGCCGACCTAGTGTCTTTCAACAGCGACAAGTGGAAACGGTGTTAAAACCCTGTTTGGTAAGCGTGGTGATTAATAAACTGTCTGTATTTGACACCGCGGTGATAAACCCAGTATCTATCATCTATTAGTGGAAAAAGTAGTGTTAAATCGTTGTTTGGTAAGAGTGGTAAGCGTGGCGACTCACCGTGCGCGATGGTCGCCGCGGCGAGCAGCAGCAGCGCGGCCCGGCACGCGCGCGCGTCACCAACATGGCGGTCACTGCGCGCGCTCACATACTCTGCGCACGCGCCGCAGCGCTCAGCGGCGACTGAGCACTAGCATTGTTTGGCAAGCATGGTGAGAGTGGTAAGAGTGGCCACTGTGGTAAACACCACGCACGCGCCGCAGCGCTCAGCGGCGACTGAGCACTAGCCGCCGACATTATGAGCGAAGACGCCATTTTAGAAGATGGCGTATGAAGTGTCTGATGCCGATTGTGACTTCCGTGATTAAAGACACTAACCAGGGATTGTGCGTGGTAGGTGTGGTAATTAAGTCCTATTGGCAAGCGTGGGGACTAAGCTAGTGTCCATCTATGGCGACAGTGGTGACTAAGCCATAGTTTGCAAGCGTGGAGCTAAAACCAGCGTCTATCGTTCCCAACCTAGAGTATCTCAGCGGCCACAAGTGGCGACGGTGGTAAAATCGTTTTTGGTAAGCTTGGTGATTAATAAAGTGTCTATATTTGGCTATATCAAAGTTGACAGAGTAGTGTTTTATCATTGTTTTGCATTTTTGGTAAGTGTGGTAAGTGTGGTAAGCGTGGCGACTCACCGTGCGCGATGGTCGCCGCGGCGAGCAGCAGCAGCGCGGCCCGGCACGCGCGCGCCGTCACCAACATGGCGGTCACTGCGCGCGCTCACATACTCTGCGCACGCGCCGTTTTAACTTTACTGAAGTCCTTTCGTCCGTGAACGTTTCCTTTGAAATCATTCAGGGTTTAGGATCTGTAACAAAAGAAGGGTTTAATTAGTTGTGAATATTTTTAGGTTATCGAATACGGGTATTAATGTAGAGTTTGGCGTTGTGAAGGCGCCATTTTGGTAAATTAAGTGACGCCATTTTGATTAAGTTATTAATTTATTTATCAATCATTAGTCACGCATAAAAATGAAATTTCTGACTCTTATAAAACTAAGAAATTAAAATAAATTAATAATAGAGTTCTTAAAAGCCCCGCCGGAATCTATTTATAGTAATTATTTTTTATCATAAATTATTAACTTGAATGACCTAAATATATCGAGAATTAACTGTAATATATAATGAAAGTCGACTCAGGCCCATCGCCATTGTCCAAAATGGCGCGTCGAATCAAAATGGCGTCCCATCATGGCGTCGTTAGAAAAATAATCCATCCTCGTGTCGTATTTGTTCTTCAGAGGAATAATTAATTAATCTAACGATGGAATAAAGTGCAGTGTTCTGCATTAGGAAACTCGTGTTATGGTCGGGGAGAATGGGGACTGGTAGGATATTTTATATAGGGGAAAGTTTTATTTTACAAATAAAAGTTTTTGTTAAGCTATTAAACGGGTGAAAATAATAATTTTCCAGAAATAAGAACTGTGAAAATGGCAGTAAAATCATTTTGTTACATTGTAATTAATAGTCAAAAAGTAAGCTTAAGATTTCAAAATTTTAGAGAAGCGTAAATTGAAGATAAAGTTTTTGTGTCACTTTGTGCCACGATTAATATTTTTGATCATTCCAGTAGATTACAGTAGTAGGTATGCCAGATAATAAAGAAAAATGCTTTAATTTTGTTTTATCTTAACAATGAAAAATTTATCCGGTATAATTAAAAAAAAAGTTATTACTACTTAGCATATAAAATGCTAAGTATAAATATACATAAAGTTACAATGTACGAAGTTTTTAATACTATCTTAACGAAAACATTTCCTTCAAGTCAAAGCAAGAAAAAAAAAAGAAAACATGATACCTCTCAGATAGTCCCCTGTCCCCTAGCCTATACGTCATTAGCAATGCTTTTACACGGCACAAAACGTAACATGATATTATAAGAATACGGTTTATTAAGGGATAATGCGTTTTCTTCCCTCGACAATTAGCACTTAAGATCATAGCATTAAGGTCGCGAATAGAACAATAGGTTAGGTTTCCTCATTTGAAAAGATTTTGATACTTTATTAGGTTTATAAAATGAGTGCCTACATGCAGGGAGCTCGATGGTGGAGGGGTTAGCGCGCTCAAACTACGATTGCAAAGTTAAGCATTTTTTTGTAGAGTCCAGTCATCGGTTGGGTGACCGAAAAAAATCATCTCGAGCTCCTCCGTGCTTTGGAAGGCACGTTAAGCCGTGAGCCTGATCTCTGCACGGTCGCGTCAAATTGCCGTCACCGAACTATAAGAATGAGGGAATAGGGAGTGCACCTGTGCTTGCGCACTCACTTGTGCATTATAATATAGACAGAGAAAAGAGGCCGGAAGGGTATTATTATTTACATTCCGGGGGGTCGCGTTCGCTTCTTATGACGCCCACGAGAAAATATGGAAAAGTTCTTAGGCCGGCATTACAAGGCAATCACACAGAAGACTACAGTGAAGAAGCACTTCGTAACCGTTGTGCTATGTTTCTGCTGGTGAGTAAGGTCTCCAGAGCTCATTTGGGGAGGGTATGGGGTTTTCAAAGGCAGGCAATGCATCTGTGATCTGTCATCTGTGGTTGTTGATGTCCATGAACAGCGGTGATCACTAACTATCAGGTGACCCGCTTGTTCGTTTACTCCCTATCACTACATAGTATAAAACAAAGTCGCTTTTTCTGTCATGTTGTGTGTTGTATGTCCCTCCCTATGAACGCTTAAATCTTTAAAACTACGCAACGGATTTTGATGCGGTTTTTTTAATAGATAGAGTAACTCATGAGGAAGGTTTTTATGTATAATATCATCCATTAAATAGTGGACAAGTACCACGGGCGAAGCCGGGGCGGGCCGCTAGTCATATATAAATCTCCTTTTATCAATTTAAAAGAGTCAATCATTTCAAAGCTTAAGTATGTAAAGATTTAGCTTTCTAAAGCTAGGGGAGAAGTGCATTTTGTAAAGAGTCGCTTAACATAACGCTACAATATTTGTGCTCGAATATCTAAAAAGTTTAATCGTAATATCACTCAGCAACAATAACTGTAAGTATTCCAATTCCAAACGGGGAGAGTATACAGTAATTACAGAATATTCTTAACCCTGCCGTTTAACAAAGATCAAAACACCACAACCCACAGTCAACTAAATGATTTATGTGTCCGCCATCTTGTTTTTATTTCGTTCCCGCCCTTTCTGCCGGCTCCTTTCATGCGCCATTTTTCTTTTTGGTTGTCATTGCTTTGTCCTTTTAGCTTTACTTGACTGTTCGTCTTTATAAAAACACTAGGTTTATTCTTGCGATTTCTTTAGGTCATTAAATCGAGAATAGTGGTCTAATGGTTAGAGAATTTAAACACAAAAACCGAGAGAGTCGAGGATTCGAATTATGCTCGTTAGATCGGCCGCCATGGCCGAAAAATGGCCGGACGGGTATTAATATTATTATAATGGTACATAATGACGGGCCCGTTGGTCTACTGGCCAGAGACCCTGGCTGCAAAACCACAGGTCGCCGGTTCGAAGCCCGCTAGGGGCAAATGTTTGTGTGATGAACATCGGAATTTGCACTCGAGTCATGGATGTTTATAATATATTTCTATGTATAATATTTATGTATTTACAAAAACAAAAGTATTAAATAAGTAATGTTTCGCCGTTGTCTAGCATCCATAGCACAAGCTAATGCTTAGTTTGGGGCTGTCTGTGTGAATTATTTCCAGAGATATTTATTCATTTATACTTATATTTTGCCTGGATATACGCAAGAATGAATAAGTCATGCTAATATGTCGTAACATGGTTAAGGATGGGTGACCGTAACCGAACGTTAAGCAATGCCTCACTTTTAAGTCCATGATCAAAGGGCCCGGGCATTTCTGAGAACACCTTGTTTATGTTATCAACGGAGCATCAAAGAGACCGAGTTTTATACAAGTTGTGTCGAAATACGAATGGGTGAAGTATTAGATGGGCTGTGGGTTCGATTCCCGCACAGTACACACTATTCATTTAAATCTTGGTATATTTTAGTAGTATTGTAGGTACTTAGATATGCCCCAGCACCAGAAAACTGATGCATTATTGTGATTTACATGACGTAGGTATATTGTTTCATAATAATTCAATAAAATACAGATTCTACAATAAAAAATGAACGAAACATTAAACTTTGGCTTTATTTGTATTATTAGAATTATTAATGCAGTTCAAAATGGCACAGAACGGCATTTTTTAAAAGTTTTTTTTGTAAAAAAGCTTCACACATTAGTACCTTCAAACGAGTGACTGCCAAATGTCAACGCGCTGTCTTTGCCGTAAGAAGCGACTGTAGCTCTTATTTTTAACGACGACGGTTGAACGTTTCTTTCAAAGCACGGAATCAACATTCTTATCTGACAACCAGGTGATTCAAGCCTGCCATGACAAACTGAGGAAACCTATACAAAGTGGTGGTTTTCCTCGCGGGATTCAAACCTACGTACTCCGCGGTTTTCGAGCCCAGCGCTCTAACCAATACACCACGGATACAGTTTATCCGTTCACTAGCTTCCACAGTAAATGCTATAAGCTTAGTTATAGGTAGCTGGTATGTTAGTCAAAGGAATTTCATCATATTGAGCTATGTTCAATTACTAAACCAATGTGATTCAGTGGCTGTCCACCAAAAGGTAAACTTACCTGTCAGATAACTAAAGTGTTACAAAAAGAAAAAGTTAGCAACCGACAAACGTTTAACTACAGAAGCAATTTTTACCCAAGCAACTTAAAAAATCAAAAAAAGGTTTTCAAAAAAACTTGCAGAAAGGCCTACCGCCTTTTATTAATGTGTCCTCTTAAGAGAATACCGAAAACGTGCATCCCAAAATGAACTTTATTTCGATTGACGTAAAATTCAAATTCAACTGACAGCGTAATGATTAAGATCCACCTGGTGTTTTTGGAAGCGAATATTTTTTGTATTTCTTTTTTTGGTTTCGGAGATAACTTTTGTAAACAAACAGATAGATCTTGAGTTTTTTAGAGTTGACTTCTGACAGTTTTTTGTTTATATGGGAGCAAAGAAGGCATATGTTAAGTGGTTTTAAGTTGGTTGGTTAAGGATTAAGTAAAATTACAAAATTTGTTTAGATAAAGCGTTTGTTGTAAACATAAAGCAACAATTATTTAATGATACTAGCAGGTAAAAAAAACCTTTTTTTTATAGTAGCGCGGTATATTGTCTCCCTCTGCCTGATGGTAAGCAAAAGAGGAGCCCTGATTGCCATGACAACGGATTCGGTACCGAGTATCCTATCCTATAAGTCACATAATTAATTTATCGTCAACTAGCGGCCGCTTGCGACTTCGTCCGCGTAGATTTCAGATCCCTTTTTTCGCAATAACAGGTAGCCTATGTCCTTTCCAGGGTCTAAAGATTGTCAGTGCCAAATTCATCAAATTAGTTAAAAGGTTTAAGCGGGAAAGCGTAACATACAGACAGACAGAGTCACTTTAGCATTTTTAGTAGGGATAAATACTTTTCGTGGATGCAAACAAAAAATTATGATCAAAAACTCACGCACACGAGAATAACTTATACAAAAATAACAATGTCTGTCCATATGTCAATTCAAATAGCCCAGAATAATCTATTGTCGTCCAATCAAAGTATTTTATTGATAGATGTTACGAAGGACATTTTTTATTTACCATCATACATTTATTATAGGGGCGTTATAAATGATTGTAGTTTAACTGTTTGTCACGCCTTTTGTAAGATTGACGATTAAAAGGACATTGCCTAGAATTGGCGTTTCTTTTTTTTCAATGTATTTCTTTAGGTCAATACAAACGATGTTTGCTAAGGCAGTAGGGAGTTGGTGTGTGTTTCATTTTATACAATGATCACAACCCTCAGTAATGAGGAATACGATTTCTATGATACTGTAAAAGTTTTTGGCTGTCTCACTCTGAAATCACGTTTGAAATTACTTCAAGAATATTGATTGCCTAGTTCGATCGATGGACGCGGGTAAAAAAATACGCAACTTCCCATAGAAAAAATTATGGACCGACGAAATTCACTCAGTTCGGACTGAGTTTACAGCTATATTGCCATAGCAAATATTGTTTGCAATGCCCTCAAAAACATGTCATGTTTGGTTGGTGCACGCGAGAAAAAAAAGTAGCCACCTCCCCTACAAAAATCGGCATTGTCTTTTTCTTTAAAGATCCTTCAAGAACATCACAGAAAATGTGCATAATCGAAAATTATTGACTCAAAGTCAAAAAAGTTAAAAATAACAGTATTCATTTTAAAAGATTTTCAAACATGAAATTAATTTGCACTTCAATAATTTGTAGAACATAATTGATTTGCGACTATTAAGCTTACTTGAAGCTTGTACTATGTATATGGATAGACATTCAGAAAAATACTTCTTACAAACATTGTTGACTTGAGTGCAAATGCCGATGTTCATGACCTTTGTGGTTACCGGGATTCGAACCGGCGACCCTCCGTTTTGTGGTCTGACCACAAAACGATCGGTCGTGTGTTTTCTCTTTATGAGTAAATGCATCGAAAGCCAGGGGTATGGAAGTTCTTGCGGGCCGGTCGGTATGGCGATGCCAGCGGATAGGACACCACTTTGGTACCGCATCCGTTGCCATGGCAACCAGGGCTCCTCTTTGCTCACCATCAGGCAGAGCGTAGTCAATATACCGAGCCAATGTACAAGAAAATCTTTGCTCCACACAAAGTCCAAAATAAAAAAAGCAACTGTCACTTGGACGTGTGCAAGCGCGCGAAATTCCGCACCGTTGACGTTTAACCGAAAACGCCGCGACGCGACCTGGTGACCTTTTCCTTTTTTTAAGCGTCGCAAGCGGAAAAGTCTTGCTCAAGACCACTTGAGTAGGGCTGTGGTGGTTTCGTATCGATATTTCTTTTTAATACTCGATTTTTTAATCGCGGTTGTCTTTCGTACGATGAAAGGAAATAATGGTGAGAGATTTTGCTTTTTCTTATGTGATATTAGAATACTATGATGGATGACTCATAATTATAAATTAACATAACAATAATTATTTTGTATTTTATTATTGTTATGCCATCACATGTCTCTGTCTGCAGAAAGTGGACAGACGCGTTTTTACTTGCAAATCTTTAGAGAATTTACTCATTTGACGATAAGTATTTCTACACTAATATTATAATGAGGAAAGATTTGTATCTTTGTATGTAACGAATAAACTCAAAAACTACTGGATCAATTTCATAAATTCTTTCACCATTGGAAAGCTACATTCACCCTGTGTATCATAGGCTATATTTTATCCCGGTACGGAAAGAAGTTATCTCGCTGGTGAAACCGCGTGACACTAGTTACTTTTAGTAAATATAGATAAATATAATCGGTCATCACACAAACAATTGTGTTTTTAATCCTTACCTATTTCCTGAACCCTCACACCAAACCGATCGTTCAAAACCCAGCATTAAAACCTCTATTCTATCATTAAACTTGTCACCTGTCCGAAAACGATTTAACAAAAAGGAAATCGCCATACTGTCGTAATGTAAACGTTGTTAAAATTCAAACGCTTTAGAAGGGTCTGTGAGGTCAAGCGATCACATTGGGAGGGACAGAAAGCACCGGTGATTGTGAAACTTTTGAAATGACAGCCGTGCGAGGGACGATCCTTCTTCTTTTGTAATTACTGTTCTAAAACAGTAGATTTTTAAAAGTCCTTCCTTTAAATACTGTTGTAAAATAAATGTTTATTGATTTATTAAAAGAATCTTCAAGATTTTTATAAGCGACTAGCTGCCGACCCCGCGACTTGACCGCGTGGATTTTAGTGTTTGTCCACAATATCTCTATAATAATCCTCTATTTTATTCCCTTAAGTGTGGAATTTATCAAAATGCTTTCTAAGCAGATGCGTATCATTAGCTTTATTCATGCAAAGTCTCTGCCCAATCGGTTCAAAATTAACAAAGTTTCATACAATATTGGATGAAACTATTAATTTTGAACCGATAACCGAAAAATAATTGGCTTTGGGCAAATTCACGCCTTTCTTATTTTTTCGATATCGACACCTTCACATCCCTATCGTTTCACCTGTATAATTTGAAGGGTCCTCCACTGCAGCGCCCTACGACCCCTTTACACGGTGTCACTTAATTCTTTTTGTGTAGCTTGTGCTCAGTTACAGCTAGTGTTGTAACGATATCGATATTTTTTATACATGTGCAAATAAATTAAAAAAATATTTTGGAACCTAATGAACAAGGAAAGTTTTAGGGCTTAATTCCCTTATTGGTTGGGAACTTAAGGCCAAAATTGTATGTATGCCGATGTTCAAACTAATGGCAAATTTTTCAACAAATTAGTTTTGTTTAAAATGAGTTTTTTATTATTATTTAATCGTTGTTGGATGTATGATTTAAGTACCGGGCCGTGGGTCGAGAACGAGGTCCTGTGTTCGATTCCCGGGTCGGGCAAATTTGTTTCGCTCTCACGGAATGCAGCCAGTTTGTGATCACCAATCCATATTTGGCAAGCTTGGTGATTAAGCCAAAATCAATCCTTGCACTGAATACATGATTTCATAGAAGCTTTTGCCATGTAGAGGGAAATTAACAGGCTGATAATTTACTTTATTATCGTTAAAATACAAAACGTTTTTACTTTCACATTAAAATACCGTTATTATAACGTTACTGCGAAACGCTAAGCATTACTGGTATATCCGTTTCGATATTAACTTTCAAATTATCGCTAAACGCACACGTGGGTGCCTACTTAAGCTTCTATACAGGGTTGTACAAATGTAAATAGTACACTAATATAATAAAGCTGAAGAGTTTGTTTGTATGTTTAAACGCGCTAATCTTGACAACTACTGGTTTGAATTTAAAAAAATATTTTTGTTTTGAATAGGCAATTTGTCGAGGAACGCTTTAAGCTGTAATATTATCTTCACTACATAGTATAAAACAAAGTCGCTTTTTCTGTCATGTTGTATGTTGTATGTCCCTATGAACGCTTAAATCTTTAAAACTACTTACGCAACGGATTTTGATGCGGTTTTTTTTAATAGATAGAGTAACTCATGAGGAAGGTTTTAATGTATAATATCATCCATTAAATAGTGGACAAGTACCACGGGCGAAGCCGGGGCGGGCCGCTAGTTACTAATATAATAAAGCTGAAGAGTTTGTTTGTTCGTTTGAACGCACTAATCTGAAATCTCAGAAACTGATTGTCCGATTTGAAAAAATATTTTTGTGTTGAATAGATTTAGGCTGTCTGGTTCCCCTCTATGGGTTACGAAGGTCTGATGGCAGTCGCTTCACTGTAATAACCAGACTTGCCAAATCCTGGATCATGGTCAAAGCGGACCCCGTATAGAAACGGGATAAACGCTAGGAAGAAGAAGAAGAGATTTAGGCTGAAGTACATTATATTCCCCACTAATCCTGGATCATGGTCAAAGCGGACCCCGCACAGAAACGGGATAAACGCTAGGGGGATGAGTCACATAATTTTTTTAAATCTATGAACAATAACTAATAGTTTTGACGAGCCGTTTGGTGTAATGGTCGAGAAGTCGGCTATTCCAAAGGTCGCGGGTTCGATCCCCGCACGGTACAAACATTTGTGTGCATGAACATGTCTGTTTGTATCGGTCTGGGTGTTTCTAAAGTATATTATGTATGTATTTACAAAAAAGAAAGTTTATAAGTAATGTTTATATCCGTTGTGTGGCACCCATAGTAAAAGCTAATGCTTAGGTTGGTACTAGATGGCGCTGTGTGAAATTGTGAATATTGTCCAGAGATATTTATTTACTAGCGGCCGCCCGCGACTCCGTCCGCGTGGATTTCGATTTTCAATAGCCTTAAAGCCTTCCTCGCCAAATGGACTATCCAACACAAAAATAATAATTTATCAAATCGGTACAGTAGTTCCCGAGATTAGTGCGTTCAAACAAACAAACAAACTCTTCAGCTTTATATATTAGTATAGATTTATTAGTTAAAGAGAAATCAGGTTAAGTTTAACCCAACCCTGCAGTGAACGCAAAGGCGTTTATTCGTGAAAGGCTGCGAAAGACGATATTTTTATAACTCTTTTATAGGCAAGATGGAGACTTAATAAATGCACGTTTATTGCAGGCACCGTATAGCTATTCACAGCTCAGCGGCTTGAAGAGAGATAAAATTTTGTCTCGGGTATTTGGTTCGATTCCCGGGTCGGGCAAATAAGTGTTTTAAATTTCTTTGGACTAACACACCAACAGCCCCAAACTAAGCTCGAAGCTTGTACTATAGAAGCTTGGGAACGGATAAGCATACTTAAATCATTTTATAAACATCCATGACTAGACTACAAATACCGATGTTCATCACACAAACATTTGCCCCTAACGGGATTCGAACCCGCGACACTCGGTTTTGTAGTCAAGTTCTCTGACCACTAGACCAACGGGCCCGTTAAACATAACCCGGATTTGTGATCACCAATCCGCATTTGGCAAGCGTGGTGATTCAGACAAAATCCGTCTTTGTAATGATAACATGATTTGATGAAGGCCTTTGCCCTGCAGATACCTTTAAAGTTTACATGTAATTTCATGATTGTATGTACATACTATATTGTACAAAAACGTAAGTGCGAGTTTGTTCGATCACTTAAGTACGGTTCGATCATTTAAGGATTTAAGTGGTAAATTAGCAATTAAAAAAATAAAAAAAGTTGTTTCTGAAATCCATCGTATATAATGTAAATGTACTTTTTGCGTTCATATTTCAACAAGGTTCTTAAAATTACATAATATCAATAAATATACCCAAGAAAAAACCTTTCATTTCATGCAAAAGAAACACGTTTTTTTAATTTACTGGACATAAAAAACACCTTAAGTAATCCGTTTATCACACATTTAAAAAGTAATTTTAATAAAAACAACTTTTAACTTATCGCGTTCATAAAAAAAGTCACAGTAAAAGGTCAACCGTATAAGTTATTATAAGTTATTTTAAGTTTGTCAGTGATATAATTGATATCGGTAATATGTGAAAGTCTTAAATGTCATATGGAAATGTCAGTGGTATACATTGATATACAAAAACCCAAAATTCCTTCGCAATCCGGTATTTGACTGACAGGTCAAATCACCTACTTTTATTAAATGTCAAAAACGTAACCTTGTAGGAAAAACTGTATGAAATACTGAATTGTGACGTCACAATTTTGTAAATTGTCAAATCATTACTCTTTTAGTTTCAATAATTAGATGTAATAATTTGTTAAAAGCTCAACTGTAAATGTGGGAGAAATAAAAGAGCTTAAATTTTCATTTTATCTTTAATGCTCGAATATCATAATTTATTTTGAATGCTGTCAAATACACAATCAGCGTCTCAAAAACGTCCCCAAAAAATAAGTGCAGAATGCCCTTGCGTCACCCGCGTCTTCAAACAGTCTTGCGTCACCCGCGTCATCGCAATTTTGAACACTACCTTGTGAAAACAATATTAACCAATCTTATGGTTTAGCTTATGGTTTAATTTGCAAATAATAATGTTCATAGTTTGACACATAGATTTGCCTGTTGCTTTTGTTCCAGACTGTGCATCTTGGGTTTTTGTATATCAATGGTGGTATAACAACTTTTCCCGACCAGGGAATCGAATACGGTACATCAAAGTCACTCACTTTTCCTTGATAAAAAATCCTAAGCCCTTTCAAGATCCTCTTTAAGCTCAGTACAGATTAAAATGTCCTCGAGTTTCTTCTCCCGTATCAAGAGGCATCCATTGTGTCAAAATCACTTGTCTTTACATATAGATTTAATAATACATGCCCCGACACCTGAATTCGTGGCATTAGTTTGATTCACGAGACGTACCCGGTAACTCTTTCTCACTCCGATAGGAAGCGACGGTCGCTTCTAATTTAAGTGCCAATTTCAAAGCGAGTCGAAGTATGGCGAAGGCATATCAAACGCATAAAATCTATAGTCACAACAGAACGTCAGATGAAACACTTAAGACTTTGTAACTCTTATGTCGAGGGCATAAGAGCTATTATTGAACTGTAAGTGTTTACCTTGACGCAAGACTGTACCTTTGTTCAGGTGAAATCCTTTGTGTCCTTCCTTCTTATACGAGGACTAGCGGCTGCCCGCGATTTCGTCCGCGTGCCCTATTTTATACTGACGAGCCGTTTGGTGTAATGTGCGAGAAGTCGGCTACTACACCAAAGGTCGCGGGTTCGATCCCCGCACGGTACAAATATTTGTGTGCATGAACATGTCTGTTTGTATCGGTCTGGGTGTTTCTATGTATAATATGTATGTATTTATAAAAAAATAAGTATTTATGTAATTTTTATCCGTTGTCTGGCACCCATAGCACAAGCTGTAAATAATGTCCAGAGATATTTATTTATTTTATACCCTCTTTCTTAAGGGATACTTACTTAATAGTACTTTATGCATGTAAAGTATCAGACCGATCGTTTGAAAATTGACAAAGTTTGATACAAACTTTCATCCCTTATTTTATCCCCTTGGGGTTTTAACTGATCAAATTCCTTTCTAAGCGGATGCCTACGTCGTAATATCTACCTGCATGCTAAATTTTATCACGACCAGTCAGTTCTTCTTCTTCCTAGCGTTTATCCCGTTTCTATACGGGGTCCGCTTTGACCATGATCCAGGTCATTTGGCAAGTCTGGTTATTACAGTGAAGCGACTGCCATCAGACCTTCGTAACCCATAGAGGGGAGCCAGACAGATTGGATCATGGTTACACATTCAGATCTAACTGAACTAAATTCAGAAATCACTGAATGTGCAGGTTTCCTCACGGTGATTTCCCTCACCGCCGAGCTAATGGCACAAATCCACACATTAAGTTGTGTACGGTTGCCTAAGAAGTGTTTAGGTTTCCTCACGATGTTTTCTTTCACCGTAAAAAACACTTTTTGATATTTTATTATGTAGGACTTATTATAATATTTATGAATATTTTAGTAACAAAATTAATACAATGCAACAGATGTAATTTAATGTAATAAATTCAAATCTAAAATATTGTTTGCCCTGATTTTGGGCAAGTTATAGTGAACATTGTTATAACGCTTACCATCTGCTATGTACTAGACCTATAACTAATAACAATAAATGATATTGATTTGATTGGATTTCACTATCAAACATAGCATACCTATCCAGGAATCTATACAAGACATAACAAGGAACGATGACGTCACAGACGCGTTTCGACCGTTATAAGTAATGTCTCGTTTAACAACGAATCGTTACGAGGGTAGGGATGGGACCAGTCAATTTAGAAACATCGATATCGATAAGTAATAATATTACGCCTCCCGCTCGTTTGTCCTTCTCTAACATAAAAAAGAGAGGTAGAGCTTAGTGGAACTTCTACTCGAATGTGCCGCTCGTCTGGGGATGTAACTCCACCTTACAGAAGACCACAGTGAAGTATCACTTCGTCACTGTTGTGAATGTTTCTGCTGGGGAGTAAGGTAGCCAGAGCTCAGTTGGGGAGGGTATGGGGTCTTAAGGCCGGCAACGCATCTGCGATACCTCTGGTGTCGCGGATGTCTGCTTGATTGTGATTGCTTACCACCAGGCGACTCGTTTGCCATAAAAAAGGCATTAAACGCATAGCGAAAGTCTAAAATATTACACTACATACATAGATTTAATTCGTTCGATATGCCCTGGCCATAGTTCGACCCGCTCTGAAACAGGCCCCGTAAAATGAAGCGACTGTCGCATCACATCATGTAGTAAGTAACCATAGTAAACGACGTACGTCATTATTTATTTATTTAAACTTTATTGCACGAAATAAAATTTGTACAAAAGGCGGTCTTAAAGCCTCATGGCATTCTATTAGTCAACCTCAGGGCAAAACAGTGAATAGTAGGTAGGTAGTGCTATGAGGTAGGTATTTTTTCTGGTTGGACGATTTAAATGCCTTGTACTGTAACTGAAACATCGATAAATTCTTCAATCCAACCCCATCTCTACACAGTAAAGTTGTTATGTCTCGTAAACATTTTATAAGTCATAGGATGCACGCATATGTCCCCCCCCCCCCCCTTTACGACCCAGATACATAGATTTCAATCGTTAGATGCCCCGACGACAAAAAACTGTGCTATGATTTTGTTTTGACATGACGTACGTTTCATACTGTCATTGAGGTAAGAAGCGACTGTCGCTTCAAAGTTTAGTGCCGATTTTAGGGCAGGCGTGGTATGGGGAGGGCATTAGATTCGAGTTGCGATTTTGAACGCACGCTACTTATCTATAAGGCTGGAGGCTTGTAATAAAAATTTGCAAAGTAAGTTAGGTATGTTTATTTATATTATATGTACTAGCGGCCGCCCGCGACTTTGTTCGCGATTTCAGATCCGTTTTTTCGCAATAAAAGGCCCGTTTTCCAGGGTCCAAATATTGTCTGCGCTAAATTTCATAAAAATCGGTTGAGAGGTTTAAGTGAGAAAGCGTAACAGACAGACAGACAGAGACACTTTTGCATTCATAATTATATGTATAGTAGGGATTGTATGTATGTAAATAAATTGCACGAAATCTTGACTGTGATCAATTTATCGGCCAAGAAATAAATTCTTTAGGCTACCACACCAATTGCCTCGCCCCAAACTAAGCTGGAAGCTTGTACTATTGATCCATGGAACCCATGACTCGAGTTAAAATGCCGATGTTCATCACACAAACATTTACCCTCCACCTAACAGAAGACAGTGAAATAGCACTTCGTAACTATTGTGCTATGTTTCTGCTGGTGAATAAGGTCGCCAGAGCTTAGTTGGGGAGGGTATGAGGTCTCAAAGGCAGGCAACGCATCTGCGACCCTTGTGCGGTTGTCGAAGTCCATGGGCAGCGGTGTTCACTTAAAATATACTTTTGTGTTGGAGGGTTTTTGTCCATTCGTCAAGGAACGCTTAAAGTTTTAATATAACATTATGTGTGCTGAAACTGAAAACCACGCGGACGGAGTCGCGGGCTTCCACTAGTTATTACAAAATCCTAAAGTATCAACGTTCAAGACATTTTAACTTTAAAGTAAAATATTATGACATTTAGTTTCTAGCTGTCCTAAAGGCTAACCCTAATCCCTTTGAAGACTACAAAGCCTTTGTCGGGTTTTGTACCCTTAAGCGTTTTAGGGTTAAAGATTACCTAAAGCTGTGGTTACCGAGTGGTTGTATACGTGAGTTCGTTGGTTCGAATCTTGGACCAACACACTTTGAATACAAACTTTGTGATTACAAATTCGCATTTTGGCAATGGTGATGATTAAGCTTAACACTGATTCTTCATTGACATGATTTTGACGGTAAAAATATGTTTCGTACTAGCGGCCGCCAGCGACTCCTGGCGAACTGGATTTCGATTTCCTTCCTCGTCAAATTAGACTATCCAATACAAAAATATATTTTTCAAATCAAACCCGTAGATCCTGAGATTAGCGCGTTCAAACAAACAAACAAACTCTTAAGCTTTATAGATTAGTATAGATATAGATTTGGCTAAGATTGGCTAAAAGTTTTTTTTTATGTTATATGGAAGCAAACAAACTGATGGTATGAGCGTCACCTGATGGTAAGTGATCACTGTTGCCCATGAATATCAACAACCATACAAGGCTCACAGATGCGTTGCCTGCTTTTAAGACCCTATACCCTCCCCAACTGAGCTCTGGCGATCTTACCAACAGAAACATAGCACAACAGTTACGAAGTGCTACTCCACTGTGGTCTTCTGTAAGGTGGAGGTACTTCTCCAGAAGAGAGGCTCATTTGAGTGGAAGTTCCTCTTAGCTCTCTAGAAATATCCAAAATTCATCACACAATTTCATACCAGGATTCGAACCTACTACCTAACTATTATTATCTCTACTCCATTACCAAGCTAAATACATTTCCATATGTTATTAACCTCTAACCTGACAATTTCAACATTTCAACGTTGAAATTCGAACGATATCAGATTAATCCATTCTACGCTACATTTAGGAGCAGGTAGTATCTGTTACTAGTAGCAGATATTGGTATCTGTTACTGAAATAGCAGGAACGCGTATCAGGATCCCGTGACTGCGCTCCAGGCGAATTGAGGTAATTATGCGGTGTGTAGAGGCACCTTGGTTTTAGATAGAGTGAGGATAAAATGGAATCGTTTGACTGGCATCGTATTTACATAAAAGAAGGAAGAAATATTTGCGTTTTAAAGTTACATAAGAATACAGTGAAGCAGCACTTCGTAACTGTTGTGTGTGTTGAAAAGTTAGGTTTACATAGCTCAGCCGTTATGGGGTTTTAGAGTATGTAGCAACAAATGTAGTAGGTATGGCAACGCAACTGTTAATCTATTATATCTATTATATGAAGCTGAAGAGTTTGTTTGTTTGTTTGAACGCGCTAATCTCAGGAACTACAGGTCCGATTTCAAAAAATATGTGTTGGATAGTCCGTTTGACGAGGAAGGCTTTAGGCTATTGGAAATCAAAATCCACACGTACGGAGTCGCGGGCGTCCGCTAGTACAAGAAGAAATATAGACAATATTTGACTTCCCATAAGACCACGGTGAAGAAACACTTCATAATTTTTGTCCTGTGTTGGTGAGTAATGTCTCCAGATTACAGCCGTTGTGGGGTCTAAAGAGGCAGGTAGACAACGCAACTGCGACATAAAGGCGTAGTTTAGACATTTCAAGTTTCAGGTGGGAGGCCTACGTCACACCAGACAGTTAATGTTTATACATAGTTATGCAGACGGATCGGTGAACGCAGTATGGTGAACGATAAAACACAGGGGAACGCTGCTGCCCATCCCCTATAATATCCCTTAGTCGCTTCTTACGACACCCACGGGAAGAAATTGGCAAGATATAAATAAATAAATAAATGTTTTACAACATCACACACATTGATCTGACTCCGTGTAAAGTAGCTTAAGCACCTGTGTTACAGACATCAGAATCAACAGCGGTATTACAAATATACTTAAATAGATGCATATAACACCCAGACCAGTACAAACAGACATGTTCATGCACACAAATCCTTGTCCTGTGCGGGAATCGAACCCGCGACCTCCTGTATAATAGGCAACATCTAAAGTTCTATTTTAGGCCAGGACTATACGGCACATGGTCACCCTATTCTGTAAGATTTCCAACGCTAGAGTGCGGTTAGTTGAAATAATAGCATTCAGGACAGTTTTATACTTCTGTACGTCTTTTTATAGTAAAAGAGCTGAAAAGAGCTATCCGGAGTTTTTAAAATAAATTTATTTTTTTATGCTAACTCAGGATGACCTAACTTCACCTGATGGTAAGTGGATGCAAGGTCCAAATATAAGGTTGACTGGCTTCATAGAACCCAGTACCCAGTCACCCTCACCTTGAAAGCCTGCAAAGATGCCGCACTCCCCGCCTAGAAAGTCCAGGATTACAGGAGGAAGGGACTACGAGTCGAAGGGCATTCCAAGACCTGATTCTACATCAAACAAGGAACCTTTACACATACATTATGAAGAAAAAAGGTACTTTGCTTGTTTCCTTACATTATGTAATAGAAAAATCCATAGATTTAAATTGTTATTGGCACTACTATGGCACTGCCAGACAGTGGTCCTTATATTTTATTAGTACAAATAAAAAAAAGATTAGTAGTAGTATAATAAAATAATGACTTTAAAGTATTTCAATGATCTCAGCCATCTCCGCTAAATTCCACTGCTATAAAACTGCAAGTCACATGCATTCCAAATCCCAACTAATATTATAAATGCGAAAGTAACTCTGTCTGTCTGTCTGTTACGCTTTCCCGCTTAAACCTCGCAACCGATTTTGATGAAATTTGGTACAGACAATCTTTAGACCCTGAGACAGAACATAGGCTACTTTTTATTTCGAAAAAAAGAAATCCACGCGTACGGAGTCGCGGGCGGCCGCTAGTTCAAATATAATAAACTAATTTCGGCACAGATTAAAAAATATATACCGAACAGAAAAAAGAGGTTTGGTTTGGAACAGAAGAAAAAAACTCATGTTTTCGCTCCATTTGGGCTGTTGCGATGACTTGGCGTTTGGCGAGAATCGAACAACAAAAACTACAGCGGTTGCCCTAATCGTGGTACAACCACAGGCCTGTGAGGGTCAGTGAGGCCTTACATGCTACTAAATCACTACGATGTAGGTAGAATAAACAAAATCGCTTTCCTCTGTCTGTCCCTATGTATGCTTAAATCTTTTAAAATTACACTACCGATTTTCATACGTTTTTTTATATACATACATACATACATACTTCTACTTTAGTGTACTTTGGTAATAGCATTACACCCGTGCGAAGCCGAGTTGGATCGCTACTTATACTCTTACTAGCGGCCGCCCGCGACTCCGTCCGCGTGGAGATCTTTTTTTCGAAATAAAAAGTAGCCTATGTTCTGTCTCAGGGTCTAAAGATTGTCTGTACCAAATTTCATCAAAATCGGTTGCGAGGTTTAAGCGGGAAAGCGTAACAGACAGACAGACAGACAGACAGACAGACAGACAGACAGAGTTACTTTCGCATTTATAATATTAGTTGGGATTACTGAGGGTCGTGATCATTGTATAAAATGAAACACACAACAACTCTCTTGGCAATTTTCATGGAGTGGTTTTCCATTGCCTTCTCCATTTCACGCACTAACTCGTAGTGTGTAGTGTAGGTTTCATCACGATGTTTTCCTTCACCGTACAGCTGGTATGTTTTTTTTGATAATGCAGAGGTGCGTGTCGTGACCGGATTTGAACTGCCGACCTCACGCAGGTGAAGCGGCGCTTTTACCACTAGGCTACCTAGCTGCTTGCAGTGAGACCTTACGTGCTACTGAATCACTAGATACCTAGTATAAAACGCAGTCTCTTTCTTCTTTCTGTCCCTAATTCCCTATGTATGATGAAATCTTGAAAACTACGCAACCGATTTTCATGGGAATTTTTATCGGATAGAGTGATTCAAGGGAGTTTTATGTGTTTAATACATACTTCCTCTTTAATGTACTTTGGTAATAGCATTATACCCGTGTGAAGCCGAGGTGGATCGCTAGTTATACTCGTACTAGCGGCTGCCGGCGACTCCGTCCGCGTGGATTGCCAATAGCCTAAAGCCTTCTTCGCGAAATGGACTATCTAACACAAAAATCTTTTTTCAAATCGGTCCAGTAGTGTCTGAGGTTAGCGCGTTCAAACAAAAAAAGAAACATACAAACAAACTCTTCAGCTTTATATATTAGTATAAGTACTAGCGGCCGCCCGCGACTCCGTCCGCGTGGATTTCGATTTCCAATATCCTATGTGTTCTTCTGATGTATAAGCTATATTGTGGTAAAGTTTCATTCAAATCCATTCAGTAGTTTTTACGTGAAAGAGTAACAAACATCCATACATCCACACATCCATACATCTATACATCCATACTTACAAACTTTCGCCTTTATAATAGTAGTAGGATAGATTTCGTATGGAGTTTCTTCACTGTCCACACACGACCTGTGGCACAACTAGTGAATAGTCATGCGGTGTGAATTACCATCTTTTTGCCGCGAAATTCAATTACATTTAGCCTTTCTAGGGGCGTAATTGCTATGTTATATATTTTATATTAAAACAGGATTGATTTTGGCAAGCGTCGTGCTGAGAATAATTGTTCTATAACATTACCTTACCCTTGAATGGTTGAGGGAAATGAAATGGTGGCTGAATGATATTTGTAAAGCTTATTTACGTAACTATTTTTTTTACAATCGTGTTGTCTAATTTAGAAGTGTGTAGTAAAGTATCAGCTAATTAATGGCTCATCATTTGAAATCATATTTTGGCTAAATCACCACGATTGCCAAATACGGTTTGGTGATCACAAACCCGGACTGTGTCCAGACGAGTCAACACAAATTTTGCCCGACCCAGTAATTGAACCCGGAACCTCGAAACCACGGCCCGGTTCTTGAGAGTTTGTTTGGACGTTTGACCGTGAATCACGCTGCAAATATTGAAAGGATTTTGATGAAATTTGGTATACACCATACAGACAGGGTATGGGCTGACTTAAGTGATATGATAGGTACTTTTTATTCCGATTAAATGCTCCCATGATTGAAATACATAGTACCTAATTCTAGTCTTGCAAAAAAAAGTGTCGGAATAATTCCCATGGAATAAATCAGAAATCTTGATAATTCTAGTGTTGCAATAAAAAAGTCAGTATAATTTAAAAACAAAACGAAAATCAGGTTCCAAGCAAAAAATTTTTTTTATAACCCAACTTTAAAACCTCTTATTTTCAAAGTCGGTTAAAAAGCATAAAATGAATGCATACGACTACATGTGCAATCTCAGCACCCATGTTTTATTTCGAGGTTAAAATACGACGCATTGTTATACCGAATGAGTTCTGCGAGATCGTAAACATTTCAAATGAGTGCATACAACGCACCAGTGCAGAGGTAGAGATTAGTGGAACTTCCACTCGAACGAGCCGCTCGTCTGGGGAACTACCTCCACCTTACAGAAGACCGCAGTGAAGTAGCACTTCGTAACTGTTGTGCTATGTTTCTGCTGGTGAGTAAGGTCGCCAGAGCTAAAAAACAAAATCAAAATATACCTACCTACTTCATTTATGTAGGCTTCAGTGCATCACTTATAAATCGTCTATGATATCACAATATAATGAATCTACCACCACTACCACTCTATGAGGAGGGTATGAGGTCTTAAAGGCAGGCAACGCATCTGCGACCCTTGTCCGGTTGTTGATGTCCATGGGCAGCGGTGATCACTTACCATCAGGTGACCCGCTTGTTCGTTTGCCTCCCTATCACATAAAAAAATACAAAATGACTTTTGAACTTTACATCCATGTAAAAGCGGTTTCGCAAAGGCGTGTAACCGGAAATTCGCCGCGGCTGCGTTCTGTTCCACGGCTTTTCGTGCGCTGCGCCGACGTGACGAATGTTTCTCGCGATTCGGAACAATGCTCCGTGAAAAGGAACGCATAAAATTAAGTAGGTAGGGGTCAATCGCTTCCCATGTCCAGTTTGTAATTTTCACGAAATGACATGGTTGAAATTATATCTCTTAAAAACAAAAGTTGGTAAGTATGGTTTGAAATTATGTACTTAATTACCTAAGAAATGTCTGATCCGTGGTCTCGCGGACCTGGGTTCGATTCCAGGGTCGGGCAAAATTTGTGTCGGTTGAACACAATCTGGGTTTGTGAGCACCAACCAGCATTTCAAAGCTTGGTGATTAAGTCAAGACACTTCTTTGTAACAAAAATAATTCCAAATGTTGCCGAAAATAAGGCAGATACTTTAAAATATTATATTATAATCAAAGAAACTGCGTTACATTCTCTTATGTATGTTACTTAATATATTTTAATTTTTTTCACTTTAACACAAAAAGCTAGCAAAAACATAGGTTAATTAACTTACAGTTTACTAAATCAGAATTTAAATGACATATATTTATAAAACATATTTCTTCCTTTGTTGCTAGGTTTTTAATTCCAGCTTAATTATACTTAAATCATATAATTAACCTTTATTACGAATGAGGACTTAATTTTCTAGCGACATTTTCTTTTGACATTACAAAGCATTTTCTTACGTCATTCAATTACGAAATGTTTTTCTAATTATGACGTCATAAAGGTTATTACTTTTTGAATTACTGTTTTAGGCTCGTCATTATATACAGCCTGTTCACCTTAGTATAATTTTATGGTAAAACTAGTGATCACCCGAGACTTCGTCCGCGTGGTTTTCGGTTTCATACAAACGTTTATCAACTATTTAATGCAGTTAGGGATGGAATTCATGCAAAATCTTTCTTAGAGAATACCTACTTACATATATCATATTAGCATTATCCATGCAAAGTCTTACCCCGATCGGATTAAAATTTACGAAGTCTTAAAGTCTTAAAATATCAATTGATCAAAATCCTTTCTTAGCATAATATGCCAACGCCAAAAAAAACTTTTATTTTCCATTCCTTTCTTCTCAAATCACCAAAACTATAATAGTCCAGGAATTTTAGATTTTATCTGCGGAATAATTCCTAGTGAGCTGAGTTTTTGTATACACCTTTATTATGATATTGTAATGATGATGTGAAAAATCGACATTGATATCGTGCCGGCTAAAAAAGTTATAGGGGTCCAAACGTCACGAAAATCAGTTTTTCGCAAATATCTCGCGATCTATTGCTCAGAGGTCAATAATGTTTTCATAAAAGTTGTTTGTCGTAAAATTGTCTACAAAAAAGGTCTCTTGCATTTTTCTGTAGAATTAACCGTTTTTGAAATAGAGACAAGAACGCACTCACATATGGTATTGTATACCGTACGGCGCATACCAAGGCATAAACCCTATTGTTTTTTTTTTTCCCTTTTTTGTTTGTGTGTTTTTTGTAAGTATGATGATCTACATATAGAAATATAAAGGACTTGTAATACTAGTACAGTCAGGAAAATAGGAATATCAACTATAAAAAACTAAGTGGCAATTTTTTTTGTCACTTGATAACTCAAGAACGGGCTCATCGATCCAAAACAAATTTTCAGGGTTTGTACAGACTATTTAGTAGATGTTTTATGTGAAGTTTGAACGAAATCGGTCGCTTCACTTTATACGTAGCGAAGCACGTACCGGGCCGCTAGTAATGATATAGATATGCAATGTGAATTTTAGCAATTTTGATCCACGATCTGCGAAAAAAATTCTAGTGGGCTGAATCTTTGTATACGCCTTTATTATGATATTGTGATAAAGATGTGAAAAATCGACATTGATATCGTGCCGGCTAAAAAAGTTATAGGGGTCCAAACGTCACTGGACATAGCATATCTATATCATTACTAGCGGCCCGGTACGTGCTTCGCTACGTATAAAGTGAACGACCGATTTTGTTCAAACTTCACATAAAACATCTACTAAATAGTCTGTACAAACCCTGAAAATTTGTTTTGGATCGATGAGCCCGTTCTTGAGTTATAAAGTGACAAAAAAAATTGCCACTTAGTTTTTAGGGTTCCGTAGCTAAAATGGCAAAAAAACGGAACCCTTATAAATTCGTCATGTCTGTCTGTCTGTCTGTCTGTCTGTCTGTCCGCCAGTCTGTCACAGCCACTTTTTTCCGAAACTATAAGTACTATCCTATTGAAACTTAGTGAGTGGATGTATTCTGTGAACCGCAACAAGGTTTTTATACGAAAATAGAAAAAAAAAATAAAAAAATGGGGGGTCCCCATAGTTAGAACTGAAACTGAAAATATTTTTTTTCATTGAACATATACGTGTGGGGTATCTATGGATAGGTCTTTAAAAATTATATTGAGGTTACTAAGCTCATTTTTTTCTTAAGTGAATACTTTGCGTGACAGACTCTTCCAAAGTGGAAAAAAGTGTGTCCCCCCCCCCTCTAACTTCTAAAGTAAGAGGATGATAAATCTGAAATAAATATATAATGTACATAACCATAAAAACTACCAACGAAAATTGGTTCGAACGAAATCTATTCAGTACTTTTTTTTAATACGTCAAAAATAGAATTTGTACGGAACCCTCAGTGCGGGAGTCCGACTCGCACTTGGCCAATTTTTTTTATACTTGATATTCCTATTTTCCTGACTGTACTAGTATTACAAGTCCTTTATATTTCTATATGTAGATCATCATACTAACAAAAAACACACAAACAAAAAAGGGAAAAAAACAAACAATAGGGTTTATGCCTTGGTATGTGCCGTACGGTATACAATACCATATGTGAGTGCGTTCTAGTCTCTATTTCAAAAACGGTTAATTCTACAAAAAAATGCAAGAGACCTTTTTTGTAGACAATTTTACGACAAACAACGTTTATAAAACCATTATTGACCTCTGAGCAATAGATCGCGAGATATTTGCGAAAAACTGATTTTCGTGACATTTGGACCCCTATAACTTTTTTAGCCGGCACGATATCAATGTCGATTTTTCACATCATCATTAAAATATCATAATAAAGGTGTATACAAAAATTCAGCTCACTAGGAATTATTCCGCAGATCGTGGATCAAAATAGCTAAAATTACTGGACTATAAGATGTTAGAAAAAAAGCTTACATCAATTCCAAAAAAGATATCCGATCTCTTCCGTGGAAAAGCCGAAGGAATCCCAATTCGGCGGGAACACGAAACTGTCAAAATTGAAAATTCGAATTTGGAACGTTCGAAAACGCGCCGCGAGCCGCGTAATCAGATCCGGTACTAATGCATTTCTAGTTCCACGGATTTGGAGTAACGAAACGCAGCCTGCTAATGGAACTGGCAGGTGGGGATTTTCGGCCTGTATTCTTTTGCCTTATTTTGAATTTTTTTTAAACATAATGGCCGCGTTTGGTTTTCGCGGGAGTTTTGGTCCTTTTGTGCCTTTTGTCTGCTGAATATGAGTTTGGCTTTTACTCTGGACTGTGAAATGATAAAATATCTAAACATCGAACTTTTAGGTCTAAAATCTTCATCTACACTAATATTATAAAGAGGAAAGACAAGTATTTTTGTATGTAACGAATAAACTAAACTCAAAAACTACTGGACCGATTTGAATAATTCTTTCACTGTTGGCTAGCTACACTATCCCTGGTGAACATAGAATAACATAAGGTTTACAGAGAAAAGAAAATACTGAAGAGACCGAAATGTGAAAGGTTGTTTGTTTGGATGTTTGTGCGTCAATCAGTCATCATCATCCTAGCGCCTCTCCCGGTTGCATCCTCGGCCATTGCCTTGGAGCCCAGGGTACGCTGCGACTATGATCCTGAATTGACAAGCCTGGTTATTTGTGCGTCAATCAGTAAAGAACAGATTTTAATGAAATTTGCTATACAGGCAGGTTATGGGCTGACTAACAGAATAGGGTGCTTCTTATCCCGATTCAATACTCTCATGGGATAAAACAGGAATCTTGATAACTCGGGCAAAGCCACGGGTAAAAACTAGTCGTATTAGGTAATTTAGTGCATTTTACGAGCGAAGAATAGTTAGGCAACTTAGGCACAAAGTCCACATTGCTTCAAATTACTTTGGCCTAGGATTTTAGATATTCTGTGTTCTAACCTAAATATTCGCTACGTTTAGTTTTAATGTCGGCTAACTTGTTTCTAGAATAATATTGTGCCAAACAAGAGGCTGGTACTAGTGGCAAAATAAGTAGGTATTTTCTTTCTTCTAGGTATTCGACAAAAATAAATTGCAATAATTTACTTAGCTATTCCCATGGGGTTACTTATTGTGGAGTACTAGCGGCCGCCCGCGTCTCCGTCCGCGTGGTTTTCGGTGTCCGCTCATATAGGTATACCGAATAATATAGCCTTAAGCCTTCCTCGTCAAATGGACCATCCAACACAAAAAAAAAAAAACATAATGTTCCAGTAGTTCCCGAGATTAGATTTAAATAAGACTCAAGCGTAGAAATCCTTAGATTTGCCCTCGCCATACTTCGAAATTGGCACTGAAATAAGAGCGACAGTCGCTTCTTAGAGCGAGACAGCACGTTGACAGTCACCTATTTAAATCTATGGTCGACGACGTGCTGTCTCGCTCTTATTTTAGTGCCAATTTCGAGGACAAGTCTTACGATGTAATTCTGTGGTATCAACATTGAGGTATTATTATGTAGTAATACCTTATTGAGTCTCACTCTCAAGAAGTAAAATCGCCTCGACTTGTTCTGCGAACGGTACAAGGTGCGAATCCCGTGCAGGTCATTTAGCGCTTATAAAATTCAAATTAGCCAACTTCCAGACTTTGGGCATCGCGTTGAATGCAATTATGATAAGACCTTTCCCCTTGTGGGTGTTTTTGTGTAAATTGTAAATACGTTGTCTTTATAGTATTAGGTAGGTACTTCTTTATACCCGTGGCTCATCATACCCTGCTTATACCAAATTACATCAAAATCTATGTAGATACATATATTTTGAAAGCGCAGTGGCTAAATCGCTCGGTCCGCAAATGCTAAGTTGAAGCAACATAAACAGAGGTGGTGGGTGACGGAAAATTTTCATTTCATAAACTAGGTATGTTAATTAGAGTTTGATCAAGTTAAGCCGTTACTCCTGCGTCAGATCACTCTTCGGTCGTGTCAGATTGCTGTCCCACCGCACTATGAGAGTGAGGGAACAGGGAGTGCACTTGTGCTCTATTACCTATATCCTGCATACCTGGCAAATCTTAAGAAAGGTATTACTAACATTTTGGGTTATACAGGGTGGAATTTTGTAATGCCACCTGAAGGGGAAGTACCCTTAATACCGTACATGGTCAATTTTACTCAAAGGAAAAATTCAAAGATTTTTAAAAATTCGTTTTTGAAAATCTGTAAAAGGTCCAATATTTTCTTTAATTGCATCGATCGATATTAGGGTCTAATAATTATAAGTAGGCATGAAATCTCTTAAAAAACTTACCTGAATATATTTTTTAAGCTTGGCTTCTGGCCATTTATTTAAGTTTTTACATTAAGTTCATTTAGGTATTTATTAATTATGCTCTAACTAAACGCCTAGAACTGAACCCGTCCACTAAGCCAATGAGGTCATTTCCCATTTACCTTTTTCAAAGAGAACCTGTTCCATAATAAAACCACAATTAACATTTTGTATGCGTGTGCGCAAGTTCATAATTAGTCCTTAGGCGTAAAGGAATAGAGTTGAATATTCATTGAAACATTGTTTACCGTAACTCTATATCCTGTAAGTATGTGATGTTAAGAGTAAGGCCAAGTCGTACTGTGGTTAGAAGCGATTCGACACTATAATGGAGTTTATTCTAATTTTGAACGGGGCGAGTTCGTTAACATTTTATCTTGAGTCTTCAAACTTGCTTATTCATGTTATGATGTGATACTTCCTAGACTACCCCCGAGCTAGACTTATACGGGCCATTATCCACTAACTGGAAAATCGTCCATACAAGACTGTCCTAAGCAAATTTTATTAAATATTGAGAATATCTGTCACTACAAAGTAAGGCAATAATATATCTAATTTATATATTAAAAAAGCCCACGCACTTTCCTCTCGGTTTTTGAGTTTTGGAGGGTTTTGTGTAAAATTGTGACAGAGGACTGTTGTAACCAAACAGAGGACTGTTTTTCTGAACAAAAACTAGCATTTTTGTTTGTTAAAATAATAAAGTTTTTATTTTTTATGAGCAGTTACGATATGTATTGATGACTTTAATAATTAACGAGTTCTTCATTTTATTTCTGTCGATTTTAATGGCGCCATACATCCTATATTGATCCAATAGAATCAGGTGAATTTTCCTTCTTAAAATTATTCGTTATTTCTGTCATGGCTCTTTTTTTGGCGAGATTTGCAACAGTGCTCTTCCCAAGTCCTTTTACCACCCTTATGCTCGCGATGACTCATATCCGTATGCAATTTTCTGGAAACTTTTTAATTTTGTTTTTTTTTTTGTTTTTTTCTGTAATTTTTTCAATAATTCTTCTTGATTTTGATTGTAAATATTTAGTTGTAAATATCTCAAGCGTTTTTGTTCTAATACTTCTTCATTTTTTTTGACCGGAGTTTTAGTTTTTGTTTTTTTCAAAATCCTCTATTATCGATCTATTACCTCATTACTCTACAAAATAACGATGTATTATTAACGTTGATGCAGATTGACGCGCTGTCTAGCATGTAAGTCCGTAAAAAACTTAAAAAACCAGTGTCCTTTGCAATGACATGACAGAGGACTGTTGCACAGAGGACTGTTTTTTTCACTAAAAAACTAAATAACACAAAATAATAGAAAACATATCACAATTGAAAAACAGATTTGAATACATACTTGTTTATAAACTATTATAAACAAATAATATTAAAAAAAACTCTTAAAATAGGAAAACAAATACTCGACAGAGGACTGTTCCTACTATCTGCCGAGACGCGTGGTTCACTACCAAATGTGGTGCTGACCCTGAAAAAAATGGCAGCAGTCTGTTTTGCTAAACAACCAAAAGAACTACACACCGGTTGCTTTCTATTTTACAATCGTAATGTTTCAGATCAATATCCGAAGTTAATTTTACACTGGATTCAATTATTGACAGAGGACTGTTTTAAAAATTTCAGGACAGCCTTTGATCCTCTTTATTTGGATAAATTTCTATTATAGACTAATAATTTATAATTAAAAAAGATGCTTACAGACTTATTAAACTAAATGATTTTTATTAATTTTATGGATGGCAAAGTTATTAATATATAGGTATCAATGCTAGTAATTCTGGAAATCGGACATGACAGAGGACTGTTTTTTGAGGTGTTGAACATTTATGTTCTCGAAAACTATTATATTTTATTTCTAAATAAGCGATGGTAAACCAAGAATACCAAATTTATGTTAGTACTAACCCAACAATAAAAATATATAATAGAATTATCTACCTTTTAATTGCTTAGGACATCGATTTACCAGTTAGTGGATAATGGCCCATACAACTAATGGCAACGCTTCAGTAGTTCAATGTACCTTTCGAGTTTAATAATAATACATGCCTCAATAGTTATGGCAGAAATCACGATTTCAGGCACTAAATTAACACTATTGTACTTTATCATCCTAGCTGGGCCCTCTGCTGTTTTACGTTTAAAATATATAAATGATATAGAGAGAGGTATGCCAGCGAAATCTCTCTACAGCCTACTGAAGGACTTAGGTTTACCAAGATCTAATATTAGTTCCTTACTGGAAAGAGCAACTAAAGCCGCTTTACTCGACTCGTACCAAATATGGTTGGGAAGGGAGAGGAATGTCATCGGTGAAGATGATCGTTAGTATACTATTCTATAAAGGGGCCCCTGAAACCTACACGCTGGGTCGAAAGTCCCAGGCGCCGACTGACATTCCTCTCTGTTCCACGCGATGGACCCGGCACCCGCACGGAGAATCCATGGATAGCTAAGAAGTTTGTCTCCGTTCGAGTGCATTTACAATATAATAAAAACAATGAAAAATAAAGCAATCACACGAAAATTATTCGTCCTAAACTTGTCTCTCGCTCTGCCGTGCGCCCTAAAGTGGAACCGGTCTATAGCTAGACTTCCTAGACAGGTCTGCTATTCTCGGCTACGTGGCTCCGAGTAAGACCTATTATTATTAACACTACGCAACTAAAACACTTAGAAAGAACTGATTCAAGTCTAATACTAAAGAGGAACCTAAAAAAAAATTTTGTCGCAGGGGAAATGCTACCTAATGCATACTCGTTGCCGGGGGGCAGATGGGTTATGTGGGGCGCTCCAACTAGACATACCCACTAAAACCCCTGCGGCGCTCCCTCATCGTCCATGATTGGGAGGAATCACGTTAAGTAGCACGAAGCCTTCCACAAAATGTATCAGCCAATTGATGTCCCACTGCAGGGCAAAGACCTCCATTATTTGAAATCATGTTTTCTGTACAAAGAGGGGTTTTGGCTTAATCACCACGCTTGCCAGATGCGGATTGGTGATCACAAACCCGGGCTGTGTTTTGAAAAATTAACGCAAATTTTGCCTGACCCAGGAATCGAACCCGGGACTTCGAGACTACGGTACGGTACCGGTAATAAAACCACTATAATAGACCATCACCACCACCAGAGGTGTTAATAAAGAACAAAATTGTATTAAAGAGATGCAGTTTAAATACCTAGAATGGATTGAATCAATTATTTATTGTTCAGCTATAGAACAAAAAGAAAATATTATTATTATGTAGGTACAATGGAAACTGTCGGGTCCACAGGGACCCGGTCCTTTGAAGCATGCGTGGGGCCGAAGCCAACAGCGCAGAGGCTTTATAGGACACCACTGCTAGACGTGGAAAGGAATAAAAATATCAATGATAGGTAGAGCATACACACACCGGTAATAATTATATTTCGATGATGGGTTATTTCATCAATATTGGTGATCAATTGCTTATCTGCCTCCCTCTTACATGTAGTGATTAGGTCATCATCATCATCATCCTAGTGTTTGTCTCGGTCGCATCCTCGGCTATTGCCTTGGAGTCCAGGGTCCGCTAGTACATGTAGCGAATAGGTATTGGTAAAAAATTAAAAATATTCGACAACTGAAAATGAAAAGATACTTACATCTTTAGAGTTGTCAAATATTTTTAAGGATTTTGTCTTTTTTCCGTTTTGTTAAGAATTAGAGCTTGTGTTACAACATAAGTTCACAATCAAAACTAGGCTAATTGCTTATTCCTGAGAACAAACTATCCCCCAGCTTCGCACAGATATTTTATGGATGTTTTAAACACATGATCCTTTCTATTAAATGAATAATAATAAAACAGCATAAAAATAAGTTGTGTAGTAACAATTTAAGCATACATAGGGAAAGGGATTTGTTTAAAACTACGTAGTGATGTTAAATATTTAAATATAAATAAATAAATATTTCACAACATCACATTCATTGATCTGACTCCATTTTAAGTAGCTTAAGCACTTGTGTTACAGACATCAGAATCAACAGTGGTATTACAAATATACCTACTGAAATAGATGACATATAACACCCAGACCAGGGCAAACAGACATGTTCATGCTCACAAATGTTTGTCCTGTGCAGGAATCAAACCCGCGACCTCTTGTATAATAGGCAACGTTTTTACCATTACACCAAGCGGGTCGTCAAATCTTAAGTGAATCGTACCAATAACTAAGTACAGCATTGGATAGACAGTGACACTCAGGGTTGTTTGTACCAATATTATTGACTATTTGGTTACTTACTTACTAGGGCGCAGAAACCCATAGTGAGTCTTGGCCTCCGATAAGAAGAGTCTCCATCCAGACTATTTTTTGCGTCTATCTATTTGAGGACCCTGAGACTCACTATCTATATGATGTTAACAGCACCTATTCATGAGTTATCTCTTACAAGGTGACAAATAGTTAAAGTGACTCATTTACTTAACTTTTCTATCTACATTATCTTGGTAACCTCGTCATAATTTTAATCTTCAAATGGTCCAATTAATATAGTCATACAAAATATCTTATGAAGAGTAGAGACTATGGTCCAAGTCTTTACATATAATTTATCTCATAAACAAGACAATATTGTTGCATCCATAAATGAATTGATAAAAGCACTGGTTAATACAAGTATCTTTTGTTCTAAGCACATTTCCCTCTTCGATAACTCTTAGAATGAATGGAATGATTATCAAAATCATGTTTCTATCTTCTATATTGTGATTATATTAAATCTTTATGATATTTGGTTAGCACGGATTTAAATCTATGTTGGTTAAGTATCTATGAACTTCAGCTTTATGATATCCATATTATTAAAAATTATAAAAATATTTTTTTTTCAATATTCTGAAGATTTTTTCTTTTTACATACAGGTAATTAAATATCGATTAAGAGGCAAATAAAGGGCACACTACCATTGAACCTTTCACAACACCTATGAATTTTTAAAAAGATTGAGCAGTTTTTTAATGTCAACTAAAAACATCAAATAAAGATTTTTAGCGACGATAAAAAAATACACGCGATCCACCGTTGTCTGTTCTATTGTGTTCAAGCTTATCGTGTTTTCTATGCAGTCCACATGTTTTATTATTCATATCTCGTGACGTTTTACATTCACGAAACTTTTGCACTATAAAAATGCAGTCTGTTCATTTTTAAAGTTGCATGCTCATGTCACACTTTTACAAAACAGAATTTAATCATTAAACTAAAAAGTTTATATTTTAAAATACCCATGAACACTGGCCGAAAACAAAAATCGTAGTGAGAAAAAAATGCTGTCAAATTTTATTACAAAATTGACAGCTAATTTAGAAATTCGAATTTGGAATGCATATTCATGACCAAAGAACAGGTAACTGCAGAACAAAAGCGTCTCGTAGGTAAAAAACTTAAAAGATACGTGTGATTAATAAATAAATTAAAAGTTGCGATAAAATGGTTTTGTTTACTAACCTCTCCTTATCTCCAAAGACAGAAGTGCACGAACATAAAAAATCACCATCACACTAATATCACTGCTATTCATGACAAACTTGCACTTTAACAAAACAATATCAGCCCATAAACAAAATTTCGATTGATATAGCTAGCACCGGCGGCACGGTATTGACCCAATCCTTTATAAAACCATGGGGAAAATATGCATTTTTTATCAACTTATATCGATTCTAATCGCGAGAATGCCCAGCCTGGAATCGACTGAGAACGTACGCCCAGAGAAACTGGTTCCTTTATGTAACAAATATCACTCACAAGCACCTCCGTAATTTCATTAATAACTCCTAAAAATCGATCCCACAACAGGGTTCACGACAATTCTAACTGAATACTGCGGTGGTGTATAAATTCATTATTTTGCTATCTACAACGATCATCTACCGTCGCGACGTATATAAATTTTAATGAAACACACGCAGGTTCACTATCCGACGATTAGATAAGTATTATGTCGGCGTATAGAGATTTTCCATGTCATATTCATGATACAATGGTTGCAAACAATGATAACGGGTGTCCGTACACGACTCTCGCGACGCACGCTCGCGATGACACTAAACTCGACATAGATGTCGCGTTGCTCGCGGCCGCCATCATGGAAAATGGCGTCGAGCCGAGCCGTCAAAGCGCTGCAACTTATTCTCAACTTTAACTGTAAGCGATAGAACACAAATTCGAACGACAAAAATAGTCTAACACCACTATTCGATCGTATAAGACGGCAAATTTGGAAAGACGCAAGTGCACATTACTATGATTTGGCGAATAGTACGTTTCGTCAGTCCGTCTTATAAAAGGTCTCATTTTGTCTCTTTTTCTTGTATGCGATTTGGAACAAATACACATTTTATTCTACGCTTGCGCGAATGTCTTCCAATGTCTGAAAATTTGCTAGGCCGCCTTCAACTTTATGGACACCCAGCTTAGGTCCTAAATTAGGTGAATGGATGACAGATAATTATTTTTGTTGTTTGGTGACCGATAGTAAAACCAAAACTATCACAGAACAAAGATTATAATGGGTCCAAATTGTATTGTAACCCCTTAAAAGGATAATAGGTACTGGTTTTGTACAGTTATATTTTATTTCTCCTTACATTTCGAGTGTAGGATTGCCTTTTACTTATTGTTGGAAAAAAATGGACATTGGTCGTTCTTTTGTTACTTATTTTATTTACCTTGAAAATCTATTATAGGAGACTTTTATTATATTTTCTGTTACTCAATCAATAACGCTTAAAACTGCTTATTCATTTGATGTTTGTGCCAACTTAATACCTACCATATTTACAGGTTTTCACGACAAGTCAAAAAATAAAAAAATGCTTTTGGCATTTAGGTAAAATATTATTCTTTGATAATTATTTTTTTAATCTATGTGGCCGAATATATTTTTATAAACAGGACCACAGATAATGAAAAAAAAAATACCTTTATAAGTACCTAATTTGGTACCGACGTAGTTTTAGTTGTCAATTGTTTTTCACAAAATTAAAATTTCTTTTTCGTGGTCTACCTAATAACCTATTATGATTGTTTCAAAACAAGCCTTACTTTTTTATGAAATTGGACGATTTATCTGCCAAATTCATAAAAGAAAGAAAAAGTTTTGTGCTCAAATCAATGAATAAAATATAAACATGTAAGCATTAAATCTGGTTTGAACATGTTTGAACAATTGCCCATCGCGGTGGAATAAAGTACCTAAACAGTTTCTTAGGGGCCGCGATTCTCAAACTATCACAGGTACAAAAGGTCTGGTAAAGAATCAGCCTATTAATGTACCACTGCAGGGCAAAAGCCTCTTTTGTAATCATATGTTCGTTACAAATTGGTTTTGGCTTTATGACCACAAACCAAACTGCGTTCTAACTTAGGGCTTTGAGGAGTCATCGATTTATCTAATGCGTTATATTCACGGAATACTATACGTATTCCATGTTTACATTATTAAAATTATTAGCAACGCGGCCCAGCATTTTTCCTTACATTAAGTTTTTTTTATAGAAATGGTAATTTTACTCTCGTACATTAGCACCAACATGTAGGTACACATTGTCATTCACATCGACTCTTATGTCAAAGCAATAAAGTTCTTATTTGAATGTGTTTGTGTACATGTTGGTGGTCATGACTCTTCTTCCCATCCTAGCGTTAATCCCGTTTCTATACGGGGTCCGATTTGACCATGATCCAGGATTTGGCAAGTCTGGTTATTACAGTGAAGCGACTACCATCAGAACTTCGTAAGCTCGTAACCCATAGAGGGGAACCAGACAGAATGGATCATGGTTACACATTCAGATCTAACTGAACTTAAGTCTGAAATCACTGAATGTGCAGGTTTCCTCACGGTGTTTTCCCTCACCCGAGCTAATGGCACAAATCCACACATAATGTAGATTTCAAAAAATCCAGAGGTGTGGGCCCGGATTCACCAACATGACAAACACAAGAAGACGTTATCCATTTTGAACAAGTCGTAATTTTTATTTTAAAAAACCACTCCTTACATTATAGTTCGTATAATATAAAAGTTTGATAGCCACTGCCCCGGACTCTAGATACAGTATCTCAAAAGAATTACAAAGTTCACCCCAAGGCGACTGCAGTGAAATTAATTTATAAAAAGGAGATTTTAGCTTTTTCAACCTCCTACATTTGATTCGTTGATTTCTTTGAGGCCGTACGAAACCATGCCTGGAGTGTTTAAAGAGCAATCAATTAAAAAAAAAGTTTTGAAGTCGTCCATTTTGTAAAATGGAATTATTAAATATTTTGAAGCTCAACGATGGTGGACGGCAAAAATGGTGGTTTATAAAATAACTAGCAGACGCCCGCGACTCCGTCCCCGTGGATTTCCAATAGCCTAGGGCCAAGAGCCTTCCTCGTCAAATGGACTATCCAACGCAAAAATATTTTTTCAAGTCGGACCAGTAGGTCCAGAGATTAGCGCGTACAAACAAACAAACAAACTCTTCAGTTTGAATATTAGTATAGATACTAGATTGTCATTACATTTAGCGCCATCTAGTGTAGAAAAAAGATGTTACTGAAGAAAATGTTTAGTTACATTCTCAATAGATGGCAGTGTAGCACTTGCTTTTACTAGCTTGCTAGTGTTGCTTGAAAACAGCAGATGGCGCTGTTAAAGAAACTAAGAAGTGACAGCTCCTCACCACTAGATGGCAGTATTTCAAGTTTGCCTATTTATCGCTAGATGGCTCTACAATTACTTATTTTAATGAAACTTTTTTGTTAAGAAATGGTAACATAATATAAATGAAAAAATATTAAAATGTATTACACAACTCACATTCATCACACATAAACTGACATATTTCCAAGTTTAAATATTATGGCTATAACTAAAGATCATCATCATCAAAATTTCAGAGCGTTTCTCTTGTCGGCGAAGCAATCTCCAAAAATAAAGATAAATGAATATAATTTAAATATCACAACATTTGGTAAGAAATTAAATTAATTTATAATATTCATATTTTACTTATATTTAAAGGGTGCTTTTACAGAAATAAACTTTCTTACTTACTTAATATTGAAGCGCTAGAGGGTCGCTACTTAAATAAAGAAACATCAAAATTTAATAATGTATGCGACGACGACGGTTCAATAATTTCACAGCATGTAAAATGCATAAAAAATAAATGTACAAAAATGTTAATAACATTCATATCATAGATTAAAGATAGAGACGCCGACCATTGGCGACCGAATACCTAGGTTGTCTTTTATTTTTATGATATCCCAAAGATATAGCTTCAATATTTGTTGATATCACAACATATAAAACCATACAAAAAACAACATAATAAACCGAACTACAAAGTGGTTTTCTTCTCTCGTTGCTCTAATAGTCTAATATTAAAAACTACGCAACCGACTTCCATGCGATTTTCTTATTAAACAGAAAATAGCCTATTCAAGAGAAATTTTTACATCATTTTGTAGAGAAACACTGATCATTTTAGTTGCACCCGTCCGTGCGTAGTCATATTATTTATTTATAAATAAATAAATATCTCTGGACATTATTCACACAGCGCCATCTAGCCCCAAACTAAGCATTAGCTTGTGCTATGGTTGCCAGACAACGGATAATTATGTATTTATTTATTTATTTATTAAAGGAAGACCAAGATTTATAAAAGCTTACCTATGGTTACAAAATGGTAATTGCACAATTCACTTATAGGTTCTCACAAATAGATGTAGAATAGATATTAAAAACATTGTCCGTCAAGTATAAATAAAAGATAGGGTGATTAACAATACGACACTTAATACTTTAGCTAATCACTTACTTATTATAACACCACAGTAATTAATGATACATCTGCTTGCCAAGTAACTTATTCCTAGGTAGGCAGGATATCTGCATACCTACCTAGGAATAAGTTACTTGGTTGATTCAAAGAAGAGCCTACCTAGTAGGCGTCTCACCGTCGGTATGCTCGTATGTATTATTTTCTTTCTTTCTGGTAAAAACCAGACGACCTCTAGCGACTGATTATTTCCTAATTTGACAATAAGTTGGCTCAGCATAATCATCAGATTTCCCCTTACTGTTGCTGTACCGTTCATCAGTAAACACATTCGTATAATCTCCCTCTCTTTTATGCCTTTCTTTAGCATTCAACTCTTTAGCTACATTCACATACGCATTCGAAATCGACGCGTAATGGCTGTTCGAAGGTTGGATATCATCTTTAATCGACACCGGAGCAATTTGAATTTCAGCGTAATTCAATTCGTTCACGTCACTATTTTTCGTGTTGACGTAATCAATATTTCTTCTGTTTTTCGGGATGACTTGTGAATATAATGTGTTGGAGACTCTCTGGTTTTTCGGTACAGCTTTCGAGTACAAATCTTCAATGGTAGGCTTGTACGGTTGGGCGTATGTTTCGTTTCCAGGGTTTTGGTTGTCTGCAGGACAGATGTAGGTTTCCTCAAGATGAGCAGTATGTGGAAATGCAGGAGTTGGAGTTTGAGCTTGGTCGTCCAGATTTTCGTAAGGACCTCCTGATCTTTTTAACTGTAAACATAAAAGTAAGGTCGAGTATCAGCCTGTTAAACTGCAAGGCAAAAGATAACTTAAACTTCCATTTGATTGAGCCGCTCGTCTGGGGAAGTACTTCCTCCTTACAGAAGACCACAGTGAAGTAGCACTTCGTTACTGTTGTGCTATATTTCTGCTGGTGAGTAAGGTCGCCAGAGCTCATTTGGGGAGGGTATGGGGTCTTAAAGACAGGCAACGCATCTGCGACCATTGTGCGGTTGTTAATGTCCATGGGCAGCGGTGATCACTTACCATCAGATGACTCTCTTGTTCGTTTGCCACCCTATAACATCTACAACATCATCTATAAGAAAAATCTACGCAATGAGATCTAAAGATTCTCGTATTACCATTTCAGCAGGTTTTCTCGAAACTTTCCAAGTTGTGACAAGTAGAAGAATGATGATGGTTATCCCCCCTCCAATCAAACCGTACATCAGGTATTGGTCTGGAAACCCACCAGTACCTTGATCTGAAACAAACAGGTCTGTTTGATAAATTGCTAAAGCATTGCTTTGTTAATCACTAGTTTTTACACGCGTTACCAAGATTACTTTTTTATCAACTTGAGGTGCTCTTTTTTATGAGAATGACATATCAAGTTCGCACTCAAGATCGATCTCAGAATTGAGTGACACTCAAGTGCGATTGATTAATACGAGGCTTAAAATAGTGTAGATTTCCCTTTGAAAGCTGACATACTCGTATATCGAGACCATTGTTTGTGAAAAATATTATAGTGGACATCAAAATATCGCATCAAAATCCATTACCGAAGTTTTATACATTTATGATTTGCATTTAAAATAGGAATGTTCGTTGCACACATATATTTTTTAAGGCCGGGACATTAATGTGCTATTGCGGTAAAAAAAGGTTTAAAGTGCTTCATAAAAAGGGGGTTTACAAAAAAAAATTAAAAACGGAAATATGTAGATACGGGGCGGTCGGTAGCAAATCCTACTACTGTTATAAAGGCGAAAGTTTGTAAGCATGGATGTATAGATGTTTGTTACTCTTTCACGTAAAAACCACTGAATGGATTTGAATGAAACTTTACCACAATATAGCTTATACATCAGAATAACACATAGGATATTGGAAATCGAAATCCACGCGGACGGAGTCGCGGGCGGCCGCTAGTATAATATGAAATTCTCCGTAAAAACGTTAAAGGAAGGAGTTAAAATAAATAAATATAAATAAATAAATATTTCACAACATCACATACATTGATCTGACCCCGTGTTAAGTAGCTTAAGCACTTGTGTTACAGACATCAGAATCAACAGTGGTATTACAAAAATATACTTAAATAGATACATATATAACACCCAGACCAGAACAAACAGACATGTTCATGCACACAAATGTTTGTCCTGTGCGGGGATCGAACCCGCGACCTCTTGCGTAATAGGCAACAACTTGACCATTACACCAAGCGGGTCGTCAAAGTTTTGTGGGACATTAAGCATTTTCTCTTAGAAGTTCTACTTACTGCTTAACGATTCTGGTTCACTAGAGGTAATGGTGATGGTAGAATATGTGGTCGTCTCTGTAATAAAACGACTTGTCTTAATCTTTACTCATATATTGCTACAAAACCAAGGGTCGCGAGTTCGAATCCCGCTAGGGGTAAATGTTTGTGTGATGAACATCGGCATTTGTACTCGAGTCATGGATGTTTATAAACGTATTTACGAGTAAGTATGTCTATCCGTTCCCTAGCATCCATAGTACAAGCTTCGAGCTTAGTTTGGGGCTAGGCAAATGGTGTGTTAGTCCAATGAATTTATTATTTTATTTATTTATATAATAAAATTGAAGAGTTTGTTCGTTTGTTTGAACGCCCTAATCATAGGAACTGCTGGTTCGAATTGCAAAAACCTTTTTGGGTTGGGTAGTCCATTAGTCGAGAAAGGCTTTTAAGCTATACTATAGTGTTATACTATAGCTGCTAGGTATAGTACGAGTAGGTATAACACGGACGGAAAGCGGGCGACCGCAAGATTTAATAAAATTTCAAGTGTTCTATAAAAATCAATGGTTAATGTGAAGTTTTTCACAAAATTGGTTTATATACGAAGACGGGGTTCCTAGTTGAATCTAAAAGTTAAAATGTTTGCGTATTCAGTTGGCCGTAATGTTTACAAACTAACCTACATCTTCAATTAAAATAAAAATAAAATAAAAATAAAATAAAAAATAAAATAAAATAAAACAACGCTACGGATTTTGATGCGGTATTTCAACATAAGATGATTCAAGAATAATTTTTATTTAATAACGTCAATTATATAATTGAAACCTGCTCTAACACAAGCTCTCTAATGTGAAGCGACGCTCGCTTCACATCGCGTAGTAACCTTAGTAAACAACATACGTCACTTCAATTAAAATAATGGCACAGTTTTCGTATCTCAGGGCATATCTCATATTTAAATCTAGTCTAATCGAGTTTAGGCATAAATTATTTCTACTCACCTGGGTCTGGTTTATAAGTGAATACTTTGTACGTATTCTCAAGTTTTTGAGTAAAATGCTCATTGTATACCATACACCATATAGTTACGTTATAAGTAACATTAACATTATAAACTGCTTGATAAATCCTTTCATCTTTATCTGCGAAGTGTCCTGTCAAATTGAATGGGCCGCCATCTTCGTCTGTGGAAAAAAAAAAAGTATTATTGACAGGCCTTGGTCGAGTAGCTAGAGACCCTGGCTACAAAACCAAAGGTCGCGGGTTCGAATCCCGCTAGGGGCAAATGTTTGTGTGATGAACATCGGCATTTGTACTCGAGTCATGGATGTTTATAAAATGTCTATCCGTTCCCTAGCATCCTAGAATTGATTTGCTTGTCCAAGAAACTAAATTATTTATTTAAATAATTTAGTACCTATACTTAGTCCATTTCAGCTGACATGATCCTATGACAGGTGTACTTCTTATACAAAATTACTTTTTATTTCAAGGGAATAAGTACAAAATTACTTTTTATTTCAAGATAATAGGTTTTACGATATTTGTAGTGTCTTACTTTAGAACAGCGTCGATTTTCCTTTGAAGGCAAACTGTCAGCGGGATCATCTTACCTGTAACTAGCTGGACTAGTATAGTAAAGATTTTTTTTAATTTTTTTTATTTTGAACTAAGCTAGCACTTGACCACAAAATTGCCTGATGTTAAACAACTATGCGGTCTACGATGGAGCGTGCTTGCTTAAGAAAAGCCCGTTTATTCTGGCCTTGAAGAGCCCCAAGTTGTATTGTGCAGGAAAGACAGATCTCGGCAGAGAATTCCACTCCCGCGCAGTCCGTATCAAGAAGGATGAAGCAAATCGCTTAGTTCGTACGCGCGGAATCTCCACTGTGTACGGATGAAGTCCCTGACCGAGTCTAGTAGTTCGATGAATCTAGTAATTAGATGACAGAATAACATACCATTAGCCATAACAGTGATGACAAAATGTCTTTTATGATTGGTTGCATCTCTGGTTCTACAAGTGAGGGTTATTTCGTCGTTATAGTATCCTTCGTACGTCGACAATGAAAACATATCACCTGAAAAATACAAAAATATTTCATGTCAAATCAAATCAAAATATACTTTATTCAAATAGGCCTCATAAAAGCACTTATGAATCGTCAATAATAATAAAAAGCAACACATTAAATCTACCACCGACTTCGGAATGCAGTCATCTACCGAGAAGAAGCGGCAAAAACTCGATAGTTGCTCTTTTCAATCGCCAAGTTTTGTTACAATATTTGTCCATCCCAACTAATATTATAAATGCGAAAGTAACTCTGTCTGTCTGTCTGTCTGTCTGTCTGTTACGCTTTCCCGCTTAAACCTCTCAACCGATTTTGATGAAATTTGGTACAGACAATCTTTAGACCCTGAGACAGAACATAGGCTACTTTTTATTTCGAAAAAAAGAAATCCACGCGGACGGAGTCGCGGGCGGCCGCTAGTAAGTTTATATACTTGTACTTGTTCTAGTACTAGGCCATACCCATCCATGGCTATCAGACCGATCGACGATCCGCTTGGTGTACGGTCAAGAAGTTGACTATTGGACCAAGAAGGTCGCTGGTTCAATCCCCGCGCAGGATAAACATTTGGGTTTTAATAATAATAATAATAATAAATTCATTGGACTAACACACACCAATTGCCTAGCCCCAAACTAAGCTCGAAACTTGTACTACGGATGCTAGGAAACGGATAGACATATGTACTTAAATACATTTTTTTACATCCATGACTCGAGTACAAATGCCGATGTTCATCACACAAACATTTGCCCCTAGCGGGATTCGAACCCGCGACCTTTGGTTTTGTAGCCAGGGTCTCTAGCTACTCGACCAACAGGCCCGTCATTTTTGTATCTTGTCTAGGTCTTGTATGTATCAATCAATACTTCTTCTTATCTATCTATCTATCTATCTTTTCAGGTTTGTATCTTGTCTAGGTCTTGTATGTATCAATCAATACTTAAATAAATACATTGAGAATATTTATACTACTGGCCGCCCGCGATTTCGTCCATGTGGATTTCGATGTCAAAAAAGGCAAACTGTTGAGTTTCTTGCGGCACTTCTTCTCAGCAGGCCATTCACGTCGAAGTGCTGGTAGGTAAAAAAAGATATGACGTGCAAAAGAATTTCTTTGTAAATCAAATTGCAAAATAAACTACTTTGACTTTGACTTTACTTTGACTTTGATGTCTTCCTCGTCGAATGGACTATCCAATACAAAAAAAAACAAATCGGTCCAGTAGTTCCAGAGATTAGCGCGTTCAAACCAACAAACAAACTCTTTAGCTTTATATATTAGTATAGATGGGTTGGGTACCTTAATATTGATTTCGAGGTGTTTACCTTAAACTATGTACTAAAAATAAACTCTGTACTTTCCTATGAAACACGATATTAAATATTAATTAAAGTCTAATATCCGTAAGTTACTAGTGAAACTTTACTACTAAACTACTTACTTTGTAGTGGTTAGAACGCTAAACCTCGATTGTCGTGGGTTCGAATCCCGCGGGGAGCACTTTAGAACAGAGAGTAAATTTATTTCATTTTAATATCACTACCTACCTACAATTCACTTTTTTGTTTTACCTTAGATTGCACAGGTTGACTGGTAGAGAATGCCATGAGGCATTAAGTCCGCCTTTTGTACAATTTTTACGTCGCGCATTAAAGTTAAAATAAATAAAATAAATATACACTTTCACTCCGTGTTAGTTTTCCTATTGGAAAGGCACGTTAAGCCGTTGTTGGGTTTCCCTTGTAAGGGTTGCGGAGGTCAGACAACAGTATCTCCATTGTAATAACCAGGCTTGTCAATTCAGGATCATAGTCGCAGCGTACCCTGGGCTCCGAGGCAATGGCCGACCCGAGGATGCAACCGGGAGAGGCGCTAGGATTATGATGATGGATTCGAACCCTGGACTCCGAGGTTTAAGCTCAGCGCTCTAACCACTACACCACGGAGGCAAGTCTATTTTATTAACTTACATAAAAAAAAACACTTACTGTCTAAAATACGTTCACGCCTTGAAGCTACCACATTAAAATAAGTTAAAACATTAATTAAAATACTTAATTTCATTGTTATTTAATTAGTAATAATTGTAATTAGTCACATAATGTACGGTTGTGCGATAGTCGATGACACAATTGAATGACTATATAAAAGGAAATGATAGGGACAACGTTATAATTAGTACAGTGCTGACACTCATTGTTGGACCAAGGAAAATACAGTGCGCCCAAAATTAATTGGCAAACTTGTAATCCTACTACTATTTTATAGGCGAAAGTTTGTATGTATGGATGTATGGATGTTTGTTACTCTTTCACGTAAAAACTACTGAATGGTTTTGAATGAAACTTTACCACAATATAGCTTATACATCAGAATAGCACATAGGATATTGGAAATATAAATCCACGCGGACGGAGTCGCGGGCGGCCGCTAGTATCTAATACACGACGACGAATATATTAACAAAAAAAATATTATACAACATCATATACCTTGATTTAACACCATGTTAAGTAGCTTAAGCACTTGTATAACATGGGTTACCTATGTGTTTTCGAAACATTTTTTTTTGAAAAGAATCAACAGTGGTATTACGAATATACTTAAATAGATAACATAGGTATAACACCCAGACCAGGATAAAGAGACACGTTCATGCCCACAAATGTACTGTAAGGGGATCGTCGAACCCGCGACCTCTTCGTCTAATGGCTAGTCAACTTCTTGAATTTTACAACAAACTTCAGTTGGGGAGGGTATGGGGTTAAGGCCGGCAACACATCAACGTCACCTCTGGTGTCGCGGATGTCCCAGAGGCATCAGGCGACCCGCTAGCTCGTTTGCCGTCTCTGACATAAAAAAATAATAAAATATCTGGATCACAACTTAAATCGTTAGATACGAGTATGCCCTGATAGCGGGTAAACTGTGGTATTTTTTTGACGTGACGTATGTTGGTTACTAAGGTTACTACGCAATGTGAAGTGACAGTCACTTCTGCTATTCGTTAACTCGCCCCGGTTTCGCACGGTTGCAAGTTTGGTACTAAAGTGCATGTATTATACACATAAACCTTCTTCTTAAATCACTCTAAAATTACCTGATCATTTCAAAGAATACAAACTTACAAAGTTCAAAAAAAATGTTAAAGCCTGGCTAATTGTAAAATCTTTCTACAGTATACAAGAATATTTTAATTAAAAATAAATAATGTATAAAACTTCAATAGGTATTATATTATACATAGTTTTAGAATCTTATGTGTATACATACACATGTAAAAGTAGAAATAAGCCTTATTGTAATACATATTACCTAACACCTACTTTTGTAAATCACCTTATTTCATACACAATAAATTACTTACTTACTTACTCTATATGATAAAAATCGTATGGAAATGGTTTCGTCCTTATAGATTTAAGCAAACACAGAGACAGAAGAAGAAAGCGCTTTTGTTTTATAATACTACATTATACATAAAAACCTTCCTCTTGAATCACTATCTGATAAAAAACCGCATCAAAATCCGTTGCGTAGTAACAAAGATTTAAGCATACAAAGGGACATAGGGACAGAGAAAGCGAATTAATACTATTAATTCTTACCTGGATTAATATTAAAAATAATTGTAGAACCAAAAGTATTCCCATTCTCAGTACGGTAGCCACAATACAATGAGGTGTTGTTCGTTTCTTCTTTCAAGTCCAATTTTTGGAGCAAAACTGTCTTTCCGTGATCTTCTTTAAGCGGACATACTAAAACAAAAAAAAAGTAAAGTATCAGCCTATTAATGTCCCACTGCAGGGCAAAGGCCTCCATCATTTGAAATCATGTTTTCGTAACAAAGATGGGTTTTGGCTTAATCACCACTCTTGCCAAATGCGTGTTGGCGATCACGGGCAGTGTTCAGAAAAATCAACACAAATTTTGCCTGACCCGGGAATCGAACCCAGGACCTCGAGATCACGGCCCGGTACTTAAACCACTTGACCATCGAGGCGTTATACTGAAACAATAAAGTAAAAAATTACGTATCAACTATTGTATGAAGGATGCCATAAATTCTTTTGATAAATACATACAAATGTCACATACATGAATTAGGATCGAAAGGCATGAAAAAATATGTTGGTTGTGTAATAGCAAATTTCTTTGCTGACTGTAACTTTTTTCAAAATCTATTAATACCTCCACCTTACAAAAGACCACAGTGAAGTAGCACTTCGTAACGTAACTGTTGTGCTATGTTTCTGCTGGTTAGTAAGGTCGCCAGAGCTCAGTTGGGGAGGGTATGGGGTCTTAATGGCAGGCAACACATCTGCGACACTTGTGCGGTCTTTGATGTCCATGGGCAGCGGTGATGACTTACCATCAGGTGACCCATTTGTTTGTTGGCATACCTAAAATATGAATAAAAAAACTTCTTACTTTTGTTTGTTGAGTTGCAACTCGACCATGATAGAGTTCCAGGCTTAGAATGATCGCAGAAAATGTCCAGCTTGTCACCGATATTCCCCATATATTTGTATAAAGATGGGTTTTCTGACTTATCCATTTTTATAACATTACCCTTAACCTTGACTAGAAGTTTCGGCGGTTCTGAAATAAACATTCATCATAATCATCATCATTATCATCCTAGCAGTTTTCGCAGATGCCCGTCATCGGATGGGTGACCGAAAAATTTAATCTCGAGCTCCTCCGTGCTTCGGAAGGCACGTTAAGCCGTTGGTCCTGCGTCTTATCTCTCTATGGTCGTGTCAGATTGCTGTCACCGAACTATGAGAGTGAGGGAATAGGGAGTGCACCTGTGCTTGCGCACTCACTTGTGCACTATAATATATCCTGCGTACCTGGCTGATAGTAAGATACGAATACGGCCGGAGGGTATTATTATTATAGACATCAATAACTTACCTACAACGTTGATTATAAGTTTCTCCATTGTCTTACCACCGTATTCGTTTTTATAGACGCATATCCACACCATTGATTTGGTCTCGTTCAAATGTAATATGGTTTCTGATATTTTATCCAAAATCATAGTTGTGGTACATTCGGAATCCGTTGGATCTGTAGAAATTAATAATAAACAAAAGAAATTAATAAATGACTTTAACTAACACACCAATTGCCTAGCCCCAAACTAAGCTCGAAGTTTGTACTATAAATGCTAGGGGACGGATAGACATACTTAAATACTTATAAACATCCATGACCTGAGCACAAATGACGATGTACATCGATCCGAGCCCGCGACCCTTAGATTTTTACGAGGGTCTCTGACCACTTGGCAAATGGGCCCTACAATTGACCATCATAATTACTTGTCTTCAAATTATCTTACTTATATACGTTTGTGGCGACCCCATATGCATCGCCACAAATAGTTCCGATACATTTCAACAGATGGCGCTGACACGCCCTCACAAACTAACTGCAATTCCCATACAAACCTACATCGCACTTGCAAAGTTTTCGCAGCGACCAATTATGTCTAAGCGATATGGTTGAAACTTTATTGAACTGACATTAAAAATGACTAAAGGGACGATTCTCTAACTAGTAAAGTCTTGACTGAACAAATACATAACTCAATATGATAGAAAACCGTATGTAAATCGGTTGCGAAATTTGAAAGATTTAAGAATACCTACATAGGGAGGACGGAGAAATTTAAAGAAGGCAGACAATCATCAGATAGGGTAATAATGCCCAGGAGAGGGAGATCGAGATAGAGAGCGCGAGAAAGAGAGACCGAGAGAGAGAGAGGGGGTGAGAGATACAGAGGGAAAGAAATAGAAGGGGAGATAAACTAGGAGAGAGAGAGAGAGGGAGAGATAGAGGGAGGGAGAGGGGGAGAGAGGGGACAGAGAGGGAGATAGAGAGAGAGGGAGAGGGAGGGAGAGAGAGAGAGAGACACCGGCGGAAGAAAGCGGAAGAAAACTTTGTTTTGTACAATGTAGTGAAAAGGCTACTATCACAAACTTACCGTTTTTGGGACAAAGTTTCCAATAGACACAGCCTGTTCTTTCTTCATTAATACATTTAATTGTTTTGAAGCTTTCTCTAACAGATGTCTCGAATACGTATTTATCGTTAGTTTTATTTACAATTGTATGGTCGATTTTGATCATCGGGGATTCTGCAAATAAAAACCAATTAAAACAAAGTCTAAGAGTTCCACGCGGGATTTGAACCATGGACCTCACAGCGCTCTAAACACTAACTAAGGTCTAGTAAGGTCTCGGTGGCATAGTTTGGTTAGTGCGCTTGCCCGATTCGCAAGAGGTGCGGATTTGAACCATCAAATCCGGTCTGAGATCAAACAAATTTTCCTATGTTCATAAAAAGCATTGCCTGAAATTGGCGTCTTTTATTTTTCTTGCTTCCACCAAACTAACATGGCTTTATACATTTATATTCTTGAGTTCATTACAAAAAATATTTGCTGCTTGCTTGCTTTAAAAATACGCAACTTCCCATTGTATATGTATAAATCGGAAAAAGTTCAAGCCTGTCTCACTTAGTTATACAGCCTTAGCAAATAGCGTTTGTAATGACCTCAAGAATATATTTTACCATATTTGGTTGATGGACGCAAGAAATAAAGGACGCCACCTCCCTACAAAAATCGGCAATGTCTTTTAATGTTTATACTTACTTTCAAATCTAAGCATATAATTGACTCGGGCCTCAGACCTGAATCCAGTTTTGCTAACAAAAGAGCATATAGTATAATCGGATTGCATTCGAAATTCGTTATCGTGTGTCGTTGATGTTAATCCGGCTTTAGTTAAATTTGCAGTTTCGCATTCAAATTCTGAAAATGTAAAGGATAATAAATAAATAATATTTCACAACATCACATACATACATTGATCTGACCCCATGTTAAGTAGCTTAGGCACTTGTGTTACAGACATCAGAATCAACAGTGGTATTACAAATAAACTTAAATAGATACAAAAAGAAAGAGGAGTTTTAGTTTTTGATGTGATAGGGAGGCAAACGAACAAGCGGGTCACCTGATGGTAAGTGATCCGCTGCGCATGGACATCAACAACTCCACAAGAGTCGGATATGCGTTGCCTGTCTTTAAGACCCCATACCCTCCCCAACTGAGCTCTGGCAACCTTACTCAACAGCTGAAACATAGCACAACAGTTACGAAGTGCTACTTTACTCTAGTCTTCTGTAAGGTAGAGGTACTTATCGAGACGAGCGGCTAATTCGAGTGAGAGCTTCACAAAGCTCTACCTTGCTTACTTAATATTATATAGGAGTCTCAGTTTACTCAATATTTGTATTTATTCATCATTATCATTATCATAAGCGACAGTGAAGTAGCACTTCGTAACTGTTGTGCTACGTTTCTGGTGAGTAAGGCCGCCAGAGCTCAGTCGTGGAGTGTATGTGGTCTTATAGGCAGGCAACGCATTTGCGATCGTTGTGGAATTGTTGATGTCCATGGGCAGCGGTGGTCACTCACCCTTAATCTATCTTGTTTCCCTCCATCTTAAATAAAATATAAGATATAATCTAAGGCAATCCCATGCTTCCATAAGGAAGGCCTTTGCCCAAACTATAGAAACATGTGGATGGAGATGTTGAAAAAACTTTACCTCAAACGCTTCGATGGTCTAAAATTATTGGATTTGATTCTTCGGTCGCGCAAAATATTTGTGGGTTTGTGTTTGCCACTGCATTTGGCAAGCGTGGTGATTTAGCCAAAACCCGTCATGGTCAAGAAAACATGATTTCAAATATTGGCGGCCTTTGCCCTGCAGTGGGACATTAATAGGCTGATACTTTATAATTTCATCTTACCTTTCCCTATTAAACAAGTCTTCATTTCCAATGTCCCTAATTTGTTTACAATTTCGGGTTTGTATTTACTATTGCAGGACAATTTATTGATTTGCCCATATTTGTGCAGTAATGTTATATTTTCCCCAGATTTTGCCTCTAGCAACACTCCGTTCTTATCGTGAACTTTTAATACAACATCTTCTGCAAGGAAAATAACATAAAATTTGTTAATAACAACAATATTTTTTTCGCAACAAAATGTAGCCTATGTTCTTTCTCAGGGTCTTAAGATTTTCTGTGCCTTTGATCAAAATCGGTTGAGAGGTTTAAGAAAGTGTAACAGACAGACCGACAGATATACTGAGTTACTTTCGAATTTATAAAATAAGTACGGATGAAAACTTTAAAACTATTAACGGAACCGATTTTTATGCGGTATTTTATCAGATAGTAGTGATTGAAGGGGATGGTTTATGTGTTTAATACATGCATTATATAGGGTGTAACAAAATATACTGCAAATATTTTAAGGGCGAACTGTTTAGTAGAAATGTAAAACATTTTGAAAGTAAAATGTCAATGTTAATGCGCTTATTTCCGAGAAAATCAACAAAATCAATTGAGGGAATAATTGAAGAAAGTACAAAATTTGTCTTATGCGAGACAGCTGGTCATGTCTTATCAGTCTAATACAATTACTATATTATTGAGGAGCTCGATGGCGCAGTGGTTAGCGCACTCGGCCTGCGGTTGCTATAGTTAAGCAACGTTTGCAGATGCCAGTCATCGGATAGGTGACCGAAAAAATTAATCTCGAGCTCCTCCGTGCTTCGGAAGGCACGTTAAGCCGTTGGTCCTGCGCCTGATCTCTCTACGGTCGTGTCAGATTTCTGTCCCACCGAATTATGAGAGTGAAGGAATAGGGAGTGCACCTGTGCTTGCGCACTCACTTGTGCACTATAATATATCCTGCGTACCTGGCTGATTGTAAGATCGGCCGCCATGGCCGAATACGGCCGGAGGGTATTATTATTATATGTATTATTATTACAATTACTACGCTCGTCCTGCCCCATAAGCCACGTGGTGGAGGGGGTAGGGCGAAGTTCACAGGACGAAAAGAGCAAGTTGGTCAATGCGGGATATGCCAAAGGTCGGCATGAAAATTGACTTTTTTTTATCCGAGTGTATTACATTGCCGCTAAACAATTCGCCCTTAAAATATTTGCAGTATATTATGTTACACCTTATATAGTAGTAGTTTTTTAACTTACTTCTAATTATTATATGAATATAGAATTCATATTTCATAAAATAGTGTCCATAACTGTCTTTATATGTTTTATTTTTTGGCACTTTGTCTATATTGTTATCTCTGTTATGTAGTAACGTGCATATCCATTTTCCTTCGTAATACTCCGATCCAAATACATTCTGAAAATTAACATTATTATTAATAAGAGGCTTTTGTTAAATGCCTACTAGAAATGCAATACTAACTCTAATAAATTTTAAATTCCTATCAAAACGGATAAAAGCTACCAAATTGTGTTTCTTTAAGTATTATAGAAATGACACAGATTTTTCTTTTTACTCGGCTTTGCCATGCTTTATCAAGGGGTCTTCTTTTATCCCATCATGATGAAAAGTCCTTTCACCTAATTACATTAAAATCCGTTCAATTGTTTCAGCTTGATTGACGTAAAAACATCCAAATGAACAAACTTTCACATTCCTAATAATGATATAAGTATGATTTATTTTGTTATTTATAAGGGTTTCTTGATATAAAACCTATTACTTTGTATATTATATTGGTGAACATGTAAATTGTACCCCAAATTAAATACAAATACTTATAGATATAAAATCTATGCTAATATTAATACATATAAACGTCTCCCACGGAAAGAAATGGCATAGTAGGTACTCTGTTCTTGGCAGTCAAAATTTATTTCATGTGATTTCAATTATGTATAATATATTAAATACTCAACTATGTATATTTCAGACTGTTGATGATATAATATATCCGTATAATATCTTGTTATAGGTGGTACAATATTCAAGTCTTCGTCGCCAGTTTTGTTACACCTGCGGAAAAGAATTTTAAATTAAACTAAGTTACAATTGCGGAAGTTGGTCCTGGGTTCGATTCACGGGACGGGTAAAAATTTGTGTTTGCCCGAGTTTGTGATCGCCAGCCCGCATTTGGCAAGCGCGGTGATTAAGCCAAAACCCATCTTTGTAACGAAAACATGATTTTAAATTATGGAGGCCTTTGCACTTTGGGACATTATAAGGCTGATACTTTACTTTTTTTACCATTGCGTTAACTACATTATTAATTAAACAAAAAATATTTAAAAATGTCATCATCATCCGAGCGCATTTCCCGTTTAATGGCGAGAATAGTTTTCTACTGACCCTGTACGTTTTCTTTCGTTTCCTAAGACCGAGTCATAAAAAAAATATTATTTAATATCTTGCGGGATCAGTCGACGAAGTCTTAAATAGTTATGCACACTTTACCTGGTGTAAAGGGATGAGTCGGCCAATTCAAAAGGCATTGTGTCGAGTCATCCCGCGGGGCGAGTGCCATGCGGGATAAGTTGACGAATAGTACGAAAATGCGTCATAAAATTGGCTGTTTTCATTTCATGTTTTCTTAGGTTTACGCGACTTTTTCTCATGATATAAAACTACTAATTTTTAACGGATCACGGCTCCTGAACGGCCAAAACGTCGGGTTATTCCGTAAATATGTAGTTAAATTATAGGCACCGTACGTAGCGATAACTCTGCAATCTCGTGGCTCATATTAAAAAAATTACTCTCAATGTCGGAAATTCTACTGTCAAACCACGGAAAAACACGGTGCCTTATTCTGCCATCTAGTGACTCTTATTGGAAACTTTTCCCCTTATTGTCAAATTCTACTGTCAGAAAAAAGCGGGATTATAACGCCCTCTTTAGTTTCTGCACGGTGCCTATACCGCGAATCCGTTTATAAGTACTTTTAGTTCATGTTTTAATTTAATTCTTATGTATTTTTTTACTTACCAGACATAATTAATGAAATGATCCGAGACTACACTAATTGTACCATTGATTGTTTTATCAATTAATGCATAATATGTATTCTCTCCCTTTGAAAATATTGTTTTGTAGCTATTTTGGTATACGGTGATAAATTCCGCACCTGAAAACACATATTGATAAATAAATAAATAAATGCCTTGGACAGACACACCAATTGCCTAGCCCCAAACTTAGCTCGAAGCTTGTACCATGGAAGCTAGGGAACGGATAGACATACTTAAATACATTTATAAACATCCACGACTCGAGTACAAATGCCGATGTTCATCACACAAACATTTGTCCCTAGCGGGATTCGAACCCGCGACCCTTGGTTTTGTAGCCAGGGTCTCTGACTACTCGACCAACGGGCTCGTCAATATTAATCATTATTAGTACAGTCATGAGTACCAACATGTATACAAACACATTCAAATATGAACTTTACTGCTTTGACATAAGGGTCGATATACACACGTGGATTTTATGTGAATCGTTTTATGCCCTCGACATATTTCGAGCCGTTGTGAAATTGACACTAAAATTTGAAGTGACTGTCGCTTCTTATCGCAGTAACATTGAGCTATTACTACTACGTATAGAGGTGACATAACGAACAACAATTTTCTTACCCGCATTGTGGTCCATGGACAACAAAGTTGCCGTCTATTATTCTATTTTTGACCAGTTTTATAATAGAAGAATGGCGTGTTTTGTTTTAAAAACATGTACAATCGTTATAAGACGAAAAATAACGATGGTGGCGTGTATTTTATATTTAAACTAGCTGCCCGCCCCGGCTTCGCCCGTGGTACTTACTTACATGTATTATACATATAAACCTTTTTTAAGAATCACTCTATCTATTAAAAAAAACCGCGTCAAAATCCGTTGCGTAGGATTAAAGATCTAAGCATACATACGGACATACAGCGAAAACGACTTTGTTTTATACTATGTATTGATAAATAAAAAATTATTCCGTTCCAGTTTCACAAAATGTTTCATTTAACACTCTCTGTTCTCCTCGGTTCCACTGAAAATCAGCGTCTTGGCTTTAAGCCTCGACATATTACTGAGTAGCACCCGTTTTGGTAGCATATTATTTTCACTTTTGTACTTTATTTCTTGTTAATGTAATGAGACGAACTTCTTAGCTATCCATGGATTCTCCGTGCGGGTGCCGGGTCCATCGCGTGGAACAGAGAGGAATGTCAGTCGGCGCCTGGGACTTGCGACCCAGCGTGTAGGTTTAAGGGGCCCCTTTATAGTATACTAGCGGCCGCCCGCGTGGATTTCTTTTTTTTGAAATAAAAAGTAGCCTATGTTCTGTCTCAGGGTCTAAAGATTGTCTGTACCAAATTTCATCAAAATCGGTTGCGAGGTTTAAGCGGGAAAGCGTAACAGACAGACAGATAGACAGACAGAGTTACTTTCGCATTTATAATATTAGTTGGGACTAACGATCACCTTCACCGATGATATTCCTCTCCCTTCCCAACCATATTTGGTACGATTATGTCTTACACCAAATAAACGTATTTTCTATCTTTCTTTCTTTCTATAGGTATTAATAAATAAAGTTACATACCTTCTAAATTCACTATACACAAACTTAAACAGAACAATAGACGAAAACGCCTCATTTTAAACAGTTACAATAATAATGGGTTTGCAAATGACTTCGAGGAAAATAATTGACAACTCAACAGCAACTAGTAACACTATAGTTTATGATAACTTAGGATTTTCCTTTTTATAACAAATTATATTAAATCGGAACTAAACGCGATATTATTATAGTTAAGTACTTTCGTGTCATAGTATCTCGTAGCATAGTTATTTTTATATACTTTAAATATTGTAATATTTGCTGTTAGTCTTCCTAGCAATGATAAAATAAAATAAATAGTACTTACTGCTTGACGTTTCGGCTGCGATGCTGCAGCCGTGGTCACAAGCGGACTGGCGGTGCGCGGCGTCGTCTACTTGAACGGGCTTGAGGCGGTGAATCGGAATCTACCCCCGAATTAGCACTAATATTTGTTCTGCAACTATTGTCAGTAAAGTCACTCCGGCACACTACACTAACAGTCCCGATTTAATATTATTTGTTAGTAATGCAACGCGAAAGTTTAGTCTTATATTCCTTTTTAAAATTTCATGACAACTTGTTTAATTGTTTGGCGTAATGGTTTTAAAGTTGACTATTAGACCACAAGTACTCTCGGGTTAGATCCTCGCACTGGTAATATTTATGCAATTTTACTGTTGATTCTGATAATCATAACCACAATGTGATGTATAGCTAATAAATATAGTGGACACGCTTGCTGGCGCGGCGTGCGGTGGTGGGGGCGCGGAGAGCGGGAGCTCGCCGCGCACTCTTGTACCGGCCAGGCCTGTGACACTCTAGTTCCACTGTCGACGTAAAGCGCTAGTGTGCTTATTCCCTATTGGTCCGCTCCATACTGAACTGTTATTGGTTAATACCGCCATTGTTGTTTTTTTGACGTAATGTCATTGTGATAGCGCCATAAAGTGAAAAAAGTGCCGGTATTATTTTGTGTTTTCCTCGCTTTTTAGCTTGAGTTCAGTCGCAAAACTAAAGCCAATACGTTCCTCATTAAATAACCAACAGACGCTACATTTATATACGCCATGGCTTTGTGAAAATGCTGTGTTGGAGATTGCCAATCTACTAATCGTTCTCATCGCCTTTTCCACTTTCTTCCAAAGGACGTTAATTAAGGAAAACTGTGACTTAGATAAGTGGTTCCCACGAATATTGGACTGTGTCAACTGTGTGGTTTATCAAAATATCAATAAAGACTTATTTTGAGGGTTACAGAATAATTTGTAAAAAAAATGAAAAATAAATGATTTTAGCTATAAAATTTGTTTAATTTTGACGTTACTATTTATTTGAAATGTATTTATGTTAACCCTATCCTATAATATGAAATTAAAAACATTAAATCGAATAAACCCTGATATATCGATACAACTACGTACAGCACAACACTAATATGTCGATAACGAGCTCCGGAATAAATTGGCACACCACTAATACCGTCACACCATTGGCCGAGCGAGCTACAGCGACACTAGCGCTTTGCGTCGTAAATGAAAAACTAGTTCTACTCTTTGGAGTGTCCTATCTGTCTCTGACTAGTTATAGTAATCTGTGTCCAATACACAAAGAATCATGCAAGAACATTGTCTGTTTTCAATCATATGAAATGGTAATATGTATGCAATTTTACTATTGATAGATTCTGATAATCTTTAACACAAGTGTTTCAGCACTTACCACGGAATCTGATTATTGTATATGAATGATGTTGTACAATATTTATTTTATTCATTTGTTCTTCTCATCTTCCTATTCTATGATATTGACAAAAACTATCATCTTTAGGTTTATTAGGACCGAGTTTTATTTATTTATCCTGGGATGCCCTCAAGTGATAGTCACCCTACTTCCAGATAATAAATATTAACAATAGGACAAGAGGACAATTATGTAAACCACTATCTTCCATGAATTGAGTTAAAATTGTGTGTTCATATAAATAAATATAAATATTAGGCTACTGAACGCCTCCATGGTCTAGTGGTGTAAGTACCGGGCCTTAGTCTCGAGGGCCTGAATTCGATTCCAGGGTCAGGCTTTTTGTCGGATTTGTGATCACCAATAAGCATACGCAAGCGCGGTGATTAAGTCAAAAAATATCTTTATAATAAAAACATGATCTTAAATGATGGAAGCCTTTGGCCAAACGTGGGACATTATGGAATTAAATGAAATAATTTATTTAGCAATTTGATTCACTTAGAAATTTTTTTTGCACGTCAAATCTTTTCGATTCCAGGGTTAGGCTTCTTGTCGGGTTTGTGATCACGAAAGATACACGCAACGAGATGATTAAGTCAAAACAAATCTTTCCACAAAAATAAAATTTCAAATGATGGAGGCCGTTGCCCTGCAGTGGGACATTAATATGATGATACTTTACTTTTTTCTTAGGATTCTGATGTCATCAAATCTCCAGTTTGTCTGATGATAAGCAAAAGAGGAGCCGTCATCTCAATCATTAGTTCCAGTATGTTCAACTATTAGTTCAACCAGTTGAACAAAATGGATTACTTTCGTCCAATATTTACATCTTACAAAAAAGTTAAACATATCTGACAACATTCGTGTTGTTTGTTCAAATTTGAAAAAAGTTGAACAATTTGGACAAATTACGTACAATAATTTAAATTTTCAAACAAGTTGAACATATCAGAAATAATTCGTGTAGTTGGATGCGGTACCACCATGATAACTTTTATAAAGTTAAAATTAAAGATTAGCCTGGTCAATTCTAGATCATAGTCGTCATACCCTGGGGTCCGAGACAATAGCTGAGGATGCAACCGGGAGAAGTCTTCTTCAAGACCAAAATCTGATACTGTTAGTGTTGTGTGCCGTAAAAACCGTGAACACAAAAAATAAACTAAAAATTCAAAAATAATTCCTAATATCTATTACCTCATACTGTAATTTTATTTTTTGTGTTCACGGTTTTTTTGAAGTCGGTTAAATTTTTTTTTAAAAAGTCAGTTTATTTCATGATTTTTAGTTGTGTAAAAGCGTTGTGAACTTAATTATTAATAGGAACTTAGTTGTTGTGAAGAGTGAATGAGAGTGTGGATAAATTTCTTGTTCTCGCGTGAAGGCCCAGCGAGACTTCTCGGCGAGATTTCTCGCCGTGGGTCTGGATGTAATATACACAAGTATCACGTTAGCCCTACATACATTCGATCGACCAATTGCAGTTCTGCCTTCCAACTCCTAACCGTTAAGGAGTACTGTAGCTTCATCATCAGCACAGTAGCATCAGGTGTTGATTCAAGCATAGGTACCTCACAAGCAACGTGTAAGCCCTACATACTACTAAATAGTTTCCATCGACCTAATTGCAGTTCTGCCTTCCAACTCCTAACCGTTAAGGAGTACTGTAGCATCATCATCAGGACAGCAGCATCAAATGTTGACACCCTGAAGCATATACCTGAGTAAGACATGATTACGAAACAAAAACACCATACGAGCATACAATTTTCGGTGGTTGCCCTCGATTTCTCCTGGATTCCATCATCAGATCCTGGACTGGTGAAAATGGGACCACCTCAGAACTGAACTCTACACAACAAAAAAAAATTTTTTTAAATCCGTTCATAATTGACGAAAATATCGATGAACATACATAAAAAAAAAAAAATATTATACATACAGACGAATTGAGAACCTCCTCCTTTTTTGAAGTCGGTTAAAAATGTGGGTGGCTATTTCATTAGTGACGACTTGGGGGAATAATTATCAGAAGAAAATCGCCCCACATCACCAGTCCGCTTGCGACCACGGTTGTTGTGACGCAGCCGAAACGTCAAGCAGTAAGTAGTGTACATATACTACATAATTAATATGACGTTTAGTCCCGTTAAATAACATCCATACTAATATTATAAATGGGAAAGTGTGTCTGTCTGTCTGTATGTTTGTCTTTCTTTCACGGCAAAACGGAGCGACGGATTGACGTGATTTTTTTAGCGGAGATAGTTGAAGGGATGGAGAGTAACATAGGCTACTTTTTGACTCATTCCAACACCCCACTTCTCTAAAATGGGGGCTGGAAGTTTGTATGGAAAATCTATATCTATATATATAAAAATACTATTATTAGATAGACGCTTAAAATTTGGCATGCAGGTCCCTTAGTAAACTTGATGCTTAGTTGCAAAAGGATATTGCAAAATTCTCACGGGAACGGGAGTAAGCGGGAAAAAACATTTGTATCGTGAAATCCGATATCCACGCGGACAAAGTCGCGGGCGGCCGCTATCCATAATTCCATACTAATCCATACTATATACCATAATATCCATATCCATACTAATATTATAAATGGGAAAGTGTGTCTGTCTGTCTGTATGTTTGTCTTTCTTTCACGGCAAAACGGAGCGACGGATTGACGTGATTTTTTTAGCGGAGATAGTTGAAGGGATGGAGAGTAACATAGGCTACTTTTTGACCCATTCCAACACCCCACTTCTCTAAAATGGGGGCTGGAAGTTTGTATGGAAAATCTATATCTATATATATAAAAATACTATTATTAGATAGACGCTTAAAATTTGGCATGCAGGTCCCTTAGTAAACTTGATGCTTAGTTGCAAAAGGATATTGCAAAATTCTCACGGGAACGGGAGTAAGCGGGAAAAAACATTTGTATCGTGAAATCCGATATCCACGCGGACAAAGTCGCGGGCGGCCGCTATCCATAATTCCATACTAATCCATACTATATACCATAATATTATAAATACTATTACTATATACTATACTCATACTAATATATATATTTATATATATGTATAAATATATATTATATATTTTATTATTTTTATATATATTTTTTATATTATAAAAATGGGAAAGTGTGTCTGTACGTCTGTCTGTGTGTATGTTTGTCTTTCTTTCACGGCAAAACGGAGCGACGGATTGACGTGATTTTTAAAGAGGAAATTGTTGAAGGGATGGTGAGTAACTAAGGCTACTTTTTAACCGACTTCAAAAAAAGGAGGAGGTTCTCAAGTCGTTTGTATTTTTTTAAATGTTTCCATTAGTAGTTTTCCATTAGTAGGGTTGAGAACCAACCCATAGGGAACATTAAGAAGCTATGGATCTACAACAACTACCTGTCATCGCGCTTGTTTTGGCCTTTCCTCGTGTACGACTTCGGAAAAACCCTTTTGTCGCGACTAGATGCCGTTGTTGTGAAATCGTTGAAGTCTTGGACTGGATTAGCTCACTCGGCAGACCCCTCTACACTATTTAGGGGCAAAAATAGTTTTGGGATGAACCTAAACAAGCCATCGGAGCTATACAAACATCTTAGAGTCACCAAGATGCACATTCTGGGTGAATCGAAAGACAACGCAGTGGCAACACTCCCAAAAGATAAGAATATGAGTGAGTTAGAGTCTAGGCTACGGTTCCATAAGCAGTTTATGGTGGGAGCGCAAACAAACAGGGTAGGATTGGGATGTCGAGGAAGAGAGGATGACCGGAACATCATTAAGTCTTTTCTGCGAATGGATGAAGATAACGAGTATAGAGTACATGCGCTTAATCTCGAAATGCAAAACGAGTGGGTGTCCCTTGGTGAGTTTTGTATCCCTTTAGCATTGAAGTGGCGGTCGATACTGTACGATTGGTCTCCAGCGCTGCTTAAATTCTATCTGAATGCCTTTCAGTTGACCCTACCCGATCAGAGCAACCTTGTAAGGTGGGGAATGGCGGTGGACAAAACCTGTTTGCTCTGTGGTGAGGCCGTAGGTACCGCAAGGCATTTGTTGGTGGGATGCAGAGTACTCCTAGACAGAGGTCACTACTCTCGCCGCCATGACGGAGTGTTGCAGATCATACGTGAAGCGGTGAGCCTTTCAATAGCAAGAGCAGCAAAAGGTTTGACGACGAATACAAAGAACATCAACTTCGTCAAGGAAGGATCTACCAAGAAGTCCAAAGTCAAACCTTACTCCATCGTTAGTGTAGCTCCAGATTGGAAGATCATGATGGACACGTATGAAAAGCACTACAGTATTCCAGAGGACATTGCGTTATCGTCGTCTAGACCAGACCTTTTCATTTATTCTAGAAAACTTAAGCGCGTACTGTTGGTAGAACTTACTGTTCCATGGGAGACAAACATTCCCAAAGATCACGCGTTTAAAACAAATAAGTATTATGACCTAACCAACGAAATGACTAAAAATGGTTTTATAGCACGGTTGTATGCTGTGGAAGTGGGTGCGAGAGGTATACCAGCGAAATCTCTCTACAACCTACTGAAGGACTTAGGATTACCAAGATCTAATATTAGCTCGTTACTGGAAAGAGCAACTAAAGCTGCTTTACTCGGCTCATACCAAATATGGTTGGGAAGGGAGAGGAATGTCATCGGTGGAGGTGATCGTTAGTATACTATAAAGGGGCCCCTTAAACCTACACGCTGGGTCGCAAGTCCCAGGCGCCGACTGACATTCCTCTCTGTTCCACGCGATGGACCCGGCACCCGCACGGAGAATCCATGGATAGCTAAGAAGTTCGTCTCTCTTACCTCATAACTTTTGCCTGGGTGAACCGATTTGGATGTTTGTGGTTTTATTTGAAAGCTGGTGCTTCCAATTTGGTCCCATAGCAATCTGGTCCAGTTCTGACAGTGGCATCCGTGAAAAAACTGAAAGTCTGAAATTTACATTAAGTACGTGCTCAACAAATGGACCGTCCGTAAAAGGCACTGTCTCATATGAGCAGCACAATATTAGGTCTACCCATATTTAGTTACCTTATTCAGATTAACAGAAAATAAAAAATAACAAAAAAAAACCGACTTCATAACAGAAAACCTATTACAAAACAAACTTAAGTGCACTTCAAAGTAAAAAAGAATTTTCGGTGCCTGCCTAAAAACAAAAGAAAACAGCACCAACTTCAGTTACTTTGTTTAAGGCAAATGGCAAATTCTTAAAAGTAAAATATTTTTTACTTTCAAGTGAATTTAAGTTTTTCAAAAACTTTTTCTTATCTTAATATATAAAAGGAGAAACTGACTGATTGTCATATCATCGCACAGCCTAAACGGCTTAAGGAAGGCACTTGAAATTAGGAATGGACGTAGCTTAGGTACCGTAGAGGTGCACTAAGAAAGGAATTCCCGACTGGAGACTGGAGTTAGCAGGAAAAAACATCAGTATGAAAAGTCAAAACACCTCAAGTTAGACGCTTGAAATTAGGCATGCAGATAACTTAGTAAATGTATAGCTTAGCTGCAACAGATTCCCACGGGAACGGGAGTACGAGTATAACGTGTAAAAGTCCGTTTCGAGTTCTCCTCTGTGTCCAGAAAAGGAACATTGTGCGACCCCGAATTTAACGCGGGCGAAGCCGCGGGCGGCCGCTAGTTAATGATATAATGTAACGCGAAAGTCTAAAAAACCTTATACAACCGGGAGAAGCTTTAGGATGATGATTAATAATGCTTTTAAGAAGTCAAACGAAAAAATCAACAGTTATAATTAATATTTATTTTAAAATAAATAATGCGTATCAATTCACTTTCATTCTTTTATACAGTTTTTATGTCTTAATTACTAAAATATTAACTTTTGTGATATTCTGTTGTATAAATATGAAAAACTTTGTTAAGTACAAAAAAATAATACTCCTTTATTCTATACATCATTATTTAATACATTTGTATAATGTTATGTTACACTACTTAGAAGTTGCCAGAAATATCTGAACAATTTGAATTGCCAGAATTTATTTCCCAGAAACTCCTCAGTCGTGTTGTATACCTAAATGAATACTGAAAAAAATAATAATGTCATAATATTTATATGATATACTAGACGGAAAAATTATAAACATGTTTTAACAAATTGGTTACTAATAAATTCCGAAATTGAATAGCAGATTTGTAAAGTAAAAAGTAAAAACGTATTTTTAAGAAGAGTTTTGGCTACTGTGACCAATTATTACGATCAAACTCGTAGGTGATAAAGTGGATTGAAATTTGAAAAACACTAAAACAGTCTAGTTTTCCTTGTAAGGGTTAAGGAGGTCAGACGCAGTGACGGATTAAGACTACTTGATGCCCTAAGCAATCCACGCCTGCGGGGCCCCCTATCCGTATGTCAACTAGAATCTTGACATACGGATAGTGCTTCTTCTAGTGCCCCCCCCCCAGACGTGGTGCCCTAGGCAATTGCTTAATTTGATTAAGGGTTAATCCATCACTGGTCAGACGGTAATTACTCCAATGCAATAACTAGGCATGTCCAGTCAGGATCATAGTCGTAGTATACAATGCATGAAACCAGGATAAACGCAAAGAGGACGATAGAAAAAATAGAAGATAAAGTATAAATGTGTAAAGAGCATCAAACCTAGTTGGCATACCTACAAAATCCGCCATTTTGTAAAAATCGAGTTTCAGGGGCCAGTCTTCAAACTCATTTAAATCGACAGAGTAAATAATTAAATCAAAAAGTGTTTAGTTATTAAAACTCTAAATGATACGGTTTTTGAGATAATGAAGTTCAAAAATACTTGTTGTCATTTGAAATCACTATTTTCAGTTAATATCTCCGAAACTGTATCACTTAGAGCTTTAATTACAAAACACTTTGTTTATAATTAATAAACAAAAAGTAAACTTGCTCGGTCGATTGACATGAGTTTCATGACTGGCCGCCAAAACTTGATTTTCTTAAAATAGGTATGCCAGCTTCCATACAAAAATTTCGAAGCTCTTTGTATTTTTGTAAATGATTTGAATACCTACTAGTTGCTGCTTTATCGTTATGGTTTTGGCTAAATGTAATTACTTATTTAAATAACATAGATCTATTTGATATGATCTTCTTTTCAAAGGCTGAAATTTAACGGCAGTGTTTTTTCAATTTAAAATTTGTCAAAACATGGGCTGGCCAAAATCATAAAAATTAAAATTTAATTGTTTTCCTGGCATACAAAAAAACCTAAAAATCACAATATTTTTACAAAAAAAAATTCTCCTTCACAAGGAAAAGTCCAAAATGAATACATACTTTTTTTTAAATATGGACTTTCCTAAAACGTCCAAATTAGGACCAATCTTTCGAACTTCGGACTGATGAAAACCCTAATCTTAGTTTACCCTGAAATTGGGAAATTATGGCTATTAACATAGGTATCTTAATATTTAAATAAGTAATAAAAAGTAATAATTTTAATTGAAAACTAGTTGAAATATTTAAACAATATAAGTATATCTACAAAGAATAACAATTAAATATTTTATTTGTATTTACAACTTCCAACACGATTTTTAAAGCGACCATTATTTTATATTTTATATTTTTCGGTTTTTCCGAACACAGCCCGGGTTTGTGATCACCAATCCGCATTTGGCAAGCGTGGCTATTAAGCCAAAACCCATATTCTTAACAAAGACAAGATTTCAAATGATGGAGACCTTAGCCCTGCAATGGGACATAAATAGGCTGATATTTTACTTTGTATCTTATTTTGCTCTTTTATTAATACTGTAATGGACGCTTAAATTAAAACAAACTTTATTATATAATTAATAACAATATCTACAGCACGTTACAAATATTATAATTCGTTTTGATCTGTCGTATTGTCAGAGCCGTGATGTAATCATTGATATACAAAAACCCAAGATACACAATCAACGTCTCAAAAACGTCCCCAAAAAATAAGTGCAGAATGCTCTTATTTCAAACAGTCTTGCGTCAACCGCGTCATTGCAATTTTGAACACTCCCTTGTGAAAACAATCTTAACTTATCTACATAAGGTTTAATTTGCAAATAATAATGTTCATAGTTTCACACATACATTTGCCGAGTTTTTGGTGACAGTATTGTCTGTTACTTTTGTTCCAGAATGTGCATCTTGGGTTTTTGTATATCAATGGGTGTAATACAACAACTTAAATTAATTTCAATACTTTTGATTGTATTAATATAAATTATAGATTTAAAGCGTTAGATACTCCACCATACTTCGTACCTCTTAGCCACAGGTCCAATAATGAGAAGCGAGGGTCGCTTTCCATCGCATGTAACCTTGGTTATCAACGTACGTCACGTCAATCAAACTAATGCCACATTTTTCGGTATCGGGGCATTTCTAACGATTTAAACTTATGTTGTTAGCGCCAATTCACACGATGCCACAACCGCGCCGCCTCCGCTTGATTTCAAAATGTCACACTTTCGATAGTAATTTGACAGTTTCGATGTCGCAAGCAAGCCACTTGCCAGATAACACATATAAAATCGTGCCACATAACACATAGATAAACGATGCGACAGCGGTCGCGCCATCGTTTAAATGAGCCCTTTAGAGGAATCAATACTATCAAATAAATAATTTCACAATTACAACATAATATGTAATTGCTAATGATATGATGTCGGTGTTCCGACTTTAGCGCTATTGTCGAAGTATTATCGATGTTTTGATTATTGCCCATCGAAAAACTTAACGATTTTCTAATCTTTCCCTTCCAAAATATACTTTTATTTACTATTGCCCAACATCAATATTTTGAGCATTGCCCAACATCACCATTTTGAGCATTGCCTTATACCAACATTTTGACCATTTCGATCATTGCCCGAAAATAATTATTCTGGCAATTGCTGACGAATGGACAATAATTTTGACTATCGAATTACCATCGATACTTGCACTATTTCCCAAGAAAAAATACTTTTACATATAATGCCCAACATAAGATATACTAACAATTGCCCAACATCAATATTCTTGCTATTGTCCAACATAAAACATTCTTGCGATTGTTTAACACTCGAAATATTGCCTCGAAAACACAATCATTTTGACTATCGAAGTATTTATTGATGTTTTTACTATTTCCCAACGAAATGTCTTTCAAAGATTGCCCAACATCAATATTCTTGCTATAGTCCAACATTAAACATTCTTGCGATTGCTTAACACTTGATATATTGCCACGAAAACACAATCATTTGACTATCAGTATTTATTGATGTTTTCACTATTTCCCAACGAAATGTCGTTCAACGATTGCCCAACATCAATTTCGAGCATTGCCCAGCATTCAACATTCTTGCAGTTGCCCAACACTCGAAATATTATTTTCCCACTAATATGTAAACAATTGTTTCGACTATCGAAGTATTCTCGAAATCGTCACTATTGCCCATTAAAATTTCAACAATTGCCCAACATCAATATTCTCACTATTGCCCAACAAAATATATTTCGACAATTGCCCAACATCAATATTCTTACTATTGCCCAACAAAACAAATTCTGGCAATTGCCCAACACTCGACAAACTAACTGCCCACCACATCAGTGCCAAGTGAACACACAATGGCAAAGAAGGAGGTAGGCAGAAGCGACTATCAGATTGCCAATCATGACAGGGAATCCTATTTTGAGGTACTGGACGAATGTGAACCGGTACCCGTGCTGCTCTGCTACTCCTGCGCAGACGACATTGGCGCTGGCTCCGATGAGAGTTCCGTTACCTGGGAACAATGAAACATTGTTGGAATTTAATTTTTGATGTAGACTGGTGTATTCTTTTTAGGGTTCCGTAGCTAAATGACAAAAAACGAATCCCTTATAAATTCGTCATGTCTGTCTGTCTGTCCGCAAGTCTGTCACAGCCACTTTTTTCCGAAACTATGTATAAGTACTATAGGCACCGTGCAGAAACTATAGAGGGCACTAAAATCCCGATTTTTTTTCTGTGGTTTGACAGTAAAATTTGACATTTACCTTGGTCAGTTCGAATTCGAGTCACTAGATGGCAGAATAAGGCACGGTGTTTTCCGTGGTTTGACAGTAGAATTACCGACATTGAGATTGACATTTAGCTTGGTCAGTTCGAATATGAGTCACAAGATGGCAGAGTCATCGCTACGCACGGTGCCTATACATAGTTTCGGAAAGTTGTGTTAAAACCCCCTTTAGTACTAAATATCCCTCCCCATAGTTAGTCCTAAAACTCGATTTATTTTTTCATTGAACAACACGTGTGGGGTATCTATGCCCATGCACATGGTTATCAACAACCGTGAAAAAAAAAGTTAATTTAAATATATAATAAATAAAATTGATTTGAAAAAATATATATATTAAAATTATCTCACCTCCAAGACAGGCTCCGAAGCTCAGCGACCAGGCCAGTGGTGCCAACGGTAGACCCAGGCCGTTAGGGTCGGCCAGTGTAGCCATCACTCTCACCATCATCGTGGTCAGCGGTATATTGTCCACGAAGGCTGAAGCCACGCCGGAAACCTGGAATAAATGAAAATAAATAAATAAATTCCGTGGTCTAAAACACCAACTGCTACGAAACGGAAAGACAGACATACTTTAATACTTTTTATTTATTTATACAAATAAATTGAAATTCGTCAGGTCTACTAACGGTCTCGGTAGCTTAGTGGTCAGAGCGGGCAGTTACCCGCTAACCTACCATTCTAACCCACTGGTGGGTGGAGGGGTAACTCGAAAATTTTAGTAGTTCCCACCCACCCACCGCGTCAAGGCTGGAATTCTTTATCGATAATGAAAAACAATATGGTCGATTAAATGAATTGTTTATTGAATTAAATTTTAATATTATGAACAGGAAACCAACGTGGACGAACAAAATGGAATCTTAACATATAAACTTTTCACATAATATTAAACCTGAAGAGTTTGTTCGTTTGTTTGTTTGTTTGTTTGTTTGTTTGTTAGTCTTAAGGCACTAATATCAAGAACTACTGGTCCATCCGTCGAGGAAGGCTTTAAGCTATAGTATAACACTATGTGTGCGGCAATCGAAATACACGCGGACGATTTCTTAATAGGTCAAAAAATAAGATAATTTTGCAAAAGTCACATAATTTCTTTTAGAGAAACTTTTATTGCAGAAAAGGGCGATCCGTGCAATCCGTGAGATATTTAAAGTAATAAACGTTTTAACTTTAGCGTCTCAATACATGTTTGATCATGGTTAACGTTATAATTCCAGCCCTCTTAAATCGTATTCGTTAAATGAGGTAAACTGCAACATACTGCCATGTTTGCGTTGGAGGGCAATAGTTACAGGGAATTCGAAATCAGAATGAACTATTAAGAAATAGTCCGCGTGTATTTCGTTTGCCGCACACATAGTGTTATACTATAGCTTAAAGTCTTCCTCGACGGATGGACTATCGAACACAAAATATTTTTTCAATTGAAACCAGTAGTTCTTAATATAAGCGCCTTAAGACAAACAAACAAACAAACTCTTCAGGTTTAATATTATGTGAAAAGTTTATATGTTAAGATTCCATTTTGTTCGTCCACGTTGGTTTCCTGTTCATAATATTAAAATTTAATTCAATAAACAATTCATTTAATCGACCATATTGTTTTTCATTATCGATAAAGAATTCCAGCCTTGACGCGGTGGGTGGGTGGGAACTACTAAAATTTTCGAGTTACCCCTCCACCCACCAGTGGGTTAGAATGGTAGGTTAGCGGGTAACTGCCCGTCAGAGCGCTTGCCCGGATTGCAAGAGGCGCTGGGTTCGATTCCCGCCTGAGTCACGAGATCAGATGAATTTTTATTTGTTTCCATTTTAAAATTATAGTTAAAACGGTATAATAATACCTAGCATTTAAAAATGCTAAAATAAAATATACAAAAAAATATACAAATAAACTTAAATGTTATATACTTATATGTATAACACCTAGACCAGCCAGCACAAACAGACATGTTTGTCCCGTGCGGGGATCGAACCCGCGACCTCTTTCGTCTATTATTGAATTTCTTGACCATTAACACCAAGCGGATCGTCAAATATGATTAAACATTTAGTAAATACACTTGATTTGATAACAAAGTAAGTGTAATGAGCCTGAATTCAGGACCATAGTTGCAGCGTACCCTGGCCTCCAAGGCAATGGCCGAGGATGCAAAGGGGAGAGGCGCTAGGATGATGATGATGATGACTACATGCTAACATTTTTAAAATATGATATGGATGCAAACGAACAAGCGGGTCTCCTGATGGTAAGTGATTACCGCTGCCCATAGAATTCAATAACTATACAAGTGTCGCAGATGCGTTGCCTGCCCTTAAAAACTCCATAACCTCTACAACTGGCAACCTTACTAACTAGCAGAAACATAGCATAACAGTAACGAAGTGCTCATAATCTCATATATCTTAGAATCTTCAATCATCCAAAAGTCACACTTACCCATAAGACTAACATGATGGCTACCGCCAGTCTGGACTCTTCACCGACTTGTAGTATCACAGTTTCAGTCATCTTCCCGATCCAGGCGATCAGACCGAGCTTTGAAAGTGCCTGGAAAAAAACACAACGTTAAAATCAATTCGCTATGTTGTGTACGCATGAAGTAGTACTAGGTGGTACCTAATTTTTCCCTTGTGTGTCGTAAGAAGCGACTAAAGGACATTCCGGGGGATGGGCAGCAGTTTTCCCCTGTGTTTTATCATTCACCATACTGCGGTCAGCAATTTGTTGCCCAGTCTGGTGAGTTTGGGCATGACACTCGCGAGTTCTAAGTCCAGCAATGAACTTACTGGATGATGATATCAACGCTGCCATTATGTCAATACTGATTTACTGACTCCGTCGCGCAATGGCTTTCAATCAGGCCGCACTTTATAAAGCAGCCGAGGTCTTAGGTTAGAATTCCGGATCGGACCATAACTTTCAAAGGAGACAGTTTTTTTGGGCCCACCGACAATCGGTAACGTTTAAGAGAAAGAGAACTACGATAAAACGTTACACTGTTATTGAAGAAATTCCAGGTTATAGTGTGTACTTTACTAAACGAAATATTAATCAAAATGGTGGCGTAGTTGCGTACATTAACTCTTCGTTGGCAGTAGAAGTCACAGAACCCAGTATTGATGAATCGTGTTCTCTTCTAATAAATATAGCAAATCAGATAATAGTGTTAGGTATTTATAGGTCACCTTCATTTAGAAACACAAATAATTTTATTCTTTCACTTGATAACATGCTCAGATCTCTTCAACACAGTAATCATCTTATTTTAGCCGGTGACATAAATATTAATATACTCGACCCTGACTCAAACGAATACCTATGTCTTAACTCGGAGCATGGACTTGAACCTGTCATTACTAAACCTACCCGGTTAAACGCGTGCCTGGACCACATATTCATAAAAACAAGGCATAAGGCCGTTGGGGTGGTATGTGATGCAGACATCACCGACCACAAAATTGCAATAGCAGGTCTCTCCACTAAAACAAAACAGATTATTTGCAACAGGGCTAAGTTTAAAACTATTATAGACTACAGTGAGGTTTGCAAGGAACTAGAAAAAGCGAATTGGAACTCAGTTACGTCTGCAAACGGCATTGATGAAGCTGTCGAAGCTTTTATGTCTGTGATTAATACTGCCATAGAGAACAATTCTAAAAATATCAAAATAGGCAGATCAAAGTTTATCATACGTCCATGGATGACCCCCGGTTTACTTAGATGTTCAAAACACAGAGATCGCCTACACGCTAAACTCAAACAAAACCCTGATGACGAACTCGCTAAGATTACTTACCGCCGGTATCGGAATTATTATTATAATATTGTAAAAAAAGTTAGACTAGCCTACGAACAAGAAGAATTAAGAAACAATGAAAGAGACACTAAGAAACTTTGGAAAACAATAAAGAAAATTTGCAACACTACAGCTAACCCCAAAGAACCTACAGAACTTTTATCATCTGCTAACAGCCATAAAGAAGCTTTGAATAATTGTAACAAATTTTTTTCAACGGTGGGTCAGAACCTAGCTAACACCATACTTGCAAAATCTGCCCACAGCGAAGATACCTTGGCCTCTAATGTCAAGTGTACGAATGCACCCGCTCACTCTTTTTTTATGGAACCAACTGACCAGGAAGAAGTGTTTGGCATTATAGGACAACTAAGGACAGACAGTGCGCCTGGGGCTGATGGAGTCAACTCAGCTTTTGTCAAATACTCAAGAAACGTGCTATGTGAACCCTTGGTATATTTATGCAATTTAAGTTTAAGCACGGGATATTTCCCTAAGCTGTGGAAGACTGCTGCAGTGACCCCAATTCACAAGAATGGCCCTAAGGACCTCCCAGGAAACTACAGGCCTATCTCAGTGCTGAACACTTTTTCTAAAATATTAGAAAAAATTGTTAATAAACGCCTGACCAACTATATAGAAGCAAACAACTTTTTATCACCAAGGCAATTTGGATTTAGACGACACAAATCGACAGAAGACGCTGTGACGCTGTTGACTGACCGCATCTCTGAGAACCTGGACTGTGGACAAAAGTGCGTTGGTGTATTTCTGGACTTAGCTAAGGCCTTTGACACCGTATCAACAAAAATATTATTTCGAAAATTGGAATACATTGGTGTCAGAGGCCTTGCGCTTAAGTGGTTCGAGAGTTACCTAACGGATAGGCAACAGTACGTTAAGGTTGGACAAAACAAGAGCGACTTACTGCCCGTGCGATATGGAGTCCCCCAGGGAAGCATACTTGGTCCGACACTCTTCACAATATACATTAATGACATTCATGATTTGCCCTTACCAAACGTTGAAGTGATATGTTACGCTGACGACACCGTGGTACTTTTTAAAGGTAAAAACTGGAATCAGACATTAGCCACAGCGGAAAGCGGTATGTCAACGGTCTCTGAATGGTTAGAAAACAATTTACTTACTCTCAACTTCACCAAAACAACCTTTCTTTGTTTTCATAAAACTTCGGTAACCAATCCTTGTGTTCAAAGTTTAAAAATTCATTCTTGTAATTCTTCTTCTCCATGTAACTGTAACTTAATCCAACGTACCTCAGTAACTAAATATCTTGGAATTATGATAGATGAGCATTTAAATTTTCAAAATCACATCCACTTTTTGGTGAAGAGACTAAGGAAAACTTTCAGTATATTTAAAAGGCTGAGAGATTCAGCTAGTAAGGAACTTCTCATCTTATTATACAAGGCCTTGTGTGAACCACTAACTGGATATTGTCTCTCAGTCTGGGGCGCTGCCGCTAAGACTACACTCCTGGAGGCTGAACGTGCTAATAGGTCCATTCTTAAGATTATGCTAAAGAAACCATTCCGATACCCCACTACTACTCTATACAAAGAAGCCGAAGTTCTCACGATTCGCCAATTATTCATTCTAAAATCTTGTTTAATTAGTCACAAGCGTCTGTTGAGTTCTGAAATGTACAAATCACTCTTAAGTAAACGAGTCTTTAAGATACCTATACCAACTATAAATTCTCACTTTGCAAGCAGATTCGGAGACTCAATTAGAGCCCGTGTTTATAATGCTGTTTCAAAATACTGCGACATTAAGAACTGTACGATTATGGAAGCTAAGTCAGTTATTAGTAAATGGCTGCTAAAAATGGACTATGTTAATACAGAGGAGCTTATAACATAACGAGTGTTTAACAACTAAAATTATATAATATGTATATGTGTGTAGTACCATTGTTGATCTCACTATTTTGTAATAATTTTGTTAAAGCACTGAGTAGCTAAGCTTGAAATTTTATATTATGTGTAATAAATTAGATTATTTAACTCACTTTTGGTTCCCCAAGATACAGGCTAAGCCTAGTTTGGGGTCCTCTGCTAGAATAGATTGTTTTGTTTTCTGTGTGTGCGCTACTAATGTAATTGATTTACTTTAAGAATGTATGTTCCTTTTTTAGTGCAATAAAGAATTATTATTATTATTATAAAAAAATATGTGTTTTTTTATGAATTTTGCAATTGAAGTGAATTTCAAACGAAACCGGAGTCATAAAACCAAAATAAAAAGCCTTATTTTGATTATATCCGTGAACTATCTGTCCCAAGAATAGTCAACAATGGCTGACATACAGATAGCTGAAGGAAAAAAGGTTTTTATCAATAGAATTAAAATAAAACTCTTGAAATCGAACATAAAGGAGACGCAATTTACTTTTGGAATAATTTTCATGCCTACTTTTATCTAAGGCGGTGATTGGTAGTGATTTTTAATCATTTAATTAATGAAATAAAATAATTCGAATAAACAATTCAAAAAAATCCGTATAACGGAACGCATTTGCTAGTCTATTGCCGGATATTGATTTTGATATAAACTGAATACAAATGTCAGAAGCCTCCCGTCTGTCAACTGTCAATAATGGTTATCACTACATAGTATAAAACAAAGTCGCTTTTTCTGTCATGTTGTCCCTATGAACGCTTAAATCTTTAAAACTACGCAACGGATTTTGATGCGGTTTTTTTTAATAGATAGAGTAACTCATGAGGAAGGTTTTTATGTATAATATCATCCATGTACCACGGGCGAAGCCGGTGCGGGCCGCTAGTACTATAATAATATAAAAAAAGCTGAAGTTTGTTGGTTTGGACACGCTACTATCAGGAACTACTGATCCGAATTGAAAAAAATATTTTTGCGTTGGATAATCCATAGTCGAGGCAGTCTTCAACTTAAAAATGAGCTTTAGTTTAACACTATGTATGCGAAAACCTAATTCCACGCGGACGGAGTCGCAGGCGGCCACTAGTAATAATAAATTGTTTATACTTCAGATACATAGGTAAACATAATGGAAAATCGCCCTTATGTATAAGTCTTTACGGTTCAGGCGTTGAACGTCAAGAAAGCAAAATGCCTGATTAGTTTGAGGTTAATATATATTTTCACATCTTGTTTCTAACGATTCCGGTTAAAACATGGAAAAGTAATGTTACCACTATAATCTGGAGATTCTAAGGAATAAATTGATACCTATGTCGTAAATAAACGCTAAAATTTTAGGTGGGCCTAAGTCTCCATACAAAAACGATTGACTCCTTTGGATGTTATAGCCCTCGAAAAGCACGTAAAGCCGTTGGTCCCTCTACGGTCGTGTCAGATTGCTGTCACAGAACTATGAGAGTAAGAGAGTAGGGAGTGCACCTGTGCTTGCGCATTCGCTGGAGCACAATAATACATCCTGCTGTTCTGGCTGATCGTATAGATGGCCTACCTGGCTTAACATAACATCAGCTGGCTAGGATGGTATTATTTACCATCGAGGGCACATACACGAGGAATGTCTGGATAGTACTAGCTCGTCTCTTTCCGTGGGTTTTAGATGCAAAGGCACATTCCAGAGATTCACAGCAGCGTGCCCCTTTATTAAATCCTGTATACTGCGGTCGCCAAAATATACGTATGTACGCATATACATTGTTATTTATTGCAGGCCTGTAACTCCATGGTCTTTCCAGGGGTGTCATAAGAAGCGACTAATGGACATTTGTAAGGCTGATGATGGCTCGACATACTGCAGTCACCAGACCACCTGCCCAGCTTAGTGTCTGATCTAGCTCCTCATCTGGGTGAAGTCTGCCTCTAGCAGTGGACTGGAACATGCAGACAAGACTTACTTTTTGGTGACTACGGGGTCCTATGATCAGCAGTGGACTGCGGTATCCAACCCGTCTGCTACTCTTGGTGACTTAAAGATCTTGTGGTGACTTTTATCTACATCGCCACAAAGGAGTCGTTCCGATTCAACTCAACCGATGGCGCTGAAACGCACTCGCATATGTACACGACTACACCACAGTGAAAGGAACTTGGTCCCCGAGCTAGATCACGCGGCGTAAGTTCTATCTTTTAGGGAATGGGTCTCTCTCTCTCAATCTCTTACTTGGTGAGTGTCTGGGAAATGCCAAGTTCATCTGAAGGAGTCCTACGTCTAGCAATAGATGACCAGTGGATTGCGGTATCCAACCCGTCTGCTAGTCGTGGTGACTTTAAAGATCTGTTACTTGGCGAGGGTCTAGGAAATGCCCAGTCCATCTAAAGGAGCCTTACGTCTAGCATAGGCTAGACGTTGGACTCCATCAGTCCAATGACTGCAAGAGGCTGCCATAACTTACTTCCATCAGCACGAAGAGTGCCGCAAAGAACAGCAGCGTGGACCACTCCACTCGCGCCAGGATCGGCTCCAGGTCCTCCCGCTCAGCCAGGAGTAGCAGCAGCAGAGCGCCCAGGAGAGCTGTCCAGCCCAGGGACACGAGGACACATATACGAGGAGTGACAGGATAGTACTAGCCAGTCTCTTTCCGAGGGTGTAAGGAGGGACTAAGGAACATACCGGGGAGAACAGAAGCGTTTACCTCTGTTTTATTGTTCACCATACCGGAAAACGACGTAGCTGGAAAATAGCTAAACCTGTAGGCTTGTGGGCTGCTAGAGACTCCTAACTGCCTTCTTTGCCCTGCGGTTTCCTTCGCTCCCGTGTGCGGGAGAGACCAGTGCTTTTACTTTTGGCGCAAGCCCGGACCGACTTAAACGCTTTCTTGGTGACTATAGGGGTCCTATGACCAGCAGTGGATTGCGGTATCCAACCTGTCTGCTCGTCGTGGTGACTAGAACGATCTCTCACTTGGCCAATGTCTTGGAAAATGCCCAGTCCATCTAAAGGAGCTTTACATCAAGCATTGGCTAGACGCTGGACTCCAACAGTCCAATGACTGCAAGAGGCTGCCATAACTTACTTCCATCAGCACGAAGAGAGCCGCAAAGAACAGCAGCGTGGACCACTCCACTCGCGCCAGGATCGGCTCCAGGTCCTCCCGCTCAGCCAGGAGCAGCAGCAGCAGAGCGCCCAGGAGAGCTGTCCAGCCCAGGGATAGGCGTTCTGGAACATTCGATAGAAATCATGGTAATGATAATGAAGTTTATTTTTTGTATGTCAGAGGCGGCAAAAGAGCTAGCGGGTCGCCTGATGGTAAGCAATCACCGCCGCCCATGGACATCCGCGACACCAGAGGTATCGTTGATGTGTTGCCGGCCTTAACCCCATGCCCTCCCCAACTGAGCTCTGGCAACCTTATTCACTTGGAAACCACTCGTTTGGGAAAGTACCTCCACCTTACAGAAGACCACAGTGAAGAAGCACTTCGTTGCTGTTTTGCTATGTTTCTGCTGGTGAGTAAGGTCTCAAGAGCTCAGTTGGGGAGAGTATGGAGTTTTAAAGTGACCCTCTTGCGAGTATGTCAATCTCATATTAAAAAAAACTAGTATTATAATGTGAGTAAAAAAAGAAAGAAAAAGAGTTGCTCTAGACTAGAGTTTCAATAAGCTTTTGCGGTGTGACAAAAACCATCATGCAGGCCGGAGGATTTTGTAGCAAGGAAGAGAGACGAACTTCTTAGCTATCCATGGATTCTCCGTGCGGGCGCCGGGTCCATCGCGTGGAACAGAGAGGAATGTCAGTCGGCGCCTGGGACTACAGACCCAGCGTGTAGGTTTATAATAAACAGTTATAGTATAGTAACAATTATTTACTTACGTAATTCTGGAATGGCGTGCAAGAAGAACACGACGACAACGAAAGAGACGCAAATTGCTGATTTTACTAGCAACTGCTTATCCCTTATCCGATACTGTAAACAATGAAATGAATAACATATTATTTTCCTACTTGTAGGCCATTTCACGATGTGGGTTTTAAAATAACGCGTGTAGTTTGAAAGAAAATCGTAAATTAAATGGAAGAGATTAAGAAATTAAATAATTTATTCAGCAAATTGATTGATCTATAGAAATTTGTGGAAATGTGTGGTGGAATTTTGTAATGCCACCTGAAGGTGAAGTACCTTTAATACTGTAGATAGAATATATTAATCAAAGGAAACATTCCTTAATTTATAAAAAGAAAGATTCCACAAGATTCTTGAAAATAAGCTTGCCGCACCTGGTAATCCGACCGACTAAAATCTGTAAAAGTTGCACCCTGCACATTTTTGCATCAATCGTTAGTGTCAATTTGAAGATTGAATCTCTATATCAAACGTTTTAAATTAAATTAAAGGAAAACAATGAAGTCTTTTTGTTTAATTAATCAAAACTTTCATTACCTTTTCCTTCATTTGCGCAAGCGTAGAACAGAAAGTTGGATCGTTCTTGGGAGCACCTCCCCCCGCCTCCCTCCTCAATAGGGCTGTATTCAATTTGTTTACCTACAAAGAAATAATATTATTAAGGTCATCAAAAAAAAATACATTACAATTGAACAATACATCACAAAACACAGGGCAAGCTAAAATTAGTAACGATGACACAAAGTTTTGAGTGCTTGTGTTGCAATTAAAATATCTGTGATTAATCCATCGAAAGATATTTTTTTTATGTCATTTGGTGGCAAACGAACAAGAGCGTCACCAGATGGTAAGTGATCACCGGTGCTCATGGACATCAACAACCGCACAAGTGTCGCAGATGCGTTGCCTGCCTTTAAGACCTCATTCCCTCCCCAACTGAGCTCTGGCGACCTTACTCACCAGCAGAAACATAGCACAACAGTTACGAAGTGCTACTTCACTGTGGTCTTCCGTAAGGTGGAGGTACTTGCCCAGACGAGAGGCTCATTCGAGTGAAAGTTCACACTGCTCTGCCTCTCATAAGAAGTGGCACATTTTTGCAAAGACTTTACTCTGTCATTTCAGAGCCCAATTAGTTTGTTTTAAGAGAGATTTACGCTCACGGTCCCCCGATGAGAATATTTTTTTTATTTTACTTTAAACTAGCGGCCGCCCGCGACTCCGTCTGCGTTGATTTCGATTTCCAATAGCTTAAAGCCTTCCTCGTCAAATGGACTATCCAACACAAAAATATTTTTTCTAATCGGGCCAGTAGTTCCTGAGATTAGCGCGTTTAAACAAACATACAAATAAACTCTTCAGGTAGGCTAGCCAAGATGCCACTTTGACGAATTCGCCAGACGCTTTCGTAGCGACTTAACATATCCATCCCGCTCACATAAATAATACGTGTGCGGGAGGGCAATATAAGTCGCGACGAAAGCGTATGGCGAATTCGTCAAAGTGGCATCTTGGCTACGGGCCCAGCCTTATAGATTAGTATAGAAGTATAGACTAGCGGCCGCCCGCCACTTAGGTGTAGAATGTAAAGGGTTTATACATTCCATAAACGTCCTTCTTTCTTTATTCATTCTTATTTCTATACCATCACCACATACCATTTATCACACAGCAACACACACCACAATTACCTTCTTCTCCAGGGCTCTCCTGACCAGATCTTCATCCCTGGAGTATGAGGAAAGGGAGGCAGCTGCCCTCCTCCATACTGCTATTTCCTGCCGGAGCTCTGGAAATAAAATAAAAATAAATAAAAAATAAAAATTCGTTTATTTACCTAAGTTTACGAGTACAATGTGTTAAAAAAGAATTACACAACAAAAAAAATATGCATAAACTTAAGTAGGCACAAGTTTCACTTAAACAAATAAGACAGCGGTTCCCGCACTAGGCATAGCCTGTCCTGCGGGGACCTTAGTTGCGATTAACATTTAACATTACGAGGTAGGAGAATACATATTTGTGTAGAATACAGGCGACAAACAACATGACACTTATCTAATTTCACATTAAAATTTAAACCTTTTCTTTAACTTATTTTATGTAAAACATCAAATTAGTTTTATAATGAAAAAATCCAAACAAAAATTAAAAAAAAAAGAAAACTAAATATAATTTAAATAACACAACAAGAAGAAATATTAACTCTAATGTCAGGCGGGAACTCGAATAAACTGTTCTGTTTCTGAATAATTCCAGGAAACTAGTTCATGGAATATATAGGGTGTAACAAAATATACTGCAAATATTTTAAGGGCGAATTCTTTACTGGCAATGTAATCAATATCAGATATTAAAAAGTCAAAATTAATACCTAAAAATTTTGCATTTTCTGCATTGGCCAATTTGCTCTTTTCGTCCTGTAAGCTTCGCCCCCTCTCCATCACTTTGCTTTTGGGGCAGGACAAGTGTAGTAACTGTTTTACACTGATAAGACACGACCAGCTGTCTTGCATATGACAAATTTTGTACTTTTCCCAATTATTCACTCAATTTATTTTGTTGATTTTCTCGGAAACTATCGTATTAACAAAAAAAAATTACTAGACAAAGGACATGGTCGATACCTGCCTAGTGATGGCCACGAATGGCGGAAAAGCACAAAGTATATTAAATTAAAATAATAATTTTCATATATTTAAGAATCTTGTAGAACTTGTCAGTATTTAAAAGAATATAATTAGTAATTCAACTTCCGCTTTACACGGTTTTTGAAAAAATGCGTTCCTTTCAACGTAAATACTGATAGTCTGCTCTTGTCCTCAATAGACAAAATATAATATTGTATGAAAAACAATGACATACAATAAAATAATATAGCTTTAACCATAGAAAATATTTGAAAATTGTATTTTAAACGTATTATTTATGACAAACAACTTATTTCAAACAAAGAATTTTATTATTTTTCCCATAATCAATATTACTTTAAACAGAACGGAATGAATTAATCATTGACATTATATCAGTTACTGTCAAATATTTCAATTCCGTTGTCATGGAAATAACATACACTGCGTGACAGAGTAAGAATTGGCATGGTTACGGTGAGACAAACAGAGACAATACATTTTTCACGGTACGCCGTTGAGTAACCTTAGTAACCAACGTACGTCATGTCATCAATCAAAACAATGCTTCAGTAAGGAATTGAAATGTTTTTTGCAATCTTTGTGTGTCTGTATAATTATAACCACAAGTTCTTGGACTTATGTTGTTAATGTTATTGAATGTTCTGATAGTCACGAATCTAATGCAATAAGAAATGTTTGTGGGAAATGAATTTGGTATCTAGGCAAACGTTCCGTAGAATGTTGGCCATGTCTTTTATTACATTTCCACTAAACAATTCGCCCTTAAAATATTTGCAGTATATTTTGTTACACTTTATATGCTCTTTAGCACTGTGAAATGTGAGAAGGTGTATGTTAATGTATAAAAAAATTGGAGTGGGGTTCAGTTAGGGATATTGTGGGGTAGATTCTTGGGATGGATTTAGAAGCTGACTAACTAGCAAAAAAAAAACCTCAAAGTAGTCAGCCTATTAATGTTCCATTACTTGTTCTGTTAGCTTTGACGATGACTGAAAATAAAAAAAGAAATAAATTACAGGGCAAAGGTCTTCTCTCTCTCTATTCTTGAAATCATGTTGTCGTTTTAAAGGTGGGTTTTGGCTCAATCACCAAGCCTGCCGAATATTTAAAAAGTTACTTAAATTCGAATTCAAATTATTTATTGCATGAAACATGTGTGTATAAGGTTGGTACATAATAAGGTTACGGTTCAGCACATGTACCCTGCAAGGGTACAACAATTTTTATGTTACATACCTAAATCTAATTACCTACTAATAATCCAGTCTGTAGGTATTTTTGCCCTACAAAAGGTGGAGTAAAAGCGTTTATGATGTTATGTTGTTAAGGTATGAAGGCCTAATAAAAATCCAAATTTTCGACCTTGAGAAGAAAAGGCGCGAGCCGCCATCTTGAATTGAATGTGCCAAAATTAGGTTTTTTTAAATAATGTCTCAACAGTTGACTTTGTGGCAAAAGTGTCTATGGGAAGTAGAAAGAAGATAAAATTTCTAACATTCTTCTCATACATGTTTATTCTGTAAGTCTTATAGGTAAAAAGTTACAAGCGCGGAATAAAATATTTCCAAAAAAAAACGTGGCTCTGTTGACAAATGGAATAAAATATGCGAAGCGATATCTCATGCTGTAATTTCAGCAGCAAGACCTAGATCTTTTTTGTCGCCACTTTTGATCGGTATCAGTACATATTTGTACAAGAAGTTTGGATCAAAGAAACTTATCGACTTACTGTCTTCGTTGGGCTTCGCGGCGTCGTACTTTGAAACTACACTCTTCGAAAAATCTGCCGTTATTCGTCCTGATGCAGCTGGCACCTTGGTTGACCCAGATTCATTCTCTCAAGTTATTTGTGATAATGCGGATCACAATGTCAATACAATAGATGGTTTGCATACTGTTCATATTATGGGAGCTATCCAGTGCGTAACCCCTTATGATGCCGTATCACCCGATCAAAACATCCCAAGATTGTCTAATTTGCCTAAAGTAAATTGATGATTTTTGTAATTTTGTTTTTCTTCTACCAGATGTAACTTTTTACCTATAAGACTTACAGAATAAACATGTATGAGAAAAATGTTAGTAATTTTGTCTTCTTTCTACTTCCTGAAGACACTTTTGCCACAAAGTCAACTGTTGCGACATTATTTAAAAAAAAACTAATTTTGGCACATTCAATTCAAGATGGCGGCTCGCGCCTTTTCCTCACAAGGTCGAAAACTTGGATTTTTATTAGGTCCCCATACCTAAACAAAATAAGGTCAAAACCGCTTTTACTCCACCTTTTGTAGAGCAAAGGCTTTTATAAGTCCCCACAGACTGGATTATAAACACCGCGTTAGAAATAGTGAATACAAATTAATAAAATGTTTAATTGCCATTCTTTGTAATTTAATTTTTTAAATGATTCAACTAATTTATAATTAAAAGTATTACTTTCTATTAATTTATATTGAGATCTTTTAAAAGTCATAATTGTCATGTTCATGGATCATGGTCAAAGCGGACCCCGTACAGAAACGGGATAAACGCTAGGAGGATGATAATAGCCATAATGAGAGATAATGTAAGACGCCAGCCTCTCCACTGTTATAACCAGGCTTATCAATTCAGTATCATAGTTTTACGTACTCTGGACTCGTAGGCAATGGTCGAGGATGCAACCGGGATAGGCAAGCTACTTCTTAGTAACTTCTGTTGAATGTAAATGATCATGTCTTCTAATTTACTTCTCTTGGCCAGTAACTCACCTAATATATCCCTAGGCACGATATGACGCAGCTTGCTCATATCTCTTAACACGTACCGAAGCTGGAAGTATCTCTACATTCACACCATCAGGAGTCGATCTAACATTGGAGGTCGTAAGTTTGATCTAATTCTAATTCTAGTCTAATTATCTGATTTCCCATGTAACGCTAACGGAGGTCAGACGACAGTCGCTTGATTGTGATAAACCAGGCTGGCTTATCAATTCAGGACCAATCTGTCTGGTTCCTCTCTAAGGGTTACGAAGGTCTGAAGGCAGTCGCTGCACTGTAATAACCATTCTCGCCAAATCCAGGATAATGGTCAAAGCGGACCCCGCACAGAAACGTAATAAACGCTGGGAGGATGATCAATTCAGGATAATATTGGTCTACGAGGCAATAGCCTAGGATGCAACCGGGACTTCTAACTTACTTCTCTTGGTCAGTAACTCACCTAATATATCCCTAGGCACGCTATGACGCAGCTTGCTCATATCTCTGAACATGTACCGAAGCTGGAAGTAAGTCTGCACGCACACCATCAGAATACCGACTCCCATGTGGAGAGTGAAGGTTGTGAAGTTTATATTCTGAAATAAAAAAATAAAAATAAAATAAATGCCGTGGGCTAACACACTAATTCTACCTAAAACATCCATATCCATCTAGTACTATGGATGTTAGGGAACGGATGGACATATTTAAATAATTTTATAAACATCCATGACTCGAGTACAATTGTCCATGTACATCACAGAAACATTTGCTGGTTCGAACCCGCGACCTTTGGTTTTGTAGCCAGAGTCTCTGACCATAGACCAACGGGCCGTCATAGTCAAAGATGACACGGTTAACCCAAGGGCAGGAGGTTAAGTTCTTCTTACTTCTTTGCCTCTTCCGACGTGATGTGGGGTCGGCTCTCCTTATTCTTCAGCGCCAGGACAAAATCGAAATCAAAATTTACTTTATTTATGTACGCCTCTGCAAGGCACTTATAAATCGTCAATAACAATATCGTCCCTTAAGCTGTCCAGGGGCCTTACCATCAAGTCTTAAAGCGATCTTTAAACGAGTGAGTAAAAGGGATGCCGCATGCAATATTTATTATTTATTTATCTCTCTTACTCACTGGAATCCGTCCTGCTATAACGGCTGGCAGTAAGCCCCCAGGGACATTCTTGACTCCACTCTTTGACATCTAGACTTACCGACAGAAATGTTGCACAACAGTTATAAAGAGGAACCTTTCTGTATTTTAGCGCTAACCCCACAGGTCCAACTCCAACAGTATCATATAGTTAGTTAGTTAGGCGGATCGACATATTTATCGTAGCTAAATAAAAATCGCGTTAAGTCTCTTCTACTAATATAATTGTTATATTTCACCTGATCTATCATAGTCGGATGGCTGGCAATGATGACGTTGGGCGGATCACCCACAGGGGTCGCCGCTCCCCCCACGTTGCTGAAGATGACCATCGACATCAGCACTGGCACCGGGTTCAGCTGCATCACCTCGCACAGCCTGGAAGAAGTCATCATCATCATCATCATCATTATCATCATTATCATCAGAAACATAATCATCATCAAAATCAATATTATTATCATCATCATCAGCTTGTAGCTTGTTGCAAGACTGTTGGACTTAGGCTACCAGAACATAAGAAAGGCCAAGTTATACCTAGGTACGAACATCATCATAATTTCATGCCTTATATTTTTACTGGCTGCCGCCCGCGACTCTGTCCGCGTGTATTTCGGTTTCCGCATACATAGTGTTATACTATAGCTTAAAGCCTACTTTGACGGATGTAAAAAATTGGTATGTTCCAACACAACAATATTCTTTAAGGGTTTAAAAAAATAACCACGACCGAAAAAAATAACTCTTCTAACCTACTTCCGTCAGAGTAGTACTTCTGCATACTCATTGACATTATTCAGTTCAATAACAATATGCCTTCGGCAATTTACAAAGCGCTTCGCGTTTGCAAAATGACGACGCCATATGTAAAAAGACCATTCTTACAACATCATTACACGGTTATAAAACAAGCATCATACCTTATAGTGACTGGTGTCATCAGAAGAACAGTTGTCACGTTATCCAAAAACGTTGAGAAGAAAGCCGTGAAGAAACACAGGCAGTTGATGAGCGGCCATGTCCTTCCACCTGTCACCTGAAATGATAGAAAATAAATATTTACTTAAAGAAGACCACAATATCCGCGGCTACAATTACATAAATTCTATGGCGAAAAAAACCCTTATTGTGGATGTGATTATCCGGTATACGAAAATAATGGCTTGATGTGAAGTACAGCACTTCGTAACTGTTGTGCTATGTTTCTGCTGGTGAGAAAGGTCTCCAAAGCTCAGATAGGGTTTTTGAGGTAGACAACGCATTCACGACTCTTCTGGGGTAAGTGATGTCCATGAGAGGGGGTGATCAATTACCATTTGTTGAGAATTTCCTTTGTTTTTTAAAATATATCCATTGTTCTATGTTTCTGCTGGTGAGTACGGTCTCCAGAGCTTAGCTGGGGAGGGTGCAATGACCCGCTAACCCACCAATCTAACCCACTGGTAGGTGAAGGGGTAACTCGAAAATTTTAGTAGTGACCATCCACCCACCGCGTCAAGGCTGGAATTCTTTATCGATGTTTTTTGTCGATAACAACAATATGTACGATTCAATTATTTGGAGGGTATAGTTTTTTTAAGGCAGGCAACGCATCTTCGACTCTTGTGAAGTCCATGTCCATGCGTGGCGATCACTCACCATCAGTTGACCGTCTAGGTAACTTGCTTACCGCTTACCATTGATATACAAAAAAACAAAGATGCACTGTCGCGAACAAAAGTAACAGTCAATACTGTCACCAAAAACTCTAAGTCAAACGATGAACATTATTGTTTGCAAATTAAACCTTATGCAGATTAGATAAGATTGTTTTCACAAGGGAGTGTTCAAAATTGCGACGACGGACGTGGATGACGCAAGACTGTTTGAAATAAGAGCATTCTGCACTTATTTTTTGGGGACGTTTATGAGACGCTGATTGTTTACCTTGGGTTTTTGTATATCAATGCCGCTTACATAAAAGTTACAATGCCTTATAAAACCTCTCACCTCAAAAGCCACCACAGCTAGGTAATCAAACAGCCCCGTCTCTGCCAGTATAGCCACTAACAGCATCATGCTGAAGAGCAGCAGCAGGGTTTCCACGTCCAGCCAGGAGACCAGCTCGGGTAGCGAGGGTCTGGCGCCGCTGATGGCGAGAACTGCTATGCCCAGAGATGAGGATAGGAGCGCTGCTATGGTCCGGTTTACTATCTGTAATGGAGATGGATGGAGATTAAAAGTAAGTTTTAAACTATTTGAAATGTCCCATTTGATCATCATCATCATCCTAGCGCCTCTCCCGGTTGCATCCTCGGCCATTGCCTTGGAGTCCAGGGTACGCTGCGACTATGATCCTGAATTGACAAGCCTGGTTATTACAATGGAGCGACTGTCGTCTGACCTCCGTAACCACAAGGGAAACCTGACAATTTTGATGAAATGTCCCATTTGGTCTAGTGGTTTAAATTAAGGGTTGATCTCGAAGTTGTTTAAAATATAGGTTTGGCCATCAATAAGTGTTTTAGATTTTTGATACAGAGTTGAAAGCAAGCTGCAATACTATAGTCCATTTCAGCTAAGATGATCGCTGTGGCAGGCATATTTCTTATACGAAGTTAAACTTTATTTCAAGGCAATAAGCTCCACGAGCTGTTTATGTATAGCTTGTAAGGCCGTTGGTCGAGTGATCAGAGACCCTGGCTACAAAAGCAAGGGTCTGGGGGTCGAATCCCGCTAGGGGCAAATGTTTCTGTGATGAACGTTATTACAAAAGTATTTAAGTACCTTTGTCTATCCGTTTCCTAGCATCAATAGTACAAGCTTCGAGCTTAGTTTGGGGCTAAGCATCGGTGTGTTATTCCAAATTATTTGTTTATTCTTAAAAAAAATCCTGTAACCCCTTAAAAGTAGTGGCTGGGTTTTTATACATATGTATATTTGGAAAAAACGTAAAATCATGATGTGGAATTGTTCATCATATTGCCTAACCCCAAACTCACAAACATTTTCCCCAAGCGAAACCGTGACCCTTGGTTTCGTAGCCAGGGATTTCTGACCACTAGACTAGGCTCGTCAAAACATTGATGATTGTCAAAACAACTCACCTCAAATATGATGAGAACATACAAAATAGCGAGCAGGATGGTCGAGTAGATGATGCCGTCTCTTTCATCGAGTGGATTCATCTGATAACTGATCGTGAGAGGCACTGTGGAGTTTGCCGTTGTAGACATACGGAGGGATACTTTTGTACCTGAAACAGTGCAATAAGGTATGTTAAAACAATTACTATAAGTGAGTAAGATATCATCAATACATAGTATAAAACAAAGTCGCTCTCCGCCATATGTCTGTCCCTATGAATGCTTAAGGGTGTTACCACATCAATCGATCGATCGTCGATCGACGCCATCGATCGAAATCGTTCGATGTTGATCGACTGGTGTGGTAGCTTTCATTGACCGACGCCAACGACGGACACCAGTCGACTAAACCATCGATAGATTGCTGATCGATGGCACCGATCGACGTTGATCGACTGACGAAACAGCTCGATCAATGTCGACTATTCCATTTTACCATCGATAGATGCCGTCGATCGACTGTCGATCGATTGGTCTGGTAGAAACTATCGATCGACGTCGACTATTCCATTCTTCCATCGATCAATGCCGTCATCGACGATCGATCGATTGGTGTGGTAACACCCTAAAGCAGCTCGTCGCTGCGATGCGAGACAGGAGACCGTGACCGGAGACCGAGACCAGAGACCGCGTCTATTACTTGATGTAAGGCAATCTATAGGCACCGTGCGTAGCGATGACTCAGCCATCTCGTGATTCATATTATAAACTTTTACTTTCAATACCGGTAATTCTACTGTCAAACCACGGAAAACACAAATAATAATAATGTAAATAAGCGTAAAATAAAGTAGGTATTACTTAAAATTGTGTGTGTGTGTGTGTGTGTGTGTGTGTGTGTGTGTGTGTGTGTATTGGTACTAACCATTAGTTTCAATTTGGTCCCACTTAAGCAGCATTTCGTAATCCGTCCCGTTCACTTCACTCGGTGAGGTTGGTTTATATCTGTTCTGTTCTAACACCAAAGTCCTGGATTCCGTGGTGCTGGGAGAGAAGTCCAGGTCCTCCTCTGGTTGCAGGTAGACCGTCCATATTGAGGAGTTCTGGAACAAAGTGAGGATTCCTTAAGTTTTGTTTGAAGTTGACTATTAAACTAAAAACTCGCGGGTTCAATCCCCCAACAGGACATTTTCTTGATATGATTGGGAGGAAAACAAGCGGGTCGCATTATGGTAAGTGATCACCGCTGCCCATGGACATCAACAACCGCTCAAGAGTTGCAGATGCGTTGCCTGCCTTATTAGACTTATACTCTCTCCCACTGAGCTCTGGCGACCTTACTCACCAGCAGAAACATAGCACAAAAGTAACGAAGTGCTGTGGTCTTCTGTGAGGTGTAGGTACTTCCCCAGACGAGCGGCTCATTCGAGTGGAAGTTCCACAAAGCTCTATACCTCTCTTAAATTTGTGTGCACGAACGTGTATGTTTGTCCTGGTTCGGGTGTGATATGTACCAAAAAAGTATTACTATACTATATCCGTTCCCTAGCATCCATAATACAAGCTTTGAGCTTAGTTTGGGGCTAAGCTTGAAGCTCGTACTAGTGCATAAAATAAACATGCATTTTCGACATACTGTATACAGTCACAGAAAGAGACACGTTGTTTGAAACTGGTATTGGCTTAATCCCCACGCTTGCCAAATGCGGGTTGGTGATCAATCACAAACCCGGGCTGTGTTCAGAAAAATCGACACAAATTTTTGCCCGACCCAGGAATCGAACCCTGGACCTCGAGACCACGGCCCGATACTTAAACCACTAAGCCATCGAGGCGTTGATTTAATAAACAACTTAAACTTTTGTTTAGGAAATTGAAATGTTAATTTCAACGATATGGACACGACAGAGACATATTGTCTGTAACTGTATGCAAACAGTTTATCAACTTATAACAAACAGTTATGACAACAGATGATCTACCATTCTCTGTTTAACAACAGCCGGTGCTTTATTGATCGTTAAAAGTGTGTTTTATCGAAATCGTAAACAATTTCATTTGTAGTACTCTCGTGATTATGTGAAGTCGATTTGTTGATTTCTAGCTGTTATTCTGTTATTTACACAAGGCGAAACTGTCTCCGTGGCGCAGTGGCTATTGTGTCGCACTTTAATGCGGCGGCCGCGCCCGAGGTCCTGGGTTCGAATCCCGGGTAGGACCAATGAAATTGTCTCTATGTTTTCCTGTTGTGGGAAAGCACGTTAAGCCGTTGGTCCTGCGCCTGATCTCTGTACGGTCGTGTCAGACTGCTGTCCCACCGAATTATGAGAGTGAAGGAATAGGGAGTGCACCTGTGCTTGCACACGCGCTTGTGCACTATAATATATCCTGCGTACTTGGCTAATCGTAAGATTGGCCGCCATGACCGAATACGTCCGGCGGGGTATTCCATCAAGGTGTAACTGTCTCCGTGGTGTAGTGGTTACAGCGCTGTGCTCTACCTCGGAGGTCGTGGGTTCGAATTCCGCGGGGTACACTTTCACATTGTGTTGGTTTTCCCAGTTTGGTTAGGACATTGCTGGCTTGAATCATCTGATTGTCTTATAAGAACGATGATTCCGTGCTTCGGCAAGCACTTTAAGCCATAGTTCCCGTTTTAATCCATATGGTCTGGTTTCCCTTGTATGAGTAACGGAGGTCAGACGACAGTCGCTCCATTGTGATAACTAGGATTATCAATTCAGGACCATAATCGTAAAACTCAAATAATCCTTGAAAATGAAATGAATATTCCTCATGGGTAATAAATAAGGAAAAATCTGAAAGAAACAATTTACAACATCGGTTTATTTATACGGGATTTATTTTTTATGGTTACCTATCATAATAAAGCTACTATTATAAAAAGCTAAAGATATTGTTTGTTTTTTTGAACGCGCAAACCTTTGGAACTACGGATTCGAATGGACAATCTTTGTGTTGGATAGTCCATTTGTCGAGGAAGGCTTTAAGCTTTAAGCTATGATATATAACTAAGTGTGAGAAAACTGAAATCCACGCGAACGAAGTCGCGGGCGGCCGCTAGTTTTTTGATATGCCCTTGTGGTTAGAGACACTGACCACAAGACCGAGGGCTGGGTTCGAATGACGGAAAGGTTAAATGTTCGAGTGAAAAAGAAAAGAAATATCCCGACTGTTCCAATGACTTATGTATGTCCACCTGTCATGTTTGTGTTTTATTATTTGTGCACGTTTTATTATTTAATTTCTTATTGCTCTGCTGCAACATTATTGCGCATAATAATACCCTTTCGACCGTTCTTCCATCATATCGGCCGATCTTACGATCAGCCAGGTACGCAGGATATATTACAGTGCACAAGTGACTGTGTAAGCACAGTTGCACTCCCTATTCCCTCACTCTCATAGTTTGGTGGGCTGCTATCTGACACGACCGTAGAGAGATAAGGCGCAGGACCAACGGCTTAACGTGACTTCCGAAGCTCGGCTACTGTTTCGAATATCTGAGGATCTAGCATTGATCTGCGTAGGCTGATGAATAGAGCGTATCGAGAGGGGGGGGGGGGCATGGGGAACACTGAGCTCCACCATCATCAGCTGTTCTCATGTTATAGCACGCGAACAGTCCATGCATCCAACGACCCCACAAGCAGAGCCCTGACACTTCTGAATCGGTTTACACACGTGGTTAAGCATGTCGACATTTTTAATGATAGTTTGTTTCTTATTGTTTTATGTCTAAGAGTATTTTTGTCAAATTATTTAAGATAGTTAGCATTTTGTTGTCACACTAAAAGCCAACTTTTTGTTGTAAATCTATATTAATACGAGTGTAATAAAGCCGAAGAGTTTGTTTGTTTGTTTGAGCGCGCTAATATCAGGAACTAGTAGTCCGATTTAAAAAATCTTTTTGTGTTGGATAGTCCATTCGACGAGGAAGGCTTTAGGCTATGGAATATACCTATTTGTGCGAAAACCGTAAACCACGAGGACAAGTTGCGGGCGGCCGCTAGTAAGTAAATAAATAAATTATTCATCATTATCATACAGCAACCATTTTTCTAAAGCTTTTTTATATTATTTTATCTTTATCGTACCTGTTCATATTCCCAAGCGGGCGACTCCCTATGCAACCAGAGATGCAGGCGATTACTGGATTCATTCCGATTGGCCTGACTGAACGGGCCAGTCAGCGTGATGGCTGTCAGGACTCGCCCGAAGGTTGGTGTTAGCTCGTATTCTGGAAAATACATATAAAGTAAATAAAACTTATCATCATCAAAGCGTTTATCCCGGTTGCATCTTTCTCTATTACCTCAGAGCCCAGGGTACAATATGACTATGATCCTGAATCGACCTGCCTGGTTATTACCATGGAGCGACTGTCGTCTTACCTTCCGTAAACCTTACAAGGGAACCAGGCAATATGGACAGTCAGCAGTTTCAGCACCAGCACTCTAACCACTACGCCACAGAGGCAGTTATAAAGTTAATAAAAGTATCAGCCTATTAATGTCCCACTGCAGGGCAAAGGCTTCCATCATTTGAAATCATGTTTTCGTTACAAAGATGGGTTTTAGCTTAATCACCACGCGTGGCACATGCCGATTGATAATCACACACTTGGGCTGTGTTCGGTAAAAACGACACAAGTTTTGCCAGAACCGGGAATTGAATCCAGGTCCTAGAGATCACGGCCTGACGAGGCGTTCGTAACTAGATAAGTACATACGTAAGTATTATCTAATTTGTTATTTAATTAAGATAATAACCAAGCTGGTTAAATAAGGATCATAGTTGCAGCAAGCCATAGAATCCGAGACAATGGCTGATGATGCAACCTGGAGAGGCGCCAGGATGATGATGATGGTTAAGGACATTGCTGGCGTGAACCATCTTATTGTCTAAGAATTATCAGGTCTGACTATGATCGTAAAATTGGCTTGTTTCCCTTGTAAGGATTTCGGAGACACGATAACAGCAGTTCTATTGTAGTAACCAGGCTGGTCAAATCAGGCCTGATCCTGGTCAATGATGAAGAAGTAAGCTACCTTCGTTCTGGTTCGCTATGATCCAAAAGTTGTCTGGATCTTAAGAGTGACGGAAGTCAGACGGCAGTTGCTCCAATTTAATGCAAGCTGGTCAACCCTGGTATACTAGCAAAGGCAAGGATGAAGAAGTAAGCTGGTCTACCTTTGATCTCTCCGCCCAAGACCGCAGTATGCAGGATGACGTCAGACTTCTCCCTATTCATGATTAGGGAGACGGTGAGCAGCACCCAGCACCCGACCAGAGCTGACAGCTTGAAGACACGTGCTAAGAAGTGTAGCTGTAGGGAGAAGAAGTGTCTTTAGGTTATGTGTTACAGAAATTCTCTAACTAGCTTACTTCTAAGAGAGGAGGAGCTTAGTGGAACTTGCGCTCACCCCATACCCTTCCCAACTGAGCTCTGGTGACCTTATTCACCAGCAAAAAAGCCTATAATACAACAGTTACGAAGTGCTACTTCATTGTGGTCTTCTGTAGGGCAGAGGTACTTCCCCAAACGAGCGGCTCATTCAAGTGGAAGTTCCACTAAGCTATACCTCTCTTAAAAACGCCCCAACAAAGTTCGATAGCCAAGGAGTTTAGTTAGACCTGCAGCTGCAGCCATTTGGGAAGCTTAGGGCTTTATTTTTGCTTTGGATAGTTCATTAGTTGAGGAAGGCTTTAAGCTATAGTATGACACTATGTGTGCGGAATAAATCCATATGGAAGTTAAGGTGTGCAAAATTTCATAGCCATTATTAGAAATGCTTTGTGAATATGAGCCTCGTGTTTATTTTTTATCACAATTACGTTTCAAGGTAATTCTATGTATAGATTTCCTGGGTCTTATTCAGTATCGTATTTTGTTGCGAAAGATATGAATAATGATCAACAGATAAACCCTAATTAGGTTAAGTAATTAGCTGCTACATATTAGTTAATAAGTCCATTCAGTTCTCATATTTCTCTGATAACTTTGAAGATAGGCAATTTGAAATTAAATCTTCCGACAAATCAAACTAATCTATCAAAATTATAAATTAACATTATCGTTAAAAAAACTACGAGTGTGGAGTAATTCCAAATATGTACTGACCTGATTATTTCTAGCAGACTTAATTTCTTTCTCCTCATTGATATTTAAAGGATCCATTAACCTAGAAAAGAAACAAACATTAAATAAGTGGGAAAAATCGAGAAAAAGGACAATATTTCCAAATAAAAATAAAAAACTATGTAAAGATTATCAATTTTTCAAAGCTCGGACTTCTTCATAGTTCTTCACACCCGCTCGATGGTGAAGGAAAAAAACGTGAAGAAACGTGGACACTACGAGGTAGTGTGTGAAATGGAGAAGACAATGTCAAACCTCGCCATTGAGATGATCTTGCCATGACTTCCAAGAGAGTCGTATCTTAATTTCCTACAATGTATTCCCAACTTCCAGATATAAGGATTTTTGGGGTTTAATAAAATACCACGGAAGCAAAGATGGTCAGAGATTTTTTTCTTGATGTAGGGGGGCAAACGAAGGTGACCCTCTTACCTGATGTTACGTGATCACCGCTGCCAATGGACATCAACAACCGCACAAGGGTCGCATATGCGTTGCCTGCCTTTAGGACACCATAGCCTCCTCATCTCAACAAATGCAATGCAAATGCACCAGCCCAACTGAGCAAATGCAATTCCAATGCAAGGATCCTTACCTACTCCCGCTATCCTTAAGGTCGTGATCATCACGCTTATCACCGAGCGCTCGTATTTCTGGAATCTTCTTATCAAATAACTTCTCATCACCTTCATCAAGATCCTCGGGAATATCCAGTTTGCCTGGGAAATTAACAAAATATAGTTATTAATTATTTTTTTAAGAGTTTCGTAGTTTCTTTACTACTAGAAGTCTCATGGCTAAATAACTATATATTTTCGTTTCATTATGTTATGGTGTACAAGTGACTGCGCAAGTACAGGTGCTCTCCCTATTCCCTTTCTGTCATAGTTCGGTGACAGCAATCTGACACGACTGTAGAGAGATTAGGGCAAGGACCAACGGCTGTTTCCTCGTGGTCACCTACTTTGTCCCCCAGGGGGACCACGAGGACACAGCCGGACCAACAGCTTGCCATGGTTTCCGAAATTTGTAAACCTCGGATTTTTATCGCCAATTCTTACTAGACTGTTCAAAAAGCGTGGTAATTTAAACTCACAATCTCACTTACAGTCACACAGTGTAGTCTCAAGATCATTAAAAAAAAATTGATCCATGATTTCCGGGATTTAAACCCATGATTAATCTCACGCCCCTCAAGCTGTTATAATCTACATCTACTTTTGCTATTGAAGCTGATTTTAAAATTGAGGGAAACTAGTAACAAAATGGTTCTAACATTGTCCCAGTTCTCCAGTTTAAACTGAGATTCAAATCTTTAGATATGGTAATTTAGATATGGTTTCTGGCGTAGGGGCCTACGCCAGAAAACTAGGCAATAATTTGTTTAACATGACGTACACGTTTCAACATGCTGTTCCTGCAATAAGAAACGACCGTCGCTTCGAATTTCAGTTCCAATTTCAAAATCCTCAGTATGGCCAGGGCATATCTTACTATTAAATCTCTTAATTCTACCACTCACCATGATGTTGTTCATACAGCCTCTTGAACGGAGCGAGCGACGGATCATACTTGATCTCATCAGGCAGGTCCACCCATATCTCCAGACTTCCAGGGGTCAAATCACTGCAGGAGACCATAGAATATATACTGGCACTGCTCTTGTCATTCTTCTTCTTTCTTAGTCTATTGAACATGTCCGCCATCTTGGATTAGCAACTGTCATAACATTTTCCGCGGGAGTTTTGTATGGTTTCGGCTATACGGTGTCTGTGGCTACGATTAAGTTATGTTGTTACAATACTGTTTTGTTTTATAGTTTTCTGGTAACTGCAAAGGGAGAGCTTAACTATTTTTGTTTAAAGTAATTCGCGTATAATTAGTTTTTTTTTAAACTGAGAGAGGGGCAAACCTATTAGAGGATCATTATATGGTTAGTAATCACGGCTGCCCATGGACATCAATAACTTCCCAAGAACCTGGGGTTTTAATGTCTTAGAGCATAATTGGGACTCAAAAATATAATCTCTCCCTTTGCAGCTCAAGAAAACGATTCTTTTTCCAACAGGATTGTAAAAATTTAAAACCAATGTTTTGAGTTGTGAAGCATATGAAAAAAATACTGTGGTGTTATTAATGTGAACGCAAAGTAACTGGATATTACAATTTTAATCTAGAACAATATTATACACAGAGGAGATTGGTATTATCGTATGAAACGAATAAACTCAAAAACTACTGGACCGGTTTTAAAAAATATTTCACCATTGCAAAGCTACATTCACCCTGAGTAACATAGGCTACATTTAATTCCGGCACGGGAAGTAGTTCCCTCGGGACGCGGGTGAAACCGGGTGGCGGGCCGCTAGTCACTACATAGTATAAAACAAAGTCGCTTTCTCTGTCCCTATGTCCCTATGTATGCTTAAATCTTTGAAACTACGCAACGGATTTTGATGCGGTTCTTTAATAGATAGAGTGATTCAAGAGGAAGTTTTTCTAATAAACTTAGTTGCACCCGTGCGAAGTCGGGGCGGGTCGCTAGTAAATATAAAAGAAAGGAGGTTACTAGGTGCCAGTAACCTACACTGGACGTTAAAGTTATGTTAGACATTTCCTCGCGCCATAGTGGTATGTCACTTAGGAAACATTTGAAAATCTTAGTACAAAAGTACCGGAGACGCAACATTGTTTATAAGCATTGTGGGAAATCCACAACAGCTTTCAAGATTGTCTTCAAAGGAAACAATTCTAATGAAATGTACACATTTTCCTTCGAAACGATTCTCACGGCTTATGTCAACAAATAGTGAGATGGGTGCGAATGCACTGGTAGGCTAGCCAAGATGCCACTTTAACGAATTCGCCAGACGCTTTGGTAGCGACTTATATCTCCATCCCGCTCATATCAATAGTACGTGTGCGGGAGGGCAATATTAGTCGCGACGAAAACGTATGGCGAATTCAACAAAGTGGCATCTTGGCTAGGGCCCCTGATCTATCAATGTCTTTCGACCCGCTTGGTGTAATGGTCAAGAAGTTGACTATTAGACCAAGAGGTCTGGAGTTCGATTCCACTCACAAATATTTGGATTGTGCGGGTAACTAGTATATCTTGGTCTTATAGTCAATTTCTTGACCACTCCACCAAGGGGGTCGTCGAATTGGTTTCTACATGATTGAGTTGACCACACGATGAACGTTGTTGAACACTAAGCCTCGTATTAATAAATCGCTCTCAAATCTGAACTCGATCTTGACTGCGAACTTGATATGTCATTCTCTTACAAAACAGCTCCTCAAGTTCGCGCTCAAGATCGAGCTCAGAGTTGAGTGCGATTTATTAATACGAGCCTAAGTTTCTAGATATCTAGAAATCAGGTAGTCCCATTCACTGGCCTTCTGCGGCAATCCGTAAATTACCATAGGTTTTTTATTTAAGACTAGCGACCCGGGCCTGCTACGCACAGTTGTAACTATAATTATCAGCTTTTATTTACTATACTAAAAATAATAATACCCTCCGGCCGTATTCGGCCATAGCGGCCGATCTTACAATCAGCCAGGTACGCAGGATATATTATAGTGCACAAGCGCGTGCGCAAGCACAGGTGCACTCCCTATTCCTTCACTCTCATAATTCGGTGGGACAGCAATCTGATCTGACACGACCGTAGAGAGATCAGGCGCAGGACCAACGGCTTAACGTGCCTTCCGAAGCACGGAGGAGCTCGAGATGAAATTTTTCGGTCACCCATTCGATGACTGGCATCTGCGAACGTTGCTTAACTTTAGCAACCGCAGGCCGAGTGCGTTAACCACTGTGCCATCGAGCTCCTCATATTTGAGCATACTTAGGGATAGACAAAAGAAAGTGATTTTATTTTATAGTGATGTTGATTTCAGTGAAAAAGTTGTTTAGAAAAGGCCATGCCAGAATAGAAATGTGTAAGCACTTAATTATTTTGAGGAGATGCCAATTTAATTACAGTGCATATTAGAACTAACATCTGTCATCTAGTGAACGCAGGGAAATGCCAGACAATAGTTTATTTTATGTTTGGCAAAGCAAGTCAGGGGCAGTCTATGGGTGAATAATTATTTTTGTTATTCACTCAGAAATGATTAACAAGAATAATTATTCACATAAAGATTAAATCGTTAAAATTGCCCTCTCGCATCACATGCCCTTTCATGTTTGACAGGCCCGTTGGTCTTGTGCTCAGAGACCCTGGTGTAGGCGACGCAACTCACAGTGGAAATAAAAGTAATTGTAAACTTTGAAGAAAACTATATAATATCAAACAACTAAAAAATATATAAACAGTACGGGGCTCGAAGACAAAGGGAAAAGAGAAAGAAAGTGACATAAGAGTGAAAAATATTGACATTTAAAACTTATTTTTCTTTTACAATAAATGGCGCGCTGGGCGCGGCGTGAAAAGAGGACATATGTATTTTAACTAATAATTAATATTTAATTCTGTCGCTAACATTCCCCACCCCAGTGCGGCAAAGCTGCACTCAACATCCAATGGGGGACTAGCGACGCATATGGCGGTCCTCGTCGTTACATCTCGCCATCTCTCCCAGGGCACACCCTCTGGGCTGGGACCCGTTGGCCGTCTGTACCTCATGCCTCCTGGATCAATTACGAACGCCGGTTCTGCTTTTTTTAACGGACGCTGATGCTGGGACATCCTAACTTCAAGGCAATCTTCCGTTCTCAGTTCTCGTACTTCTGGTTGCCATTTCATGTCAAGCAACAACCGGGCAGCAGTGACAAATTCGCTTTGATCACGCATAAAACTATATCTATTTACAAAGATTCTTGTATCTTGTCGTGATGTTGACATTGATAGGCGGAGCCATAACCAAGTCATAGACTTCGCTGCAGGTATGCTTCTTTTATCTGTTCGTATCATAAAGGGTTCTAACTCACTTCCATTATTGCATCTAGGTGTAGACATCGTGCTAGGCTCATTTGTGCTTATTAATGGAAGCGACTCACTAGCGGGCTGTCGAAGACATCCCCTCGGCCTCGAGTGATTCATGTTGTGACCGTAATTTGACATATCAATAGACTTCTTATACGTAGTCTTGAACAAATCACATTCCATTGGGTCAACCGTAAACACTGGGAGTTCTGTACGTGTGCTGTTGCGGTTGAGTAAGGGGTCAGTTTGGCTTGTGGATGTAGAAGTGGTCACCATACCTTTAAGGGCGCTGTCTGACTGATGAACTGGGCATTCAGTGCCGTCGTTGTCCGACGGCGGAATCACAAAGCCATTTGTAGTTCCAGTTTCGCTGGCTTTGTGCCCCTCCAGTTCCTGTTGGCTGCGCTTGTTCCTCTTCTCACCATCCTGAACAACTTGACTATTTAACTTCCATGTTTGTGGACTGTATTTTGCGTTGACAGCGGCTAGGTCCGCTGCCAACTGTTTCTCGACAAGGTCCATTTGAATTCGAGCCTTTTCTCTAGCTGCTTTCTGTATGAGTTCCTTCTTCAGTGCCATCATCGCCAAATATGAACGTCGACGATGAGGCGATTGACTATTTGTGTTTACAATACCTCCTTCCTGTTCGGTACTGTGAGTGGTCTCCATTTTCCGTACGGTGGATCAACATAAATCCGTCTCGAAGTGACCAAAAATGTAGGCGACGCAACTCACAGTGGAAATAAAAGTAATTGTAAACTTTGAAGAAAACTATATAATATCAAACAACTAAAAAATATATAAACAGTACGGGGCTCGAAGACAAAGGGAAAAGAGAAAGAAAGTGACATAAGAGTGAAAAATATTGACATTTAAAACTTATTTTTCTTTTACAATAAATGGCGCGCTGGGCGCGGCGTGAAAAGAGGACATATGTATTTTAACTAATAATTAATATTTAATTCTGTCGCTAACACCTGGCTACAAAACCAAGGGTCGCGGGTTCGAATCCCGCTAGGGGCAAATGTTTGTGTGATGAACATCGGCAATTGTACTCGAGTCATGGATGTTTATAAACGTATTTAAGTGTGTCTATCCATTCCCTAGCTTCCATAGTACAAGCTTCGAGCTTATTTTGGGGCTAGGCAATTGGTGTGTTAGTCCAAAGTTTTTTTTTTGATGATAATCTTTGTTAATGTGAATAGTTTATTCCGTTGTAATGTAAAGAGTACCCTAAGGAACGAACTTATGTCACATTAAGCAAAATAATTCCACGGTTTTTCGGTGTAGGCCTCATATTTTTAGATCATAATCGGTTTTTAGGGACCCAAGGCTAACGTGCCTTCAAAAAAATGGAATCACCATTCTTATAGGACGACCAGCGGCCGCCCGCGACTCGGTTTTCGGTTTCCGCACACAAAGCCTTCCTCGGCGAATAGACTATCCAAAACAAGAATCATTTCTTCAATACAACCAGTAGTTCGTGAGATGAGCGCTCTCACGAACTACTGGTTACCGTGATTCCGTCCGCGTGTATTTCGGTATATAGCCTAAAGCCTTCCTCGTCATATGGACTATCCAACACAAAAATATTATTTCAAATCGGACCAGTACTTCCTGAGATTAGCGCGTTCTTGTTTGAACAAACATACAAACAAACAAACAACAAACTCTTCAGCTTTATATATTAGTATAGATTAGTATAAAGTGTTAGTATCTACAGATTTGAATCAACGGTCGATAGGTCATCATGACATCGGAAACATAACTGAAACTATGTATCTATCATAAAAAACAATTATTTCAGAGCTAAACAATGTAACTTTCCAATTATGTTATGAGCAGGAATAATTTAGATTTATTTGGCCTTGCATTACACCATTTTCCGTGTGCACAAATAAAGTATTAGAATACCGTAATGGTGATGGAAAAACCGTACACAATTGACGAGCCGTTTGGTATGGTCAAGAAGTCGCCTATTACACCAAAGGTCGCGGGTTCGATCCCCGCACGGTACCAACATTTCTGTGCATGAACCTGTCTGGTTGTATCGGTCTGGATGTTCCTATGTATAATATGTATGTATTTACAAAAAAAAGGAAATAAGTAGTGTTTATCCGTTGCCTGGCACCCATAGCACAAGCTAATGCTTAGTTTGGGGCTAGATGGCGCTGTGTGAATAATGTCCAGAGATAATTAGTAAAGAGACTTGTTGGCAAAAGCATGATGAAGAAACGTTAAGTAAAGTATCAGCCTATCAATGTCCCACTGCAGGGCAAAGGCCTCCATCATTTCAAACCATTTTTTCCTTACAGAGATGGGTTTTGGCTTAATCACCACGCTTGCCAAATGCGGGTTGGTGTTCACAAACCCGGGCTGTGTTCCGAAAAATCCGACACGACTTTTTGTCTGACCCGGGAATCAAACCAAGGACCTCGAGATCATGGCCCGGTATTTAAACACAAGACATTCAAAGCATTAATTATTACATAGTTATTAATTTGATTCAAAACTTTTTTGTCAAAACCCAAGTGCTTACACTTTTAATTCACGAAAAAAAAATCTTACGGAACCCGATGTTTTTAACGGACTCACATTTGTCGCGTTTTAATGAATAATTTCCGTTGAAAACAATACACACTATTTCTGTATGGGATGTCATTATTACTCATTTCAATGATAGTGTCATTACCAGTCATTAAAATTAAATGTATTGAATGACATGTCTTGGTAAGTTTACCTCAGTGACGGAATTATGTTAAGAAAACACAGAGTTATAAATAAAATGAATTGTCTATTTGCATTAGAAAAATAATTGCTTAATTATGTCTATAAATATAATTTATGTCTTATTGACTACAAATAATAATAGATGCAGGTATATTTATGCAGTGACGTAGTCGAACCTATAGTTTTTCCGAATTGTTTATTCTTTTAGACGAGAGGTAAAGGAGCAATTATGTCGTCTAATGGTAAGTGATCACCGCTGCCCATGGACATCAACAACCGCACAAGGGTCGCAGATGCATTGCCTGACTCTAAAACTCCATACACACCCCAACTAAGCACTGGCAACCTTAACCACCAGCAGAATCATAGCACAACAGTTACGAAGTGCTACTGACTGCGGTCTTCTGTAAGGTGGTGGTACTTCCCCAGACGAGCGGCTCATACGAGTGGACTACGAATATATTCGTAGTAGACACCTCAAAGAAAAACATATTTTCTTATACGCACTGTTGTCCATTGACAACAGTTTCCATCTATTGTACAATTTTTATTAGTGTAAAAATACCGTCTTTTATTTCAAAAACATTTATCACTAGCAGCCGCCCGCGACTCCGTCCGCGTGGATTTCGATTTCCAATAGCCTAAAGCCTTCCTCATCAAATAGACTATCCAACACAAAAATATTTTTTCAAATCGGTCCAGTAGTTCCTGAGATTAGCGCGTTCAAACAAACAAACATACAAACAAACTCTTCAGCTTTATATATAAGTAATAGATAAAATGACGAAAAAAAAACTACAGACGTATTGCGAACCTCCTTCTTTTTTTTAAGTCGGAAGAAGCTCGGATGAAGCTTGAGGCGTGCCATTACAAAAAAATCACTAAATTATTCCGACCCCTTCCCTCCAAGTTGACGTATAGATTTTGTTCTCTATTTCCACTCTATACGTAGTAGCTACCTCAATGGTTCTAACTCCCAACTCATGAATACAATAAAACACGTATCTAAAAGTTATTTATAGTCAAGAATCGCGTTTCTAAAAGTTATTAAAGCTAGTCCATTAGGCCGATAGGCTATGCCTATCCCACTGGCGACCTGCCATTTTTATATCTAGTTGTGTACAGACAGCCTTGAATTACGTATTGGAATTAGGTTAGAATTTGATAGCTTTGTTACCGAGTTTTTTTTTTAAAAACTCTTTACAGCATCGTGCAATGCTAAAATACAGAGTGCATCTGTGCTTGCGCACTCACTTGTGCACTATAGTTACTCGTAATTTATATTTGGCGTGATCGAAAAGATTGGCCAGGCTGGTCAAATCATGATCATAGTCGTAGCGTACAAGGCAATGGCCAAGGATGCAACCGGGAGAGGAAAGTTTACATGTCCCTGGCTACAAAACCACGGGTCGCGGGTTCGAATCCTGCTAAAAGCAAATGTTTGTGTGATGAACATCGGCATTTTGTAATCGAGTCATGGATGTTTATAAAAGTATTGAAGTATGTCTATCCGTTCTCTAGCTTCCATAGTACAAGCTTCGAGCTTAGTTTGGGAACAAGCAATTGGTGTGCACGGAATTTATTAAAATTATATAAATATACTAGCGGGCGCCCGCGACTTCGTCCGCGTGGATTTCGGTTTCTTCATTTATTTTATCTCCGATAGTGGAATTTTCTAATATTCTTTAAAAGGGATGCTTACGTCATGTTATCTTTATGAATGCAAAATCTCAGCCCGATTGGTTAAAAAATGACAAAGTTTCATACTTACGTTCCTCCCCTATTTGACTTCCGTTGGGGTTGGAATTTATCAATATAATTTCTTAGACGATGCCAACGTCATAGTAGCTTTATGAATGCAAAGTCTCAGCTCGATCGGTTAAAAAATGACAAAGTTCCATACAAAGAATCATCCCCCATTTTACCCCCTTGGGGTTTGGAATTTATCAATATCATTTCTTAAGCGATGCTTACGTCATAGTAGCTTTAAGAACGCAAAGTCTCAGCCCGATCGGTTAAAAAATGACAAAGTTTCACACTAACGTTCATCCCCTATTTTACTCCCTTGGGGGTTGTAATTTATAAATATCATTGCTTAGGCGATGCCTACGTTAAAGTAGCTTTATGCATGCAAAGTCTCAGCCCGATCGGGTTGAAAACGACCAAGTTTCATACTAACGTTCATCCCCTATTTTACCCCCTTAGGGGTTGAATTATTCAAAATCCTTTCTTAGCGGATGCCTACGTCATAACATCTACCTGCTTGCCAAATTTCAGCCCGATCCGTCCAGTGGTTTGGGCTGTGCGTTGATAGATCACTATGTCAGTCAGTCAGTCACGTTTGAGTTTTATAGATATAGATTTATTTATTATTATTAATTACCACATGCAAAATATAAAAGAAGAACACCAACATTTTTCCAGCGAAGTCGGGCCAGATCAAAAGTAGGAAAAATATAAGTAGGTATTTTTGCAACAGTTTTAACAAAACACTTGTCTTGAATTCATAAAACACAGTCAAGGACGGCTGCAATATTTTTTGAATAAATAAGTCAATGTTTTGACGTACAACGTGTTTGGTTAAGAAAGTATCCAACTGTCACATTCCACTTGAAATTAGTTTCGCAAAGAAATTAAAACAAACTATACAGGTGGTTCTATTAAATATCTTTTGAGAACTTTGTTTAATTAAATTTTATTAAAAACTGTCTATTTTTTAGTTTGGTATTTCTTTACTGTGGTGTTGATCTTCGAACAAAAATTAAAGGAGTCAAAAATTAGGACGAAGTGAGTGAGTACGAGAACTTGAAGGTAAATTATTGATAATTATTAATTTTAAACATAATTATAATAATATCAGTGGAAATGTTCCATTATTTGTCTATCATCATTGAATAGGTCAAAAAACTACTAGACCGTTTTGGTAAAATTATTTTACCATTAGAAATCGGTAGTTCTTCGCATACTTTGTCAATGGATAGTTTTTTTAATCTTTTTCCTAGCGTTTATCCCGGTTCTGTGTGGGGTCCGCTTTGACCATGATCCAGGATTTGGCGAGTCTGGTTATTACAGTGAAGCGACTGCCATCAGGCCTTCGTAACCTTAAGAGGGGAACCAGACAGATTGGATCATAGTTACACACTCAGATCTAACTGAACTAAAGCCAGAACAATCCAAACAAATGGATTGTTTTTTAATATTTTTTTTAAATCAATTTTTTTACTAATCTCTTTGATATCTTAATTTGACCTAATTTAAATGTAAATTCAACTTTAATCACATCCTTTAACCGCAGTAACAATTTTACCACCAAAAGCAACGGTAAAAAAATAAACAAATATGAAATAAATACTTTCTGTAATGTTTCAAAGGTTTATGCTTACGAGGCGGGGTCAACGAACCCTGTAACTGGTATGAGCCGCTTCTAACCGGATCGACCGTTACGTCACTTGGCCGCCATTTTAAGTCTTGTTTTTAATGCAATTTCTGTTTTTTTTGCTAAAGTTTATTGTCTTTTTTAATGTATTTGGGTTTCGGATTGGCTTTAGCTGGATTAGTGGCGGATTTGGAAGTGAATTTGCAAAGTGAACCAGAATATATATATCTGAGTTGCCAGTCAGGTAATTATGTTATTACAAAATGAATGTGTTGGTACTTTAGAATGCAGTTTTTTTTAATCTTATTTCAAATGTGAAAAATAAAAAAATCTGATTTGTTTTTTTCACTAAACGCAATAAAAAATAAAATCAGTTAATCTAGAACAGATAAACAAAAACTATTGTCATTGATGCTTCATTATTATCCTGCATTTTGACATAGCAACAATAGAAAACAGACGAAATATTTTATAAACATAGGTCTTTTTGGTGTTACTTTTAAAAAGCCGCGTAGGTACATAGTTTATTTAATGTAATAGATATTTAATTTCATAATATTTCGCATTACATATTTAACTTTGTGAATTTTTATCGTCCTTGGTATCTATTTTATGTTTCGATGAAAACAACAAAAAAAAAGTAAAAAATATTTGCACGAGTCATGATAAGAGTAGGTATAGTTGTCAATTATTTTTATTGATTGCATAAACTTTCCGCTAAAATAATGACGTAATCACATAGTTGTTTTTTGATGTTAATCGCATAGTACCTATAATTCCTTTTGACAACTACCCATAAGCATGATAATCTAGTTTTTTCCAGATAAAAGTCGAATCTAATCCGGTTATTTCTTATCAATTTATCAATATTGATTGACGGTTATCACTTATCAGTTTATTGGATCTAAATACCTCTTTGTACCGTCAAGGGGCACTATGCCTAAATATTAATATTCAATACACCAATATTATAAAAATTGTCCAAGTGCGAGTCGGACTCCCGCACTGAGGGTTCCGTTCAAATTCTATTTTTGACGTATTAAAAAAACTACTTAATAGATTTCGTTCAAACCAATTTTCGTTGGTAGTTTTTATGGTAATGTACATTATATAATTATTTCAGTTTTATCATCCTCTTATTTTAGAAGTTAGAGGGGGGTGGACACACTTTTTTCCACTTTGGAAGGGCCTGTCACGCAAAGTATTCACTTTAGAAAAAAGTGATATAAGAAACCTTAATATAATTTTTAAAGACCTATCCATAGATACCCCACACGGATATGTTCAATGAAAAAAAATATTTCGAGTTTCAGTTTTGACTATGGGGACCCCCCACTTTTTTATTTTTTTTCTATTTTCGTGTGAAAACCTTGTTGCGGTTCACAGAATACATCCACTTACTAAGTTTCAACAGTATAGTACTTATAGTTTCGGAAAAAAGTGGCTGTGACAGACTGGCGGACAGACAGACAGACAGACAGACAGACAGACAGACAGACAGACATGACGAATCTATAAGGGTTCCGTTTTTTGCCATTTTGGCTACGGAACCCTAAAAAGGAAAGAAAAAATTTTGCATTTTTGTATGAAACGAATAAACTCAAAAACTACTGGACCGATTTGAATCATTCTTTCACTGTTGGCTAGCTACACTATCCCCGGTGAACATAGGGTACTTTTGATCCCGAAAATGTGGGGGAAGGGGGGGATATTTGAAAAAGAAATTATGCACGGGTGAAACCGCGAGCGAAAGGCTAGTCCTACTACTATTATAAAGGCGAAAGTTTGTATGTGTGGATGTGTGGATATATGGGTGTATGGATGTATGGATGTATGGATGTTTGTTACTCTTTCACGTAAAAACTTCTGAATGGATTTGAATCAACATCTTTAACTACCTACTTGCGGCCGCGTGCAAACATACAAAAAAACAAACTCTTGAGCTTTATTGTATTAACTAGTATAGATTAAGCTTTTAGCTAAAGAATAATACAATAAATTGTAAGCTGTACGCAGGATATTCATATTATTATTATAGTACACAAGTGAGAGCGCAAGCACAGGTGCACTCCCTATTCCCTCACTGCCAAAGTTTGGTGGGACAGCAAACGACCGTAGAGAGATCAGGCGCAGGAACAACGGCTTTACGTGCCTTCCGAAGCACGGATCACAATTTTATAATTTTGGCACTAACATTGAATTGTTCTATGCTATTTCTATTCTGATATGGTTAGTTTTCATATCATCTCCGTTGCGTGCTTGTAATAGAAACAATTTGGCCTAAAACCTAGACAATCAGATATAGAATCGACTTGGAATTCGTTCAAAATGGCATTTTATCAAATACATTTATAACTGAACAATGAATGTCTAGGTACTGTGCTGAATATGTAAAGAATTTGATGATTGGACGAATCACTGTCTTTCATAACCATCATCATCATCCTAGCGCCTCTCCCGGTTGCATCCTCGGCCATTACCTCAGAGCCCAGAGTATGCTGCGCCTATGATCCTGAATTTACAAGCCTGTTTATTACAGTATGCCATCTGACCTCCGTAACCCTTACAAGGGAAACCAGAGCATTTGGATCATGGTCGGGACTAACGCCTTGAAGTGCCTTCCGGAGCACGGAATCATCATTATTATCGGACAAACAGGTGATTCAAGACTGCAATGGCCTAACAGAACTGGAAAAACTTTGCAAAGTTAAAGTGTTCTCCGAGATTTGAACCCACGACCAAGGTTTTAGAGCTCAGCGCTTTAACCACTACACCAAGGAGGTAGTTATAGTCCACTTCTCTATCACTGATAAAACAAAGTCGCTTTTTTCTCTCTGTCCCTATGTATGTTAAATCTTTAAAACTAGGCAATTGATTTACATGTGTTTTTTTTTACCAGATAGAGTGATTTAAGAAGAAGCTTTTTTATGTTTTAGGAAGACGAACAAGAGTGTCACCTGATGGTAAGTGATCACTGCTGCCAATGGACATCAACAGATGCGTTGCCTGCCCTTCACTGTGGTCTTCTGTAAGGCGGAGGTACTTCCCCAGACGAGCGGCTTCGAGTGGAAGTTCCACTTCCACTAAGCTCTACCTCTCTTATGTGTAAAATACATGATTAATATAGTAGACGGACATTGATGATTCTAGTTGCACCCGTGCGAAGCCGGGGCGGGCCACTTGTCTATACTAATATTATAAAGAGGAAAGTTTTGATTTTTTGTTTGTTTGTATGAATTGAATAGGCTCCGAAACTACTTGGCAGATTTGAAAAATTCTTTCACTGTTGAATGTAGCTTACATTCACCCAGAGTAACATAGGCTATATTTTATCCCGGTACGGGAAGTAGTTCCCCCGGGACGCGGGTGAATGTACAAATAAACAAAAGTTTCACTCCTAAATGACTCGACTAAGAATGTAAGTTTAGCCAATGTTAGATAATGATGATTCATTCATTAGAGATTACAATGTATTGTTAAATACACCCACATAGTTTTGGTGAAGATAAGGTTATTTTTCATGTTAAGCCGAGGGCATGGAATGCATAGCTCTGATACTGACGGCCATTTAAATCGAAAAATAGGTACTTTACTTCGCCTCGATCTCAAATGTGAAGCGATGGTTGCTTCACATTGCGTAGTAACCTTAGTAACCAACCTACGTTACGTCATTGGCGTACCCAGGTTCTGGTTCAGGGGGGGCAAATCAGATATTTATAAGGGGGGGGGGGGGGGGGGGGGTGATTCTGATTTAAATAAGCCAGGGGGCAAATCGGACAGCCAAAATATCGTTTCTAATATCTTATCAGCACAGGTATCTAATATCTAACAATTTCCATATTGTAACACGTTCACAATTTAAAAACTGTAGCTGAAAATAACTGACTATAGTCCATTTCAGCTACTGGGATCATTTAAGGTGAAATCTCCACTAATATTATAAAAGTAACTTTGTTTGTCTGTCTGTTACGCTCTCCCACTTAAACCACTAAACCGATTTTGATGAAATTTGGAACAGACAATCCTTAGACCTTGAGAAAGAACATAGGCTAAATTTTATTGCAAAAAGGAAGGGATCAAAAACCACGCGGACGAAGTAGGAGGCGGCCGCTAGTCCCTACTTACATTATTAATGCGAAAGTAACTCTGTCTGTTTGTATGTCTGTCTGTCTTTTACGATTTCCCGTACTTTTACCTCTCAAATCAGAGTCAACAGATAGTCTTTAGACCCTGAGAAAGAACATAAGCTACCTTTTATTGTCAAAAAAAGGGATCTAAAATCCACGTGGACGAAGTCGCGGGCGGCTGCTAGTTGACATAATATTCTTATTGACGGCTTGAAATTCAAACCATCTTGTCATTGCGATAAGCGTGATGGAATGGCGAATGTTGGTCCATCAGTGTCACCATAAGAATTGCATTAGTGCCGAATCAGTGAATTGTTCTAAAGATTATAGTTATCTCGGCCCGTTTGTCTAATGGACACAAAACCAAGTGTCGCGGGTTCGAATCCCGCTAGGGGTAAATGTTTATGTGATGAACATCGGCATTTAACTCGAGTCATGGATGTTTATAAAAGTATTTAAGTACGTCTATCCGTTCCCTAGCTTGCATAGTACAAGCTTTGAGCTTAGTTCGGGGCTAGGCAATTGGTGTGTTAGTCAAAGGAATTTAATTATTTTAGCCAGGGTCTCTGACCACTAAATCAACGCGAACGGCAACTAATATTCTTTTACTTCATTGTGGTAATTTCTTAGGTGTAAAAAACAACAGATGACTTACAAAAAAAGAAATTCTGGTTCTAGTTCACAATCTAGCAGTAAATAATTATTCTTACAATTTTTCGTAAGCAACTTTCGATTTCAAATGATGGCGCTTGAAATTAACATAATATTATTATCCAAGGAATCCGCTAATAGATTTCAAACGTTTATTTACAATACGATTAAAGAAAGATGACCAAAAATGTTTGCCGTCTGCATATACATAATATATATAACTCTAAAACGGCCATTACATGTATAATTTTTTTATTTTTTTTCGAACCTTATTCAATGCCATATTTTAATGAGCAAAGGTGTTATATAGTGATCAACGCTGCCCATGGATATCAACAACTCCAAAAGGGTTTCAGATGCGTTGCCTATCTTTAAAACCCTATACTCTTGCTCACCGAGCTATCGAGACCTTACTCACCAGTAGAAATATAGCACAACAGTTATGTTAGCTCCAGCAAAATCGCTAAAAGGACCGAAAAATATTTTTTGTGCGTTGGTCAACTCATATAAATCTTAGTGTATTTTTATCATGAAATTATGAAATACTTATTTGACCAATTTGAAATATCGAGACTCACAGACATGTTTATATTTACACAAATGTTTTAATTTGATTAGAACTTGTCTGTGAAGTGTCACATCACAGAATTTGCTTACCTAAATCAGATGAGTAACGTGAATTTATGTCAAAATAAATGTTATTACATATTTGAACCAACGGCTAACAAATGTGATACATAGGATGGACACTACTTTTTTCTATCACTAAGTGACGCTAAGGTACGGTTGTGGTAATACTAATAAATAATAAAAACATTGGACCGCACATATTAACTAGTCCCAAACTATGCTCGAAGTTTGTACTATATGGATGCTAGGGAACGAATAGACATATCTACTTAAATACTTTTATTTAAACATCCATGACTCGAGTACAAATGCCGATGTTCATCACACAAACATTTGTCCTAACTAATAAATAGTTTCTAACTTTAAAAAATTAAACCAACGGACATCATTAGGACCTAATAATTAACATAGCTTTATCCTCTTTTTACCCTTCTACAAGGGGAATTTCCTTTCATTTATATTCTTGCACTGTATAAGGAAATTCGACAGGATAACATACACCGATATTTGTAAAACAACACATGAATTGGTTTCGCGAACAAACGAAGGTTCAATAGGTACATACATATGTATATTACGAAACGATGCAAAAGTTAAGCAATTTCTCATAATAATTCCTTGATACTACAACCCTTCGGCAGTTTTTCGACCAAAGCGATCTTACGCTTAGCCGGGTACGCAGGCAGGATATATGTATTATAGTGCACAAGTGAGTGCGGGCGCACAGGTGCACTCCCTATTCTCTCACTCCCATAGTTCGGTGACAGCAATCTGACACGACCGTAGAGAGATCAGACACAGGACCCACGGCTCAAAGTGCTTCGGAAAGCACGGTGGACCTCGAGATAAAAAAATTCAGTCACCCATCCGATGACTGGCCTCTGCGAAAGTTGCTTAACTTTGCAATCGCAGGCCTACGACTGCTAATTGTTAATATAGTCTAGTGCAGTTCACTGCTGGACGTAGGCCTCCCTAGTTGGGTGCTCATGCCCACAGTCACCACGCTGGGCAGGCGGGTTGGTGACCGCAGTATGGTGAACGATACAACACAGGAGAACGCTGCTGCCCATCCCCCGGAATGTACCTTAGTCGCTTCTTACGACACCCACGGGTAAAATGGAGTAGTACTATTTTAGGGCGGCACTTCATGGGGTTTTTAACGTCTATGGCAAAATGTTGGAAACACACCAGGCTGAAAATACGCTACCGAAGTTCAGGGGAAATGCATTTTCTATAGAAATATTACGCGACGTAATTCCGTCATGAGTCATCCTCCATTCAAAATAGATTAAATAAATAAATAATAAATAAATATAAATATTTCACAACATCACATACATTGATCTGACCCCGTGTAGTAGCTTAAGCACTTGTGCTACAGACATCAGAATCAACAGTGGTATTACAAATATACTTAAATAGATACATAATATAACACCCAGACCAGGACAAACAGACACGTTCATGCACACAAATGTTTGTCCTGTGCGGGGATCGAACCCGCGACCTCTTGCGTAATAGGCAACATCTTGACCATTACACCAAGCGGTCGTCAGATTGCAGGAGTAATCCCGCCGAGTTTTTTCGACCTGGTGTGTCTCTATACTTAAGTATGTCTAACTCTATGGTGACCCCGTTCAGGCGTCTAGAGGTCATAGGTTCGAATTCCGGTGAGCACTAACATTCACGTAGGTATCTTGTTTATATTCTGAGCTCGGATGTTTAAGTCAATTTAGCAAGGTAGGAAATTTTGTGTTACGTTCATATGTAGCCATAACATCAAGTCTTAAGCTTCCCATTTTATGGTCAGATTCTATAATATATTTTTCCTTCAACGAACGCCTTGATGACCTAGTTGTTTACGTACCAAGTCGTGGTATAGAGGTTCTGGGTTCGATTCCCGGGTCGTGCAAAATTTGTGTCAGCTTTTCCAAACACAGCCCGGGTTTGTGATCACCAATCCGCATTTGGCAAGTGTGTTGATTAAGCCAAAACCCTTATTTTTAACGAAAACATGATTTCACATGATGGGGGCCTTTGCTCTGCAGTGGGACATTTATTGACTGATACTTTACATTACTTTATTCTGTTATCTACCGATTTCTACTTCCTGATAGATATTAGGTTAGGTAAGTAGGCACCTACAGTTTAGGTGTTTATTACATAGCTTTTTTTCAAATGTCGGATACAAAATATAATTTTGTCAGAGTTGTACTATAAAATGGTATTTTTAAAAAGATTCTAAGAATAATTAACTAATAACCTAAGTGTAACTTCGTTCGTCCCTCATTACTGAAAGTTATGATCGTTGAGTAAGTTTCACTTAATAGCGTAATTAGTTAATGGAATCCGAAGTTTACCCAGAAACATTTTATCATCGATAAATATAACGCAAAAATATAGAAATCACAGACTTCCTAGAAACATCCAGGTATTTCATGAAAGCGTAGGTCGACTAAACGCGAAAACAGGCCCTAACTCTCTGTTATTATAAACACGATCCTTCACAAACTAAAAGCTCAAACCTCTTTTCATTTATAACCTTAAAATAACACCACAGCGAAATAAATAACTTCACAACTCAAAAAGGAGGTTTATATCTATTTTTTTTTTCAATAAAAGACACTAACACACACGATGCCGTGAAAATAAAAAAAGAATTTAAAAGAAAGATGGCCGCGCGTCCGAACGGCACGAAGTATCCGCGGTTACTGACAGACATTTGTTTGTAAATATTCTGCTCTATTCTGCTGATAATGCCATAGCGTTTACACGGGACGGCAGGTGGTCAGAATCTGATTAGCCAAGTTTTATTGGCGAGATTTAGTTGTTAGTAAGAAGTATAAATATTTTATAGGCTACGCTAGTGGTAAAACTTTCACTCGACTCAGCCGTTGGTCTGGGAAAGTATGTTTACCTTACAGAAGACCACAGTGAAGAAGCACTTCGTAACTGTTGTACTATGTTTCTGCTGGTGAGTAAGGTTTCCAGTGCTCAGTTGGGGAGGGTATGGGGTTTTAATAGCCGGCAACGTATCATCATGTGGGCTAGAGCACATTGGGTAAAAAAAGCAAGTGGAACTTACTCGACCACCTAAAAAAATGTATTTGCAGAATTAGGTAGATACAACTTAAATACTTGTCGCTATTAAAAATCGTGCTGTGTAAAATTACACACATTAAATGTTCAAAGTCGTGATAACATGTTTAAAAATGTAAGGAAATTTAAAGATTTGTTAGCACAACTATTAGCATATGACACACCTCCTTAAAAATATTGTCATGATTCTAACACATTATAGCACCAATAATTATTATTATGTAAGATTAATCTTATTTAAAAAACGTTAAGGAATATTTTTGGAGCTCTAAACGGGTCCATTGGTCTAGTGGTCAGAGACCCTGGCTACAAAACCAAGAATCGCGGGTTCGAATCCCGCTAGAGGCAAATGTTTCTGTGATGAACATCGGCATTTGTACTCGAGTCTTGGATGTTTATAAAAGTATTTTAGTATGTCTATCCCTAGTATCCATAGTACAAGCTTCGAGCTTAGTTTGGGGCTAGGCAATTGGTGTGTTAGTGCAAACAATTTATTTATTTATCTAAAATCTCGGAGGACATGAGTTCAAATCACTTAAATTTTGTGCCAGTTTGATAAGGACTTGACTTGACTTGCAGGCTTGAATCACCTGATTGTCTCATAAGAATGATCACTCCGTGTCTGATCCAAAAATGGCCTGGTTTCCCTTGTGGGAGTTGTGGTGGTCAAATGTTAGTTGCTCTAATCTAATATAATAATAACCAGCCTGCGGTCATCTAATACAATAAGTATTTAATTTGAATAAAGCTGAAGAGTTTGTGTGCTTGAACATAATTATCTCAGGAACTACTTACTGGTTAGAATTGAAAAAATATTTTTGTTTTAGATTTGACGAGGAAGGCTTTAAGCTAAAGAATAACACCGTTTTCGGTAACCGAAGCCACGCGAACAGAGTCGCAGGCGCCCGCCTTTTTATCATCATTTTAGAAGCTTTTCTACACAATTTGTTAATCTTAGTTCTCGATAGGACATCTATGAACGACCTAGATTCTACATGATTACAGGACTTTAACTTCTCAAGTAGGATCTTACTGATACTCATACATAAAGATCCACTTACGATTTGTACGATAATTGCAAGTGATTTTCCTATAGTACCTAGATTCTCTTTATTCATTGTTCTTAGATGTTAATTGAGAACAAATAGACTCATTCAGTGAATACTGACTCATGCTTGTTTGTTGTAACTTACTTTAAAGCTAAATTAAATGGGGCTTGTTACAAGGTCGCACTTTGGAAGCGGTATTCGCCCGAAAGACCAGGGTTCGAATCCCGGATGGTACCAAAAACTCGTGAGTTTTCTTGTACCTGATCTCTCTACAGTCGTGTCAGATTGCTGTCATCGAACTATGAGAGGGAATAGGGAGTTCACATTATTTTTTGTAATACTCAGCAATCGAACCCGCGACCTCCGGATACAGTCAGCGTTTTCTGGTCTGGATACCTTTATAGCAACGAATTAAAATGGATGACAATAAAAGGAACTGTGCATTCGCAAAGATTGCATCCCAATCAAAGAGGAAATGTTAACAAGACCCTCTTATATGTACTATGTTTATAAAAACACTATTTCAGTTCTAATCTAAGTAAACAACATTCCGAAATGACTGTGAAGAAAAACACCTGACTTTACGTCATGAAGAAAAAAGATGTAACAGTAAAAACTGCTTGAATAATAATAATAATATGTTTGGCAGAGGTAGGTTAGTTTTAAAATCATTACATGCCTTAGCCATACTTTGATTCGCTCAAGTTCAGGGCCTGTAATGTCACGTCAATGAATCATAAGAAAGGTAGAGCTTAGTGGAACATCCACTCGAATGAGCCGCTCGTCTGGGGAAGTACCTCAACCTTACAGAAAACCACCGTGAAGTAGCACTTCGTAACTGTTGTGCTATGTTTCTGCTGGTGAGTAAGGTCGCCAGAGCTCAGTTGGGGGGGTAGTGGGTGTTAAAGGCAGGCAACGCATCTGCGACCCTTGTGCGGTTGTTGATGTCCATGGGCAGCGGTGATCACTTACCAACAGGTGTCCCTCTTGTTTGTTTGCCTTCCAATCATATAAAAAAAGACAAATGCCAGAGATTCTAGTATCAGGTTTAACTACTAACTACTTAAATCTATTTTTTGGGAATCCGTTTTCGGTAAACTAGCCATTGAGTTTACTCAACGTTAGTTTTCTGGTTGATTTCAAGTGACTTCTTATAAGCAAAATAAGTAGCAATTCATCTCTTGTGAATATTTTTACTCGACGATTGCACTAAAAGTACAGTACATTGGCACTCAAACTTTCAATAAAATTGGGAATTAGTTTTACTACAGATAACATAGATAGGTAATAGAAGTTTTACGTTTCTAAATAAATTACGACCCTTGTAAATTACGATTAGGTTTTAACATTATCTAGTCTTATTTTATCCTAGTCACTGATGGCGATTTTTTTGGAAATTATAAACATTGAACATGTTTTCATTAATTCAGGGACAATATAAATATATATGTACTAGTTTTTAGCCGCGGCTTTGCCCGCGTTATTAAGATTCCTGTTTTATCCCATGGTAGCATTTAATCGGGATAGAAAGTATCCTACCTAAGTCAGCCAATACCCTGCCTGTATACCAAATTTCATCAAATTCCGTTCAGCAGTTTCAGCGTGATTGACAAAACATCCAAACAAACTAATTTATAATATTAACTATCGGCCCGTCACGCGGTTTCACCCTCGTCCCGGGGGAACTACTTCCCGTACCTGGATAAAATATAGCCTATGTTACTCTGGGTGAATGTAGCTTTCCAACAGTGAAAGAATTTTTCAAATCTGCCAAGTAGTTTCGGAGCCTATTCAATTCATACAAACAAACAAACAAAAAATCAAACCTTTCCTCTTTATAATATTTGTATAGATAAAAAATAATAATAAGATAACATAATAACATTTGTTTTTATTTCTGTACCTATGTCACATTGTTCTCTTACTTTTTTATAATACCTCCCATTTAAAATGAGTTAGCACAAAATATTTGAGAAGAACAAGCTTCGTTGTTTAAAATGTAAAGTTTTTTCACCAACAAGCAGCGAACCGGAAAAAACCAGAATATTAAGTGACCTCGCCGCGGCCTTGAACCAACTACCCAGCCGTACTGACAGAAATGTTTATATATTTTACCCGACACTCTTGCAGTGCGTGCGAAATTAATTGGCATGCTTCCATCACACGTAATTGTGACCGAAGAAAGGCCATTCTGTATTTTTTTATATTGCTCACGTACTTTTATACTTTGACCTTTGTGTATATTTAAATTAGATTTTCAGACAGACCCGTTGGTCTGGTGGTTAGAGACACTGGCGACTCAACCAAGGGTCGCGGGTTCGAATCCCGCTAGGGCAAATGTTTATGTGATGAGCATTGGCATTGGTATTTTATTTATGGATGTTTATAAAAGTATTTAAGTATGTCTATCCGTTCCCTAGCATCCATAGTAAAAGCTTCGAGCTTAGTTTGGGGCTAGGCAATTGCGGGCTATAGTCCATAATTCACTTACTTCGTGCTTCGGAAGGCACGTTAAGCCGTTGGTCCTACGCCTGATCTCTCTACGGTCGTGTCAGACTGCTGTCCCACCGAACTATGAGAGTGCGGGAATAGGGAGAGCACCTATGCTTGCGCACATATATAGTATATCCTGCGTACCTGGCTGATTGTAAGTTCGGCCGCCATGGTCGAAAAACGGCCGGAACTACAATAATATTATGATCAACTTAATTTGAACGCACTGTAGTTGCGTGTGAGTTTAAATTTACTACCATCTCATCATTTGCACGCGAAATTGCCATTTTTGTACAATACATAAATAAATAATTCACATAACTTATAGGAGTGGGTCTTATTACGTCATTTTATTTTTAAAGCTTTAAATATACTCATAGGTTAGATTGAAAATGAGCAAAAATTCAATGCCTTACAAAAACAGTATGAGGAATGGACTCACGGACAACGGGGGAAGAGGACAAGGGTTCACATCCCGAGGGGAACTGTCTTTTGTGTGGGTTTTCTATTTATACTACAGTTTGCTATAATTTAGTCTAATTGAGAGCCACAAAACCAAGGGTCCCTCGCGACACTTTCAAATTCCGATTTCATGCTATGAAGTTTTCTGGGTTTCCTAGCTTAGTTTAGACATTGACTTTACTTGGTTAAACAACTTTCGCATGGATAGGCCATGGATTGGTGACCAAACATGGTGGTCCATCTAGATCATGGTCCATCCTTGCATCGTTGATCCCGATTATGATCTAAGAATAGTCTGGGTTCCCTTAACAGGGTTTCCCCGGTTCCCAGGCTGTTCTAAAGGATCATAGTCGCAGCATTCCCTGGTGCCCAATGGATGAAGTTCCTCCTCACCCATAGCAGTTTCGACCTTATCGCATGCAGCTAGGAATCAGTATCGTGGCTCACCAATGTATTTAACAAAAGGATGAAGTGCCTCATTGCAGTTTCGACCTTATCGCATGGTGCTAGGAGTCAGTATCACTCAACATGGATGTAACGCAAGAATCAAGATCCTCCTCACACATAGCAGTTTCGACCTTATCGCATGCAGGTAGAAGTCAGTACCTATCGTGGCTCACCACTGTATGTAACACAAAGCTGAAGATCCTCACACATAGCAGTTTCGACCTTATCGCATGCTGCTAGGAGTCAGTATCGTGGCTCACCAATGTATTGAACACAAGGATGAAGTGCCTCATTGCAGTTTCGACCTTATGGCATGGTGCTAGGAGTCAGTATCGCTCACCACTGGATGTAACGCAAGAATCAAGATCCCCCTCACACATAGCAGTTTCGACCTTATCGCATGGTGCTAGGAGTCAGTATCGTGGCTCACCACTGGATGTAACGCAAGAAACTGGATGAAACACTGAAAGTTCCTCCTCACTCATAGCAGTTTCGACCTTATCCCATGCAGCTAGGAGTCATTATCGCTCACCACTGGCACTCGGCGCAGCCCCCGCCCGGCGCCCGGCAGCGGCACTCCTCTATGAACGAGATGCTGGACTCACCAGCCGGGGGGAGAGGCTAGGGTTCACATCCCGAGGGGAACGCTGACATTTAGTGTTGCCAGATAAGAATGATGATTGAAAAGCTCGAAAGCGCAGCAGTAAGCGCGCTTTCCGAAGATTCTTGGCCATGGATAGATTACAAAAAATGGTCAACTATAGCTTCTCCGTGCTTAGTTAATCCTGATTATGATCCAAGAATAGTCTGGGTTCTCTTAAAAGCGTTTCCATGGTTACAAGACTGATCATAGTCGCAGCGTACCCTATTGCTCAATGGTTGAAGATCTTCATCATCCCATAGCAGTTTCGACCCTATCGCATGGTGCTAGAAGACAGTAACATTCAACACTGGATGTACGGCAAGGATGAAGATCCTCATCCTCCTTGCACATAGCAGTTTCGACCTTATCGCATGGTGCTAGGAGTCAGTATCGTGGCTCACCACTGGATGTAACGCAAGAATCAAGATCCTCCTCACACATAGCAGTTTCGACCTTATCGCATGCAGGTAGAAGTCAGTACCTATCGTGGCTCACCACTGTATGTAACACAAAGCTGAAGATCCTCACACATAGCAGTTTCGACCTTTACGCATGGTGCTAGATGTCAGTATCACTCAACACTGGATGTAACACAAGGCTGAAGATCCTCACTCATAGCAGTTTCGACCTTATCGCATTGTGCTAGGAGTCAGTATCACTCAACGCTGGATGTAAGGCAAGAATCAAAATCCTCCTCACACATAGCAGTTTCGACCTTAACGCATGGTGCTAGATGTCAGTATCACTCAACACTGGATGTAAGGCAAGGATGATGATCCTCCTTCATAGCAGTTTCGACCTTATCGCATAGTGCTAGGAATCAGTATCGTGGCTCACCACTGGATGTAACTCAAGAAACTGGATGAAACACTGGAAGTTCCTCCTCACTCATAGCAGTTTGGACCTTATCCCATGCAGCTAGGAGTCAGTATCGCTCACCACTGGCACTCGGTGCAGCCCCCGCCCGGCGCCCGGCAGCGGCACTCCTCTATGAACGAGATGCTGGACTCACCAGCCGGGGGGAGAGGCTAGGGTTCACATCCCGAGGGGGACACTTCAACTCCCAGTTATAATAATAATAATAAATAATTCACAACACCACATACATTGATCTGACCCCGTGTTAAGTAGCTTAAGCACTTGTGTTACAGACATCAGAATCAACAGTGGTATTACAAATATACATAAATAGATACATATAACACCCAGACCAGGACAAACAGACATGTTCATGCACACAAATGTTTGTCCTGTGCGGGGATCGAACCCGCGACCTCTTGCGTAATAGGCAACATCTTGACCATTACACCAAGCGGGTCAGTCAGTTCGGTTGGGACATTGCAGAATCGACTGATTGACTAAGAGCTCATGTGTGCAAATCGCGTGAAGACACTATTGTTTTGTGTAGGTTTTAGATAAGCTATTCTGGTCTAGTGTGAAGAGACTCGGGCCATAGAACCAAGGATCATGGGTTCAAATCCCGCTTTCACACTATGAAGTTTTCTGGGTTTCCCAGTTTAATTAGACACTGACTCGACAGTGATTGTTAGCAAGTTTCGAATAAGGCAGTTATGGATCGGTGACCAAGCATGGTCTTTTGTCATGAGCTCATCTGCTTCGTTGATCCCGATTATGATCTTATGGGTTCCCTTAACGAGGTTTCCATGGTTACCAGACTGCTCCAAAGAATCATAGCCGCACCGTACCCTGGATCCACAATGGATATAGCCGGGATCAACACACTGAAATTTCAACCTTATCGCGTGGAGCTAGAAGTCATTATCGCTCACCACTGGCACTCAGCGCAGCCCCCGCCCGGCGCCCGGCAGCGACACTCCTCTATGAACGAGATGCTGGACGTGCTCAGGTCTGCTCGCTCCATCTTCAGGCTGGGAGAAAGAGATAATCAATATATAAATAAACATGCGGCCGCCCGCGACTCCGTCTAGGTGGATTTCGATTACCAATAGCCTAAAGCCTTCCTCGTCAAATGGACTATCCAACACAAAAATATTTCAAACTAGCGGCCGCCCGCGACTCCGTCCGCGTGGTTTTCGATTTCCAATATCCTATGTGTTATTCTGATGTATAAGCTATATTGTGGTAAAGTTTCATTCAAATCCATTCAGTAGTTTTTACGTGAAAGAGTAACAAACATCCATACATCCATACATCCATACATCCACACATACAAACTTTCGCCTTTATAATAGTAGTAGGATCGGATCCGTAGTTCCTGAGATTAGCGCTTTCAAACAAACAAACTCTTCAGCTTTATATATTAGAATGAAATGAAATGAAATGAAAAATAATTTATTTCGATCACACACAAGATAAGATGAATGAAATACATAGGATTTTTTTTTAAATCTAGTTGTTAGTAAACTTGTAGAGTGAAAGCTGGAGCCTAAGATAGAGCTCAGCAGCAGAGAATAATTATAGATTTGACTAACACACCAACTGCCTAGTGCCTAGCCCCAAACTAAGCTCGAAGCGTGTAGGTACTACGGATGCTAAGCACAGAAATCTATTGTCTTATAATTTAGATTTCTGTGATGCTGAGGAACGGTTAGGCATACTTAAATCAAAACTAAGCTGAAGAGTTTGTTTTTTTGTTTGAACGCGCTAATCTCAGGAACCTCTAGTTTGAACTGAAGAAATTGTTTTGTGTTGGAGAGTCTATTTTGTCAATTAAACGGCTGGCCGCTATCTAAATCTACAATATCTAGTAAAATCTACATTTCTACACTAATATTATAAAGAGGAAAGATTTGTAATTGTAAACATTGGAAAGCTACATTCACCCTGAATAACAAAGGCCTTATTTCATTCTGGTACGGGAAGTAGTTCCCTCGGGACGCGGGTGAAACCGCGTGACACGGGCCGCTAGTTAGTGACAAATTCCTTGGATTAACGCACCGATTGCCTATCCCCAAACTAAGCTCAAAGCTTGTACTATAAAAGCTAGGGAAGAGAGACGTACTTAAGTATCAGTATCAGTATCAGCCTATTAATGTCCCACTGCAGGGCAAAGGCCTCCATCATTTGAAATCATGTTTTCATTACAAAGATGGGTTTTGGCTTAATCACCACGCTTGCCAAATGCGGATTGGTGATCACAAACCCGGGCTGTGTTCAGAAAAATCAACACAAAGTTTGCCCGACCCGGGAATCGAACCCAGGACCTCGAGACCAGGGCCCGATACTTAAACCACTAGACCATCGAGACGTACTTAAATACATTTTTAAACATTCATGACTCGAGTACAAATGCCGAAGTTCATCACACAAACATTTGCCCCTAGCGGGATTCAAACCCGCGACCTTTGGTTGTTTAGCCAGAATCTCTAGCCACTTCACCAACGGGCAATATAATTATCAGATCCATTCTTATATATTATATATGCGAAAGTATGGGGGCCAAATCAAACCTAATACCTAGCAACCAATTTCTTCCTTCTAATGAATTAGTTCGAATACTAATTACGAAATCAATTGTTTTTCTTATCTGTGTTTAAACTACAGTTTGTAAACAAACAGAAACGGAACCGTTGTCATTTAATTTCACAAATGATTCGTTAAAGGTGCCATACTTTTGTATTCTACTAAAGATACGATACCTATGCATTCAAACATTTTAATCAAAAACTAATTATTTTTTAAAAAAGGTCGGTTAAGTATAATTTGCACCTCTTTACAATACAAACATAATATGGTTTATTATGGTATTTTAATTAAAAGAATGTACCTAATCTGAACTAAATTAAGTTTAGGGCTTATTTAGGTAATCTGTCTGTCGAATTTCTATACTTAGACTAACCCGGTGTCAAGGGCAAATCAGGTACCGTAGGCTTATCCCCAAAAACCAAGTTCCACAAAACACTTCACAATTTCACTATTTTCTTCCATTACATAATTAAATCCACATCACTAACGTCTGAACTTCCATCATTTAATTTAAAACATCACTACACCACAGATTTATTGTTAAAATCACAACTTAATGAACATTTTAACGAATACCCTTAGTTGAATGATATTTTGAAATTACCCCTGTGAATTGAAATGATTGGCGCTGAAGTAGCGCGGAGTTTTCGTGAACTAATCTATTTGAAGGTTACTATGTAATTCAAAGAATCTCAACAAATACTGAATGGGAAACCTCAATCAAATGAATGTTTGAATAAAAATAACATCATCTTAAGTCTGAACGAAAGATGAGTTCAAATCTTTCATTCAAAAGTTGGTTTGTAATGGTAATTCTGAATTTGGTCGGGTTACACTAAACAAATCAATATTTATGACGTAAAATGTAAGGGAATCCTTATAAATAGGTCTTACATGTGTGGGATGCCTAACATTATAGCAAATATATAACATTATACATCTATTACACAACATCGCCGTTGATTGGAAAAAAAAACAATATTTATTAATAATATTACCAAATTAAGCAGTAAAAATATGAAAACATTTTGGTACATAGCTGACTTACCCACCAATCTTCATAAAATGAGCCAAAGAAGATATTCTTGTAAAGAAACCTGGAGTGGAACCCCCAGGTATTCCATTTTTATCACATTTCATATATTTTTCCTCACCAACTTTCCATTAAGAATTTCCACCCAAAATAATCAAAACATCGCACTACTGACATCTATCAAATCTTGTAGGAACTTGTGAGTCATAAAGTATTCTGGTAGTTTATTAATTCGTGTCTAGATGGCGTTAAAATCTGTTTAATATATATTTAAAAAAAAGGATTTTTGGACGAAACTCAACTTGATTTTAAAATGAAAACTGCCCAAAATCGTAGTCCTTTATTTTTGAATTAAAAAATAATGAGTAATATTGTTTCTTTTAATGTTATTTGTAATTAGAGTATGTAGTAAAAACCAAAGCAGACCTGCTTTTAAAAGCGTGCTGCGTGGGGATTGTAGTTTCAGTACAAAACAATAGATGGCGGTGTTAGGAAAAAACGCCAATCCAGAATTTTCCCGTACAGTTCTCCACACGATCTTGTTTCCTTTCAGTTTCTGCCAGTCTTAGCGCTATCACTGTTAACATAAGGGCTAAATTAGACTAACCGTAACCCGTAACCCATTTTTCCTTGATCCGACCTGTACATTCCTCATACTATTTCGTTCTAATCAATGAATTTGAAAGAGACAGCTGGATTTTCGATTATGTTTCCCTCTTCCATACCACTAAGCCTTCCTTGATTGTTTTTGTGTTAAAAATAGTGATTATTCGTGTATTATCTAATAAAATGTGATTGATAAGACTCTAATATAATAAAATATTGTGTGTGAGTGTTGTGCACAAAATTCAAAATGGTTTTAACAGTGATATAATGCTTCTTTTGTCGGGGATATCGATTTTTTCAAGTTTTTAAGTCTTTGTATTCTCCAGGTGAGTTTATTTGTACCTATTTGGGTAAGTACACTTTTAATAAGAGAATAAAATTTATTTACCTAAATGTTTTTTGTTTTGCTTAAATTGAGATGTTATTTTTAATTCGAGCTAGGATAATGTAAAGAGGAAATTGTTTTTCATTTCTTTCAGATAGTTATGTTATGTTATTTATATAGGTCCAGGGTTTATTGTCCAATATTTAGTTATATATTATAAAATGTTTGAAGATCTTTTTTTTTATAGAAGGTAATTTCTTTTGTGAATCAAATTTGATTCATTAAATTACGGCGTTAATTATGCATTACTTGAAATACGAATATGAAAATGTTTGAGAAAGAAATTTTATCATCGGCAATGAAAATATGTGGAAGCCTTTTTCGTAATCGGTAGGAAGTATCTAACTAGGTACGAAGAGTTATCGAATTATTGTTGTACAATTAACATTTTATGCCCAGTAATTATTAAGACTTGATAGTTTGAAACCATGATTGTAATGAGCCCCTTTTTAGGGTTCCGTAGCCAAATGGCAAAATCGGAACCCTTATACCTACTTAGATTCGTCATGTCTGTTTGTCTGTCCGCCAGTCTGTCACAACCACTTCTTTCCGAAACTATAAGTACTGTTGAAACTTGGTGAGTGGATGAATTCTGTGAACAGCAACAAGGTTTTCACACGAAATTAGAAAAACAATAATAGGGGTCCCCATAGTTAGAACTGAAAGATAGATACTGATAAGAGGATGATAAAACTGACATAAATACATAATGTACATTACTATTAAAACTACCAACGAAAATTGGTTTTAATTTTAACGAAATCTAGTTATAGTAGTTTTTTTTAATCCGTCAAAAATTTAATTCGTACGGAACCCTCAGTGCGCGAGTCCGACTTGCACTTGGCCGATTTATTAAATCTGTTAGTAAGTGAAATTAATCGATCTTCCTGATATTTTAGCTAATCATTTTATTTTCTAGCTCCAAAATGAAAACCAAGTTGACATCAGTGACGTACCTAGGATACACCGCAATGGACAGACGGTTCTCAACAGCGATGCTGCCTTGGCTGTTGAAGGAGATCAGAGCTACTGGAGTGAGGGATAAGGTTAGTGAATTCGATTCCCGGTTGGGAAAGAGCGGAGGCGGGCTGAGCGCATAAGGCTAATGATCTAAGAAACTTAGATAAATCTATACTTACTTACTAATATATGAAGCTGAAGAGTTTGTTTGTATGTTTGTTTGTTGGAACGCGCAAATCTCAGAAACTAATGGTCCGATTTGAATAAAATATTTTTGTATTGGATAGCCCATTTAACGAGGAAGGCTTTAGGCTATTGGAAATCGAAATCCACGCGGACGGAGTCGCGGGCGGCCGCTAGTCACTACATAGTATAAAACAAAGTCGCTTTTTCTGTCATGTTGTCTGTTGTATGTACCTATGAACGCTTAAATCTTTAAAACTACGCAACGGATTTTGATGCGGTTTTTTTTAATAGATAGAGTAACTCATGAGGAAGGTTTTTATGTATAATATCATCCATTAAATAGTGGACAAGTACCACGGGCGAAGCCGGGGCGGGCTGCTAGTAAATAATAATTTAAAATGTAATAAGAGAATGGTTTTTGAACGGACATTATACTTGATGCCTTGCCTTTCTTTTGTTTATTTTATACCGACAAGGAATGAAACATATTTGTTTGAGGCGTGAAGAGTTTTGTGGAACTTCCACTCGAATGAGCCGCTCGTCTGTGGAAGTACCTCCTCCTTACCGAAGACCACAGTAAAATAGTATTTCGTAGCTTATGTGCTATGTTTCTTTTCGTGAGTAAGGTCGTAAGAGCACATTTCGGGAGGGTATGGGGTTTTTAAAGGCAGGCATCTGCGACCCTTGTGCGATTGTTGATGTCCATGGGCAGCGGTGATCACTTACCATCGGATGACCCGCTTGTTCGTTTGCCTCCCTATGCCTAAGAGTTATTAAATAAAAACAATCGTAGATACAACGGTTCCAGGCGCCTGAAATTGCGAGCTTGACTTTTTCTTTTTTGAAGTCGGTTAAATAGTTTTTTTAATGATGTTTTTTTGTTTCAGCTCAGTTTAGCAGTAGAAGATGGCTGTCTGAAAGCTTACAATGGGAATTTCGAACCAGTCATTACACACAGACTGGTGGATATTTTGAAGTGAGTAAACATGATCTATACTCTACTTGTGAAGGGATTGTTTGTTTGTTTCTTGAACGCGCTAATCTCAGGAACTACCGGTTCGAATTGCAAATACATTTATGCGTTAGATTAGTCTTGTATGATAATGACTGAACTGCCTCCGTGGTGTAGTGGTTAGAGCGCTGTGCTCAAAAACTACGAACTCGGAGGTCGTGGGTTCGAATCCCGCGGGGAACACTTTCACTTTGTGTCGGTTTACCCAGTTTGGTTAGGACATTGCAGGCTTGAATCACCTGATTGTCCGATAAGAATGATGATTCCGTGCTTCGGAAGGCACGTTAAGCCGTTGGTCCCGACTATGATCCAAATTGTCTGTCGCAGTCGCAGCGTACCCTGGGCTCCAAGGCAATGACCGAGGATGCAATCGGGAGAGGCGCTAGGATGATGATGATGAGTCTTGTATGATAATGTCGGACGGAGACTCGAGCGGCCGCTAATATCTGAATATTTTTTGAGTTGAGATACTGGTCTTGGAACATATTGATTGACAGATAGGCAGATATGTATATTGTTAAATATTCTGAGTCCTGATCATTAAAACCCAGGTCAAGGGTTCGAATCCCGCTTGGGGTAAGTATCGGAAAACATCAGAAGATTTATAAGATTTTAGGCTTTCGCGTTGCATCATAACATTAATACTTATTATTTAACGGGACTAAACGCAATATCAATCCGCTCGCGACCACGGTTGTTGTAACGCAGCCGAAACGTCAAGCAGTAAGTAGTATACATCTACAATCTACATCTATATACTAATATAAAAGCTGAAGAGTTTGTATGTATGTTTGTTTGTTTGCTTGAACGCGCTCATCTCAGGAACTACTGGACCTATTTAAAAAAAATATTTGTGTGTTGAATAGTCCATTTGACGAGGAAGGCTTTATTTAATCGAAATCCACGCGGAAGGAGTCGCGGGCGGCCGATAGTAATTTATATCGCGTTTAGTCCCGTTAAGTAATACCTACCTATTAGAATTTTGTGTGTTGACTAAGAATTGATTTAGGTATTGTTATTTCTTGACAGGGCCAGCCAAGTCCCTGGTACTCCTGAGGAGTTGTTCTACATACTCCTCAATGAGAAGGAGGCTCTTCTCAACTGCTACCTCTTCAGAGCATCCACCGTCCATGAGGTGAGTGAAATACATAAAGGGTAACTACGTATATAGGTAACATCTCGAACAAAACATTTCTTACCCGCTTTGTGGTCCATGGACATCAAAAAATGCCGTGTTTCGTTTTAAAAACATTTACAATCAGTATAAGACGAAAAATAAAGATGGTGGCGAGTTATTCCATAGATGAAAAGACAAAAATATCACTAAATTATCCGACCCCTTCCCTCCAATTTGACGCATATCTTTTGTTCGCGATGTCCACTCTACACGTAGTAGTAATACCTCAATGGTGAAATAACATGTTTATATGACCCAAGGATCTATCCTCCATCCAATAACCGGGTTTCTTTGAAGAGAAGCGTGAAGAAGTATCTTGCGGCCCGGTATGGCAATGCCAACGGATAGGATACCAGTTTGGTACCGCATCCGTTGCCATGGCAACCAGGGCTCATCTTTTGCTTATCATCAGGCAGAGTGAAGCCAATATTCCAAACTTTTATATAAAACCTAGCGGGCGCCCGCGACTTCGTCCGCGTGGAATTCGGTTTCTTTATCACGTATTTTTCCCGCTAGGGGTGGAATTTTCAAATAATCTTTAAAAGGGGATGCCTACGACACATTATCTTTATGAACGCAGTGTCAGCCCGATCGGTCAAAAAATGACAAAGTTTAATTCCAACTTTCACCCCCTATTCGACCCCCTTGGGGGTTGGAATTTATCAATATAATTTCTGAGGCAATGCCTACGTCTTAGTAGTTTTATGTATGCAAAATCTCAGCCCGACCGGTTTAAATTGCCAAAGTTTTGTACTCTCGTTCATCCCCTATTATACCCCCTTGGGGGTTGTAATTTATCAATCTTGTTGCTTAGGCGATGCCTACGTCATAGAAGCTTTATGAATGCAAAGTCTCAGCCCGATCGGTTAAAAAATTACAAAGTTTCATACTAACGTTCATCCCCTATTTTACCCCCTTGGGGGTTAGAATTTAACAATATGATTGCTTAGGCGATGCCTCCGTTATAGTAGCTATATGTATGCAAAATATCAGCCCGATAGGTTCAAAATTGACAAAGTTTCATACTAACGTTCATCCCCTATTTTACCCCCTTGGGGGTTGAATTAAACAAAATCCTTTCTTAGCGGATGCCTAAGTCATAACATCTACCTGCATGCCAAATTTCAGCCCGATCCGTCCAGTGGTTTGGGCTGTGCGTTGATAGATCACTATGTAATCAGTCAGTCAGTCAATCAGTCAGTCACCTTTGAGTTTTATAGATATAGATTAGTAGGGTTTTACTTCTACAGCCCGGGTTTGTGATCACCAAACCCGCATTTGGCAAGCGTGGTGATTAAGCCAAAACACATATTCTAAAAGAAAACATGATTTCAAATGATGGAGGCCTTTGCTGTGCAGTGTGAAATTTAAAAGATTGATACTAGATTTTGGATCTTGTCCATAATAAAATATAATATTAATAAAATTAAATTGTATGGTAATAAAAATTGCCAGACATCTTTTATGGCAGCAGATCAAAAAACTTGATCTGTGCTTATGACATTTAAGTTGATGAAGTGCCTACATTCAGACAGATAGTATTTTTCAAATAACTTTTTGAAAATTATACACAAAAAAATTAATTTAAAAAATAGGCAAAAAAAAAATTTACCATAGTTTTAAACAGGTGACTGTTAAAGTGCTGTTTTGCTCTAAGAAGCGACTGTCTCTCTTATTTTGGTGCCCATTTCGAAGTATGGCAAGGGCGATTCTAACGATAAACCTTAATGTATGGAAAAAGGTGTAATAATACTTAGCATGTAAAATACTTAAAATAAAATATACAAAAAATTACAAATATAATCTCTTTCATTAGAAAAGGCCTGCAAATAGTATTATAAGTAGGTACCTAGTTCCATCATCAAACTGTGAAGGGAACTACGGGCAAGTCAAAATTAACACTAGTTCCAGTATTTTCAATTTCAATTTTAATGTTTAACTACTTCGTTACTACTGTTGTAAATTGTTATCAGTAGTTCCATCATGGAACTAATCATGGAACTAGTGATGACGAACCGTTTCAAACGAGTGTTGTAGTAAGTACTACAGCCGCTTAAATTCGTTCGCGTTTTTTCCGCAAAGTGTGTTCCAACAAAAATTACTATAGTTGATGTTATGGCAACAGAACTTCACTATACTATAGCTATAGCAAACTGTTGGGAATAAACAAACATTACTAGTAATCAGTCATTGTCAGGGCACGCCTTGTGTCAACTAATTAGACGCACGGTAGTGATCGGGCCAAGTCTGTTACTTATAGTTAAATTCAAATTCAAAAATGTTTTATTACTACCCATAAGTACAATTTTACTTAAACTAAACTTATCAAACTAATCTACTTATCCTTCTACTACTAATAATATAGCTAAGCAGATTTAAACTTATATAATAAAAGCTGCAGAGTTTGTTTGTTTGTTTGAACGCGCTAATCTCAAGAACTACTGGTTCGATCTGAATAAAATATTTTTGTGTTGGATAGTCCATTTGACGAGGAAGGCTTTAGGCTATAGAATATAATATGTACCTATGTGTGCGGAAACGGGAGACCACGCGGACGGAGTCGCGAGCGGCTGCTAGTATGTTAATAAATGTGGTTAACTATAGTGGAAATACCACTACAATGAGCCTCTCGTCTGGGGAAGTACCTCCACCTAACAGAAGACAACAGTAAAGCAGCACCTTATAACTGTTGTGCTATATTTCTGTCCGTGAATAAAGTCTGCAGAGCTCAATCGATGAACTCTTGGGTTTTAGTTGCAGGCGTCGAATCTGCGACCCTTTTAGAGTTCTATATGGGGGAACAGTTGGTAGAACAACCTAGCTCCTCCTCCTTAAGTCGTATTCATTACCGAGGGTCGTGATCATTGTAATTGTATGAAATGAAACACACAAAGACTTTCTTTGCAATCATTATATCATAATGGTAAAATTTGTCATTGCCTTCTCCATTTCAAAGAATGTGTCTTTGAAATGGAGAACGCAATAATAAACAGAAGTGTGCAGGTTTCTTAAAGATGTTTAGCCTCCCCGAAGAGTTATATGGATTTGGTCCAAAGATTCGTTAAAAACATTGTTATGCTAATGTCACTGGTACTTAATTAAGCGGTTATCTTACTATGAAAATATCAGTTACCACCAGCGGTTGTTTACTCCGATAAGAGATGACATGGTTTTCTTGATAACTTGGGCAAAGTGAAGTAATAAAACGTGTTTCCTTCCTCTTATAACCTGGATTCCTTCAAGAGAAGCGTGAAGAAGTATCTTGCTGGTATGGCGATGCCAACCAATCAATCAATCAATCAATCAAAATATACTTTATTCAAATAGGCCTCATAAAAGCACTTATGAATCGTCAATAATAATAAAAACAACACATTGAATCTACCACCGACTTCGGAACTGATAGGATAGAATACCAATGGTACCGCATCCGTTGTCATGGCAACCAGGACCCCTCTTTTGCTTACCATCAGGCAGAGTGGAGCCAATATACGAGATTATACAAAAAAACCATTAATTAAATTCTACCTTTTAAGATTTTATTATTGTACCGTAATGAATGGACTCCAGTTTAAATGTCGATGTTCATCACAAAAATTTGCCCCTAGCGGGATTCGAACCCGCGACCCTTGATTTTGTAGCCAGGGTCTCTGGCCACTACATCAACGGGCCCGTCTAATGTCTAATCCACGCTTGAAAACAGTATAAAAAGGGGTTTTCCCACTTCTAAACCAGTTGCTATAATGAGATCAATTGATTGATTGACAATGAATCTATCCCAAGCATCTCAAAGTAAAAATAAGTGTTACATTTGTGACGTCTGAACCTTGAATACTATTTAATTTTAGCAAAGATTCGCGGTCGCTCAATGTTTAGTCAAAGATACGGTTCCGATGTGAATGCACGCTCATTCAAAATCACGTGGCGAAATTACGATAAAAGAAATAAGGAAAAAGGTTCGAAACCAACCGGATACAATAAAAAAAAGTGCGCAAAAAGTTAGGAGAAGTTTGTTAAAAAAATGATTAATTGTGTCAAAATTAACATGGCACGTGTCAAAACGTGAAAAAAAAACGGTAAAAAAAGTTTTAAAAAGTTCGTTAAGGATTGCGGAATATGTGTGTTAAGAAATATTAAATGTGTCAACCAGTGCGTTAAGAAATATGAAAAGTGTTAAAAAGTGCGTTAAGTGAAAAATAATTCGAAATTCAAAATCTATAACGGAGTGTGGGCGTGGGAAATTGTAAACATGTTTTAAAAAAGTGTTCTACTAAAAGAAAGAGGTTAATAATACGAAAATTGAACAATACTTACTTATTTTATCTTATTTATCTGTGAATAATATTGGTTGTTTTTAAATCAGTACCGATTATAATTAGATTTTTTCAATGCTCATATAAAAAATTAGGTTTATTACAAGCAGCTATCTTAAACCCTTATTCAAATACTACATTTTATTAACACCAGCCTTCCGCCAGCGGCGGTTTCACCCGCGCGTAATATCATTGTTCTAATATCCCCCCCTTCCCCCACGTTTCCAGGATCAAAAGTACCATATGTTCACCAGGGATAGTGTAGCTAGCCAACAGTTGAAGAATTATTCAAATCGGTCCAGTAGTTTTTGAGTTTATTCGTTACATACAAAAATACAAATCTTTCCTCTTAATAATATTGGTGAAGATGTAGATTTTCATCAATTTCCAAAAGTTCTAAGTGCAATATCTTGACAGTTCTTTGGCAGACAGATGTATTCTCCATACTTATAATCAGATCACTTGTTATAACCACCTTGGTCCATTTTGAATGGCCAAATATTAAGAAAAATAAATAAATAAATCAACTAATGCCTTGGTAATTCAAAGGGCTAGACCACAACAATTAAAACTAAGTTTGAAGCTTGCACTATGGATGCTAGGGAACGGATAGACATACTTAAATACTTTTATAAACATCCATGACTCAAGCACAATTGTTGATGTTAATAACTAAACTTTTGCCCCTAGCGGGTATCGAACCCGCGACCCTTCCTCTTGTAGCCAGGGTCTCTGAACACTAGATCTTAGAAGCTGAAGAGTTTGTTTGTTTGAACGCACTAATTTCTGGATCTACTTGTTCGAATAGATTTTATTTTTATTTGGATAGTCCATTTGTGGAGGACGGATTTGGGCTATAAATGCTATAATATGTATAAGACTATGTGTGCGGAAACCGAAATCCACGCGGACGGAGTCGCGGGCGGCCGATACTACCTTAAATTCTTACATACAAGAAAGGAAAGGGAAACACACATATAACATAGGTACTGACGTATGATAGTGAAAATTGTGTCAAAAAACAACACATGACGTATAATAATTATAGAGAAAAGTATCTATATTTAAATATTAAATCTGTCACAGTGTACCGTTATTCATTTAAGGAACCTGTATCGTTGTTGCCCTGTTAACTAGTGTTGTTGAAGAGTCGATACTTTGGTTATCGATAATGTTGTAATCGTCCTCCTCATTAAGTCGTATTCCTCATTACAGAGTGTCGAGACCATTCAATTAAATGAATGAAATACACAATGACTTTTTCGATGTGTTTATTCATCTATTATGAATTGTAAGAATACTATCAATTTTATTTAATCAATTTAATGTCAAAGTTTGCCGTTTACTTTGAATTTAAGTAAATATGTATAATGGCTTTAGTTACCAACGTAGAAATTTACCGATGAAATATTATTATTTGTTATTTTTCTGGCATTTACTTGATGATATTTTATTTTTATTGATAACAATAAAAACAGTAGGTAATCAGTAATCGGTAAATCTAATTAACACGGGGTATCATCTGTCAGATCTTCAACAACATCAAATCATTTAGATTAATTAAGATTGATTGGAACACGACGCATTTAGAAGTGTAGTGACCAGCTAAGTGACACGCTTTTAACTATAGGTTCAAGTCTCGTTTATCTTCAATCTTATAAAACGATTTTTTTACCGACTTCAAAAAAGGAGGAGGTTCTCAATTCGTCTGTATACCTATATATATTTTTTTTTATGTATGTTCACCGATATTTTCGTCAATTATAGACGGATTTCAAAAAATTTTGTTTTGTTTGATAGGGTTCACTTTTGAGGTGGTCCCATTTTCACCAGTCCAGGATCTGATGATGGAATCCAGGAGAAATCGAGGGCAACCTCCGAAAATTGTATGCTCGTATGGTGTTTTTGTTACGTAATCATGTCTTACTCAGGTATATGATTCAGGGTGTCAACATCTGATGCTGCTGTCCTGACGATGATGCTACAGTACTCCTTAACGGTTAGGAGTTGGAAGGCAAAACTGCATTTGGTCGATGGAAACTATTTAGTAATATGTAGGGCTAACATGTTGCTTGTGAGGTATGCTTGAATCAATATCTGATGCTGCTGTGCTGATGATGAAGTTGCAGTACTCCTTAACGGTTAGGATTTGGGAGCAGTACTGCAATTGGTCGATCGAATGCATGTAGGGCTAACGTGATACTTGTGTATATTACATCCAGACTCACGGCGAGAAACTCCTCACATTCACGTTCTCGGGTGTTCTCGGTGTTTCTCGCCGTGAGTCTGGATGGGCTATTAGGGCAGTTACTACTCTTGAGATGGTTACGATGTTATCACGAAATATCGAGGGAAATTCTAACAAAAATCTCAATGAAATCGAGACAATTCCTCAATGAGTACCACCTATGCTTAAAAGGGTATATCTACTCCTGAGGTGGTCAGGAATCCACACATTTTTTTACAATAGTGACATACATACATATTATGTTCCGATAGTTACGCGTCCTATGCTCGGCCTATGTGATGATATACCCTCATTAGGGCTGCAGCCTTAGTGGGTCTACTCATGATAATAAAAAAATATAAATACCTAATAAATATTTTTTAACTCTTAAAAACCACTAAGTACCTAACTGTTATTAATTAGGTTCACAACGCATTAACACAACTAAAAATCATGAAATAAACTGACTTTTTCAAAAAAAATTTAAACCGACTTCAAAAAAACACAAACAACAAAAACTTTAACCAGAAAAAAACCTACATAACTAAAAAGCGATAAATAACCTCATGTATCTACTTAATGCTCATTATAATATATACAATTATTTAAATATTTACGACTTAATACCTAATACTTTAACAAAGTCATCTTTAACTATTTAAATATTTACAGTTATCACTTATTTTAGAAGTCGGTGCCAGCCAAACTAATAAATGTAATTAAGAAAAGTGACCGACACTAAAATTCAAAGCAAAACTTAGAATAGGACGTAACTTTTGAAACGATAGTAACCTAGGCTGCAGGCTGGCACCGACTTCAAAAATAAGTGATAACTGTAAATATTTAAATAGTTAAAGATGACTTTGTTAAAGTATTAGGTATTAAGTCGTAAATATTTAAATAATTGTATATACGAGTATTATAATAAGCATTAAGTGGATAAATGAGGTTATTTATCGCTTTTTAGTTATGTAGGTTTTTTTCTGGTTAAAGTTTTTGTTGTTTGTGTTTTTTAAGGAAAAATGTAGATGGATGTATTTAAATCGAGAAAACAAATAGATATAGGATTTTTATTTTAATTTTCCTTGGTATTTTTATCGATAAATTTATCGACCTTAGACACGGCACTACCTTAAAAACTTATCTCAAGTATACAACCTGTTTTTACCAATCTTTTTCTATTCATGATTATTATACATATGCAACTAGCGGTCACACGCGACTCCATCCGCGTGGATTTCGGTTTTCGCACACATAGTATAATTATAACTATAGTTTAAAGCATTCCTCGTCAAATGGACTATCTAAATAAGAATTTTTTGAATTCGAACCAGTAGTTCCTGATATTTCCGCGTTCAAACAAACAAACTCTTGAGCTTTATTACATTACGTTAATATTAGTAGGCATAGATTTAAATTAATGACTAAGAGCATTTGAGTAGGTATATCTGTTATACACGTGTAGAATATGAAACTTAACCTTGAATCATTCAATCTGTGAAAAAATTTACCATGTTGCGATGTGCGCCTCGATGTACCGGGCCATGGTTTCGACGTCCTGGGTTCGCTTCCCGGGTCGGGAAAATTTGTGTCGGTTTTTCCGAACACAGACTGGGTTTGTGATCAGTGATCACCAAACAGCCTTTGGCAAGCGTGATGATTAAGCCTCAACCTATCTTGGAAACGAAAACGTGGGACATTAATAGACTGATACGACTTTTAACTATGAAATTTAAAAAAAAGGCTATAACCAAATTCCAGTTTTGGTTTTTTGGAATGTGCTACGTTTGAAACAAGTTTTCGTTAATATTCTGATAATACGAATCCTCCTGGCCATATCAGTTATGGCGGGCAATATTTTTACGATCAGCCAGGTATGCAGGATATATTAAAGTGCACAAGTGAGTGCGCAAGAACAGGTGCACTCTCTATTCCCTCACTCTCATAGTTCGGTGGGCCAGCAATCTGACACGACCGTAGAGAGATCAGGCGCAGGACCAACGGCTTCATGCCTTATGGGGAAAACCAAAGCGTGTATTGGAGTTATCTCCATATATTAGAATCGTTAGATTGGACAGGTCCGTTGGTCGAGTGGTCAGAGACCCTTGCTACAAAACCAAGGGTCGCGAGTTCGAAACCCGCTAGGGGCAAATGTTTGTGTGATGAACATCGGCATTTGTACTCGAGTCATGGATGTTCAATAAAAGTATTTAAGTATGTCTATCCGTTCCCTAGCTTCCATAGTACAGGCTTCGAGCTTAATTAGTCCAATTAATTTATTTATTTTATTTAGATTTGCCCCGCACCAGAAAACCGTGGCATTATTTTGATTGACGTAACGTACGTTGGCTACTAAGGTTACTGTGAGATGTGTAGCGATGGTCGCTTTACATTAAATGGCATGTGTCCCTTCCTTCATGTGTGATGTTTCCTTCGTACAGCTGGTATGAAATTACGCACATAGATTTTTGACAATCCAGAGATTGGACAATCCTGACCGGATTTGAACCGCCGACTTCACGCCTGTGAAGCGGCGCTCTTACCACTAGGCTTCCGACCTCTTAAATACACATAAGACAAGTATACAAACTTACATAAGAGGTACGAAAATACAATATTACATACATTACAGGGCGACCTCTAAAATAAAACCCAGGCGGCTCGTAATTTCGCCATAGCAGTTCGGTGATTTGTTAATGGAAACATTTTGTCACAGTGTAACAGAATTCAGCAAGGTAACTCAACCCAAAAACTACTTTTAGACGGTTATAATCGCGGTTGAATTAAAACTTCATATGACAGGGAAACCCCACGTTTCGGCTCCTTTTAAGGGGCCGTGATCAGGCAATGACTTAAATGTTATGCGTAACTTATCATATAAAATCGTTTTGTTCAAGAGTAACACACGCGTAAACCAAAGAAAACATTTTATTATAAACATTTTTTTTGAACACTCCGACACAGGCCCTGTAGTGTGAAGCGATGGTCGTAACATATCGCATAGTAACCTTAGTAACCAACGTATGTCACATCAATCAAAACATTGCCACAATTTTTTGGTGTCATATTGGACTATTTAAATCTGTATGAATGAAAGAACCAACAATTTTCTTGGCTTTCATAAAAGAGTGGTATTACACACTAACTCGTAGTGTGTAAGAAAGAAAGAAAGAAAAAACATTTATTGGCAAAACCAAACACTCACAAATACACAATAAATAAAAATAAAAAAAAACAGTTCATATAAAAAAACAAAAATCACTTATCAACAAGACATTGCTGATGTGTGTATGAATGATACAACACAGGTGTGTGTGTGTGTGTGTATGTGTGTTTTTGTGTGTGTGCATGGTATGCCAATCAGGTCCGTACCTCAGCATGAGTTACTACGGCGGCATAGTATACCACCGCGGCAACGCTGTTGTTCTGGCAGGACCTGTTTGGAGTGGCGTATAAGGCATATAATACATATACATAATTTAAGATATTGATAATAAAAAAATACATAGCTTAATAAATAATGCGAAGGAAAAAAATTCAAAATTCAAAATTCAAAATTCAAAAATGGTACCTACTTAGAGTTATATAAGGAAACAAAATAAAATTATAATAAAGAATTTCAGAAGTGTGCAATATGAGGACCGCCAAGAATATAATAAAAAAATAATAATATAAATATTTCTTTTGAGCACTACTTTAAACATCCGCAATGTACTTCCCATGAAATGGAAAGCGAAACGTTAAAATAACGCACCGAGTGACAGAAGACGTCACAATCTCAAAGCACATTAATTTATTACTACCACATTTTGCCACGTCGGCAGCATTAATGCACATGCATGCAAGTATGGACCGGTCGGTATTAAACCTGAAACAAAGGTGGATGGGTGCATGCCAGGACACGGACGGAGTGATAATCGGAGAGGGGAATTATGGATAATAGCTAGCCTCATGCGGCGCATTGGGACGGCAAACCACACTACGCGACGTGAAAAACCAAACGGTAGGAATGTCATTTAGAGCTTTTTTGGCAATCAAGTAGATACTTTTTGAGCTTTTTCCTAAACGCCCCTTTGACTTTCAGGTCACGCAACGGAGGTGGCAGGTCGTTCCAGCACCGCGAGGCTGCAAACCGGAAGGATCCCCGAAAGGCCACAGTTCGATGATTGGATGTGGAAAAGCTGTTTGTGCAGGATCTTTTCGGATATCTGCTCTGTTTTTGAGCCCATTCCAATTTCTCGAAGAGGTACATCGGCTTCCCTGTCTGTATGACACCAAACATTAAGGTAGTTAAGTGTAATTTTCTCCTTGCCTCCATCTTCAACATATCCTGTGCTTTTATGAACGGGGTTACATGTGATCTTGGCGGGACATTAAAGCAGTAACGAACACATGCATTCTGCACCCGTTGAATAATTTTGGCTGTCCTTTTTAGTAGGCAGGGCCCATATACAGTGTCACAGTAGTTAAACTTGGACAGAACCAGTGACTCACAGAGCATCACTCTTAACTTTTCAGTTAAGTATGGCCTTATTTTATACAGTAACTTAAGTCTGTAGAAACAGTTGCGTGAGCATTCCGCTATGTGATCTTCGAAGTTCAGGTGACCATCAAAGACCACTCCCAGGTTTCTGGCCTTTTCAACTTTTTCCACTTTATCACCATTTATATAAACTTCTAGGGGTGTGTTGGCAAGTTTGCTAAGGTTTTTCCTTGAGCCAATCAGCAGGAGTTTTGACTTCTTGGGGTTAATTATTAGGCAATTTCTAGCACACCACTCTGTTATCTTGGCCAGGTCTTCATTTACCCTCTCTTCTGCACTATTGTACTCAGCTGGCACAAAAGAGCAACAGAGCTGCAGATCATCTGCATATAGATGGTGTTGGCAGTGGGTGATGCTGCTTGTAATATCAGCACTATATAAAGCGTACAAGATGGGCCCCAATACCGAACCCTGAGGGACCCCACGGGTGACCAGTCGTGATGCAGACCGTATCTTGGTGCCATCAGCACCCACCAGCTCCACATATTGGTGACGGCCCAGCAGGTAACTTTGAAACCATCTAATGGTATTCATGTCAATTCCATAGTAGGCCATCTTGGAGAGCAACAAATTAATATTTAAGGAGTCGAATGCCCTGCTAAAGTCCAATAACAGCAACATACTAAGCTGGCCTCGGTCCTGCGCCACCAGTAAGTTGTCCACCACATCAGCCAGAGCAGTAGCCGTACTGTGTCCCCTCCGAAAACCTGACTGCCGTAGAGGGAATATATTGTTTTCCTCAATGTATTGGGTTAGTTGGGAGCATACAACCTTCTCCAACACTTTTGAGATACACGGAAGAAGACTAATTGGGCGAAGGTCACCTAGAGAACATGGGGAGGAAGTTTTCGGAAGTGGTTTCACAACAGCAACCTTCCAACTGTCAGGAAAGCGGCCTTGTATGATGGAATAGTTTATTATTGTTGTGATAACATTTAGGGTCTGAGGCAAGGTCAATCGCAGCATTTCCAAGGACACCCGGTCAGCTCCCTGGGCATTGGACTTAAGTCCCCTTAGAACTTTAAGAACAGTGTCTTCTGTTACTGGCTGCAGAGAGAAAGTGGATGAGCTGTACCTGTGGTGTTCAAAGAATGACAATTCTGATATTGTTACTCGGCCGTCTCCAGGGATGTTCAGGAAGTGATCATTGATGGTATCAGGATTGTCAAAGTGCTGTGGCAGCTCAGTCGCTGCTTTCCTGTTCGGTATAAGGGACTTTTTAAGATTCTGCCATAGTCTTCTTGAGTCATTTATGTTACCAATTATGTATTTTGTAAAATAACATCTCTTCTCACTTTCCATAGCATCAATCACAACTCTTTTCATAGCTTTATAGCACTCCTTGTCCACCTGTAATTGGCTTAGTTTGTATTTTGCGTGACACTGGTCTCTCGTGTGCATCATAGCCTTTAGGGTATCCGTGATCCAAGGATGAGGAGGGTGTTTGAATTTTTGGGTTTTGATAGGGGCATGCAAATCAAAGAAAGTCACTATCCAGCTGGTGAATTCCTTGACCATAGTGCTCACATCGTCTAGGCTGTACCAGTGTTGCCAATCAACAGTGTTGAGGTCCTGATGAAATAAGTCAATCACTATGTTTTTTAGAGGCCTAAATGTAATCCATTGAGGAGATGGTTTCTCCTTTTTTATTTTAAATTCTGCTACTATAATAGCGTGCCCACCCAGGTCAGGTATGTGCTTAACTGTTGATTTCAGAACTCGTGCATCAGTACATATTACATCTATTAGGGTACTACTGTGAGCTGTGAAATGAGTGGGCTCGTTTACGACTTGTGTCAAGTTGTAGCTCTGCAAAAAGTGAGTAAGTTCCTTTGTCTTACAAGAAGGGGCTTCCAGAAGATTAACATTGAAGTCACCAGCTAAGATGAGGCCATCATGTCCAGCAAAAAAGGCCAGCGACTCTGCCAAGGCATCCAAAAATTCTGTTAGATCTTGTCGTGGTGGCCTATAAGCTGTTCCTATAACTATCTCTAGATTATGTAGCCGTACTTTCAGCCACATTTGCTCAACTGAAGAAGCAGTGGGGTACTGACAAGTACGTGCATTGATGCCTCTTTTAACATAGAAGCCCACACCGCCCCCTCGTCCTCCCCGGATGTGCTTTGCTCTAGGAGAGTGTCGCAGCGTGTACCCTGGAAGTTTAGGTGCTCTGTCATCCTCCCCCTCCCTCAGCCAAGTCTCATTAATGGCCAGGATATCTGGGACTAAATCCTGTACGGCAACCAAGAACTCCTCATGCCTAGTGCCTAGAGAGCCTGCGTTGAAGAGTCCAACTTTCAGATTCATGTTCCTATTCATTTGTTTGAGACGGAAAGGACAACAATAAGCCCATACTGTGCAAGCCACTGAACGGTCCAAGTGTAACACTGAAATAGAAACAATGTTTGTTGTTATAGCTATCTGTTTGACAGGCATTAGATTCTAAGGCTGGCATGTATATAGGGAGCATTGTTATTTGGCTACTGCATTTTAGGAATTTATAAATATAGAAAAGATTTACTGTTACCAATAAGTAATTTGTAGCATATAAGATATAATTTGTAAATAGCATAAATAATGATATGATTTTTTTATAAATAGTGTAAATATTAGAATTATGTATAGGTTGTTTTAAGTGTATGTGTTTGTAAATATTTGTATTGTCTAAATAAGTATTGAGGGCCGTGCATATTACAATAATATTTGTAATGCAGACAGTAAATTTTATGGTTTTACTAAATATTCTTTTATTTGATTGCCAGTTAAAATTGAAGAGATTGGAAAAAGATAGTAAAAAAGCTAGAAAATTATGAAGGCATGCTATTGACGACACTACTTTGATAGCTTTGCAGTTTTCAGATTCCCGAACACATGTGTTAGATCGGTCCGAGCGGTCCGAGCACTCTGGTGAGGTCGTCATCCGAGCGCACCCGGAAAGCGGGCAGGCCGTCTCTTTGTCGGACGTAGATGCGACCCTGCTTGGTCCAGCAGTACATCCACTTAAGCTGGCTGCACTCCGCACGCGCCCGACGAAACAACAGCCGGTTTGGACGGGTCAGCCGCTCGTTCACGAAGACGCGCACTCCTGGGGGGCCCGAGAGCCCGGTGCGGCGCACGCGCGCGGCGCGCAGCAGCTCGTCGCGCAGGCCGCGGCGCGCCAGCCGCACCACCACGCGCCGCACGCGCTCCTCGCCCTCGCCCGGCGCCGCTCCCACGCGCTCCGCGAACACCACGTCCCGCTCCTCCAGCGTCACGCCCAGCCGCGCCGCCAGCACAGTCACCGTGTGGACGACGTTCTCCCCCTTTTCCTCCGGCAGAAGACCGATTTCCAGGTCTGCGAGGAGGGCCTCCTGGTCGCGGTCGTTCAGCTCCAGCTTAAGAGCCGTGATGGTGCGCTCCAGTTCGGCCGTGCCGTCGGACTCGCGGCTCGGCTGCCGCTCCAAAGCCTCCAGTCTGTTTTCCACGCTGTCCAGTCTCGCCGTGATTGTTGTGAAGGACTCGCGGAGCTGCGCCATTTCCGCTCGAAGCTCCCGCATTTCGCTGATGCAGTTTGCGAAATCCTGACGGAACTCCTCGATGAGTGTCGCATCCGTTTGATCACCGTGAGTGCTAGACGGGGAGTCGAGCATCCGTCTCTTTTGCCGCCGACCTACGGACCCCTGAGCCGTCTCATCCTCCCGAGGCATCGAAGAATTGTCAGTGTCCAAGGGGCAAGGCTGGGGTTTGATGGGAGATCGTTTGGTCTTCGGCATATTAAAAATTTTTGAGATAAATAAAAAGAAATGATAAAAACAAATAAAAAAATATAAAGAAAAAAGTGCAAAAAGTTCGTGTTGACTGGATTCGATCCGACGATCACTGTTCACCGCTCCTTCCGGACTCGGTATAGAGCGCTGCGCTGTCAGTTGTTTAACGATGTGGACGAATTACGCGACTGTATGGCAACTGGCAGTGAGGGGGTAGGGAGGCCAAAGGTTGATTCTATGTTTATCCTTTTTTAGCCAACTACCGCATTTGAGAATTTTTTATCACACAGTACGATACACTACGAACTATTTCACTTTTGTTTTGTTAGCTAATGTCCCAATCGATCACTGCAATACACCATTTCGTTCCTCACGGTGGCTCACGTCTTTTATGGTAACGATTTCCTCAAACTTCGCAAAACTCACACTATACTTTAATTAACTTCGAAGAGCGTTATGGGTACGTGTTTACACAGACGCAGAGCTAGCGCCACTCCTGTAATGTATGTTGCCTCACGATGTATGTCCTCTTCACGAATTCATTTTCGACCATTCAGAGGTGCGTGCCTGATCGGGTTTGAACCAACGACCCGCATGTGGAGTGTTGTTATCACAAAGCATTCGAGCTCTTTAAGTAAAAAAACAACAATGACTTTTGAAATTCTGAATATGGGTTTAATTTAAGCTGCATTAATTTGATAAATAGCATCAAAACATCGAAATACTGATTTGAAAATACCTTATTTTATTAGTCTTTTCCATTCCTAGGATATTCTAAAGAAAACCTTTAAATAATGACAAAAACCAGAGTCAGTTACATCTCCTATGACTTTAAGTGTTCAATACCAAATATTTCTTCGTGACTAAGAATATTGAAGAATAACAAAGAAGAAATTGAGAAAAATACCTAAAGTGAATTGAAGAATTAATGATTACATGAATCTATATGTCTTTAATATTGGAGTCATCTGACCTCCGTAACCCCAAGGAAAAACATTTGGATCAAGTCGGGACCAACAGCTTAACATGCCTTCCAAAGCACAGAATCATCATTCTTAGCAGAAAATCGGAGGATTCAAGCTTTCAATGTCCTAACTGGTCAAACCTTACAAAGTGAAAGTGCTCCCCGCAGGATTTGAACCCACGACGACCGTGGTTCGATAGCGGTCTAACCACTGCACCAAGAAGGCATTTGCCAGTGATAATAGTGTTATACAGATTTCATAATCCGATCACAAAGTGAAAGTGTTCCCCGCGGGAATTGAACCTACGACTTCCGAGATTTTAGATCTTTCTTCTACCAATACATCAAGAAGTTTGCGTGTGTTTCAAGAGTATTATTATTATATGGTGATACAATTCAATAAGATTGTCCGAGATAATATTAGCACAATATACCAAGAAAGAGAGTCTACGATACATATATGCAAGCTGTATTAATATATTCCCGCGCGGAATCAAACTGAGTTCACTGTTTTCCTTTGATACTTTGGAACTTGGCAAAAGTTGTAATGTTGAGTTTAGTATGGGCGCCGCTTGCGAGGCGAGCAGTCGCTCTTGTCGGCTTATCAAATCTAGAATTCTGGTTCGGAGCAGTGCTAATACTTAGTGCTTTCGAAATGGACTTAATATACTTCCATATACTGAACACTTTTGAAGTCCAAATGTTTTGACTGTGAGAAGGGAAACAAAGAAATTGTTGTTAAAAAAGTGATTGTGAAAAATACTCCGAAAAACAATTCGGCTTCTATCCAAAGAGGTTTTAATTCGAATGAAGGAGAAGAATCTGGCCGAAAAGAAGCTAAGTCGTCAAAATAAAAAAGTAAACAGAAAACATCTGTGTTCCACGTTCGAATTCGTACGTCGAATCGGGATGGAATGTTTTGAAAATAGAACGCGCGGTTCGCCAGCTAGTCGTAAACATTTGCGTTAGTGAAGTGGACGAGTATCGAGTATTTCGATTAAGATCGTTAATAATAATCGATTAAGTGATTCGATGTCGATTTAGTGATTGGAATGCGGTTGCAATGTCGTTTCAATTAGTGATGGGGCTAACAAAGTGACTTGTAGTGATTCAAAAGTGATTTGGAGAAAAGGATTCTATTGAACTGTGAGTACTTACCTGTTTTTATATTTTGATAATGTAAATAAAAATGTTTTTCAAGTCCTGGGACTAACACACCAATTGCCTAGCTCCAAACTAAGCTTGAAGTTTGTACTATGGACGCTAGGGAACGGATAGACATACTTAAATACTTTTATAAATATCCATGTCTAAAGTGCAAATGCTGATGTTCATAACACGAAAATTTGCCTCTAGCGGGAATCGAACCCGCTACTCTCGATTTTGTGGTGAGGGCCCTTAAATACTGGACTACGTCACTGATCCGGGATATGAACTGAACACGTAACCTTTCGCGACTAAGTAACATGCAACCAACTAGGTACTCAATCGATAATTATGAGGAAATTGCCCCCTTAATGACCATAAACTTCATTTTGTTTATGCCCTTGTTCATACGACAATGACTTTATAGTAGAAGGCCGTTACCAAATTCAATGGAAAAATACGCATAATATTAAAGTATACGTAAAGGAACCTTTTTTATTTGACTAGCTGCTGGTCGTATTTGTCAAGAAGTTGCCTATTTGACCAACAGGAAGACCAGAATTTATAATAAATGGACCTAGTTTTTATAATTTTATTTACAATACAAAGTGCTTTCCTGAGTCCTATTGGAATAAAGATTATTTTGATTTTGAGGTCGGGAGCCGGATCCCCGCACAGGACCAACATTTTTTGTGCATGAACATGAGTATTTGCCCTCGTCTGGGTGTCCAATGCCTGATCTCTCTACGGTCGTATCCCAAAAATATTTTCGCCGAACTAAATAGCAATGGAATGCGTTACTAGCATACATGTTTCATCCATCCTATAACCTGGATTCCTTCAAGAGAAGCGTGAAGAAGTATCTTGCGGGCCGGTATGGCGATGCCAGCGGATAGGATAGGCACCGTGCAGAAACTATAGAGGGCGCTAAAATCCCGTTTTTTTTTCTGTGGTTTGACAGTAAAATTTGACCTTTACCTTGGTCAGTTCGAATTCGAGTCACTAGATGGCAGAATAAGGCACGGTGTTTTCCGTGGTTTGACAGTAGAATTACCGACATTGAGATTGACATTTAGCTTGGTCAGTTCGAATATGAGTCACGAGATGGCAGAGTCATCGCTACGCACGGTGCCTATACCATTTTGGTACCGCATCCGTTGTCATGGCAACCAGGGCTCCTCTTTTGCTTACCATCAGGCAGAGTAGAGCCAATATACCAATGTGCTATTATTAAAAAAATGTTCTTAATTTCAGTCTATTGAATCCTTTTATAAAGGTTTAACTGTTTACTCATTTAGTAAGATAAAATCCCTCAATCCCATAGGATCCACTATTTCGATCCAACAGTGAATCGAATAGCACGCTGGAGTTCACTATGATCCACCAACGGTCTAGGTGGATCCTGTGATACTTGGATCTTCTGATATGCTCCACCAGTGGATCGAATATAGTTCTGGGAGTTTCATGAGATCCACCACTGATTTCAGTGGATCCTGTGATATAATTTATCACATTTACGCTTCCATGTCGCCGCTCTCATGGGATCCCCAGATAATTTATTTTAGTTGTTTTCTCGACATTCAGTTGTTTCAACTTTGTAATGTTATAACAGGTGTTCGTCAATTAATTATATGAAAAACTATTGACTATTGACGCAAACACAATTATAACTTCGTGGTCACGATTGTAAAGTAATAAAATACTGGTTTTAGTAATAAATCAATATTTAACCGTTTAAAAATAGAAATAAAACGTTTTCGCAACACTAACAAACAACAAGTTGAAGAACATACTGTCCCAGAGAATTCATCATCATCATCATTATCATCACCATAAATATTTCACAACATCACTTACATTGATCTGACCCCGTGTTAAGTAGCTGAAGCACTTGTGTTACAGACATCAGAATCAACAGTGGTATTACAAATATACTTAAATAAATACATATAACACCCAAACCAGGACAATCAGACATGTTCATGCACACAAATGTTTGTCCTGTGCGGGGATCGAACCCGCGACCTCTTGCGTAATAGGCAATTTCATTACACTAAGCGGGTCGTCATCATCATAGGATCACGATGGCATCGTCCAGATAGAGGTTATGTCCATAGTCACCACGCTGGGCAGGCGGGTTGGTGACCGCAGTATGGTGAACGATACAACACAAGGGAACGCTGCTGCCCATCCCCCGGAATGTGCCTTAGTCGCTTCTTACGACACCCACGGGAAGAAATGGAGTAGTATTACTACTAAGCTTGCACCACGCAGCACAGCTAAAAAATCTTAAATAATCTTAAATTTTCTTGTTCTCTGAAATTTTGTTCATTGTCAAATGAAATTAACATGTACTTATGATATTTCAACTTTCTTAAATCATTTAATGTATTTGTTCTGTTCTGTCACATTATCATCCTAGCGCCTAGTGATTCAAGCCTGCAATGTCCTAACCAAACTAGGAAAACAAACACAAAGTGATAGTGTTCCCCGCGGGATACGAACTCACATCCTCCGTGGTTTTTGAGCACAGCGCTCTAACCATTACACCACGGAGGCATTTGTTTATTCTATCTTGATGGGCAAAAGCTATAGCCATAGTACGAAGTTTTATTAATATGGATAACTTGCAACATTGACATTGTAAGAATTAATTAGCATAAGTAATTAGAGCTACATTCTCTACTCAGCACATACAAACAAATCAGAATTAATAATTATTTTAATGGCCTCTGGGACCAGAAACGGCCGATCTTACGATCAGCAACGTACGCAGGATATATTATAGTGCACAAGTGTGTGCGCAAGCACAGGTGCACTCCCTATTCCCTCACACTCATAGTTTGGTGGGACAGCAATCAAACACGATCGAAGAGATATCAGGCGCAGGACCGACGGCTTAACGTGCCTTCCGAAGTACGGAGCTCGAGATGAAATTTTTCGGTCACCCATCCGATGACTGGCATCGGCGAAAGTTGCTTAATTTAGCAATCATAAGACATCCTATTTTATGTGGTCAGTGGGCGAATACCATGTGATGATTTCAGGGACACTAGGAAAAACTTGCTAAGATTCAAATAATAAATAACATCTAGAAGCCATCAAATTAAATCGTTAGATGTGCCCTCGCCATACTTCGTCCTGCTATAACACAGGTCCTGCAATGTGAAGCGACGGTCGCTTCACATCGCGTAGTAACCTAAGTAACCAACGTACGTCAGGTAAATCAAAATTATTCCACAGTTTTCTGATGTAGGGGCATAACCACTTCTTATTAAATCTTACACTAAACCGTTCGGTAAAGGTTTTGTTCGATCGTCAAGATTGTCTACAAGAAAACAACCAATTATTATTATCTATAATACTAATATATAAAGCTGAACAGTTTGTTTGTATGTTTGTTTGTTTGTATATTTGTTTGTTTGAAGGCGCTAATCTCAGGAACTACTGGTCCGATTTAATAAATTCTTTTAGTGTTGGATAGTCCTTTGACGTGGAAGGCTTTAATCTATTGAAAATCGAAATCCACGCGGACGGAGTCGCGGGCGGCCGCTAGTTAAAGTATAATAGTGTCAAGCAATATATCTGTAAAAGAATGAAGGTTTTCCTCAATTATGAATACAAGTTCAAAACAAATTATAAGACTATTGACCTCGTATTTTATTAATGACATTTATAGCTCGGAAAAACAAAGTACAATCCACGTACCTATTAATAAAAAAAGTATGACTCCGCGTCACCACCTAAATAAATAAAATAAAATGAATAAATCCAAGGCATTACTCACACACCAATTGCCAAGCCCCAAACTAAGCTCGAAGCTTGTACTATGGTTGCTAGGGAACGGATAGACATAATTAAATCTCCTATATCTATATCAGGTGAAGAGTTTGTTTGTATGTTTGTTTGTTTGAACGCGCTAATCGCAAGAACTACTGGTGCGATTTCAATTTTTTTATCGTGTTTGATAGTCCACTTGACGAGGAAGGCTTTAGGTTATTTAAAATCGAAATCAACGCGGACGGAGTCGCGGGTGGTCCCTAGTAAATAAATAAAAATAAAATAAATAAATGCCTTGGACTAACACACCAATTGCCTAGCCCCAAACTAAGCTCGAAGCTTGTACTATGGTTGCTAGGGAACGGATAGACAATACATACTTAAATACTTTTATGGTCATCCATGACTCGAGTATAAATGTCGATGTTCATCACACTAACATTTGCCCCTAGCGGGATTCGAACCCGCGAACCTTGGGTTTTGAAGTTATAATAGTTCTGATGTTTTTTTTGTATGATATTAGATTGAGATTGAAACTCAGTTGGGGAGGGTATGGAGTCTTAAAGGCAGGCACCATCACGTGGCATATGCTGAGCACTGGCCTTTTGAGTGTATATTTATTCTGTTTTTGTTTTTGTGTTACTTTTTAAGTTTTAGTTTATATTTGTTTTGAATTGATGTACATGTTTACACTCAAAAAACGATTTCTTTATTCTTTCTTTCTTGATGTCCATGGGCAGCGGTGATCACTTACCGTTAGGTGACCATCCTGTTCGTATACCTATCACATTAAAAAAATTGGCCAAGTGCGAGTCGGACTCCCGCACTGAGGGTTCCGTACAAATTCTATTTTTGATGTATTAAAAAAAACACTGCATAGATTTCGTTCGAACCAATTTTCGTTGGTAGTTTTTATGGTAATGTACATCATATAATTATTTCAGTTTTATCATCCTCTTATTTTAGAAGTTAGAGGGGGCGGGGGGACACACTTTTTTCCACTTTGGAAGGGTCTGTCACGCAAAGTATTCACTTTAGAAAAAAGTGATATTAGAAACCTTAATATAATTTTTAAAGACCTATCCATAGATACCCCACACGTATATGTTCAATGAAAAAAATATTTCGAGTTTCAGTTCTGACTATGGGGACCCCCCACTTTTTTTTTTTCTATTTTCGTGTGAAAAACTTGTTGCGGTTCACAGAATACATCCACTCACCAAGTTTCAACAGTATAGTACTTATAGTTTCGGAAAAAATTGGCCAAGTGCGAGTCGGACTCCCGCACTGAGGGTTCCGTACAAATTCTATTTTTGACGTATTAAAAAAACTACTGAATAGATTTCGTTCGAACCAATTTTCGTTGGTAGTTTTTATGATAATTTACATTATATATTTATTTCAGTTTTATCATCCTCTTATTTTAGAAGTTAGAGGGGTGGGGACACACTTTTTTCCACTTTGGAAGGGTCTGTCACGCAAAGTATTCACTTTAGAAAAAAGTGATATTAGAAACCTCAATGTAATTTTTAAAGACCTATCCATAGATACCCCACACGTATATGTTCAATGAAAAAAAATATTTCGAGTTTCAGTTCTGACTATGGGGACCCCCACTTTTTTTTATTTTTTTTCTATTTTAGTGTGAAAACCTTGTTGCGGTTCACAGAATACATCCCCTCACCAAGTTTCAACAGTATAGTACTTATAGTTTCGGAAAAAAGTGGCTGTGACAGACTGGCGGACAGACAGACAGACAGACAGACAGACAGACAGACAGACAGACAGACAGACAGACATGACGAATCTATAAGGGTTCCGTTTTTTTTGCCATTTTGGCTACGGAACCCTAAAAAGTGGCTGTGACAGACTGGCGGAAAGACAGACAGACATGACGAATCTATAAGGGTTCCGATTTTTTGCCATTTTGGCTACGGAACCCTAAAAAACTAGTTTTGTCCTATTAATCGCCATAAAACTGTGTGCCTGGATATTATTTAAATCAGTTTAAAATCGATTATTAACCGTATTATTCGTTCTTTTTTTTTATAACAAGCTTACTGATAAAACTTCATGAACTGTGAAATTAATTTCATGGGTGAGTTGCAATTGGACATGTTACCTTTATCAATCTTATTTTATTTTGTTGAAATAATGTCTTTTTCAATGTTAATGTAGTTTATGAAAGTTTTTCCAATTTTTTTATTTGATTAAAAGGTGATGATCAAGTACCGCGAGGTCTTGAGGTCCTGGGTGCGATTCCAATTTTTTTCACGGTTTTCCGAAAAGACCTCGGGTTCGTGATCACCAATCCGCGTTTGGCAAGCGTGGTGATTAAGCGAAAACCCATCTTTGTCACGAAATCATGGTTTCAAAAGATGGAGGCCTTTGCCCTGCAGTGGGACATTAATATCTGATTTAATACTTATTTACGTACAGTTTTTTTCTTATTATTTTTCTCGACCAATAAATGTACTTGCCTAACACTAACATCTTAGGCTCGTATCAATAAATCGCACTCAACTCTGAGCTCGATCTTGAGTGCGACTTTGATATGTCATTCTCATACAAAACAGCACCTCAAGTTCGCGCTTAAGATCGAGCTCAGAGTTGAGTACGATTTATTAATACGAGCCTTAAAGATGATAAATAAGTATAATGTGAAAGGTTCATTTATATAGTAAGTATCTTAATACTTACAAAAGACCACCGAGGTGTATAAACATACTAAAGTTATCATAATTGAACATGAACGCAAAACAATTTGCCCAGTGAGTTGTCATATCTACTAAGAAGGTTATAATGTGTTTTACATAATCTTTCTGTTCATGTCGTTTCCACCTTAATAATTGAGATACAAGATGACTTCGTTATGTTGCTAATGTGTGAGCAAACATACTCTGTATAAAAGGTTAGTTATTTGTGTATTACTATACCTATTCTACATCTAAGACGACCCGCTTGGTGTAATGGTCAAGAAGTTGCCTATTAGTCTGTTTGTCCTGGTCTGGGTGTTATATGTATCACTGTTGATTCTGATGTCTGTAACACAATTGCTTAAGGTACTTATCACGGAGTCAGATCAGTGTACGAGTATGTGATGTTGTGAAATACATAGTTTTGTGATAGCCTAGTGGTAAGAGTGCTGCTTCACATGCGTAAGGTCGGCGGTTCAAACCCCGACAGGCACGTACCTCTGGATTATCATAAACTGTGATTGTGAATTCATACCAACTTTACGGTGAAGGAAAACAGCGCGAGGAAACCTACACACTACGAGTTAGTGTGTGAAATGGAGAAGGCAATGGCAAACCACTCAATTCAAATTGCCAAGAGAGTTGCTGTGTGTTTCATTTTATACAATGACTAGCGGTCCGCCCCAGTTTCGCACGGGTGCACACGGTTGCACCCGCGTCCCGAGGTAAATATTTCCCGTACCGGGATCAAAAGTACCCTATGTTCACTAGGGATAGTATAGCCTAGCCAACAGTGACAGAATTATTCCAATAGGTCCAGTAGTTTTTGAGTTTATTTGTTACTTATAAAAATCTTTGCTATTTATAATATATGTAAGTGTAGATGGAGATCATAACCCTCAGGAACCAAGGGTCAAGAGTTCGAATCCCGGAAACATATTCGTGTGAAGAAAATCGGCATTTGTACTCGTGTCGTGGATGTTAAGTGCATAGAAATATTGATGTATGTATTGTATATGCGTTTTCTGGCATCAATGACTACATTTTATACGTTCCCACACGTTTTACGTACCAAGCATAAGTCTGAAGTCCAGATATTAGTGCATTAGTCCAAGAAGTTTATTTATAATTTATAAAATACTATTGTTATACTAATTTCAACATTATTTTTGTCGGAAAATTATTTTTGGAATACCCTCTTGGGGCGTCATGAGGGTTTTGTGGGAATCCTGGAAGAGCCAGCTAACCCACTAAAAAGCAACAGGTGCTTCTGGTCGCGATTCAGTGGGGGTTTGACTGAGAACCGAGCATGCCTCCCACACACAGCTCCTTGCGATGGCGTCTCTGGCCTCACTCAAAAGTCTGGCTGCCTCCCGAACCCTTAGTAGGAACCGGATGCCCCTACATCTGGCATCCGGATAGGGAGTTAAACGAACAAGGCTTGCGTTGCCTGCCTTTAAAAACCCCATACCCTCCCCAATGGAATTCTGGCAACCTTACTCACCAGAAGAAACATAGCACATCAGTTACGAGCTGTTACTTCACTATGATCTTTTGTAAGGTGGAGGTACTTCATCAGACGAGTTCTATAAAGCTATACCTCTCTTAAAACTTACCTCACTGTCACCACAGTGAAGAAGCACTTCGTAACTGTTGTGTTAAGTTTCTGCTGATGAGTAAGGTCGCCAAAGCTCAGTTGGGGAGGGTATGGGGTCCATCCATTGGGAAGTCCCATGCCCAACAGTGGGCTTTTGTCTCACAATGAAGAAAAGGGATTGAACACGTTTTCTAAGCGACGGCAGGCGTGATACTAGTGCTCATCATTGTCAGACTAAAATACATTGGACAGACGCCAATTTCCGTGAACTGGGTGTCTCGGTCAAGTATTTGGCAAACATACCTGTTTAAGACTAACGGTTCATTTAGTCTATGGCCGATTTGGTTTAAAGGAGGAGAGTCGAGTAATGTTTGAGCTCTGATCAAAACAAAATTAATTTTCAAGAGTAAGACTCCACAAAGCGGAGATGTGCCCATAGTAGCCAATAGGATTTCATTTCTGAGAAGGTCGCGTTGTTGAGCCAAAACCCTATAGACTGCTCACTACATACCTCCGCTCCGCTCGCACATCTCAGCTTTGGTGGAGTCTCATCCTAAGTCTTTGTAGCCTTGATACAAAAAAATATGATTCCGTGGTTCCGAAGGCACGTTGGATTCGAATAAATAAATAAATATTTCACAACATCACATACATTGATCTGACCCCGTGTTAAGTAGCTTAAGCACTTGTGTTACAGACATCAGAATCAACAGTGGTATTACAAATATAAAATATAAAATAGATACATATAACATCCAGACCAGGACAAACAGACATGTTCATGCACATAAATGTTTGTCCTGTGCGGGGATCGAACCCGCGACCTCTTGCGTAATAGGCAACATCTGGACCATTACACCAAGCGGGTCGTCGAATCCTGCTAGAAAAACTTACTATTTGTTGGCTTGAATCACCTGATTGTCAAATAAGTATAATGATTTCGTGCTTCGGAAGCCACGTTAAGCCGTTAGTCCCGACTACGAAACTTATTGCCTTGTTAACGTTGCGGAGGTCAGACGACAGTCGGTCCATTGTAATAACCAGGCTGGTCAATTCAGGTTTATAGTCGTAGCGTACCCTGGGCTCCGAGGCAATGGTCAAAGATGCTACTGGGATTACCGCTAGGATTATGATGATGATGATGATTTATGTTGGCTTATGGAGGTCAGACGACAGTCGCTCCATTGTAATAATCAGGCTGGTCAATTCAGGATCATAGTCGTAGCACACCCTGGGCTCCGAGGCAATGGTCAAAGATGCTACTGGGATTACCGCTAGGATTATGATGATGATGATGATTTATGTTGGCTTATGGAGGTCAGACGACAGTCGCTCCATTGTAATAATCAGGCTGGTCAATTCAGGATCATAGTCGTAGCGTACCCTGGGCTCCGAGGCAATGGTCAAAGATGCTACTGGGATTACCGCTAGGATTATGATGATGATGATGATTTATGTTGGCTTATGGAGGTCAGACGACAGTCGCTCCATTGTAATAATCAGGCTGGTCAATTCAGGATCATAGTCGTAGCGTACCCTGGGCTCCGAGGCAATGACCAAGGATGCTACTGGAGTAACCGCTAGGATTATGATGATGATGATGATCATGCTATGTCAATGGTTTGACCTACACAAAACTATTAAACTATTAGTTCACCTTCCAACCATAGTATTATCCTCATTATGTGTTATAAGGATAAATATTATACATTATTATGCTTGCGTACAAGTATAGATGTAATTTTTACCTCAAATATGTTTAGGTAAATGGAAATTAAGCTATTTGTAAACATTAGAAAGATAGGTACTTAATAATAAGATCAATCGTAAAGTTTTTTATTTACGTAGGGTTAAAAGATGCACTTATAAATTGTCAATTATTTTGACATTACACTAAGATTCTACCTTCGACTTCGGAAAGCAATTATCTATCGAGATGAAGGGGATAAAAACGCGATTTTTGTTCTTTTAAAATTAGATTTTTTTTACTTTTTAGTGTAGCAATTAATTAGAAACTCAACTTTTTTTAAATATTATTTTACGCTATTTATTTATGCGTTTTTATTCGTTTCATTACAAAAGTCACCTACCTATTAAGGCTTCTGTTTGAAAAACTTTGTGTTGTTTTAGTTTCTGTTTCTATGAACTACATACGTTTAATTTAAATGACAAATACTGCAATAACATTTTTTTGCTATAAGTATTTTTTTCGTTTTCTTTTAATTTTACTTATTTTTATTTAATTTCCAACAGATAAAATGACGAATACGAAACCGAACAGACCACTGTTCGGTTCCCACTCGGACACCTCCGCCATTAACATAAAGTATATGGTAAATATGACGTGACCTTGCATGACGTTTTATAACTGACGCCGTTACGAGGTTAACCCGTACGGAAATTAATGCATAATCCCTATAACTTGAGTTTGAGTGCAAGGTTGGCATTGCATGGTAATGTTAGAGTAATAATTAACAAATATACCATCATAAACGGCCGCCAGCGGCTTTCTTTTCATAAACTTTCATCCCCTTTTTCATCCCTTTTGGGGTGGAATAAATCAAAACACTTTCTCAGGTGATGCCTTTGTCATAGTAGCTTTAAGCATGCAAAGTCTCAGACAGATCGGTTTAAAATTGTCAGTTTTATACAAAAAATCCCCTATTTCATCCCCTTAGGGTTGTAATATATATATCAAAAATCTTTCTTAGGAAATGCCTAAGTCATGGCAGCTTTATGCATGCAGAGTCTTTGCTCGATCGGCTATAAATTGATATTAAAGTTTCTTACAAACGTTAATCCCCTATTTTATCCCTATATATATGGGAAGACTTAATCGAAATCCTTTCTTAGCGGATGCCTACGTCATAACATTTACCTGCATGCCCAATTTCAGCCCGATCTGACCAGTGGTTTGGGCTGTGCGTTGATAGATAATTATGTCAGTCATATAATTAGAGTAACATCCATAGTTATATAAGACTAGCGGCCGCCCGCGACTCCGTCCGCGTGGATTTCGATTTCCAATATCCTATGTGTTATTCTGATGTATAAGCTATATTGTGGTAAAGTTTCATTCAAATCCATTCAGTAGTTTTTACGTGAAAGAGTAACAAACATCCATACATCCATACATCCACACATCCATACATCCACACATCCATACATCCACACATACAAACTTTCGCCTTTATAATAGTAGTAGGATTTTAGACTTTCGCGTTGCATTAAAACATGCATGCAAGTGAGTAGTATACATATACTACCTAATTAATATCGCGTTTAGTCCCGTTAAATAATATAAATCAATTTAATAGGCATGTTGTATAGTCACACTAGCATTGATCCCAAGATTACGGCAATGGCCCTCTAGCTATTAGACAAACCCAAAGAAGACGTCACTGTATTTAAAATAAACAAAATAAGAATAATAGCTTATTTTAATATTAAAGCGCATAACTACTTTTGTTAGCATGGCAGTATGAGCATGGCAATAGCCTTTAGACCAGTGGTTGTTAACCTATTATCCGCGTACCACTGGTATGCGATCAATCGTAAATAAAAGACGTCTAACTATCCTTATTTACATAAATGTGCCATATTTAACTAATAAACCAATTCAGTTGTCACTAAGTCAATTTGGTAAAATGGTCCCTCATGCCTAAAAGGTTGAGAACCACTGCTCTAGACAATAAAGCAAGACACTACAGAACTAACAAAAATAAAATAGAATGAGAAAAATAGAAAATTAGTATAAAAATACACAAAACTAAATTATCTTATGAATGCTAAAAAGGCGTGTCTGTATTTACGTCACTGACATCTCCTTTCAAAACAATTGAAGATTTACAGCAAAATGAGAGATTAGAATAGTGATGTGACATACCGTCCAAAATACGTACGAATTTTACTTACGCTTATTTTTTGTGATGTTTGCAATGAAGGGACGAGCAAAACGACAAATAAAAACACAGAAATAACTATTAAATAAAATTGTCAGGTCTCATTTGCACATTCATAAAAATACCTGACGGGCCCGTTGGGACTACAGATCTGCGTACCAATCCCAACTAATATTATAAATGCGAAAGTAACTCTGTCTGTCTGTCTGTCTGTCTGTTACGCTTTCCCGCTTAAACCTCGCAACCGTTTTTGATGAAATTTGGTACAGACAACCTTTAGACCCTGAGACAGATCATAGGCTACTGTTTATTTCGAAAAAAAGAAATCCACGCGGACGGAGTCGCGGGCGGCCGCTAGTTCTTAATATCACAAAAAAGCATTATTGTTACGCATTGTAATTAGTTGAATTTTTTGCATGTAGTGTTTCCAGTGATGTTTTTGTAAACAAAATTACTCGTATTTGTTTTTGTTTCCTTCACAGCTTAAAATTTTAGAAGAAACAAACAGGTCTTCACACTGTTTTGTCGAAAAATCAATAATTTAATTTTGTTTGTATAAGAGTGAACGTAGAATAAAATAAAATAAATAAAATAAAAATTACCATTTTCCACCGTTCTGGGGAACTATTTGGGGGAAACTGGGAATAGACGTGTTTTCCCATCAGACACAGGAACAAGATTATAAAATCCTATTGGATATTTTCCTTAAAGAAATCCTTTAATAGGTATTTATAGACATCCCTAGTGTTTGCTAAAAGGTAGTCGGTCTAGACAATTTGCGGTTATTGTACCCCCCATAGTTCATTTATATGCAAATTATATCTTTAATTGAGTTATTTTCAACATTGATACTAAATTTTTAGATTGTGGCATATTATAATTGGTAATGTGATACTACTTCAAACTAGTAATTTTAAATCTAATGAGTTTTTTGTAAATGCTAATAATAATTGTTCAACAAGGAGAAACAGACGTAAATTACAATGTTTTTGATTACTTCATACCTTAACGTTTTGCTTCTGTCTGCGATAAAATGAACCTACTACATAGTAAATTGGTATCTAGTAAGAAGTATCAGCCTATTAATGTCCCACTGCAGGCCAAAGGCCTCCATCATTTGAAATCATGTTTTCGTTACAAAGATGGGTTTTGGCTTAATCACCATGCTTGCCAAATGCGGGTTGGCGATCACAAACCCGGGCTGTGTTCAGAAAAATCAACACAAATTTTGCCCGCCCCGGGAATCGAACCCAGGACCTCGAGATCACTGCCCAGTACTTAAACCACCTAGACCAGAGGCTGGTACCTAGCTAAATACATAAATAATTTTACGACGTTTTTACAATTTTACTATTTATACTGTTACCATTTTACTATTTAATTTATGATGTACATACTTATCCTTAAAATCTGTCCGTATAAGATCAACTTTTGCAAGTATAGAAAAACAAGGACTCGAGGACCTAGATTCGATTCCCAGGTTTGGCAAAATTTGTGTCGGTTTTTCCCAACACAGTCCGTACTGGTGAAGTCAGCATTTAGTGGTAATTAAGTAACATAATAATATTTTATCTTTGTATTAATATCATGTTTTCAAATGATGGAGGCCTTTGCCCTGCAGTAGGACATTAATAAGCTGATACTTTACTTTTAAAACCACTGCACTGTATCATTGAAGCGTTAGTAAATAAATATCAAAATACGTAAATAGAAATTAGAAAAAACTTACCGTTGAACAGCCAAGTCATATTTTTCGTTTTTGAAGATCATAGTTCCAATTTTCAAAATCCCTTCACCAAACTTTATAAAACAAACTTTAAACTTTTAAAAGCTAATTTTATTGATTTACGAACACAATTGAAATTAATAAAAGAAAAAAGTTTATTTATCTCTCAATTTTTTTAAACAAATTTTTTTCACTCTTTGTACACTATTTCATCTTCGTTTGAGTTAATTAAAATTAAATAAACTGTAAAAATTTAAATTAATATTATTTCCACTTTTATGTCCACTCCACATAAATCTTAGTTCTTGCTTTCCTCAAATGATTTTAGTTAAAATATAACTGAACCATAGAATGACGGTAGAGTAACTAAAATTTTAACTGTAACACTCAAGACATAAAGAAATGACTAAAATGAGATGTAACACGTGTTAATATGCAATTATACTACAAATTAATGTAGTTCTTTAAAATGCTGATATATGCGTACGATATATTTAGGTACTAGCCTTCCGCCTGCGGTTTCACCCGCGCTTAATTTCTTCCTTCAAATATCCCCCCTTACCCCACATTTCCGGGATCAAAAGTACCCTATGTTCACCGGGGATAGTGTAGCTAGCCAACAGTGAAAGAATTATTCAAATCGTTCCAGTATTTTTTGAGTTTATTCGTTACATACAAAAATACAAATCTTTCCTCTTTAATATATTACTAGCGGCTGCCCGCGACTCCGTCCGCGTGGATTTCGTTTTCCAATAACCGTAAAATAAAGCCGTCAAATGGACTATCCAACACAAAAATATTTTTTCACATCGGAAAAGTAGTTCCTGAGATTAGCACGTTCAAACAAACAAACATGCAAACAAACTAATTCTTCAGCTTTATATATTAGTATAGATTATAATAATATTAGTGTAGATAACTCAGCATTTTTAAAGTCTTTACTTAGCATTAAAAATAAGATGTTTTCACACGTCGATATTGAGGTCATTCGTTTAACTACCTGCTTGGTGTAATGGTCAAGAATTTAATAATTAGACCAAGAGGTTGCGGGTTCGATCCCCGCACAGGACAAACATTTGTGTGCATGAACATGTCTGTTTCTCCTGGTTCTGGGTGTTATATGTGCTCTTCTACAAGCGGAAGAGTTTGTATGTTTGTTTGTTTGTTTGAACGGGCTAATCTCAGGAACTACTGGTGCGATTTGAAAATATATTTTTGTGTTGGATAGCCCAATTTGACGAGGAAGGCTTTTGGCTATTGGAAATCTAAATCTACGCGGACGGATTCGCGGGCGGCCGTTATTAATTATATTTGTAACAACACTGATTCTGATGTCTGTTCCCTACGTGAGTTCGAAACATCTTTCTTCGAAAATGTATACATCGACAACCTTTCACCGAAACTATCATAGTGCGATGACTTGTTTCTGCGAAGGTTTTTTTGTTCGACGTATCTGTACACCGAACATCTTACTTCGGTACTTTGTTTCTCCTACTTTTATTTGTCCGATGTAACGTTACTTCGAAATTTTCTACGAAATGTTTTGTTTTAGTCAGTGTGAGGGTAATTTCATCTTTTATCTATGTTCTATAATTATACCTTCTGTTTTTTATTTGTGTTTGTACATGTATGTGCTTATTACGTTATTTATAATATTAAAAACAAAATTTAATTCTATATACGAATATTTTTATTGATTACCCACAATCATAATCTTGTATAATGGTATATGTTGTATGTACCAGATTGCAGCAGAAACTGACGACAAAATGCAAATGAGTTCTAGATTCGAGAGACAATAGATAATAGATGAAATTACCCTCACACTGACTAAAACAAAACATTTCGTAAAAAATTTCGAAGTAACGTTACATCGGACAAATAAAAGTAGGAGAAACAAAGTACCGAAGTAAGATGTTCGGTGTACAGATACGTCGAACATAAAAACCTTCGCAGAAACAAGTCATCGCACTATGATAGTTTTGGTGAAAGGTTGTCGATGTATACATTTTCGAAGAAAGATGTTTCGAATACACGTAGGGAACCCCTGTAACACAAGTTCTTAAGCTACTTAACACGGAGTCAGGTCAATAGTAGTTTCAGCCTAAAATCGTAGTAGTTCCTAGTTAAGCAGAAACTACAATAAAGGTACTGCTCCTCAAAAGCAAAGAGAAGATTAACAACATAATTGTAGCTGTTAAATTTGCTGCAATTTGTAGCTACCGTCGCTTTTTATACCAGTGACAGCATTTTGAAACGTACGTCATGTCAAAACAAAATAATGCCTCAGTTTTCTGGTGTCAGGGCATATCAAGCGTTTTAAATCTATGGTAAACAAGATATTGTCTTTGTCATTCGAATGTTTCAATGCCATTTTGTACCGTTAATATGTAATTAAGTGAGCTATTACTAAATCACGTGCGATGGAGTAAACAACCATTGATTGAGTAGGGATGCCACTGGTTCGATTACGAGTTCGATCGCGGGGTGGTGGCGCTACGTGGCGGGTCATTTCATTCCCTCTAAGATGGTTGAGTGAGGTGATGGCTGACACATACGTCATACTTGTGAACAGGTGCCACCTTTGGGGACTGGTCGACTAAGACGCAACCAGTCCAGAATAAATTAGGTTTTAATTTTAATTTATATTGACAGTAGACTGTATGACTCAGTGACAGCTATTTGATGCATTATTGTAGACACATTATTGTAAAAATTATGGCGTTTAAAAAGAGCAACTGTCGAGTTTCTTGCCGATTCTTCTCGGCAGAATACTGCCTTCCGAATCGGTGGTCGAGTCATTGCTACTGTAATTTTTTTGACGATTCATAAGTGCTTATATTAAGCCCAATTGAATAAAGAATATTTTTATCTTTATCTTTATCTTTATCTTATTAACTCTTTTACAAGCAACTTTACTTAAATGTTTTGAGCCTTTTTTTTATACATATATAAATAGCTGCCAAATGAGCAAACGGATTGCCTGATGGTAAGCAATCAGAGTCGCAATGGAAACCGGGCCTTTCAAGTGGGATTACGCTCTTTTCTTGAAGGTGTGAAGGTCGTATCGGTCCGGCAATTCCAGGCGACAGTTCATTCCATAGTTTGGTTCTAAATAACTTATAATAATACTTTTTATTGATGTCACTTTCGGTGACAGTCACAGCCCATCTGTTGTTAAGTGGCCAATGGGCATATCCCATTTGATAATAGAGAGACACAAGGAAATACAAAGAGCTTGCTAAGATTCTAATAACAAATAACATTACTATTTACATGAAAACGGAATAAAATGTCGCTTTATATTACAGGGTGACATAAAGTGTTGAAGAATGACAAGAAAATCTACGGATTTTAATCTATGATGAAAAGGATGATGGTTGAAACCCTCTCTCTTCCTTCTTCTCAGTTGACAGCCCTAATCCGTTGCATGCAACATGGTCAACGATTTATTTAAATCGTTAGTTATGTGGAGTGGAGGGTATGGGGTCATAAAGACAGGGCAACGCATCTGCGACCCTTGTGCGGTTGTTGATGTCCATGGGCAGCGGTGATCACTTACCATCAGGTGACACGCTTGTTGTAGATGATACTGGGGCTGAAGATGGGTGATTTTTTTAATCATTTTCTAGTTGTCAGGTGTCATCCCTAATCAGTTGCATGCAACATGTGGTCAACCGCGCATGCGCTACTGTTATTCAGCTAAACACAGCTCGTTGTTTTCATTGCGACAACGTGACGTTTTGCTTCCAACAGCGATCAATAAGTGACTCGGTATGTTACAATTACATACAAATACTTGAATTGTATGGAAACTAGTGACCCGCCCCGACTTCGCATGTGTGCAACTGAAATTATTTGTGTTTCTCTACTGCATATAATCTGAGTCGGGAGGCTTTTGGGACCGGGACCGCTGGTCCCAAACGTCCCCCTAAAATTTGTAATTATTTATAGCGGTGCGTTGGGACCACAAATAAAAGACAAAGTTCCTTGCTTATTTTTCTCGCAGGATAAATGGAAACATCTACTTATTGACAAATTTTAATTAATAAATCACAGCTTTAAGTAGATTTTAAATAAAGTAACAATATAGTTGTCTAATAAGAACAAAAATATGTAATGAACACAACTATTTTTTTGTTTTATTAAAATAATATGCATGTTCTTTCATACACATAAACCTTCCTCTTAAATTAGTCTATCTGATAAAAAGACTGTTTGGAAGTCGGTTGCGTAGTTTCAAAATATATAAACGTACATAGGGTCAGAAGAAATACATGCCGTTGGTCCCGACTGTTATCCAAATTGTCTGGTTTTTCATGTGTGGGTGGCGGAGGTCAGACGACAGTCGCTCCAGTGTAATAACCAGGCTGGTCAGTTCAGGATAGTCGCAGCGTACCCTGGGCTCCGAGGAAATGGCCGAGGATACGACCAGGAGAGGCGCTAGGATGATGACTTTATTTTTATTAAGTGTTCAATTAAAAGTACAGTTAACGACAACGTTGGCATTTAATTTTTTCATGCAAAGGAGACCATTTTTTTGGGCCCACCAACAATCGGTAACGTTTAAGAGAAAGAGAACTACAATAAAAATGTATATTTTTTTAATGAATTTTGCAATTGAAGTGAATTTCAAACGAAACCGGAGTCAGAAAACCAAAATAAAGAGCCTTATTTTGATTATATCCGTGAACTATCTGTCCAAAGATTAGTAAACAATGGCTGACATACAGATAACTGAAGGAAAAAAGGTTTTTATCAATAGAATTAAAATAAAACACTTGAAATCGAACATAAAGGAGACGCAATTTACTCCTGGAACGGTTTTCATGCCTATTTTTATCTAAGGCGGTGATTCTTAGTGATTTTTAATCATTTAAATAATTAAATAAAATAATTCGAATAAACAAAACAAAAAAATCCGTATAACGGAACGCAAGTGCTAGTCTATTGCCGGATTTTGATTTTATTTAAAAACTGAATACAAATGTCAGAAACCTTCCGTCTGTCAACTGTCATGAATGGTTTTACTATATAATATAAAAAAGCTGTTGTTTGTTTGTTTGTTTGAACACGCTACTATCAGGAACAGCTGGGTCGAATTGAAAAAATATTTTTGCGTTGGATTATCCATTAGTCGAGGCAGGCTTGAACTAAAAAATGTTAAGCTATAGTTTAAGATTGTTGTGCGAAAAACTTATTCCACGCAGACAGAGCCACAGGCGGCCACTAGTCATAATAAATTGCTTTTACTTCAGATACATAGGAAAAACATAATGGAAAATCGCCCTTATGTGCAAGTAATTACGGTTCAGGCGTTGAACGTCAGGAAAGTAAAATGACAGATTAGTTTATGAGGTTAATACATATTTTCACATCTGATTTCTAACGATTCCGGTTAAAATATGAAAAAGTAATGTTACCACTATAATCTGGAGATTATAAGGAATAAATTGATACCCATTTCGTAAATAAACGCTAAAGTTTTATGTGGGCCTAACTCTCCATACAAAAACGATTGACTCCTTTGGTCCCAACGTACCACTCAAAATAATTACAAATTTCATGGGGTCGTTTGGGACCACTGTTACCGGTCCCGAAAATATAAAAATAATTAATTTCGAAAGTGTCTTCTGGGATCGCAGTCCCGCTCCCAAAAGCCTCCCGACTCCATTATACATAGTAACATTTGACGTGTACTTGTAAAAAGTTAAAGTTAGTATTGACGGAAATCGTCGAGACACCTTTATTTACTTCACACCATCTATTATTGACCTTTAAAGCGAAACGAGTTATAGCTTCAATTAGAAGCAGTGTGCGAGAATTAAAATGATTTGTTTAGTTATTACCTTGTCCGGGTTTATTGGGACTTGTTTTTTATGAAATTGAATGTTTTTAGAGTTTTTATACGATTAGGCATATCGAAGATAAATTTTTGTGTGGTTACATATAAAATAATAACGAATTTCTTGTACTTCATCCAAACTAAGATCAAAGATTGTACTACGAATGCTAGCGAACGGATAGACATACTTCAGTACTTTTGAGTGTTCCGTAGCTAAATGGTCAAAAACGGAACCCTTACAGATACGTCATGTTGGTCTGTCTGTCCGCCAGTCTGTCACAGCCACTTTTTTTCTAACTATACTGTTGTATAGTAATAATGTTGTGGTTAAAAACCCTTCCGAAGCACGAAAGCAAAAATTGTATCGAACATGGCAGGCTCAAATGACCTGATTGGTCATTTGAGCCTGCCATGTCCTAACCAAACTGGGAAAACAAACACAAATTGAAAGTGTTCCACGCGGGATTTGAACCCACGACCTCACAGGTTTTGAATACAGTGTTCTAATCACTACACCACGGAGGCACTTAAAGGCTGTTTTAAGTCCCATTTAGTCCAATTTTGTCTACCTGTGCGAAGCCGGTACGGAACATTAATAGGCTACATTGAGGTATTACTAATACGTATAGAGTGGACATCGCGAACAAAAGTTTTGCGTCAAATTGGAGGGAAGGGGACGGATAATTCAGTGATATTTTTGTCTGTTTATCTATTTAATAACACGCCACCATCTTTATTTTTCGTCTTATAATGATTGTACATGTTTTTAAAATACAACACGACATTTTTTAATTTTTATATATGGTCAAAAAAAAGAAAATTAGACTTCAACTTTGTAGTCCATGGACCACAATGCGGGTAAGAAAATTTTTGTTCGTGATGTCACCTACAATGATAGGCTAATACTTTTTTTTGTAAATCATGACTTGATTAAACATTTTGGCTGCCACAGCACAGATTAACAAACCAATACGTTTATTATTAGCGTGAATGTGTTAATCTATCCATTCTAACTGTGATTCATACCCATGAATGTTCCCTAATCGATAAAACTTGGACGATATCAAGGTTAGAATGAATAGACAAATATTTGCCAATAAAAGCCTCTATTGTTGAAATGATGTTTGCTAGACTAAGGGGTGTAAGGTAGATAACCTATTGATTTTTTAAAGCCTCTATTAAGTAATTTAAATATCAGCCTATTAATCATTAGAAATCACGTTTTTGTTAAAAAATATAAACGCGCAGATTTGCACAAAAGTTCCTTGGTGTAACGCCTCGATGGTCTAGTGGTTTAAGTAGGTACTGGGCCTTGGTCTCGATGTCCTGGGTTTGATTCCCGGTTATGTTGGTTTCTAAACACAGGCCGGGTTTGTGATCGCCATTCCGCATTCGGCAAACGTGGTGATTAAGCCAAAATCAATCGATCAATCAAGTGCTACTTCACCGTCGTCTTCTGTAAGGTCGTTATTCCCCAGACGAGGGGCACATTCAAGTACTTACACAAATCTCTATTTCTCTTAAAACCACCAACTTCAATAAATAACTTCATCATTCCCTCTTCCAGGTGACAGATCTCTTCAGCCAGATGCGGGAGCCTTCCCCCGGGGCTCCAAGCCCCAAGAGTTCCACCAGCTCCATCCACGCCGTCACCAAGAACCTTGGTTTCCAGCAGCAAATGTCTGAATTGCCTTGGAGCAGTCCGGCGATATCCTTGCCCGGGAATGCTAGTAATAATCTGTAAGTAGCTGTAACAAGCAATATCATCATCATCATAACTATCATCATCATAATAATAATAATACTCTCCGGCCGTATTCGGCCATGGCGGCCGATCTTACAATCAGCTAGGTACGCAGGATATATAGTGCACAAGTGAGTGCGCAAGCACGGATGCACTCCCTATCCCTTCACTCTCATAATTCGGTGGGTCAGCAATCTGACACGACCGTAGAGAGATCAGGCGCAGGACCAGCGGCTTAACGTGCCTTCCGAAGCACGGAGGAGCTCGAGATTATTTTTTTCGGTCACCCATCCGATGACTGGCATCTGCGAACGTTGCTTAACTTTAGCAACCGCAGGCCGTGCGCTAACCACTGCGCCATCGAGCTCCTCATCATCATCATCATCATAAACATCTGACGAACTGCCTTGGAGTGGTCCGGCTGTATCCTTGCCTGAGAGCGCTTGTAATAATCTGTAAGCTCATGATCATTGTAATTTTCCACATGCTCATCATCATTTTCATCATCATTATAGATACTCGTCATCATCATTATCACCATAATCATTAGAAACCGACACCTTACCCGACCCGGGAAACGAACCTCAAGACCAAGACCCGGTACTTACTTAATCACTATACTAGCCAGGTGTTTCATATGTAGTGTAAGGTTTTGATGATAATCTTGAGATACACAAAATGATCGACCACCGATTCGGAAGGCAGTTACTGGCGAGAAGAATCGGCAAGTACCTCGACAGTTGCATGCAGTAAGTCACGTCAATCAAAATAATGCCACAGTTTTCTGGTCGGGGCAATAGCTAACTAATTAAATCTATGTATTTAACGAGTAGTATTAATATGTTAAGTCTCAAGTTTTTTAGACAAAACCTAATAGATCATTTGTATTCAAAATGGCTTAAAGTATTATTTTTTGTGACTGCGAATTATATAGACCGGATTTTTCAAAATTCGCACATACTGGTTTTTAAACAATTTAGCCTAACCAGTTTTCAACGAAACTAAATAAATATAATTTTGACATTCAAACATTTTTGAATGTCGGGGGAAACACGAATCACGAATATTGTAATTAATAAATACAAAATAATTCCTTGGATATCAAACAGTTTCCTCGTTCCAAATTTTGATGGCCCCGTTGCCCTAGTGGTCAGATCACCGCTGCCCATGGACATCAACAACCGCACAAGGGTCGCAGATGCGTTGCCTGCCCTTAAGACCCCACTCGTGGTCTTAATTTCTTTAATTTCAAGGCTTGATATATGATTTTCTATACGATTCTTAATGCTTTAGAGTAGTGTACATTTTCCTTTGTTTCCCCATACTGTCACCGAAATCATTTTAGGTGAAAAGGACTATAACTACTAAGCCAATGAACCTGTATTATTGCAAGCCAAGGTCACAAAAGTATTGATTTATTCTTAAAAGCCTTATACATTATATCTTATCAAAATGTAGTCTAAGGATAAATGTCGGTTATTGTTATAAAGGATATTACTAACATTTTTTGTGCACTCACGATTTTTATCAAAATTTGAAAAAAAACAAGAAACAAATTCCAGTTTTGGTTTTTTGCAATTTAGCTGCGTTTGATACAAGTTTTCGTTAATATTCTGATAATAATAATCCTTCTATGTAGCTATATCAGTTATAGCGGGCAATATTTATACGATACGCCAGGTACGCAGGATATTATAGTGCGCAAGTGAGTGCGCAAGCACAGGTGCACTCTCTATTCCCTTACTCTCATAGCTCGGAGGGACAGCAATCTGACAGGACCGTAGAGAGATCAGGCGCAGGCATTAAATCTATGGGCGCAGGACTAGCACTTATTTCTGTTGCACAGGGGTGTAACTACACCGCCATTCACAATGAGACTTTGGACTTTAATGATGTAAAATAAATAAATAAATTCATTGGACCAACACACCCATTGCCTATCCCCAAACTAAGCTCGAAGCTTGTGGTATGGATGCTAGGGAACGGATAGACATACTTAAATACTTTTATTAACATCCATGACTCGAGTTCAAATGCCGATGTTCGTAAGTTTCGTAACATAAACATTTGTCCCTACCAGAATTCGAACCTGCGACTCTCGGTGTTGAAGCCAGGGTCCCTGACGACTAGACCAACGGGCCTGTCATAATATTGTAATTGTCTTGACGATTTATTAGTGCTTTCATGAAACCCAATTGAATAAAGAACATACATTGCTTAAACGCCAATGTTTGGACTGTACATAATATGAGTTATTCCTACAGGAAAACCTAGATAGGTACCATTTTCAACCGACTTCAAAAAAGGAGGAGGTTCTCAATTCGTCTGTATGTATAATATATATATATATTTTTTTAATGTATGTTCACCGATAATTTCGTCAATTATGGACGGATTTCAAAAATTTTTGTTTTGTTGGATAGAGTTCAGTTCTGAGGTGGTCCCATTTTCACCAGTCCAGGATCTGATGATGGAATCCAGGAGAAATCGAGGGCAACCACCGAAAATTGTATGCTCGTATGGTGTTTTTGTTACGTAATCATGTCTTACTCAGGTATATGCTTCAGGGTGTCAACATTTGATGCTGCTGTCCTGATGATGATGCTACAGTACTCCTTAGCGGTTAGGAGTTGGAAGGCAGAACTGCAATTGGTCGATGGAAACTATTTAGTAGTTTGTAGGGCTTAAATGTTGCTTGTGAGGTATGCTTGAATCAACATCTGATGCTACTGTGCTGATGATGAAGCTACAGTTACTCCTTAACGGTTAGGAGTTGGAAGGCAGAACTGCAATTGGTCGATCGAATGTATGTAGGGCTAACGTGATACTTGTGTATATTACATCCAGACCCACGTCGAAAAATCTCTCCGAGAAGTCTCGCTGGGCCTTCTCGCGAGAACAAGTAATTTATCCACACTCTCATTTACTTTTAAGAACAACTAAGTTCCTATTAATAATTAAGTTCACAACGCTTTAACACAACTACAAATCATGAAATAAAATGACTTTTTAAAAAAAAATAAACCGACTTCAAAAAATCGTGAACACAAAAATAAACTAAAAATTAAAACATAATTCCTAATATCCATTACCTAATATTATAATTTTCCTAAACTATGTCAAAGTAATCTTAAACAAACTAACTGAAGTCGGTGCCTGCCCAAAAAAGCAGAAGAGAAAAAGCACCGACTTCAGTTAGTTTGTTAAAGATTACTTTGACATAGTTTAGGAAAATTATAATATTAGGTAATGGATATTAGGAATTATTTTTTAATTTTTAGTTTATTTTTGTGTTCAGGATTTTTTTGAAGTCGGTTTTTCGACCTAGAATCGAACACAAGACGAAATGTGATTAATTAGCCACTGCGCCACAGGGATCATTTGTAGGTACTACCAATCACTGACTTGATTCTATTAGGGTCATAACACAGTGGGCTACTAATAGAATGGTTTACTTCTGATATCAACAACTCGTGTTTTCATTGGCAAAACAATTCCTGCAATTGATCTTAATTATTACCCATTATTTCTGTGACATTGGACTGATGTTTGCCAATACTGATCTATTGATAGATTCATCTATTGATCTATAGATTGAGGAGCTCGATGGCGCAGTGGTTAGCGCACTCGGCCTGCGGTTGCCAAAGTTAAGCAACGTTCGCAGATGCCAGTCATCGGATGGGTGACCGAAACATTTCAGGCTCCTCTGTGCTTCGGAAGGCACGTTAAGCCGTTGGTCCTGCGCCTGATCTCTCTACGGTCGTGTCAGATTGCTGTCCCACCGAATTATGAGAATGAAGGAATAGGGAGTGCACCTGTGCTTGCGCACTCACTTGTGCACTATAAAATATCCTGTGTACCTGGCTGATCGTAAGATCGGCCGCCATGGCCGAATACGGCCGGAGGGTATTATTATTGATAGACTCATAACTGGTTTACTTAGTACTATAGTACAAAGCCAGATCCTCGGCGACTCGCATTCAGCTCCTGCCAGCCATCTTGCGCAAAACGTCTCTCCTGAACTTGGCCTGAGGGCGTCCTACACTACATTTTCTGGAGCTGCTGAAACGCGGCATCCACTCCAGAACTAGTTTATCCCGACAGTTGTCGGTTCTGCGGCTTATATGGCCAGCCCACTGCCACTTCAGCTTGCTTATCCGGTGAGCTATGTCGATTAACCTAGTTCTTAGTTGGATCACATCATTTCGAATACGATCCCGCAGAGTACCGCTGAGCATAGCTCGCTGAGCAACTTTAAACTTGTGAGATAATATCATCTTAATGATCATCATCATCAGCCAGCCACAATCCAATGCTAAACGTTAGCTACCAGATGGGGTCGTCATTTCGCTGTATGGTGAACGATAAAACACAGTGGAATGCTGCGGCGCATCTCCTATTTTTCATTTTGTCGTAGGGAAACGACTTTTTCACCTATGCGGCTGACCTGAAGCTGTGTGTGGTTAACTACCTCTCTTTTAATTACTAGCAGCCGCCCGCGACTCCGTCCGCGTGGATTTCGATTTCCAATAGCCTAAAGCCTTCCTCGTCAAATGGACTACCCAAAACAAAAAGATTTTTTCAAATCGGACCATTAGTTCCTGAGATTAGCGCGTTCAAACAAACAAACAAACTCTTCAGCTTTATATATTAGTATAGATTACTTTATTTTTCCAGCACGAGTGAGCCGCAGCCAGGCATCGTGAGGAGCGTCAGCAATGCGTCAGCACTCACCTCCCTCTGCGCTGATCTCTCGCCTTCCGACTCGCACTTCTTTGAGGTAAGTCATGTCCTCCCTATCTTTACTAATATCATCCTCCTAGCGTTATACCGTTTCAGTGCGGGGTTCGCTTGGACTATGATCCAGGATTTGGCGAGTCTGGTTATTGCAGTGAAGCGACTGCCGTCAGACCTTCGTAACGTTTAGAGGAGTACTACAGTACGTACAGATTGGGTCATCCACACATAACCATGAATTACTAATAAATAAATTAATATTTCACAACATCACCTACATTTATCTGAATCCGAGTTAACTAGCTTAAGCACTTGTGTTACAGAAATCAGAATCAACAGTGGTATTACAAATATACTTAAATAGATACATATAACACCCAGACCAGGACAAACAGACATGTTCATGCACACAAATGTTTGTCCTGTGCGGGGATCGAACCCGCGAAGAGGTCGCGGATTTGATCCCCGCAGAGACTATTAAACAACCATGAGGTGGTTTCAACTTCTGGAGTCAACTTCTTGACCATCTGTAAAGAATTTTACAGTATTTTTCATTTCGACCCGCAATGTGAACCCTGATACTCTGATTCTGTGTTACCCACTACTCCACCACGTAGACAGTCAAAGATGCATATTTATTAGAGCTATAATTGAGGATGATCTTTTAACCTGACGTGATAATTCGTATAATTGAGTTGAATTAAGAATATGACCTTGATCTTATGAAGTTTGTTTGCATCTAATTGATCCAATAGAGCACTGAGGTCTTGGGTTCAAATCCCCACTGGACATAATTTTGTAATTCAGGTTTTCTGGTCGGAAATGATTACCAATAGTGATGGCCATTTGCGAATGTGAACTCATTATAATGAGTGTTATTGTTAGCACTTTTTATTTCGCACTCTGTTGTGACTCTGTAACGAAAAACAAACTATTTTTTATGTATTTAATGAATAAATAAGTAACCTTGTACTAACACACCGCCTAGCAACTAAGCTCGAAGCTTGTACTATGGATGCTAGGGAACAGATAGACATACTTAAATACTTTTATAAACATCCATGATTCGAGTACATAGGCCGGTGTTCATCACACAAACATTTGCCCCAAGCGGAATTCAAAACCGCGACTCTCGGTTTTGTAGCCGGGGTCTCTGATCACTAGACCAACGGGCCCGTCAAATGGGAGATAAATATTAAAAAAAAATGGTATTCACATTTGCACAACTTGTCTTTTCCAGGTCCTCTACATAGGAAAAGTTCGGATATCACAGCGGAAAGTCCCTGAGTCTCTCATAGACGATGCTCTTCACAAATTCGCTCAACATGAGGCTGAGAAAATTAAGAACTCGAGACGGCATAGTCTTCTGTCTTCCACTGGTGTAAGTTTCATTTATAATTAACTAGCGGCCCGACACGCGGTTTCTCCCGCTTCCTGAGGGAACTACTTCCCGAACCAGATAAAATATAGCCTATGCTACTCAGGGTGAATGTAGCTTTTCAATGGTGAAAGAATTTTTGAAATCGGTCCAGTAGTTTTTGAGTTTATTCGTTACATACAAAAACACAAATTTTCCTCTTTATACATACATAAATTAGTATAAAAGTTTGGATTTAAAAGTTTTAACAACACGAAGTCAATCAACTGTAGGTAAATAATTAACTTCATCTTCCTTTAATTTCCAGACTTCAATATACAGCAACGATTCTGCGGACAATCTCAGCGAGACTAAAACCGAAAACAATAAGAAACCAACTCTTTCTGCTAGTACGACACCTTTGGAACCCGATAAAGCATGGAAAAGCGCAGATATAGTTAACAAACCTAAGGTAGAAACCAATGAAATTGACAAAGAGTTTGATATGTTCACGAAAGAACGCGTTGAAATCAGAAGACCGAGTCAGGATATTAAAAATAACCATTTAATTAACACAGAGTCGCTAGCACTTCATTCACATAAGAATAACTTAGGAACAGTCGATGAGGATGAAGAGAAACACGATATAAACGCAGTTATATCTGAAACAGCATCTTCTATTACACAGTTCTGTGAAACAGTTATAAAAAGTTCAGAGGAAAGTAGCATTAAAGATAAGAGTGATAAGGTCGCAAATCCTTTTCATTTTAATTCTAGTCAAGATAAAATGCAAGAGACGAAGCAAGCGGAAGTTTCTAAGATCAAATTTGAAGAAATACAAACTAAGCAGAAAAACATGAGTGAATTCAAAAGGAATAGTTTGCCTGAAAACAAGCCATTCTTAAGAGATAGAGCAGCGTCTATAGGTACATTGAATTTGAAGACCCCTATAGCTCAGATTATTGGAGAGCAAAATAGGACTATGCTGTTCCAAGTTGGTCGTTCAGAACTGCGCCTTATAAGTCCCGATAGGAAGCAAATCTTACTTCACAGAGAATTCAAAGATGTAGCTAGCTGTGTTTTAGGGAGGGTCCACAAAGAACATTTCGGCTTCGTCTGTAGAGAAACCAACGAATCTTACGCTTGCTACGTCTTCAAATGCGAAAGTGATTCTGTAGCTCAAGAGGTTATCAATGCTATCAAACAAGCCTTTGTAGCTCACGCTGAACTCATCAAGAAAAGTCGGGAGAAATCCCCAAATATGACATGTGAGCACTGTCCTATGCTCTGGTATCATAGACTATGCCACGACATTGAAGGTATGAATGAGAAAAAGACCCATGCTTTTATTCTAAGAAGAGTAGAACAACTGCCTGAAGATGAACAGGATTTGATCATAACCAAGTACCAAGGAGGTACCAATCACATGTATGAAGTCAGTGAACATAATGCCTTTTTAATGATGCTCCTACGAGCTCATTGTGAGGCAAAACAGTTAAGACATGTTCACGACACGGCTGAGAATAGATCTGAATTCCTTAACCAGTATCTAGGTGGCAGCACTATATTCATGAAGGCTAAGCGATCTCTCTCTAGTGGTTTTGACCATCTCCTCAAAAGAAGGGTTAGTAAAGACGAAGGTTTGATTAAGAAGGAGACCTCCCCTTTGCCCAATCCTGAATCACCAAGCATCCAGACTGCTGAAACGCCTACCCTAGATCTTCTTTCACCTGTCAGTGCTGACGCTCGAAGTTCTATATCCAAGTCCACATCACCAGTTGTAATAGAAGAGCCACCTCCTTCTCCGCGAACTCCTACAGGTTTCGAAGAAGAATCTGAAGAACTAAAAGAAGAACCAGGGACACCCGTCACTTCTCCAATGATGGATATATTCCTCAAAGTAAGTGATTCACGGCCGACGGCAACTGATTCGGGGTTAGAAACTGATGCAACTTGGAGACAGGCTATATATGAGAAGGTGGTTCAGCCTACGGATGTCCAGGAAGGAGATATGACACAGAAGACGCTGCTAGGTCTACCTTCAGCTCCGGCAGGGAAGAGGAGTAAGGAGCAGTTGAGGCAGCTATGGAAGATGGCGATCGATCAGACCATTCTACTGGTTAGGATGGAGAAGGAAAATGCTAAATTAAAAGGTACGTTAGTCAAGTTTTTTCTCTCGCTACCACTAGAATGCGTTGATTTAACCATTTTGACTTCTATAAAAATGTTTATTTATTTATTTTATTTATTTAAACTTTATTGCACCATATAAAAATTGTACAAAAGGCGGACTTAATGCCTCATGGCATTCTCTACCAGTCAACCTTAGGGTCAAACAGAAAGTGACTAGTAAGGTAGGTAGTGCTATAAAAACTAAGTAAATATACGTTTATTACTTATACCTAACACATAATATACTACATAAACTAAACAAATACCTATATACATATAACTATATATATATATACATATAATATACAATAAAAATTCAACAATATATATAAACCAAATAACAAAGATATAAAATATAAATGATAAATGATGCTAGATTTGCTAGTTTAAGTACTGTAACTGGTGGACGATGATGCGCAAGAATTAGTGAGAAACTTATGAACTAAAAACTTAAAAGCTCTTCTACTCGGAGCCTGCCTAATATTATCAGGAAGAGTGTTCCATAGTCTAACAGCCTTTACAGTGAAGGAGTTCGCTACAAAACCGGATCGGTGGGAGGGAGTGGCAAGCGTTAACTTATTGGAAGATCGCAACTGACGGTCATGAGTCGAACTCAGAAGTTGGAAGTTAGCTTTAAGATAAGCAGGGGCGTTTGGATCATTGAGGAGAGAATAAAGTGTGGAAAGGATTCTGGCATTGCGGCGAAGTGGGACAGGCAACCACTTAAGTTGCGTGCGGAAGGAGGAGACGTGATCGTATTTACGAAGATTGAAGATGAAACGTATGTCAGAGTTGACTAGACGATCCAATTTGTTGAGGAGATCAGAATTTAAATCAGAAGTACACACATCTGCGTAATCAATTAAGGGAAGGATAAGGGCTTGCACAAGTGTTATCTTAGTGGGAATCGGAAGAAAGTTCTTAAATCTATAGAGAGCACGTAGAGAAGAGGTTACTTTACAGCATACCTCTTGAATGTGATTAGACCAGCTTAATGTGCTATCAATGTGCAGACCCAAATCCTTGACGCTGCTACAGAAGGGGATAGGGACACCATCAAATAAGACTGGGGAAATGGAGCCTACATCAAGCAAACGCATATAGTGACTACTGCCTACGACTATGGCTTGACACTTATTCGGGTTAACTGCCACTCCGAAGCGGGCAGACCACGCCGCAATAGAATTCAAATCCTTGTTGAGGCCCGCAATGGCTAAGTTGACTTCATTGATATGGCATTGACGATACAGCTGAAGGTCATCAGCATACAGATGGTAAGAGGAATCGAGTAGAGCAGTAATAGAGTTAATAAAGATAGAAAAGAGAAGAGGGGATAAAATGCCACCCTGAGGGACGCCCGTTGGGACATCACACCAGCACGAAATGGTTTGATCGGCTTTCACTGCCTGCTGACGGCAACGAAGATAGGAGGAAAACCATTGGACTGATAATGAGGACAGACATAGATGAGATAGTAAAGAGAGAAGGACGTCATGATCGACCGTGTTGAAGGCGTTGGAAAAGTCTATAAGGACAAGTACAGTGATCATGCCATTCTCCATGCCATCCCTAATGTCCTCAGTTACCTTTAGGAGTGCTGTGCTCGTGCTGTGTCCCGGGCGAAACCCAGACTGGTATTGGCAGAGAAGGTTATTATTAAACACAAACTTAGAGAGTTGGGAATGAACAACTGCCTCAAGAATTTTCGAGAGAAAAGGTAAGATAGAAATAGGTCTAAAATTATTGAGATTACTGGGATTTGTTATTTTAGGAAGTGGAATAACATAGGCCTTACGCCAGATACTAGGGAAAACTCCAGATTCAAGGGAAAAGTTAATAATGTGAGTAATAAGAGGCAAGATAAAATCGAGAAGCAAGATCACCATAGTTCGACTGATCTCATCACACCCAACGGCATTCGATTTCAGCGACTTAATGACCTTACCAACTTGATCACAAGAGACGGGTGAAAAAGAAAAAGTGTCTAAAAGTAGTGGCGGTAAGGAAGTAATTTCAGAAAGAGTTAAAGATTTCCTAGTTTGATCTAAGGGAGAGGAGGTAGAGAAATGAATGTTTAAATCATCCGAGGAAAAAGACGTACCAGCAAGAGAAAAAGTCTGTTGGCGTTTACCAAAACCCAAACTTTTTAAAAATTTCCAAATATCAGCCGAAGAAGCATTTTCTATAGTATCGTGATAGTAACGGCGTTTGGCTACTCTTACCATCTGATTGCACCGATTTCTGGCAACCTTATAAAGACCCCAACTCTCATCAGTCCTTAACCGCTTAAATTTACTGAAGGCACGATCCCGTCTTCTCATCGCCATGCGCACAACTCTTGTCATCCAAGGCGCAGGAGGGCGCTTGAGTTTTACGAGGCGGAGTGGGGCATGCACATTCACCAACGAGAGTATGGAGGCATTTAGGGCTGCAACTTTATCGTCTACAGAGGATGCCGACAACACTGTTTCCCAATCATGACTAGCTGCATCTCTTCTGAGTGCATCTTTATCAAGCCTAGCAAAACCGCGAATCATTACCATGACCGGGCTCCGCTTAGTTGTGTGAATTTTAAACGATGCATAAATAAGGTCATGGCGGGAAAAGAATGGTGCATCGTGTTGGCCATGCTTGAGGACGATGTCGGGTGACGATGTCATAATTACGTCGAGCCATGTGTCAGCCGAGGCATTGGCATTGCGATGAGTAGGGTTGAGTGGAAGAATGGAGAGATTAAGGGAAAGAGTAAGAGAAAGAAGTTTTGCAGAGCAGGAGCGGTTAAGGAGATTGGTGTTCAGGTCGCCCATAAGCACAAGGTGTGCGTAATCAGTACATAAAGGCTGAAGGACGGATTCAAGGTCAGAACAAAAGTTGATTTGAGGAGGACAGTAGACAACCCCAAGAGCGACACGGACCCCCTTAACATTAACTTCAACGAAGATGTACTCCGCTGAAGAAGAGTATAGTGAAGGAGACGATGCAATAATTTTAAAGGGCAGACTGCTTCGCAAGTACATGGCAACACCACCGCCTCCCTTGCCCACACGATCGTTTCTGAGTAAAACATACCCCGGAAGAGCGACAATTGCAGAGTTTAGACTCGGCTTGAGCCAACTCTCAGAGATCAGGACGGCGTCCAAAAGACTGTTAGAAAATGTTTCCAGGAGGTCAGAGTGATGAGCTGGAATACTCTGCGCGTTAATGTGACAGATATTGAGGAATTTTTTATAGGCTTTTAAATTGCTGTCAAGAGAAGATTTAAGGGAGGGAACATCATGAAAAGAATCATCATCGTCAGATGGGCCAGAAAAACTATCACACGAGTAAAAAGAAGCATCATCGATCATAGTTTAAAAATAAATAAATAATAATAATAAATAAATAAGTAAAAAATAAAATAAAAATAAAGTTATATAAATTATTAAAAAAATAAGAATAACTAATTAAATGCACAATCTGCTTAAACCTGCCGGTCTAACAATTACATACAAAAAAAAAAAGAAAGTAACAAAGCAATCTTGCAATCTTTCACAAAACCAAACATTTAAAAGGAAAAATATGTATTTAAAGGAACATTCCCAGAAAAAAAATAATTATACAACTAAAATTAAAAAGTAAGGAATATTCATTTAAGCCCACCGTTACGTTACTGTTTCCGAACGGATCAAAACAGAAAACATGTCTGTGAGATAAATGTCACTGTCAAGTGACATTAGCCGAAACAATATCAAAACAAATTATGTAGTGGGTATTTAAAAGCAAAGTCAAGAATACCTTTTAAAATATACAACCATTAGAAAAGAAAAAAAAAACACTTTGACACACAAATTAAGAAGGGGAAACACAAAATCGACGGAGGTAGTGAGTGAAGAAAAAGACCTACCGCCGTTTAGAACGAGTAGGCCCAACTTTAACACTCCCACCAGCACGTTCTGGGACTTCAGGCTGGGTCTGGGCTGGAGAAGCAGCCGGCCCATCATTGGAGACTGAAGAAATATTGTCCAAGTCCTCTTCTCGGACGATGTGATGCCGCTTGTCCTCCGCCTTGACGTAGATGTTACCGTCAAGCGACCAACAATTGGATATACCGAAGCGCTTCCTGGCCTCCATGAATAAGGCTTGCCGGCGCTTAGTGAGAAACTCGGATACCACCAGCGGAGAGCCTTTTAATAGAGTTTTCTTTTTCCATACCAGCGCTTTCATTTTGTAGTCACTGAACCGCACCAATATTGGCCGAGGCCGACTGCCATTCTGTGCACCCAATCGATGACATGAGTCAAGAGCAGCAGAATCAATAGCGGCAACATCAAATCTGTCCTTCAAAGTCCCAACAACTAAATCCGCAGCATCCTCACCAGGGGCCTCGGTGATACCTCCAAACAGCAGACACTTTCTTCGATAACGCATCTCAAGGGCATCGGTGGTTAATAACAGATCCGACACTTGTTGGCGCAAAAGATTAAGTGTGCCAAACACAATGTCCTTAAACATTTTAAAATCTTCGCACAGGCGGCTGACAGTTGTGGGACCCTTTGAAGTTCTTAACTGCTCTTCGAACTGCTCCATCCTCTTGGACCAAGCCGACTCCATGGTCCTCTGCATCTCGCATACTTGTTCCAGTTGAGCCATAGTTAGTGTAGTGCAAGTGTGTTCTGGTTTTAGTGATGTGACACGGTGGGAAAGATAGTGGCAGGCTGCAGATGTGGAAACTTCACTATCGGTGCATATATTTTGTCACAAACGTTACCAGTGCCAAAATGCAACAAATAAATAAAGATTTCAAATGTTGTTCCTCAGAACTATAAGAGTGAGGATAGAAGGTAGATTTAATTGTCAAATCTAATATATTTAGTAGTTAATTGGGACATTGTACTCGCAATGATTATTAATTTATCATTTATAAAGATTTACCTTATAAAGAAACTTTGTTTGAGGGAGATTTTGTAATAAGTCTTTTACTAATGATGTAGACGGATTCATAACTAGAAAGAAAAATGTGTAGCAGAACTTATAGAAAAAGATCACCCATCCTCATCCCACCAGGGAGAAATGTGCTTAACTTTACTCCTCCTTTTTCCAGAGAGTGAAGAGTCCTCAGCAGTCCGTCGCATCAAGCTGGAGTATTCCGACCTTGGAGTTTGTGATGCTGGAGTGACCCTCATGTGGGATTCCTTGCTGTCTAAAGATGTTTCGCGGCCTATGACCAAAGTTGACCGGCATATGCTGAAACAGGCTGTTATACAAGGTACTTACTTATTCGACGGGCCCTTTGGTCCAGGGCCACTACCCTCGATACAAAATCAAGGGTTCGAATCCCGATATGGTCAAATGTTTGTGCGATGCACATCGACATTTGTACTCATGGATGCTTATAAAAAGTATTAAAGTATTTCTATCCATTCCATAGCGTCCATAGTGCAAGCTGCGAGCTTAGTGTGGGACAATTGGTGTGTTAATCCAATGAATATAATAATTCAAAATGTCCTTGGACTGTTAATTTTTCCGCGAAATCAAGAATCTTTTCATCCTTTAGGCCTTGCTTGATGTGTGTTAGGTGTTGATGTAAACCGAACAAGATTCATCATCAGACTTATGCCGTTTGTATTTCCGAAATTAAAAAGAAAACCGAAACGTTAAAGACTGCTGAAATTCCAAAAGTTTATTTTAGTCTTAAAGTAATATTTATCGGCCCAGTTCTTTGTATTTTGCGTTGATTTGAATCAAGAAAGTCGCGTGATATACGAAAACATTATGAAACGGAATTTCGTGTGGGCGGACAATTTACAATAGTAGGACCACGAAAAACAAACAACTTTGTACAAAATTGACAATAGTAGGATCACGAGTAATGAATCAAAAACACTAACCCTTCAATTCCAGGAGTCCCCCGCATGTCCCGAGGAGCAGTGTGGTACTTCCTCGCGGAACAGGCTTCCTTCCGCGCCCCCCCACCCGACGTGAAGGCTTTCCCTCTTTACCATGCGCCGTACCAGACCTTGCTGGCTGGCCTGACCAAGCACCAGCACGCTATACTGATTGATCTGGGTAAGTCGCTCATTGTCATCTTCTTCATCATCATCAGAGTCCCGTAGCCTGACGTGAAGTGCATTCCCTCTCTACCACGCGCCGTATCAGACATTGCTGGCGGGCCTGACGAAGCACCAGCATGCTATATTGATTGATCTGGGTTAGTAGCTTATCGTCATCATCATCATCATCAGCAGCAGCATCATCTTCATCATCATAATCATCGTCATCATCATCACCATCATCATTATCACCATAGTCCTCATCATCCGAGCCCCCCACCCGACGTGAAGGCATTTCCTCTTTACCACGCGCCGTATCAGACTTTGCTGGCTGGCTTGACCAAGCACCAACACGCTATACTGATTGATCTGGGTGAGTTGCTCATTATCATCATCATCTTCTTCATCATCGTCATCATCATCATCATTACCATCACCATATTCAACATCATCATCATCAACATCGTCACCCTCACCATCTTCAATCATCATCAACAAACATTATCATCATCATCCGAGCCCCCCCACCCGACGTGAAGGCTTTCCCCCTCTACCACGCGCCGTACCAGACCTTGCTGTCTGGCCTGACCAAGCACCAGCACGCTATATTGATTGATCTGGGTAAGTCCGTCATTATCATCATTATCATCATCAGAAACAGCAGCATCGTCATCATCACCATCACCATCTTCAACATCATCATCATCAAAACGATCAACATCACAGACCAATCATCATCTTCTTCTTCTTCATCATTATCATCATTTTATTTTATTTTATTTTATTTTATTTTATTTTATTTTATTACAAGATTCACAGCTCTTAGTGTAAAACATCATCAACATAAATACCAATCTTACAGCCAATAACGAATCTACATTTTCATTAACTTTAATAATTATTCAACGACAATCAAAGCAAAAGAACTTAATTTATATAACAAAAAGGTGGGTTAATCTCTCTCTACCTGATAATGTGTGTGTAAGTGAGTATGTGTCTCTGACTGTGAATGTGTGTGTGTGTGCGTGTGTGTGTGTGTGTGTGTGTGTGTGCGTGTGTGCATGTGTGTATGCGTGTTTGCGCCGGTTAACTGTCACCCTCTATGCATTTCTCTCAAGCACTCCAACAACGTCCCTCTTGAATTTTTTCTTATCGCTGTGGAAGATATCAGTACTACTAAATTTATTATTATACGATCGATGTAATCTATTGACTAAACTATTCTGTGCATAGTTTGTTTTTGAACTGTTTACAGCAAATAACTTTGTATGTCTGGTTCTAAATTTTGGGGCACAGAAACGCAACATCTTTGCAGAAAGCTCGGGACAGTCTATATACCCATTACATAGCCCATGTAAAAAGGACATGTCTGCAAGTATTCGCCTATTCTCAAGCGTCACAAGGTGGTGATTGGGACATGATTCATCATAGTTGTGCCGAGACCGGTAATTTAAGTGCTTTATAAATTTTTCTTGTATTTTCTCGATACTATGGGCATAAGTGATGTACCGAGGATTCCAAATCACGCTGCAGTACTCCAAAATGCTTCTGACAAAACAGTAATAAAGTACCTTTAGGCAAGCTATGTCCGAGAAGGGGCGGCTGACCCGCAATACGAAACCGAGACTTCTGTACGCCTTGTTTTGAATTGATTCCACATGATCGAAAAATGTCAACCCACTATCCATTTGAACTCCCAAATCCCTTATTGAGGTGCTTTTCACAATTTCGATGTTGTTAATAAAATATTTACTATTAATTTGGTGCTTCCTACGAGTAAAAGACATAAAAGAACATTTATTTATGTTAATACCGATACGATTCCTGCTGTAATACTCTTCTAGTCGGCAAAGATCTGATTGAAGGGCAGCACAAGACGCTTCGTTTTTAACCTTCACAAAAATTTTGGTATCGTCAGCGTACATGAGGAACCGAGCATAATGGAAACAATCACCTACGTCGTACAAGTAAGAAGCGTACAAAAGTGGTCCCAAAATGGATCCCTGCGGTACACCAGATGGTATCACAACAAAATCCGAACGAAACCCACCCACGACGACCGCCTGAGAACGGTTGCGCAAATACGATTCCATCCATCTAAGCAAACTGCCCCTGATACCTAGTTCATAAAGCTTGCGTAACAGAATGATATGATCCACACGGTCGAAAGCCTTCTCAAAGTCCGTGTAGATCACATCAACCTGTGACCCACCATCCATATTTACTAAAAGATAATCAACGAATACCCCCAAATTAGTAGCAGTTGAACGACCCTTCATGAAACCATGTTGTTCAATTGGTATTGAGTGAGATATTAGCGGATAGATAAAGTTATGCACGACCCTCTCGAACACCTTACTTAACACATTTAATATAGATATAGGTCGATAATTTTCGACTGCACTCCTCAACCCTTTTTTATAAATTGGCACTATATGTGCCCTTTTCCAAATACTGGGAAAGTATCCTTTTTCAAGACACCTATTAAAAATCCGTGACACAGGACCTGATAATAACTTAGCACATTGAACGAAAAATATAGGCGGGATGTCATCACAACCAGCTCCTTTTGTTATGTCCAGATTTTTAAGCAATTTATATATATACTCTTCAGTTACAGTTATAGTATGTATAGTATCTAATATAGTGGAATCATTGGGTACGTGAGCCGGGTATTGATTTGCTGGAATACTAAAATTTCTCTCAAAAAAGTTACTGAATGCAGAACATATTTCTGATGGTTCTTTTAATTTAATTTTTTCATAGGTCATTTGATGAGGATACGACGATGCGACTTTTTTCTTCGACTTAACATAAGACCAAAATAATTTTGGGTTAGTTTTGATAGTTTGCTGTGAGTAACTAACGAATGAGTGAAAGCACTCGGCCTGTAACTGTTTGATATTCCGTCGAAGGTAGCTGAAATGTGCATAATCATTAGGGTTACAATGGCGCTTCCAGTTCCTATGAGCCTTATCTTTTTCTTTTATTAATTTAATTAATGATTTATTGTACCAAGTTGGGTAAGTATAGGTACCTGAGCATCGAACTTGTGGCACGAAAGTTTGTATTAATGAATTTAGAATTAAATAAAATTTTGCAATGATGTGTTCGATATCATCATAATTGTAAATAAAATTCCAGTCTTTTTTATTAAGTTCTTCATTTATACTATCAAAGTCGGCTCGCCTGTATTGAAACTTTTTACGAGATTGTGGTTTCAATGGGGGAATTAGGATGTCCGAGACAATGATAGAAAGAGTTGTGTGCATTGGATCCTCCTTTACTAAAGGCGTTGCCTTCGTTATGGTTACAGATGAATCAGAGAAAATGAGGTCCAATGTATTATTGCACTTATTTTTATAATTGTTGAACTGAGAGAAACCAAAGCAACTACACTGAGTGATAAGGTTTGATGCGGCATTTTGAAGTTCAAGAGTGCCCTTTCTTAGCATCGTTGGTTCACCATTTAACCAACTTATGTTAGGGAGGTTGAAATCCCCCGCTATTATAAAGTGGTCATTGCTCAGATGACTTCTGATTTCAGACAACTGGTCCAGAAATATTTGTACTCTTGTAGCAGTTAGATCGTTGGGTGGTATGTATACTGTCGCAATATGCAGGTCATGAGTGGCCTTAAGAACTGAAGCGGGAATAGTAATCCATATAGATTCCAAACTGGTATGTTGCCATTCGAGCCTGGCACACGCTTGTAACTTGGTATCACACATAACCATCACCCCGCCGCCCAACGACCCCCTGTCCCTGCGGAAGACTGTAAACCTGTCATCGCATAACTCGGCATCAAAGATGCTATCGCAAAGCCAAGTTTCAGTTATCATGATTATATCGGAGTCCAGTAATAATACATTATTGAAAAAATCATTCGTCTTTGTTCGAAGTCCTTTCACGTTCTGATAATAAAGTTTCAAATTTTTTATTTTATCCTTATTAAAATTATTCATTTCAACCCAGTTAAGTGTGCCTGTACATATAAACAAAAAATATTTATGCCTAGTTGTAGTTGCTTACATGGATAAGAAAAATCGAGTAGGACGTATTGTATGGGTATACAATGAAATATATTATGAAAGAAATGACTAATAGTAATGCATCTAATGGGGTCTATACTAGAGCGCTGTAGAGATAAATTGCTGCAAAAGTGGGTATAAAATGTGTTTGTGCAAGTGTAAATAGTAGGTTTTTTCAAGCAAGTGTATGTGTTCGAGAGATTGACGTATAAAACTGTTGCAAACAAGTTGGTTATATTCTTAATTATATTATCTTGCCAAGATCTTCCTTCGAGTCTATCGCAAAAGGGGTTACGGTGTCGTTCTTCCTGACATAAATAAATCATCATCCGAGCACCCCCACCCGACGTTAAGGCATTCCCTCTCTACCACACGCCGTACCAGACCTTGCTCGCTCGTCACCATCATCATCATCATCATCATCATCACCATCAACTTCTTCATCATTATCATCATCAGAGCCGCCCGCCCGACGTGAAGGCGTTCCCTCTCTACCACGCGCCGTACCAGACTTTACTGGCTGGCTTGACCAAGCACTAGCACGCTATACTGATTGATCTGGGCGAGTCGCTCGTTATCATCATCATCGTCATCTTCTTCATAATCGTCATCATCTTCTCCTTCTTCTTCTTCATCATCATCATCACCATCAACTTCTTCATCATTATCATCATCAGAGCCGCCCGCCCGACGTGAAGGCGTTCCCTCTCTACCACGCGCCGTACCAGACCTTGCTGGCTGGCCTGACCAAGCACCAGCACGCTATACTGATTGACCTGGGTGAGTATCGTCATCGCCATCGCCATAGTCGTCGTCGTCGTCGTCGTCGTCGTCGTCGTCATCGTCATCATCATTACCATCACCATATTCAACATCATCATCATCAACATCATCACCCTCACCATCATAATCATCATCATCATCATCATCATCATCATCATCATTATCATCATCATCCGCGCCCCCCACCCGACGTGAAGGCATTTCCACTCTACCACGTGCCGTACCAGACCTTGCTGGCGGGCCTGACCAAGCACCAGCATGCTATACTGATTGACCTGGGTGAGTAGCTTATCGTCATCATCATCATCAGCAGCAGCATCATCATCATCAGCAGCAGCATCATCATTACCATCATCATCTTCATTATCAGAGCAAGATGTGAAGGCGTTCCTACCACTATTTATGTATTTACTACCTTCCAGCCCGCGGCTTCGCACGCGTGTAATTCGGTTATTTTACAAACAATATTTTTAATTTCCCTTGGGAATATTAATTATTTCCGGGTAAAAATACACATTTATTTACTCCTACGTTCTTCTAACTTTAAGTCTGCAAAATTTCAAAGCACGATCGGTCAGTAGTCACGGCGTGAAAGCGGAACAAACAAACAAATAAAAAACTCACTTTCCCATTTATATAAGTAAGGCTAAACTTAGAGCTTCACATAAACCCTTTGTGTGTGTTCTTCGGTAATGGCTATGCCTAAAAATTACTTTCTCTTGATATCGGTAACAGTCAGTTCCCTCTTAAAAAATCGTCAACGCTACTGGACACTCGATTGACTAATCTAAAATAATGTAACCTCTATCTTCCACCAGGTCGAACATTCCCGAAGCATTCCTACTTCGCATCAGCGCTGGGTCCCGGGCAGCTGGCTCTGTACAACATCCTGAAGGCATATTCACTGCTGGATCCAAATGTTGGCTACTGCCAGGGGCTGAGCTTCGTAGCCGGAGTTCTTTTACTTCATGTAAGTATGTTTAATAAAGGCTACAAACTTAACTTTATATAAGAGCCTATGGAGCAAGCGAGACATTTAGTGGTAAGTGTTCGTCTACACCTATAGACCGACCCAGGGATTGCAGAGGGGTCGCTTAATACATTATTATGTATATTGGCTCCATTCTGCCTAAATCGTAGCAAAAGAGAAGCATCAATCAATATCCATAACCATTGATGCGGCCCGATTATTGTAACCTTTCCATTGATTGGCATCGCCATACTTTCCCGCAAGATACTTATTCACGCTTGTAGAGTCTATTGTCTATAAGTAGGTATCGCAACAATTGACTAAGGGACATTCCGGGGGAATGGCAGCAGCGGTTCAATGTGTTTCATCGTTCACCATTCACCATACTGAGGTTAGCCTGATAAAGTCGTCCGGAAAACTGGAGTAGGAAGACGTTTCCAAGATATTTAGAAGTATGGGACGAAGCTTTGACTAGTTTTTTTATAGTTAAAACAATATTGAATTGTTTTTACAGATGGAGGAAGCGGATGCCTTTGTTCTCCTTCGACATCTCATGTTCAGGCGAGGCCTTCGGAAACAGTACCTTCCTGACATGAGTGCTCTGCAAGTCCAGGTACTCAATACAAATAAGCCTACTACTACTTCGTTTTCTTTTAGACTTATCGATATGTTTAGCTTTTACTTTAAATATAAATTTATATTAATAGATCTCTTTGAATTGTTATCGGTCGTGATATTTATCTTTAACTTTAAGAGCCCCCGCAAACTACAATCTTTATATCGGCCGATAGTTTGGTCGGCTTCTTAATCAGTATGAATCAAACTTTTTTATCGGCCGATACTCTGACAGTACCTAAAACTGAAACTTCAACTCAACTGTTACTTTCACTTTTACTTTAATGTAAACTTTAACTTTTACTTCAATCTTAACTTCAACTTTCACGGTTACTCTAACTTTAATTCTTACTTCATGTGTAGCTCTAACCGTTTCTCTAACTTCAACTATAACTTTTACTATAACTTTAACTGTAACTTTAACTATAACTTTAACAATAACTTTAACAATAACTTAAACTTTAACTTTTACTTAAACTATAATTACTTTTACTTTTGCTTTTACTTTAACTATAACTATAACCTAAACTTTAACTCCCCAGCTATACCAGTTATCCCGCCTTCTCCGCGACCACGAACCAGAACTGCACGCTCAGTTGGAAGCGCTGGACATCTCTCCCGCCCTCTACGCCGCTCCTTGGATGCTGACACTCTTCACCAGCCAGTTCCCGCTGGGATTTGTGGTTAGGGTCTTCGGTGAGTTACCACCGTCCCAGGGACACGTGGGTGTTGTAAGAAGCAACTAAGGAACATTCCAGAGAATTGGGAGCAGCGTTTCCCAGTGTTTTATCGCTCACCATACGGAGGTCAACGATCTGCCTTCTCAGCAAGTTGACTATGGGCAATATGCGCATATCTACCACATAGATGAGGCCCACCTAGAAGCAGTGGATACCATAAAGCTGATAAAGATGAGATCCAGATGTGAGATACTGCCAGGGTTAGACCTACGCATATATATGTTTACGGGAGGTTGAGCTTAGTGGGACTTCCACTCGTCTGGGGAAGTGCCTCCACCTTACAGAATAGCATAGTGAAGTAGCACTTCGTAACTGTTGTGCTATGTTTCTGCTGGTGAGTAAGGTCGCCAAAGCTCAGTTGGGGAGGGTATGTGTTTTTTAAAGGCAGCCAACGCATCTGCGGCCTTTGTGCGGTTGTACATGAATACAATTACTAGACTAGCGACAGATCAATGTATGTGATGTTGTGAAATATCGAAAAATGTATTTATTTAATTCAACATCTGATTCTCAAAAAATGTCTAGCCTTTATTGATACCAGCAAAACGCGGGCTGTACAAAATAGAATCTACCTTAAAGAATAATGTTAAGAATACCTAGAGTTAACTTATGTGATGTCTCAAATTCTTCTTCCTCCACTTCCAGACCTAATCTTCCTAGAGTCACTCGACGTGGTGTTCTCCGTCTCGCTCGCTCTCCTATCAGTCCACAAGGACGGCCTGATGCTATGTGAGAGCTGTGAGGAAGCTGCCGAGTATTTGAAGCACAAACTGCCTGATATAGACAGGCATATTTACGATAAGGTTATGAAGAAGGTCAGTATCATCACCATCATCATCATCTTGTTAGGCATTATAACCCAAACACGTTGTCCGTAACGTAAATCTACACTGATCTACACTATTTACATCTACTCTAAAATTATAAAGAGTAAAGATTTAAACATTTTTTTGTATCTATCGAATAAACTCAAAAACAACTGGATCAATTTGAATAATTCTTTCACTTTTGGCTGGCTACACTATCCCCGGTGAACTTTTGATTTACTTTGATCCCGGAAATGTGGGGGGATCGGGGGGGATATTTGAAAAAGAATAACGCGCGGGTGAAACCGACGGTTTTTAAACTTTGTAACCCAATGTAGCATGCAATGAATAAATGAAAGCGCAGACGGAAGGCTTGTTCTTTATTACTTGAATTATATACATATATAGGTAGTATACATTTTCTTCATCCTTCCTATGCAAAACTTCTTATGATGGCGTACTTACTACCAATATAACCAGTTTCTTTAGAAAAATGAAAATCTTAGTGCCCCCACATATGTAAAGACTACCTAAGTATATTACCATACACCAAAACGATAAAATTTGAAACATGGCAACCTTAAAATTCCTTTCTACAATTTAATCCAACATCATCTTATCCCCCAGGTCCATTCTCTAGACATCAGTCGTCAACTCGGCGACTATGCGGTAGAATACGCGGTTCTGCGAGAGGAAATGCCTCGACTTGCAGCTCTTACTGAAGACAACAGGGTCCTCATAGCTGATCGGAATAGGATGACTGAGGAGCTTGATGTAAGTTTTGAAGTAGAGTTGTTCATACATAAATGTAATCAACAAAATTTGTATAACATGAGTAAAATTAGGAGGTATGAACAAATGTTAGAGAGATTTTCTTGACAATAGGGTATCTGTAGACTCTTTTTATTACAGCAGATTTCAATGTATCTCATAGTGTGAATTAAACATCAATAACTCTCTATCAGATGGTGTGAGGTCAATTTAAAAGGAGTTACAAAATATCTATCAAATTAATCCCTAGCAGACAAGGTTACATTTAAAATTAATTTGTCAATTAAATTCACAAAAATTGTTAGACTAGACATGTGATAGTGCAAACTATACCATCATCCATGTAAACAATATTTTCAAAGGCCTCTTCCTTTTCCAGTCTGCAATGGACGCCATTACAAACTACCAAAAGACTCAAGCGCGTCTCGAAGCCCAAAACAAAGCCATGGACCAGCAACTAACACTCCTAAGCCGCTTCATATCCGCTCACAGACAAGACATGCCTACTGAGATAAAGAGGATAGTACAATCCCATGTCAAGAAATTATCATTCGGCTCAAAAATAACCTCTTTCTCTTCCAAATTCACTTCAAATGAAGAAGAAGAAGAGAAAAAAGTTTTCAAAACTGGAGTTTCAGCTCCGAATTTGTTTTCCAAAATTACGAAGGAAGAAGTCCTTAACGCGATGAATAGAGAGAGAAATACTCCAGAGAGTGATAGAAAATCGTTCATGATGAAGAAATCCCAATCAGTCCATTCAGGATTGATTGCTAATAACTTAAAGAATTATCCGTTAAAAGTGCTAGAAGAGAAAGCGGAAGAATTTAAGAGAACTGACAGTATTCGAGGTGATATACTGAAAGATTCTTTAAAAGAACTCGGAAAGAAGAGTACAGGCTACTTCGCCAGTACACACGAACAAATTCGTCAAGAAAGATTGTTTGAACAGCAATTAAAACACGATTTTGACGAAAACTTGAAGAAATTGGACGAAAAGATTGAACCTAAAAACTATTTGGACGACATCAATATGTTCCAAGGTAGGAAAAGTATGTCGTTGAATTTGCAACCTTCTAAAGTAGAACGTAGGGACGATAGTGGCTTTGTTACTCCAATGAGTCCGAATGATGCTACGAGAGAAGATTCTATGTCGACTGTGTCACATCCTTTGAGTGATATTGATGCTGATATCAAATTTGATGGTCAATCGACGAAATTAAAGCAAATAAGACCACTAAAACATACAACTGGGGTGGGCAAATGAACATAAACATAAGCATTGACATGGATTTAAATCGTTTGAAATGCCTCTCCATACATCGACCCGCTACAACACAGGTCCTGTAATGTAAAGCGACGGTCACTTTACGTCACGTAGTAATCTAAGTAACCAACGAACGTAACGTCGATCAAAATAATGCTACAGTTTTTTGATGTCGGGCATATCTATGATTTGAATCTATGAGTATTTGAATGTGTCCGTTGCATTCTTAAAGTACTTGTAACAGAAGAATTTTGTGGCTCGCAATTTTTCACCGTTTAATCCAGTAGGCCTCGATGGTCCAGTAGTTTTCGAAGTCGTGGGTTCGAGTCCCGGGCCGGAAAAAAAAATCGATTTCCGCACATGGCCTGGATTTTTGATCACCAATCTGCATTTGGCAAGCATGGTGATTAAACCATCTTTGTAAACATTCGGAAACATGATTTCAAATGATGGGGGCCTTTATCCCTCAGTGGGACATTAATGGGACGAAACTTTACTTAAATGGCGGGACTTTTATAGACGTCGTGGGTTCAAATCCAGACCTGAATCTAGTTAATGGTAGAACGTTTATTGTTGATAGCTAGCAAATTCTGCTGTTACAAGTATATTATGTTTTATGCGACTAAGTATTAATTTAAGTTTGCCTTATCTCGAGTAGAAAAATGTCTCAAGTTACCTAAAATAAATTAAGTTACTTTCGCATAAAGATTAACATTGTAGAAATTGAAAGCCTAAATCATTACTACCTATTTTGTATAAAATTACTTTTTTAAGTTTTCTATTGTGATTCCCAACTTTTGAATATTCTGTTGCCATATTATGATTTTATAAAGAAAGTTATAATTTATAATTTATTATAATGTTCTTATAAAAATTAAAGTAAGTATGAAGTATTTTAAAATAAATAAATAGTCCATAAAAGTGTTCACCAATTCAAGCATAAAGTTGTTATATTATATTTTTGTGAAAATTATAAACGCGTAGTAGTCGGTGTAATAAATATAATTGCACATTATATAAATATAGTAGGTTTGGATTAGAATTAAATATATTTAATATTTATAAACTACAAAATATATCCTGTAGAATTATAATTTCACAACCATCTAAGTATGAGTTACGATAATATAATTTTAGAAAACGTGCGAAAATTTCAAAGTAAACCAAATTCACAAAATAGTAATATTATACGATTATAATGTAGCTTGAAAGTAAAGGTATAGTACCACGCTTCGTAGAAACATATAGGTAGTTCTTATTATATACACACACAAATGGTAAATAATTAGTGAAAAATGTCCATAGTTTGATTAAGGAGCACTTAAGAGAATACTTACCACAAGCTATAAAAATACAAATAAACTGTTAAATAGAGAAAATTGTGCATAATTTTAAAAGATGCAAAAATTTTCGTCGTATGGTGAATTTTAATGTTGATTTGGATTTTAAACTATTCTTAAAAAAATGGCTTGTAATAACGGGAACTTAAAAATTGTAATAATTAAGTACTTTACAGTAATGTAATGTTAAAGTAATTTGAAAACTTATGTTATTTGCTCAAAAAAATCTGCCTGTTTTAGCTTTGTATTTTCTAAGATGATTAAATGTAACGTATTTGCAACAAATTATTATTAAGAAAAAGAAAAAATGTTTTTAGTGGCAGAAATAACATAAGAATCCTTCAAGCTGAAATTTAGCTATGGTGACAGAATATAATTATAGTCAGCCAGGTACGCAGGCTATACTAAAGTGCACAAGTGAGTGCGCAAGCACAGGTGCACTCCCTATTCCCTCACTCTCATAGTTCGGTGGGACAGCAATCTGACACGACACGACCGTAGAGAGATAAGGCGCAGGACCAACGGCTTAACGTGCCTTCCGAGGCACGGGGGTGTAATTTATCCGCCATCTTCCAAAATTTGTACCACCTACTATAAAAGTTTGTAATAAATATACTTTAGTTACATGAACACGCTTATTTACTCTTATTTGGACTTTGAGTGAAGCATTGAGGTGTTACTAATACATACGTGTAGAGTGGACATTGATTGTAGTATTGAGGTATTATTACTACGTATAGAATAGACATTGAGAACAAAATCTATGCGTAAACTTGGAGGGAAGTGGTTGATCTTTTCTTAAATATATAAAAGGAGAAACTGACTGATTGTTATATCAACGCACAGTCTAAACGGCTAAACGTAGGCACTTGAAATTTGGAAGGGTCGTAGCTTAGGTACCGAAGAGGTTCACTAAGAAAGGAATTCCTGAAATTCCCTCGGGACCGGGAGGTAGCAGGAAAAAACATTTGTATGAAAAGTCAAAACCGCTCAAGTTAGACGCTTGAAATTAGGCATGCAGATAGCTTAGTAACCGTTTAGCACAGCTGCAACAGGATATTACAAAATTTCCACGGGAACGGGAGTAAGCGTATAACGTGGAAAAGTCCGTTACGAGTTCTCCTCTGTGTCTAGAAAAGGAAAATTGTGCTACCCCGAATTTAACGCGATCGAAGCCGCGGGCAAAAGCTAGTTATCTATAAAATTACATGCCACTAGCTTTATGTTTTGTCCTGTAATGATTTGTTTGTACATGTTTCTGAAACGCAAGACGGCATTTTTCGGATATAAACATAGTAAGTACAATAGATGACAACTGTTGTCCATGGGCAACAGTGGGCATTAGAAAATATTTCTTCAAGGTGTCTACTCTATACGTAGTAGTAAATGCCTCTATGAAAAGGTACACAAACAAAAATATAAACAAGGGCAGATATATCAAAAGAAAGAGTTATGTGTAATGCTTGATTTTTTAAGTGAGACGTTTCTTTAGTTAAATTGAACATTTACTCTAGTTACAAATTTAGTATTAATTGTTACAAATAAATATAACGGCTTTTAGAAGCTAGGATAAAGTATTGTGATTTAAATAATAAAATATTATTATTAATTATACCTTTCTGGTTTTTTCTTTCGCACAGAGTAAATCCTTTTTTTTGTAAATACATACAAAATAGACACAGAAACACCCAGACCGACCGATACAAACAGACATGTTCATGCACACAAATGTTTGTACCGTGCGGGGATCGAACCCGCGACCTTTGGTGTAATAACCGACTTCTCGACCATACCTAACACCAAACGGCTCGTCAAAAAATTGTGGCTTATTGACGCTAAAGGCCTTACTTGCCATCAGAAACAGCACAACAGTTACGAAGTGCTACTTCACTGTGGTCTTCTGTAAGATAGAAGTACTTCCATACGACAAGCGGCTCATTCGAGTGGAAGATTCAGTAAGCTCTTGGCATTTGTTCCATGAAAATACGAAGCAGATGGTAAGCATTATGAAAATGTTCACTATAGTCTTTGAAAATAGCACAACAAGTTAGCAAGCACAGAGTACTTTTTATTGAGTACTTTTGACGACCCGCTTGGTGTAATTGTCAAGATGTTGCCTATTACGCAAGAGGTCGCGGGTTCGATCCCCGCACAGGACAAACATTCGTGTGCATGAACATGTCTGTTTGTTGTATCTATTTAAGTATATTTGTAATACCACAATTGATTCTGATGTCTGTAACACAAGTGCTTAAGCTACTTAACATGGGGTCAGATCAATGTATGTGATGTTGTGAAATATTTATTTATTTATTTAGCAAATGCTGTTCTGTGTTTTATTTTTGGTTTTATTATTCTCTATGACAAAAAAAGGTTATTAATATGACATGTGAATTTCTGCCATTTCTGTCAAAATTTCCGTTGAACCGACAATGAAACGAAATTCTAAATTATTGTTTACATTCATTAAATAAATTCAAATTTTGTCTAAATTTTCAGTGATGTTATATATCATTTAAATATTTAATTACTCTAAAATTTGTTAAGCCATGACGTCCCTTAAAATACCTCACAGTATAAAAGTGCCTGTTGATGCCCATGACAATTGGATGAAACTCTTAGCTCAAGCTCAAATTCTGGTAGAAGATGATAAGGATCTTCAGGTAAGTAAAGCAACCATGATCCAATCTGTCTGGTTCCCTTCTATGGGTTACGAAGGTCTGATGGCAGTCGCTTCACTGTAATAACCAGACTCGCCAAATCCTGGATGATGGTCAAAGCGGACTCCGCATAGAAATGGGTTTATCCCACTAGAAAGGACAGGAAGAAGAATGTGTTACATACAGGGTGTTACAAATAATTAAGTGAACACCGCTGCCCATGGACATCAACAACCGCACAAAGATCGCAGATGCGTTGCCTGCCTTTGAAACCCCATTCCCTCCCCAACTGAGCTCTGCCAATATAGCACAACAGTTACGAAGTGCTATTTCACTGTGATCTTCTGAAAGGCGGAGGTACTTCCCGAATCAAGATTATAGTCGTAGCATACCTTGGGATCCTCAAGGATGGAATGGATTAACTTATTGTAATTTATTTATCTAGTGGTCACAGACCCTGGCTACAAAACCAAGGGTCGCGGGTTCGAATCCCGCTAGGGGAAAATGTTTGTGTGATGAACACCGGTCATGTACTCGAGTCATGGATGTTTATAAAAGTATTTAAGTATATTTAAGTACTATCCGTTCCTTAGCTTTCATAGTACAAGCTTCGAGCTTAGGGCTAGGCAATGGTGTGTTAGTCGAAAGAATTTATTTATTACTAAGATTTTTTTATAATAAAGTCTTAGGGATTTCCCCACAACCGGTCCCCTCTACTAGTCGTGACGTCCGGTGGTGGGGCGAGTAGTCATGGTGGGAGGGATGGCGCAGTGCCGACTCACTTCGCCTCGAGCGCTCGGACGTGACGGACGTCCCCCGTGATAAGTCGTAGTAATTAATCGTTTAGGTTGCCTAGCTCTTAGCTAAGTCCGATCATTGTGATTTCAATTATAAAATTGTTCTAACATAGTTTTGTCGGCATTTATTAAAAACTCAATTCTACCCATGATTTGTAAAAAAAGTATGATAGTATGTTTTTTTTTGTAGGAAAAATCAGCCAAAGGCTTGCGTCTTAAGGAGCGCAACCTACCACCAGAGGTTTTGGGAAGGATGTACTCACAATACTGCTGCCTCATCAACAGAATGTATGATGCGTATTTGAACAGTGTGCAGTTACAAAGAGCTCCTTATATGATGGAGATCATCAGTGTGTTTGTGAAAAGGTAATAATATGCCTAGTAGATATACCTAAAGAAGACTAGCGGCCGCCTGTGACTTCAGCCGCATGGATTTCGGTTTCCGCACACATCCCAACTAATATTATAAATGCGAAAGTAACTCTGTCTGTCTGTCTGTCTGTCTGTTACGCTTTCCCGCTTAAACCTCGCAACCGATTTTGATGAAATTTGGTAGGAATCTTTAGACCCTGAGACAGAACATAGGCTACTTTTTATTTCGAAAAAAAGAAATCCACGCGGACGGAGTCGCGGGCGGCCGCTAGTAGTGTAATATTACAGCGTTACTTGCTCGACAAATGGGCTATCCAACGTAAAATATTTTTCCATTCGAACTGGTAGGTAGTTCCTGAGATTAGCGTTTTCAAACAAACAAAAAAACAAACTCTTAAGCTTTATTATATAAGTAAAGATTTTAAATATTTTTATTAAGGCATTTACGCGCAAAAACTTCAAGCTAGCTAGACCTGCAGCCATGTGTGGGGCTCGGTAGATCGTCCAACTACCCATTAAACCCTTAGAGGTTTCCTTAGAGGATAGAGGCATTGGTTCTTCCTACTACCCACTAATTGGTATCAATGGTTTCAGGTTATACGAGCTTCGTAATGAAATCGTCCATCTTATAGTAAATGACTACATCTATGTCGATGCTGGGCTGATTCAGAACAAATTGACGCCGCCAGAGATAGAGGTAAACAATCATTGATGTATTTCAAAGAAAGCCTCCTCACCTTTAAAAAAGGACACCTCAAAGAAATATTTATTTACTAGCGGCCGCCCGCGACTCCGTCCGCGTGGATTTCTTTTTTTCGAAAAAAAAGTAGCCTATGTTCTGTCTCAGGGTCTAAAGATTGTCTGTACCAAATTTCATCAAAATCGGTTGCGAGGTTTAAGCGGGAAAGCGTAACAGACAGACAGACAGACAGACAGAGTTACTTTCGCATTTATAATATTACTAGCGGCCGCCCGCGAATTCGTCCGCGTGGACGTCGGTTTTCATTATACGAATGTTTTTTCCCGCTAACTCCCGTTCCCGTGGGAATTTTGCAATATCCTTTTGCAACTAAGCATCAAGTTTACTAAGGGACCTGCATGCCAAATTTCAAGCGTCTAACTCAAGTAGTTTAGATTTTCCATACAAACTTCCACCCCCTCATTTCGGGGAAGTGGGTGGTTGGAATGGGTCAAAAAGTAGCCTATGTTCTGTCTCAGGGTCTAAAGATTGTCTGTACCAAATTTCATCAAAATCGGTTGCGAGGTTTAAGCGGGAAAGCGTAACAGACAGACAGACAGACAGACAGACAGACAGACAGAGTTACTTTCGCATTTATAATATTAGTTGAGATAGTTGGGATTAGTTGGGATACGAATTTAGGTCCATGGGCCTCAATTGCCTTAGTCTGCCTTCGCGCTGTATGCAACGCGGACGGGATTGCTATTATTTTGACAGCTGATAAAATGGCGTCTTGTGCATTAAAAACATGTACAAATCATTCCAGGACGAAAAATAATACTTATGGCGTGCCATTTCATACGTTAGGAGACAAACAATTCACTAAAACAAAGTTAAATAAATACTTACCTTTTTATTACCAGGCTGATTTTTTAGGTTTTCTCAAAACGCTCACGAAAAAAGAGAAAAGCGGTATAGATTTGACTAAGAAACTGAAAAACGTCATAAAATACTATACCGATGATCTCCATTATTCTTTGTTTGAGAGCAAACCCAATAGGCAAAAATCAATAGAATGAACAGAAGTGTCGCATCTGTCGTCTAATCTGTGATTCATTATCTATATCTATAAAACTCAAAGGTGACTGACTGACTGATTGACTGACTGACTGACTGATTACATAGTGATCTATAAACGCACAGCCCAAACCACTGGACGGATCGGGCTGAAATTTTGTATGCAGGTAGATGTTATGACGTAGGAGTCCGCTAAGAAAGGATTTTGATTAATTCAACCCCCAAGGGGGTAAAATAGGGGATGAACGGTAGTATCAAACTTTGTCAATTTTAAACCTATCGGGCTGTTATTTTGCATACATAAAGCTACTATGACGTAGGCATCGTCTATGCAAACATATTGATAAATTCTAACCCCCAAAGGGGTAGATTAGGGGATGAACGTTAGTATGAAACTTTGTCATTTTTTAACTGATCGGCTTGAGACTTTGCGTTCATAAAGCTACTATGACGTAGGCATCGCCTAATTAATGAGATCGATAAATTCCAGCCCCCAAGGGGGTAAAATAGGGGATGAACGGTAGTATGAAACTTTGTCCATTTTAAACCTATCGGGCTGTTATTTTGCATACATAAAGCTACTATGACGTAGGCATCGTCTATGCAAACATATTGATAAATTCTAACCCCCAAGGGGTAAAATAGGGGATGAACGTGAGTTTGAAACTTTGTGATTTTTTAACCGATCAGCTTGAGACTTTGCATTCATAAAGCTACTATGACGTAGGCATCGCCTAATTTATGAGATTGATAAATTCTAACCCCAAGGGGGTAAAATAGGGGATGAACGGTAGTATGAAACTTTGTCAATTTTTAACCGATCGGTTTGAGACTTTGCATTCATAAAGATAATATGACGTAGGCATCGCCTAATTTATGAGATTGATAAATTCTAACCCCAAGGGGGTAAAATAGGGGATGAACGGTAGTATGAAACTTTGTCAAGTTTTAACCGATCGGTTTGAGACTTTGCATTCATAAAGATAATATGACGTAGGCATCCCTTTCAAAGATTATTTCAAAAATCTACTCCTAACGGGAAAAAAGTTGATATAGAAACCAAAATCCACGCGGACGAAGTCGCGGGCGCCCGCTAGTTCTATCATAATTCTCATTCATTAATTTTGTCGAGTCTTTTTACAGATAGTAGTCCCTTATCACTTCCCTCTGGAATGTCGGCAAGATGGCACAGAACAGTTATTGCAGAAAATGTGGGCTGACTCTTTTAAGAGAAAGAATGCTCCGCCCAAGAGGGTACGTACAAAATTTATAAACGTAGAGTTGATGAGCTCGATTGAGCAGTGGTAAGCGCGCTCGGCCTGCAATTGCAAAGTTAAGCAACTCTCGCAGAGGCCAGACAACGGATGGGTGACCGAAAAATGACATCTCGAGCTCCTCCATGCTTCGAAAAGCACGATTAGCCGTTGGTCCTGCGCCTGATGTCTCTACGGATTCAGATTGCTGTCCCACCGATCTATGAGAGTGAGGGAATATGGAGTGCACCTGTGCTTGCGCACTCACTTGTGCACTATACATATCTTGCGTACCTGGCTGATCGTAAGATCGGGCGCCATGGTAAATAAACGGCCCGAAGGGGTATTATGTATTACGTAGAGTTTTATTTTATTAAAACCTCATTATCATTTCAAAGGTAAAACCTCCCAAAGTTTCTAGAAGTGGAATGCTTCGTTCAGAAACTAACGTTGAACCTGATGATGAAGAGTCTTCTGAAGATGAGGAAATTGGTAAATAAGAAAATCGTTAACATATGTCCCGACAACAGAAAACTGTGGCATTATTTTTATTGGCGTGACGTATGCTAACTGCTAAGGTTACCAAGCGATGTGAAGCGACCGTCACCCCACATTACGAGACGTGTGGCGGAGCGATGTCTACTGTAATGATTATATTAAGTTTCAGAACCAAGTGAACATACCGTTATCACAGAAGAGTTCAAACAAGCTAGCATCATTCAAGCACATGAGAGATTCCGGTACGAAAATATTTAAACAATGTTTTCTTTTTAATGAAGGAAAAATTTAATTTTAGTAGCATTACCTACCTCCTAATCACTTTCTGTTTAACCCTTCAGTTGACTGGTAGAGAATGCCATGAGACATTAAGTCCGCCTTTTGTACGCGTAATCGCAACCTAGTGTGCAGTGTTCCTTTTCTTTGGTCTAAATATTTTGGAACATTAAAGATTAGAATTTCGCGTATCTTTATAAAAGCAAACAATGACTAACCGAGACTGTATCAATACTTACTCTATACTAATAAACTAGTCGATCTGAATAATTATTTGTGTGTTGGATAGTCCATTTGACGAGGAAGGCTTTAGGCTATTGGAAATCGAAATCCACGCGGACGGAGTCGCGGTCGGCCGCTAGTTGGGACTAAATGGGATATTGGTATAATTTCAGACAGTGGTTCATGTTGGACTTCAAAGCCAAGTGCAACACTAGAAGGACTTACTTCGCCGAGAAGGTTGTTCCAGCCCCTTTGGAGTTGAGGACCAAGGCTGCTACCCTCATTCAGAAGACATATAGGTTTGTCTAATCCAATTTTATATTTGCAATTAGTTTACGAGAACGAAATGGCACTTTTTACCAACTATCTATTTAGGAATGTCATCGGTGAAGGTGCTCGTTAGTATACTATAAAGGGGCTCTAAACCTACACGCTGGGTCGCAAGTCCCAGGCGCCGACTGACATTCCTCTCTGTTCCACGCGATGGACCCGGCACCCGCACGGAGAATCCATGGATAGCTAAGAAGTTCGTTGCTCCTAATTTACTAGTCTAGCAATAACCTCTTTACAGACATAGAAAGAAAGAAGGTCTCTTATAATGACGCCTGGATGGTCTTGTGGATGGCCATTCATGAGCTCGATGTCCTGGGTTCAGTTCCTGGTCAAGCAAAATTTTGTAGTTGGTTTTTCTGATCATGGTTCGGGTTTGTGATGACCAATTTGACAAGCATGGTGATGAAGCCAGAACCTATCTTAAAAACAATAACTTGGAAAAACGATGGAAGCCTTTACCCTGCAGTAGGACATTAATAGGCTGATACTTTACTTAATTTTCAGAGAGTATATGAGATTGAAGCGGCAAAGAGTAAGAGATAATAAGAGAGATATTCTCTTGGGCCTCATCCCTGATCCGTGGAAGGTTGGGTTGAAATTCGAAGAAGAAAATAACAAGGTAAGGCAGATTCAACAATCAGATTTCTTTTATTCACTACTATCAAGGAAGACGAACGGGGCAACAGCAAAAAAAAAACGCTGTTGGAATTAAATTAAACAATATACTAATAACCTAACCTATCCGTTCCCTAGCATCCAAAATTCCAAACTACAAGCTTCAACTAAGTTTGGAGCTAGGCAATCTGTGTATTATTCAAGAAATTTGTTGATTTATTCAACCTCCAATATTTTTACAATGTTGTTAATAACCTATCCGGGTAGGGTGTTTTAAATCTTTAAATCACCCTTATATTGTTATCTAACAAACAAAATAGTCCATTTGACGAGTAAGGCTTTAGGCTATTGGAAATTGAAATCCACGCGGACGGAGTCGCGGGCGGCCGCTAGTGAATGTTATAAATCGTGAGGGTACAAATTTCTAGAAATACATGAAGACCGTTACTCGCAGGGTGCACTAGCGAGTTGGGGAGCTACCCCCCAGACATTCTTCTTTACTCCACTTTTCCTGTAAACTTGCAGGTGTATGAAAGAAGACGTAACACCAGGAGGAATCTGGAAGAAGCATTCCTCAAGGATCTTGGGAAGGAGAAGACCAGGCTGTTGGTGTTCAGGAAGGAAGATCAGATTGATGACGTCACAGACCACATCAGGGAATGGTTTAAGGAATGGTAAGTTATTAAAGAAATGAAAAAGTAAAATTAATTAAATTATCAGCCTATTAATTTCCCAATGCAGGACAAAGGCCTCCATCATTTGATATCATGTTTAAGAAATTAACAGATTTCAAATGTTACATAATATGCCCCGACACCAGAAGACTGTGGCATAATTTTGTTTGTCATTTATTTAAGAGAGGTAGAGATTTGTGCAGCTATCACTCGAACGAGCCGCTCGTCTGGGGAAATACCTCCACCTAACAGAAGACCACAGTGAAGTTGCACTTCGTTACTGTTGTGCTATGTTTCTGCTGGTGAGTAAGGTTGCCAGAGCTCAGTAAGAGAGGGTATGGGTTTTTCAAGGCAGGCAACGCATCTGTGACTCTTGTGCGGTTGTTGATGTCCATGGGCAGCGGTGATCACCTACCATCAGGTGATCCGCCTGCTCATTTGCCTTCCTATCATATGAAAAAAAACATGACGTTATTTTCAATATGCTGTCACTGCAATAGCAAGCGACACTCGCTTCAAATTTTATTGCCAATTTTATAGCGGGTCTAAGGGAGCGCTATATCTATCCATTTAAATCTATGCTGGACTTAGCTGGAGCACAGCCGTGCCCCCAGATTCTCGCTTGACTTATATAAACCATAGTGAAGTAGCCCTTAACTCTTGTGCTATGTCTCCGCTGGTGAGTAAGATCTTCAGATTTTGGTTGGACAATCATCCTTGGGTCTTATTTCACATTACTAAAAGTCAGGGTAAAGGCTTCCATCATTTGTTAGCAATCGGGGCGCCCGCTTGCGTCTTGCAAGACAAGACTAGAGTGAACAGGTATCTACTAGGCAAGCTTGCTCCATCTTAGGCCTCATCTACACTTTCCATCAGGTGTGATCGATGTCAAATGCAAGCCTATCTATACTAATATTATAAAGAGGAAAGGTTTGATTTTTTGTTTGTTTGTATGAATTGAATAGGCTCCGAAACTACTTGGCAGATTTGAAAAATTCTTTCACTGTTGGAAAGCTACATTCACCCAGAGTAACATAGGCTATATTTTATCCCGGTACGGGAAGTAGTTCCCCCGGGACGCGGGTGAAACCGCGTGACGGGCCGCTAGTCTTAAATAAAAAAAAAGTTGTCACCCAGAACCTGACAGGCAAGATGGCGCCAACGTGTCCTTACCTGCAACCTGTCAGTCAAGATGGCGGCGACGGGTCTATTAAAGACGGTCGACCGACCGTCTCAGGGCATTACCAATTTGGTTCTCGTGAAGTGAACACTAAATTATTCGTTTATTTGTGATTTGTGATTGTTATAAAGTTTTTATCAGTTAATTGAAATGAAATTGAAATCATTTACAAAAATAGTTTAATTTCTTCTGTAGTTATCACATTTGAGATCATGTTTTCGTAACAAAAATGAGTTTTGGCCTAATCACCACGCTTGCCAGATTCGGATTGGTGATCACAAACCCGGGTTGTGTTCGGAAAAACTGACATAATTTTCCCTGTGCACCAGTTGACCATCGAAGCGTTTCAAACTACATCAATGATAGCGCAGCTACAAAAAAATATGTTTTATAGCAATTTTTATTCATAACTTTCTTCCATCAAACTGATTTCATGAATTTATAAATAACTAATAATTAGCTAATTATTGTTTAATCAACGGAAATGTTTGTCGATTAATAACTCTTATTAATTGTAATTTGATAATAGTTAAACATTAAGTAAGTATCAACTCTTGTTAAGTAATCAAACACTGAGATCTGTCTTTCCTGCACAATTCAACTTGGGGCTCTTCAAGGCCAGAATAAACGGGCTTTTCCTGAGCAAGCACGCTCTATCGTAGACCGCATAGTTGTTTAACATCAGGCAACTTTGTGGTCAAGTGCTAGCTTAGTTCAATCTAAAAAAAAAAACTTGAAATGTTATAAAAAAACAGGACGTGCGGCTTGCTGTCCGTAAACTTGTTTACAGCCAGTATTCGCAAGGTGGGGGGAGTGGGGGTGAGCGCTTATAAGGCAGCAAGCCGGACGGACTGAGACCATTCTCGTGTAGCACTTTGTGCCGTGCACACGTGATAAAAAGATTTAACGACCCGCTTGGTGTAATGGCCAAGATGTTGCGAGGTCGCGGCTTCGATCCCCTCACAGGACAAACATTTGTGTGCATGAACATGTCTGTTTGTCCTGGTCTGGGAGTTTTTTTTTATCTTTATTTATCTATCTAAGTATATTTATAATACCACTGTTGATTCTGATGTCTGTAACACAAGTGCTGAAGATACTTAACACGAGGTCAGATCAATGTATGTGATGTTGTGAAATTATTTATTAAAGTACAGAAAAATATATCCAACTTTGAATACCAATCCAATTTCTAGGTACTACGGCTACGGGTTCTTCCCTGAATATCCTTACGAGCTGGAAGGTGGAACAGTGATGGTGATCAGAGGGGACTTTCCTTCTGTAGAAGAAAAGAAGGAAGCCGACGAGAAATACGCAGCTGCTATGAAAGGAAAAACTAAAGAAATGGTATCTAAAATTTTTTACTAGTGACTCGGCACGGATGCAACTGAAATTTTAAATGTTTCTCTACTATTTTATGCATTTTTTATACATATGAACCTTTCTTTTGAATCACTCTATATGTTAAAAAAGCCGCAGGAAAATAGTTTTATGACGCAGCGGTGATTACACCTGATGTTAAGTGATCACCGCTGCCCATGGACATCAACAACCGCACAAAGGACGCAGATGCGTAGCCTGCCTTTAAAACTCTAAACCCTGCCCACCTGAGCTTTGGCGAACTTACTCACCAGCAGAAACATAGCACAACAGTTGTGTATATTCAGATTTAAGCATAGACAGAGGAAAACGACTATAATGTAACTTACTGACTATTACCATGTTATGATTCTGAGTCGTGTAATCACTTCGTTAAATCTAAGTGATCTCTTTTAAGAGAGGTAGAGCTTTGTGGAACTTCCACTCGAAATAACCCGCTCGTCTGGGAAAGTACATCCAACGTACAGATGACCACAGTGAAATATCACTTCGTAACTGTTGTGCTATCTTTCTGCTGGTGAACTCTGGCAACCTTTGCCAGAGTTCAACGCATCTTCGTCCCTTGTACGGCTGTTGATGTCCATGGGTAGCGGTGATCACTTACCATCAGGTGACCCGCTTGTTCGTTTGCCTCCCTATAAAAAAAATATTTTCCAGATAGCCCAAGAGAAGAAGCAAGCCAAAGCAGATGCGTTAGCCCGAGCTGAAACGTTAAAGGACATTGCCAAGAAGGAAGCTGAACAGTTGTTCAAGTTGAGATGTAATCCGCAGTCAGACCCGGGGTATGAAGTCAAGACTTCGGAAGTCATGACTAGTGTCATGGATGTGAGTATGTGAGAAAAGTCCAGGGGCCCTTGCCAAGATGCCACTTTGTCGAATTCGCCATACGTTTTCGTCGCGACTTATATTGCCCTCCCGCACACGAACTATTGATATGAGCGGGATGGAGATATAAGTCGCTACGAAAGCGTCTGGCGAATTCGTTAAAGTGGCATCTTGGCTAGCCTACCTGCTATTGTATGGCCCATTGCAATAATAATCTAAGATTTCATTGCTTTTATTTAATTTATTCTTGAAGTTTGTTTGAGACATTTCATCCTTATAAATGGCCCCCAATCTTAACGGTAGATGCAATAACAGTCAATTACCGGATAAGGCAAGCGAATTTTTAAAAATCCTCGGTTTCAGTTGCCTTTCTTTTCAAAAATAATTGAATGTTTTCTTTGAGCAATTTTTTCTATCTACAGTTTTAGGAGTATTTTCCCTTTAGGTGGCAACACAAAATTCCACCCTGCATTTGCTTGATGCTAAATTTGCTACATTTGCGGCAATCTCTTAATCAAGCAAATCGTGTAAAGTTGACTGGATACTGGGCACTTAAGGTGTTATATAATTTTATCTATTTAAGTATATTTCGTAATGCTGCTGTTAATTTTTATATCGGCATCACGAGTGCTTAAGCTACTTAATGCAGAATTTCAATGCGATTGATCGTCCACCATACTGCGGTAACACTGTCGATGATGATGAAGATCATAATATGCTATTGTATAACTAAAAAAAGATAATAAAGTATAAAATCTTTTCCACCAGGCCCTGAATAAGTACCGGTCGGCCTGGTCCCTCTACGATCGTCTCCCGCCGGAGAAGTATGGAGAAATTGTCTTCGGCTTCATGAAGGAACTCCTCACTGAAGACCTGATGAGCCAGATCCATGTGGAAGCGAGGAAATATGTCGATGAGCTGATGAGGTAAGAATATTATTCAAAAACGAGTAAATCGACTAGATATGCCCACGCCATACTTCGAGACTCTCTAAAACAGGCCTTGTTCTGTGAATAGACGGTCGCTCCACATCCCGTAGTAACCTTTGTAACCAACGTACGTCAGGTCAATCAAAATAATGCAACAGTTTTCTGCCGCGGGGCATGTCATTGGCCGTGGCTCCATATGTACCCCAAAGTGTTTCATTTTTTGTGAGATAGAGGCAAACGGGTAGGTGGTACCCTGGTGGTAAGTGATCACTGCTACCCTTTGACGAGCCATTTGGTGCAGTGGTCGAGAAGTCCGCTATTACACCTAAGGTAGCGGGTTCGATCCCAGCACGGTACAAAAATTTTTGTGAACGTTGCTTAGCTTGAGCAACATTCTTAGATACTCATCTTGTAGTCAGACATTTTCTTTCTATAGATCCTTCTCTTAAATTGGTCTTTATTCTTCTGTTTTCAGAATGGACTTGAAACTACTAATCAAGGCTCAGCAAGCTATGTTTAAGAATATCGGCTGGAAGTATCCCAAGATGAGAGCGCGGCCCAAGCCCAAGAAACCACCAGTTTACAAACCGTTGCTGGTAGATCAGGCTTTACTGAAGAATTTTGAGGTAATTTATTTATAACTAGCGATCCGCCATCCATCAAATAGTCTGCGTTTCTCTACTAAATTATGCATGTCTTAACAAGGTGGTCTATGCAAGCCAAATGAAAGCTCATCTTAAATGAATACGGAGCCAGAAGTGGTCGCCATGGCCGCAACCTACCGGGATGGCATCATCGTCGAATCACTATATCTACACGTACAAGAGAGGTGGAGCTTATTTGGTTTTCCACTCGTATAAGCAGTTCGTCTGGGGAAGTACCTCCACCTTACAGAAGACCACAGTGAAGTAGCACTTCGTAACTGTTGTGCTATGTTTCTGCTGGTGAGTAAGGTTGCCAGAGCTCAGTTGGGGAGGGTATGGGGCTTTAGAAACAGGCAATGAGGCAGCACATCAGCGACCTTTGTTGATATCCATGGGCAGCAAGCAATGATCACTTATCATCAGGTGACCCACGTGCTCGTTTGCATCCAACTTACAAAAAAAAAGGTTAATAAAATCTCATGTAAATCGGTTGCGTACTTTAAAAGATTTTAGCATACATAGGGACAGTCAGAAGAAAGCTACTTTGATTTGTAAATTGTAGTGATACCTAAAATATTTAAATAAATTTTTAGGTGCTGTTCGATCTGGGTATTATAAGTAAATCAACGACGAAATTGAAAGATGTATTTGGAGACAGCAATTATGCTGCATACGATCTCAACATACGGGATCCAAATGTTTCGTGAGTACTTATTCCTTTAATGGTTTTGCGTCAATTCATAAAGATAGTGACGACTTTTTACAACTTTCGCGTGTCTTTGTTTCTGTGTTTCTGACCGTGGCACTGTAGTTTAGTTTACAAAGGATCCATTTATTTTGGTATGTCGTCTGTTCGATCCGAGTCAGTAATTTTTTTACCGATTTCTGACATTTCAAGTACTTCATGCTTTGGATCGTCCATAGAGTCTTTTGATCCATTAAAATAGGATACAGGCATGTGTTTTTTTTACTGTAACTTTCTGACAAAATCTGTGATCGCAGATCAGAATATCTTATAAAAGTCATATAATGTCTTTGTCCTTCAAATCCTTCCATCTATCTCAAAAATTTCCTGAATGTCTAAGTTAGAGTAATAAGCAGGAACACGTTATTTTGCTTAATCAATCGTATACTATCTAACTTACCTTCCGCCTGCGGGTGACCGCGCGTATTGTTTTTCAAATATCCCCCCTTCCCCCCACATTTCCCCTGGATCAAAATTACCCTATGTTCACTGGGGATTGTGTAGCTAGCCAACAGTTAAAGGATTATTCAAATGTGGATGTAAATTCCATTAATTCATCTTCGTACCTCTGAACAGATACCCACCCCCTGGATACGGCGATATCAGGAACCGCGTGGTCCTATCCTGTATCTACGGCATCGGGATAAACCCTGGAGCAGTTAAGAACAAGGCTGTCATGCTGGTGGGACCACGGAGGAACGGGAAGAGTTTTGTTGTGGATGCTGTGGTGGGAGAGCTAAGTACGTTGTTAGGAAAGAGCATCACACCTAGTTGGCATAACTACAAATTCCGTCATTAAAAAAAAAAAGAGTTTCGGCGGCTAGTCACGAATCTCATTTCAATCGACAGAGTAAATGAAATGATTACAAACAAAAAGTGTCAAGTAATCAAAGCAGTAGTTTTGTAGGTAGCTTCCATAAAAAAAATGTTGTTAGCGCCTAGATTTACAAAGTAAGCAATAATTGTAGGATTTTATATCGACTTACAAAGCAGGATAATATTTTGATTACAGACGTTTGTTTATGTTTCGTAATATTTAATCGGGCTCGGAATAAACGGGCTTTTCCTGAGCAAGCACGCTCCATCGTAGACGACATAGTTGTTTAACATCAGGCAACTTTGTGGTCAAGTGCTAGCTTAGTTCTAAATAAAAAAAATAAAAAAATCAATCAATGTATTAAAATATACTTTATTTATGTACATGATTGATAGCAATCTGACACGACCGTAAAGAGATCAGGTGCAGGACCAACGGCTTAACGTGCTTTCCGAAGCACGGAGGAGCTCGAGTAGATTTTTTTTTCAGTCAACCACCCGGCGACTGGCATCTACCTACATTGCTTAACTTTGGCAACCGCAGGCTGAGTGCGCTAACCACTGCGCCATCGAGCTAAGATGAGCGACTGATCACCAATACTTCTCATCTCTAGATGCTGTGAAAATCGACATATCTCCAGAAGTGTTCAGTGCAATAGTGGATAAACCGGCTAAAGTGATGGCCCTGGTCTTCCAAGCGGCCAGGCTGTTCCAACCGACCATCATCTTCATGAGAAATGTGGAGAGGGTCTTTGCTAAGAAGGTAAAGATATCAGTAGATCAGAAGAAACATTTTGGACTTTGCACCACTCTTATGTCCGGGGTCCAAGGGATATTATTCTGGCAACCCGCTTGGCGTAATGGTCAAGACGTTGACTATAAGCATTCAAAGCAATCGTTTTCTAAAAGCTTCTAGCTTAGGTTGGGGCTAGGCAATTGGTGTGTTAGTCCAAGGAATTTAGGTATTAATTATTATTTATTTACCAGCAAGATTTTAGTATGAATAAGGGTCTGATCTGATCATACTTTAACAAACCTCTTTTGATAATATTACACACAGCACAGATAACATAATATAGAACAGACATGTTTCTTGGCAGAGTCAGAATAGAACTACTTTTTCTCTTCCTGTGGGTGTCGTAATAAGCAACTAAGGGACTTTCATGGGGATGGGCAGCAGGGTTCCCCTGTGTTGTATCGTTCACCATACTGCGGTCACCAACCCGCTTACACAGAGTAGTGACTTAAAGTTTAACCTCCCATCTGAGGCATGCCTACGTTTACCAGTGTAGGTAGGTACTGCAAAAAGCTGAAGTTCATATTGACTCTAATAGATGGCGCTCCCTGTATTTTATCTCGCATTAAAAGAAGGCTTTTCCAAATGTTCATAAAACAATAACATTTTATCATAAGAAAATGTTTTAACTCTTGAATTGCAAGTACGCAATTTTACGTATTTAGCAATAATATAACGCTTTACTTTGGCTTTAAATTGGTCAATATTTTAACATTTCTTTATGATCTTTGGACTTTCCGCGAAAGGTGACACGACAAGAAATTGTTTGTCATGATAATAAAATTATGTTAAGGATTACCTTGGTAAAATAATTTGCTTTAAAAGATACGAACAGTTCATTGTAACAATCTGTTTGTAGTAGAATAAAAAAAACGCAAAACGTTACGCCAACATGCATATAACGAGATGAGATATTTTGATAAACGGTAATTTAGTAAAATGTATTTTCACTTTTTGTTTTTGTTGGTTTCCCCAGTTTGGTTAGGACATTGCAGGCTTGAATTTGCTGATTGTCTTATAAGAATGATGATTCCGTGCTTCGGAAGGCACGTTAAGCCGTTGGTCTCGACTATGATCCAAATTGTCTGTGTTCCCTTGTAAGGGTTACGCAGGTCAGACGACAGCCGCTCCATTGTAATAACCAGGCTGTTCAATTTAGGATCATAGTCGTAGCCAAAGATACTATTCTATTACTCTTATCATCTTCATTAAAGCGCCTCTCCCGGTTGCATCCTTGGTCATTGCTTCGGAGCTCAGGGTACGCTACGACTATGATCCCGTATTGAAAACCTTAGTAATTACAGTGGAGTGACTGTCGTCTGACCTCTGCAACCTTTACAAGGGAAACCAGACCATTTGGACAATACGGGACCAATGGCTTAACGTTTTTGAAAATATATTATTACTAGAGGCCGCCTGCGACTCCGTCCGCGTGGATTTCGATTTCCAATAGCCTTCCTCGTCAAATGGACTATCCAACACAAACAGAACTTTTCCAATCGGACCAGTAGTTCTGAGATTAGCGCGTTCAAACAAACAAACATACAAAAAAACTCTTTAGCTTTATATGTTAGTAAACATAGTAAAGATTCCAAATGTATATACTTTGTATTTTGCGCAGGTACCACCAGAAGAGAAGTATTTAAACGCCAAATCGGTTAAGACAGCTTTGCTTAAACTGTTAAAGAATCTATCGCTTGATGACAAAGTTATGTTTATTGGTAAGTACTTACTTCTAAGGTTTCTTGGTATTTTGTATTGTAACATCAATTGGGGTTCCACTAAAATTATCAGCGTTTATATAATTATTACGCATGTTCCTATAATACTCATTAACCTTCCTCTTGAATCATTCTTTTGATAAAAAAAACTCATAAAAATGTTTGTCCAGTGCGGGGATCGAACCCGCGACCTCTTGCGTAATAGGCAACATCTTGACCATTACACCAAGCGGGTCGTCAAATTAGAAACTAACGTAATATGGCGAAAACAACAGAAACACGTTTTCTTTAGGTCTTGCTCCGGGTTTGAACCGACGACCTTACACATAATTTCTTAATTTCAGCAACTTGTTCCGATCCGTTCTCTGCCCAAGCAAAGCCGATGGTGTCGACGTTTGACGAAGTCCTGCTGATGCCGAGAACAGACTACGCGACTCTTCAAATGTTCTTCTACAACAAACTACAGGCGTATGTGAATGCCTTACTATCTATGTGTGTATTTGTATGCCATTTCTGTTAACAAAGACAGAGGGGTTGAGCTTAGTGGAACTTCCACTTGAATGAGCCGCTCATCTCGGGAAGTACCTCCACCTTACAGAAGACCACAGTGATATAGCACTTGGGAAATGTTCCGCTATGTTTCAGCTGGTGATTAAGGTTCTCATTGCTCAGGTAGGGAGGCAACGCACCCTTGTGGGGTTATTGATAGCCACGGAATCGAAACCAGCGCTTCTTGCGATCCCGCATGCCCGGTTTGCAAGAGGCGCTGGGTTCGATTCCCGCCTGAGCCACTTAAGATCGTGTTAAATAAAGATGTAGCTTATTTAATATTTAATCACTGTTTAATTCATCGACATATTTACACGAATGAAATCAACAATCAAAGCGTTGCTCGGCAACGGCAACTGTCCTTGTCACTGGTATGTGACAGATCGGATGAATTTTTCTTTGTTTATAATTTTAAACATTTTAGACCACATTTCCCTCAACCCTCATTTCTCCCCTCAGCATCAGGAGTATGCCGCGTGATTACTGCGAGCAGGCTCTAGCACAGCTCCTGCAGGGATACGGGTTCGGAGCCGTCATAGATACCTGGAATCGTCATCATCATCCTAGCGCCTCTCCCGGTTGCATTTTCGGCCATTGCCTTCTGAGGCTCTGGCCTCCTAAATTGACCAGCCTGGTTTATTACAATTGAGCGACTGTCAAATTTTCTGTCAGAAAATTCGAATCATAATTAGGACCAACGGCTTAACGTTCCTTCCCGATCACGGATTCATCATTCTCATTGGGAGAAAATCGAGGGAGGAATTGATTAAAGTCTGCCATTCCTAACCAACACAAAGTGTAACTGATCCAGGATTATAACCCACGACCTCCAAGGTTTTTAATTGCAGTGCTCTAACCACTTCACTACGTAGGCAGTTTATAGGTTTCTATTAATACCGTGATTTCTTTCATCAGCACCATCATCATCAAACGCACGCAATGTGTATAAGAGCCTTTAATGCAATTCCTGAGGAACTTAAGCCACTTCCTCGGACGAAATTTAAACTTAAAGTAACTGATTGGCTTAAGTACAACTTGTTTTACAGTATTGACGAATTAGTAAAGAATATTGACTAATTTCTGTAGTTAACCCTATAATACTTGACATGTTATTATCTATTAAAATGTTGCACCCATACACCACAGAGGCAGTTGAAAGACCAAATTTCCCTCAACCCTCATTTCTCCCCTCAGCATCAGGAGTATGCCGCGTGATTACTGCGTACAGGCTCTAGCGCAGCTCCTTCAGGGTTACGGGTTCGGAGTCGTCATCGAGGCCTGGAACAAGGTCATGGACGCTGAGAGGATTGTGAGGTATGCCGTGAACTCGAGGTCCTAGGTTCGATTCCCAGGTCAGGCATAAGTGTCGGTGGTACCAAACAGCTCGGGTTTATCCGCAAGCATGCGTGGTGATTGAGTCAAAAACCCATCTTTGTAATGGAATCATGATTTCAAATGATGGAGGCCTTTGCCTTGCAATTGGACTTTAATTGGTTGATATTTGTGTTGTCATTTTATAAGTCAAGAACGGGCTCACCTATTCAAATCATTGTTCCGACTATTTAGTAGACGGTTTATGTGTAGTTTGCACAAAATCGGTAGAGTGGTTCTTCATGTCCCACACGTAGCGAAGCACGTACCGGGCCGCTAGTAAGATTCATATAAATATACAAACATGCACAAATAATTCATGGGTCCCATTAAAGGAGCTTGTTGATGTTTTGGCAGTGAATCAACACAGTTACAGTTACTTAAATGATATTACTATTTCAAAATATATAAAGCTGAAGAGTTTGTTTGTTTGAACGCGCTAATCTCAGGAACTACTGGTCCGATTTGAAAAATTCTTTTTGTGTTGGATAGTGTATTTGGCGAGGAAGGTTATAGGCTATAGTATATATCTATTATTTTATCCCAAGGGGATGAAAAAGGGGATTAATGTTTGTATGAAACTTTGTCAATTTTAAACCGATTGGGCTGGGACTTGGCATGCATAAAGCTACTATGACATAAAGATCCCCTTAGAAAGGATTTTTATATGTTCCACCCCAAGGGGATGAAAAAGGGGATTAATGTTTGTATGGAACTTTATAGGTATAGTATATACCTACGTTTGCGGAAACCGGAAAACACGCGGACGGAGTCGCGGGCGGCCGCTAGTTTCAAAATAATCTGTTGATGCAAAATCATTAAGAATGTTCTTTTTTTAAAGGTTGAACGTCAAACCCTTTGAGCCTGTCGAAATCTTGGAAAAACTAGTTGAAGATAGAGTGGAACCCACCACAATGGAAGTAAGTAGCAAATTCATACGCTTTGACGACTCACTTGGAGTTATGGTCTAGAAGTTGCCTATTAGACCAAGAGGTCGCGAGTTCGATCCCCGCACAGGACCAACATTTGTGTGCATGAACATGTCTGTTTGTCCTGGTCTGGGTAGAATATGTATGTATTAAGTATATTTGTAATACCACTGTTGATTCTGATGTCTGTAACACATGTGCTTAAGCTACTTAACACGGGGTCAGATCAATATATGTGATGTTGTGAAATATTTATTAATTTATTATTTATTTACTGGGCACCAATCTGGGCAGGCGGTTGGGGGACCGCAGTATGGTGAACGATACAACACAGGGGAACGCTGCTGCCCATCCCCCGGAATGTGCCTTAGTCGATTCTTACGACACCCACGGGAAGAAATGGGGTGCTCTATGCTAATGCTCTAATGCTCTTTTTGTAGGATTATCAGGAGTATGTCAACTTCGTAATTACGAATGGAAACCTGAAGAAGGAGCGAGAAGAATATGACGCTATTAATAGAATTAGAGATATCATGTATACGAAGATTGCTAAAGCAAAAAAAGAAAAGAAACAAGAATAACCTAATTATTGCGAAGTAATTTATTTCTTATTCGTCGAATTTTCGGAACTGTTAGATAAAGATAAAGGTAAAGATACATACATAATATATTAAGTTATGTGAATGAGGGTTATTAATTTGAATTTTTTCAACATGTTTTGATGGGTTCTTTTGCCACTATCGTGGTACAAGAAGTATTGAGATTTGAAGTGTAAGTGATGATTTCGTAACTATGTAACTGTTTAAAAAATAAAATATAACACGTTTAAAAAAAATACCAATTATTTTTATTGTATAAGCATGTATTTAGTTCACTTGAGCGTGCACATAATCATAGATTTAAATCGATATGGCGATTTATCGAATCGATATATGGAATCGATAAATTAAGTTGGGCATATCGAACCATAAAAAAATTGTATTATTTGGTTTGACACATGACGTACGTTTCAACATGCTGTCACTGCTATAAGAAGCGACTGTTGCTTAAAATTTATGTCCCAATTTCAGCGAGAGTCAAAAACCACATCGGGCAATTTTTTTTAAGGGACTAGGTACCTGCAACATTTTCATCAACAAGGAGCCTATGTATATTCATATATAAAAATCGATCGCAAAATGTGTTGGTAAGCGCATAACTCAATAACGCCTGGACCAATTTGGTAATTTTTTTAATTGTTCTTTTATGTCTAGGGATGGTTTTTAGGCAAGAAAATTTATGACTTAACTAAGGGACGGGACGACAGGACGGGACGCGGACGAAGTCGCGGGCGAAAAGCTAGTTGTATATATAGGTATACGTATGGAAGTAATTAAAGAGACATTACAGTATGTTTACAAACCAACAGCGAAAACTTGTATTGTTTCAATATGGCCGAATATTAAATACTGTTACATCAGTTGTCTGGTGACTTTCATTCATTGAAGTGTATTAAAATATTGTAACGTGTAGCATAAAGAAATACTAGTTTTTAATATCATCAGAATACAAAGGGACAAAAAATATTTACATTTAAATAGTTAAATGAAACAAGCTGGTCAAAAAATAATGTAGGAAGCATCACACAAAATAGGAAAAAAAATATAAGTAGGTACTAGCTAGAATGTTGATGGAAAAATAGTATGTAACTAAAGAACAAATTTTTCATTTGAATCAAACGGGCTCGAGAAAATGGTGGAAAATACTAGCAGAGACGTTTCAGAAACAAAAATGTTTGAAGCTGATGATGAAGAAACACAGGACACCAAGCATGATGATGATGATGATGAAAACAATAAAGGTATGCTCTCATCTTTTTATGCTCATAGCCATAGATTTAAATCATGAAATATGCCCCGACACCAGAAATCTGCGGACTAATTTATCCCTAATGGAAATCCTCATCGATGGGGATTTGTGAAGTTTTTGTCCACTAATCCCCTATGATGCCTCATGGCGGGGAATTGTGAAAAAAAAATTGTTGATAAAGTTCACAAATCCTCATTATTTTTTTTTATTATATTTGGCATCTTTTTTGGTTAAGCAGGAAAGCGGACCCCGGCACTAGGCTGGGAAAACGCTAGGACGAAGAAGAAGAAGATATTTGGCATCTTTTTTCCGTGTTCTGTTGTAGTATTAAGAAATAATAAATGTAAAATAATCCACGACAAGACCAGTGAATGTAAGAAAAATAAGTAATCGTTGGGAAAACAGTGATGGGTCTGATGAGACGCAAATTCGGTCTGACTCGGGATTTGAACCCAAGACTTCTGGCACAGACTTCTCCTCCCTGATTCGTTTAGCTTCCATTAAGTATTCTCTAGAAGGTTCAGGCTACAAAGAATCATAAAATTTTAACGCGTGTAATGAATTAACAATAACTGCTGATTTGTTGCGTCTGATTTTCTTTCAGTGAAACGAATTCATTACTTCGCCTATACGTTACAGATTACAAAACGTTTTCCGAAAATGTTAGTCTTTTTAAATATGTTTTATGCTTCTTTATTTCAAGGTGTAGAAATACACATAGCCACAAAAACGCGGCCGAAGTGCGACGTGACTACATCTTGTTGATACAAATTGTGATTGTTGAAACTGTTAATCTTCCAACAATTAAATAAATAAATCTGTATTTAACCTGAATGATGGATGACAGACCATGCCTAAATTACGTCGCGTATTATTGTACATAAAATGCAATGCCGCCGAAATTCGGTCGCGTATTTTCACCCTGGTGTGTTTTTTCACTAAATCCTAGGTTATAGACTAACCTCTGATTTGAACCCAGTCAGTACCACATGTTAAGTAATTTTTCTGTTAACTTAATTCAGTTACATTCACTAAGAACTTAGAGTCAAAACACAAAGCTTTTGCCAAACGTTTCTCTGGTATATCTGGCCACAATTTCAGGGTCCTGGCTTCAGTTCTCGGGAAATTGAAAGGAAAAAAGAAATTCAGTATAGCCGTCTATTTGGTACAGAACATACACAAATGACATTCTTTACATTTGAACGTAAAGAGTGGCCACGGTTGCCAAAATTCGACTAGGAAAGCAATAAAATAATGCTTATGTGTACTTTCTATTTTAGAATCAGAAAATAACATCAAAGAAATAACTGCTGAAGAGAGAATTAGAACATTCTGTAAAAATACAATATTTGAAAACCTCAACGAAAACAATATTGTATGGAGAAGATCTTTCAATGATGATGAGGATGAATTAGGGTAAGTTTATACATATAGAATGCAATCCTACTACCTACTATTATAAAGGCGAAAGTTTGTAAGTATGGATGCATGGATGTTTGTTACTCTTTCACGTAAAAACTACTGAATGGATTTGAATGAAACTTTACCACAATATATGTAGCTTATACATCAGTATAACACATATGATATTGCAAATCGCAATCCACGCGGACGGAGTCGCGGGCGGCCGCTAGTATTAAATAAAGGAGAGAAAGAGCTTAGTGGAACTTCCACTCGAAAGAGTCACTCGTCTGGGGAAGTATGTACCTCCACCTTACAGAAGACCACAGTGGAGTAGCACTTCGTAGCTGTTGTGCTATGTTTCTGCTGGTGAGTTCGACCCTTGTGCGGTTGTTAATGTATGGACTTCTTCTTACGTGAAAAGTACAGTAAAGTATCAGCCTATTAATGTCCCACTGCAGGGCAAAGGCATCAATTGTTTGAAATCATGTTTTCGACATAAAGATGGGTTTTGGCTTAATCACAACGCTTGCCAAGTGCGGTTTGGTGATCACAAACACGGGCTGTGTTCAGAAAAATCGACACAAATTTTGCCAGACCCAGGAATCGAACTCAGGACCTATGTACCACGGCCCGGTACTTTAGCCACCAGAGCATCGAGGCGGCAGCTTACATGTGGGTATTATTTTCTGCTAACTATAAAATGACAGTAAAAGAAGTCGCCATTTTGAATTTTAAGTGCTACTAAAAAACGAATAAATCAGTATCTCTGTCTATGACTCACTATTATCTCTGTCTATTTCTATAGTTTATGGCCCATCGTTAGAAACACGTGTGTTTGACATTGTACGGATAAATCACATGTCTGGGAAGATATCATAATCCTTGGACAGGTTTCAATGTTTTGTAGATATTTTAATTACAAAATAAGATGGCCTTAATCAACACTAAGGGTAAACATCGTGAAGGAAATGACACAGTCAGATTAATAACAATTAAGTCTTTTCTAGCCTTTTTTCGGATTTAATTTGGCGGCGGATCTTACGATCAGCCAGGTACGGATATCCCAACTAATATTATAAATGCGAAAGTAACTCTGTCTGTCTGTCTGTCTGTCTGTCTGTCTGTCTGTCTGTCTGTCTGTCTGTCTGTTACGCTTTCCCGCTTAAACCTCGCAACCGATTTTGATGAAATTTGGTACAGACAATCTTTAGACCCTGAGACAGAATATATTATAGTGCACAAGTGAGTGCGCAAGCACAAGTGCCCTATTTCCTCACTCTCATAGATCGTTGAAAGCAATCTGACACGACCGTAGAGAGATCAGACGCTGGACCAACAGCTTAACGTGCCTTCCGAAGCACGGAGGAGCTCGAGATGTTTTTTTCGGTCACCCATCCGATGACTGGCCTCTGCGAGAGTTGCTTAACTTAGCAATCGTAGGCCGAGCGCGCTAACCACTGCGCCATCGAGCTCTTCAACGAACTTACTAAATACTAAAACTAAGCAGAAGAGTTTGTTCGTTTATTTCAACGCGGTAATCTCAAGAACTACTGGTTCGAATTCATGATATATTTTAAATATTCCATTTGACGAGGAAGGCTTTATGCTATAGTATAACACTATGCGAAAACCGAAAACCACGCGTAGTCGCGGGCGGCCACTAGTGTAACATACTATGTGTATTACAGCTATAAAACAACTGTAATGAGTAATGAAACACTTTTAACTGCTCCCTTTTACTACTTTTCGTTCTTATAAAAAGAATACATAGTTCTTTTACGTATACCTACATAGCAATCTCTGATTTAAATCTTTAGATAAGCCCCGACACCATATAGAGTAAGATCCCGGTGCCCCCAGACGTTACTTATTTTCTCATAAGAAATATAAATGGGATAAAGTAGTGTTAGTACGTACTTTGAGTGTGTGCATACCTGTTACCTTGGGTCGACGGCCAATTCATAGGTACCAGGTGCTAAAGGTAGATAAATACAGTACTGATTTTTCTTAAATTCTCAGTGCTGATTTTTACATATGTTTTAGATATTGTTGTTAAAAATTAATAATCATTATTGCTAGACACTTTCCATCGGCGCTTACCCTTACCAGACGCTTTAAAACTTCAAAAACAAGATAACATATCCTTACTTATAATCTCACTCTTGATTTTTATGTATGATACTTGGGGAACTATTTGAACACCCCTGGTCAGCAGCCAGACCAATTGGAGGGGTCAAACATCCCCCCAGACACACGTAAAGTGTCGCTATATGTCCAGTAATTTTAGCAATTTTGATCCACGATCTGCGGAATAATTCCTAGTGAGCTGAATTTTTGTATACACCTTTATTATGATATTGTAATGATGATGTGAAAAATCACCGATCCAAACCAAATTTTCAGGGTTTGTTAAGGCTATTTAATAGATAGATTATGTGAAGTTTGAACAAAATCAGTCGCTTCACTTTATACGTAGCGAAGCACGTACCGGGCCGCTAGTAATGATATAGATATGCTATGTCCAGTGTCGTTTGGACCCCTATAACTTTTTAAGCCGGCACGATATCAATGTCGATTTTTCATATCTTTATCACAATATCATCATATCACAAAAAAGGGAAAAAAACAAACAATAGGGTTTATGCCTTGGTATGTGGAGCACGGTATACAATGCCATATCTGAGTGCATTCTAGTCTCTATTTCAAAAACGGTTATTTCTACAGAAAAATGCAAGAGACCTTTTTTGTAGACAATTTTACGACGAACAACTTTTATGAAACCATTATTGACCTCTGAGCAATAGATCGCGAGATATTTGCGAAAAACTGATTTTCTTGACGTTTGGACCCCTATAACTTTTTTAGCCGGCACGATATCAATGTCGCTTTTTCACATCATCATTACAATATCATAATAAAGGTGTATACAAAAATTCAGCTCACTAGGAATTATTCCGCAGATCGTGGATCAAAATTGCTAAAATTACTGGACACATAGCGACACTTTACGTGAGTCTGGGGGGCTGTTTGACCCCTCCAATTGGTCTGGCTGCTGACCAGGGGTGTTCAAATAGTTCCCCAAGTATCATACATAAAAATCAAGAGTGAGATTAAAAGTAAGGATATGTTTTTTTTTTTGAAGTTTTATAGCGTCTGGTAAGGGTAAGCGCCGATGGAAAGTGTCTAGCAATAAAGATTATTAATTTTTAACAACAATATCTAAAACATATGTAAAAATCAGCACTGAGAATTTAAGAAAAATCAGTACTGTATTTATCTACCTTTAGCACCTGGTACCTATGAATTGGCCGTCGACCCAAGGTAACAGGTATGCACACACTCAAAGTACGTACTAACACTACTTTATCCCATTTATATTTCTTATGAGAAAATAAGTAACGTCTGGGAGCACCGGGATCTTGGACTAATAGAACTGTGGCATTATTTTAAAGGACGTGACGTACGTTTATTACTACGCGAAGGGAAGCGACAGTCGCTTCACATTAAAGACCCTCTATCAGAACGGGTTGAAGTATGGTGAAGGCATATCTAACGATCTAATTATGTACTATAAACTCAAAAACTACTGGACCGATTTGAAAAACTCTTTCACTGTTCGCTAGCTACACTTTCCCCTTTGAACATAGGGTACTTTTGATTCCGGTACGGGAAGTAGTTTCCTCGGGACGCGGGTGAAACCATGTGCATTGTGCACCCGTGTGAAGCTGGGGCGGACCGCTGGTACAATATATGTTATCCTGAGTAATTAGCTGATCATAAAGATTGGTCTCGGTAGCCAAAGCTCTATAGGTATTATAATCGAACCTAGCTCCAACCAGACTTTGGATTTGAACCCATGACCTTTGGGCTTTCGAACCCGAGTGCAAGTCGTAACGACTGTGCCATATTGGTGATAAATGATAACCTATATCAATAAATTATCGTATTTTCTCAACCGTATAACAAGTAATAACAACAGTTTTATTGCAAAGATGAGTAGATAAAATTACAAGGTAAATAACTATTCAAGTTTATACATATAAGACTAGCGGCAACCCACGACTTCGTCTGCGTGGATTTCGGTTTCTTCATCACCTTTTTTAACCAACCCTAGTGATGAAATTCGACAAAATCCATTCTTAAAAGATACTTACATCATAGTTGCTTTATGGGTGCAAAGTTTCAGCCAGATCGGTTAAAATTTGACAAAGTTTTATATAAACCTCTGTACTCTTTTTTATCCCCTTGGGTATACTGATCAAAATCCAAAATCTACCTGCATGCCAAACAGCCCGATCCGTCCAATGATTTGGGCTGTTCGTTAAAAGATCGATCGCTTTATCAGACAGTCAATATAATTAATTTTTTAGTTCAGTTAATTTTTTATAAATTTAAGAAGAAGAAGAAATTACCACTTTCCTTCGACTTTGCCTTAGTTTCGGAAACCCTCACTTTCATAGTGTTAGCACAGAAGCAATCCCTATTCCCTCACTCTCATAGTTTGCTGACTGCAGTGTCGCTACGTTGTAATAACCAGGCTGGTCAATTCAGGATCATAGTGGTAGCGTACCCTGGACTCCGAGGCAAAAGGATGGAACAGGGAGTGGCTCCTTCTTCCTAGCGTTTATCCCGTTTCTATAGGGGGTCCGCTTTGACCATGATCCAGGATTTGGCAAGTCTGTTTATTACAGTGAAGCGACTGCCATCAGACCTTCGTAACCCATAGAGGGGAGATTGGATCATGGTTATTGGTTACACATTCAGATCTAACTGAACTAAATTCAGAAATCACTGAATGTGCAGGTTTTCTCACGGGGTTTTCCCTCACCGTCGAGCTAATGGCACAAATCCACACATAGATTTCGAAAAATCCAGAGGTGTGGGCCCGGATTCGAACCGTGGACCTCACGTATGTGAGGCGCCGTCCGTACCACTAGGCCACCATCGAACAGGGAACCATAGAACAGGGAGTGGATATAGGATGACAATGCTGAAACGGTCAAATGCTTCATCAAAGGCTTGCAGGCAACAGAAAGATTTACTTTCACGTTATTAATATTAGTAGGGATTTAGGTCTATTAATTATCATAGATCGTTATTTCAATGTTAACACCATCATACTCGTATCTAAGTAAGGTTAAAGATTATTGCCGGTGTTAATTATTTCTAATTTACATGTTTTTTACATGTAACTTACTAATTATGAGTCATCATTCGATATATTTTATGATATTTAAAACTACAAAGTTGCCTAGCAAAGAAATATAGAGAGGAAGAAATTACACATTAAGAGAGGTAGAGCCTAGTGGAACTTCCACTCGAATGAGCCGCTCGTCTAGGGAAGTACCTCCACCTTACAGAAGACCGCAGTGAAGTAGCACTTCGTAACTGTTGTGCAATGTTTCTGCTGTAGAGTAAGGTGCTAAAGCTCAGTTGATGAGGTCATGGGGTATAAAAGGCAGACGCATCTGCGGCCTTTGTGCGGTTATTGATGTTCATGGGTAGCGGTGATCACTTACCATCAGGTGATGGTCGTATGCCTCCCTATAAAAGTAAAGAAATAAAATACCTCTGATGTCGCGGATGTCCATGAGCGGCGGTAATTTTTTACCATGAGGCGACCCGCTAGCTTGTTTCTCGAGTCTGCCATAAAAACTTTGGTGGTGCACTCCCTATTCCCTCATTCTCATAGTGAAAGCTATCTGACACGACTGTAGAGATATCAGAGCGTAGTCAGAATCTATGCATTTATACACTTGTAACCCCAGAAGAGGCATCACCGCTGCCCATGGACATCAACAACCGCACAAGAGTCGCAGATGCGTTGCCTGCCTTTGAAACCCCAACTGAGCTCTGGCGACCTTCCTCACCAGCAGAAACATAGCACAACAGTTATGAAGTGCTGCTTCACTGCGGTCTTCTGTAAGGTGGAGGTACTTCCCCAGACGAGCGGCTCATTCGAAGAAATTCCGCTCTACTTTATCTATCCTTGATATTAGAAATGGCATTGGCTGATAATTATCATTAAGTAAACGATTCTATGTTTATCTTAATAAAATTATCTGGGTACTTGATTGTCTAAACCCGCGATACTGTTTATATAGATAGTACGTAACATTACGGATAATAATCAGACAAAAAGATGTTATAAGTTAATTAATTATTCGTAAGTATATAAAGACGCCGATTAAAAAATTAATGATAGGGATTAATTAATTAATACCTACGTATCTTTTTTTCTGTACCTCTTCAGGGAAGTTGCACTTTTTTTCTATTCAGAAAAAAAAATTGAAGATCTGATAGTTTATTTTCATATTATATTCGCAGTATTTATTTTCAGCTTAATTTAAAAGTCCAATGCACATTTATCCCCACCGCGGAAAAGCCGTAGCAAATTAATTAAACTATTTAATCAACAATTACATATTGTATTAAGGAATAATATTTTACCTACTTAGATAAAATGGAACGCTTGGCATCAAACAACATAATGCTTGTGCGTCAGTCTTTCCTCGCGACGCGACGAGAACGCCCGCCGTTCTAAATTTAAATTTGTAAACAAATCAAATCGTCGTCGGAGCGAAAATTTTCGCGGAAAAGTGGCCAGTGACAACTTTTTTGACAGCAAATTACGCGCCAAATAATCTGTTTGTTGTTTAATATTAAACCTCTTTTTCATTGTTTGTGTTTCGGAATCTGTGTTTATTTATGCTTGTAATTCAACCAATGTTTATTTTTATCAAGCTTGCCAGATTGTGTGATAGTGGAATAGTTTAATGTCGCGTTATCAGTCTTCGAGCGTTGTTATAGTGAGTTGTAAACTTTTTTTTGTTGCAATGGATGCCAAAGAGTTTGTTTGAAGAAGGATTTATAACTTTTTTACGATGACAATTGTCACAGATTATGATCTCATAAAGTTACCTTGAATTTAATGTTTTTACTATTTTACTTATGATCAAACTTTAGTAGAAGGCCAGTGTTCTATATTAAGTTAAATGCTTTTTGACATAAAATAAAGTATCAGTTTATCAATGTCCCACTGCAGGGCAAAGGCCTCCATCATTCGAAATCATGTTTTCGTTACAAAGATGGGTTTGGGCTTAATCGCCACGCTTGCCAAATGTGGAATGATCACAAACCCGGTTTGTGTTCGAAAAAGCTGACGGAAATTTTGTCCGACCCGAGAATCGAACTTTCTAGAAAAAGACAAACGTTTAAGTTTTTAATATCATACCTTGAACTAAATATTGCAAAACATTTTAATGTTTAAAAAAGTTTATATTACATGACTCTAACGCTAGAATGTGCCAAAAATAAGTGTACCTTGAAAAGTTCCGGGTTCGATACCCATGCCAAGTAAGTTTAGTACAACAGAATGTGTCATATTGAAGCTAATTAATATTTCTGGTATTTTGTTTATTTTCATACAAACAATGACATCGGCGTTTTATATTTACTTTACTTTCATATTTTCATGTCAATTCAGTTGGCAGACCATGACAAACTTTTCTTCTTTTACATAATTAATAATTATTATAGGATGTTTTGACATTGTTATGTTAATTCTTGAGTCTGACGGTCGTGATCGTTGTATGAAAAATAACAGAACAACTTTCTTGGCAATAATAATTGAAGGATTACCCTTTACATTTCATTGAATAACTCGCAGTGTGTAGGTTTCCTCACGATGTTTTCCTTCCCCGTAAAACTGGTTTGAATTCATTGGTCTAACACACCAATTGCCTAGCCCTTAACTAAGCTTGAAGCTTGTACTATGTGTGCTAGGGATGGAACAGACTTACTTAAATACTTCTATCAACATCGATGACTTGAGTACAAAGCCGATGTTCATCACACAAACATTTGCCCCTACCGAGAACCGAAACTCCGGCCCTTGATTTTGTAGCCAGGTTCTCTGAACCCTTGACCAACGGGCCTGTCAGATCTTGTATAAAAGTCAGATTGTACTATTAATTAACCTGACAGTTTCCTTGGAATATCGTAAACAGTACTTGGTGTGAAAATTCTCGAGTAAATGTTATTATGTGCACTAAAACTGTTAGTTTATGTAAAACAGCTAATTAGCATATTAGCACAATATGTACAGACATCAGACGGAACTTTAGACTTTGTAACGCCCTTATTATCAAGGGCAAAAGAGCTATTATCAAACTGCAAGGGTTTACCTTGCATACGTACTTATCAGAGTATAATATGAGTAACAATAGTATTTCATTCTTAACTTAACTTGGCTTACATTCTTTAGATAAAGTATGAAATATGATTTCCGGAGGCAGCGTTCCCCTGTGCTTTATCGTTCACCATACTGCGGTCACCAACCCGCCTGCCCAGCGTGGTGACTGTGGGCATAACCCATTTGGGGAAGCCTACGTCCAGCTGTGGACTTCAACAGGCTGAAGAGACCGTAGAGGTAGTTAGAGGTAGAAATTTCTAGCCAATTTTTGGCTACAGCGGCCACCATTACAATCAACTAAATCATCATCATCCTAGCGCCTCTGTTGCATCCTCGGCCATCGCCTCGGAGCCCAGGATACGCTGCGACTATGATCCTGAATTGACATGCCTGGTTATTACAATGGAGCGACTGTCGTCTGACCTCCGTCACCAAGGGAAACCAAAACAATTTGACCATGGTCGGGACCAACAGCTTAACGTGCCTTCAGAAGCACGGAATCATCATTCTTACCGGATAATCAAGTGATTCAAGCCTGCAATTTAGTCCCGTTAACAAATATCATTATAGTAATGCAACGCGAAAGTCTAAAATCTCACATTTGCATATTTCATCTTTCACTTCGGAAATTGCGAAGATGCTTATTTTATACATATTTTTTAATTATTCTGTACATTTCTTTTAATTGTATACATTTATTCGGCCTGTGCTTTTACACTCACTTGTGCACTACTAGCATGTATGATAATAATATCATGCCTGTCTGATCGTAAGATCGGCATGGCTGAAAAACTGCCAATATTAGGTAATATGTATTATTGACGGGCCCGTTGGTCTAGTGGTCAGAAGCCCTTTTTTTTTTTTTTTTTTTTTTTTTTTTTTTTTTTTTTTTTTTTTTTTTTTTGGAGGGGAATGCTTTGACGCACCATGTCGCCGCGGGCTAGCTAAGCCCGCGACCGTGTGTGGGGCTCGGGCGCACAAAATAAGCGCCCACTACCCACTAAACCCCTCCAGTTTCCCCTTTTGCTCGCATCAGGACGGGTCGCTGCCAGCCGCCGAGTGGGCGGCTTATGTTCGACCCGTCCTTCGAGCGCCCCGACCTGATGCGGTAGGCCGGGGCTGGCGCCTAGGGAGGACCACCCGGGAAACTAGGTGGTCCCCAGACATGGCTCGGGTGACCTAGTGCAATGCGCGGGTTAGGGAGCTACCCCCCCGCGCAGGTCACCCTACACAGGCCTAGAGGAGACGCAGATGAGCGCGCCTCCTCCGGCCCGGCCGTCTACGCCGGAGCGGAGCGGAAGAAGGATCCTCCTCCCGCTCGCGCTCCTTTGCCTCCTTCTGCGAGATGAGTGGTCAGAAGCCCTGGCTACAAACCAGGAGTCGCGGGTTCGATTCCCGCTATGGGCAAATGTTTGTCTGATGATCATCGGCATTTGTACTCGAGTAAGGATGTTTATAAAATTATTTAAGAATGTCAATCCGTTACCTAGCATCCATTTTAGAAGCTTCGAGCTTAGTTGTGGGCTAGGCAATTGGTGTGTAAGTGCAAACAATTTATTTATTTAGTCTAATTCTATTAAAGTTACTCATAGTAGCAATTCGCAAGTTCGACACCCGTGCTATCTATATCTATACTAATATATAAAGATAAAGAGTTTGTTTGTTTGTTTGAACGCGCTAATCTCAGAAACTACTGGTCCGATTTGAAAAAATATTTTTGTGTTGGATAGTCCATTTGACGAGGAAGGCTTTAGGCTATTGGATATCGAAATCCACGCGGACGGAGTCGCGGGCGGCCGCTAGTACAAAATATTTTGAATACGTGAATATGTCTGCTAATTATATATACGTATATTTTTTAATTCTGGGTGTTTTTGAAGCTGTTTCAGTATATTTGTAATACCGCTGTTGTTAATGATAATATCCGTAACACAAGTGGCTAACCCACTTAACTCGGGGTCAGATCAATGTATGTGATGTTGACAGATATTCATTTATCATCTACATAATTTACTGGAAAGTTCATTATTTTGCCACTCGTATAAACCAAATTAAAAACAAATTAAAGATCAGCCCATTGCTATTTTCACTGTAGAGGAAAGGCCTCCGATTTTTGAACAAGTTTTTGATTTAATCACCACGCTTGCCAAATGCGGTTTGGTGATCACAAATCCAGGCTGTGTTTGGAAAACCCGACACAAATTTTCCCGACCTGGGAATCGAACCCAGGTCCTCAACCCATGGCTCGTTACTTAAACCACTAGACCATAGAGACGTCACATGCCTTTGAGTTTGAAGGAAAATTTTTGGTCACCCATCCAGTGACTGGCCCCTGCTAAAGTTGCTTAACCTTAGCAAACACAGATCGAACGTGTTAACCACTGCGCCATCGAGTTCCTCAATATATTATAATGAATCATATAAGGGTATTCTAATTATAACATTATAGCCACACACTTCTCTGTAAACAACCTTGATTTTCTTTTAAGGAAAGATGTTATACGTACCTTTTCCTTTTATATCTTTACAAGTATGTTTGACGGATGTTAGCAATTGACATATTGTTGTCATTTTTCTGCCTTTTTGGCGTAATGGTTAGTAAACAAACTGGAGGTATAGGGTATTAGGTTCAAATTCCGGTGATGACCAAATTTGTTTTTGTCTATTTGATTAAGCTTACACACTAAATGCTAGGGTACGGACAGACATACTTATATCTAAACTCTAAAGTAATGTAATTAAAGGTAAAAAGTTAGTTTGTTTGAAGACGCTAATCTCAGGAACAACTTCGCATGTAAATAATATTTTTGTTGGATAGTCCGTTTGTCGAGGAAGGTTTTAAGCTTTAGTATAATGTGTGCGGAAAACGAAATCCACGCGGACGTAGTCGTAGGCGGCTGTTATTACTACTTATATGAACATCCATGACTCGAGTACCTACAAATGCCACCGTTCATCACACTAACATTTGAACCTAGTGGGATTCAAATCCGTGAACTTACTTTGTGTCGGGTTCTCCAACCACTAGACCAACTGGACATAATTAATGACAAAAACTGTAAATATCATCATCACCATCATTTTAGCGCTTCTCCCAGTTGCATCCTCGACCATTGCTTTGGAGCCAAGAGTACGCTTCGACTGTGATCCTGAATTGACCATCCTGGTGGTTATAACGTTGAAGCGACTGTCGTCTGACTTCCTTAACCCTCACAAGAGAAACCAGACAATTGGGATCATAATCAGGACCATCGGCTTAACGTGCCTTCCAAAGCACGGAATCATCATTCTTATCGGATAATCAGGTGATGTGATTCAAGCCTGCAATGTCCTAACCAAACTGAGAAAACTAACCTACTCAAAGTGGTGGTGTTCCCCGCGGGATTCGAATCTACGACCTCCTCGGTTTTTGAGCCCGACGCTCCATTACGCCACTGAGGCAGTCGAATACTATTATTATGTAGGTAGATATAGAATACGCATCATCGCAAGACTGTAGTAAAATATACAATTTCCGCTGTTAATAGTTGAAATATGCAAATGTGTTATGAATATTCAATGTGATCTGAATAGGTATAAATAAATGCGCAGTCAAGTCGTCTACAGACGGCTCGATGGCGCAGTGGTTAGCGCGCTCGGCCGGCGATTGCTAAGTTAAGCAACTCTCGCAGTGGCCAGTCATCGGATGGGTGACCGATTTTTTTTTTCTCGAGCTGCTCCTTGAAGGCACTTAAAGCCGTGGGTTAAGCCTCTCTACGGTCGTGTCAGATTGTTGTCACCGAACTATGAGAGTGAGGGAATAGGGAGTGCACCTGTGCTTGCGCACTCACTTTTGCCCTATGCAACATAATGTATTCTGCGTACCTAACTGATCGTAATATCGGCCGACATTGTCGAAAATCGGTTGGAAGGGTTTTTAATGCACAGTCAAGTACATAGTCTACAGCCTCCCTTGGTGTAGTGGTTAGAGCGAACTCAAACCTCGGAAGGTCGTGGGATCAAAATCCCGCGGGGAACACTTTCACTTAGTGTTGGTTTTCCTCATCACCATCCTCCTCCCTTATCACCATCCTTGCCACCAATTTCATCACCACCAGTTTGATAAAACTGACATATGTACGCCCTTGAACCGAGGTCTTTAAGTGTCACCAAATTGTAATTTGAACTCTATTTATATGCAAGAATACGGTTGAAATGTAACACATTTATTAAGTGTTAATGGTCTGCATATTATAAAAGTGCATTGTCTGAGTGGGAGGCATATCACGATAGCATATTCCTTATCATATGTTGCCGCCCTGAGGCCTTACCATCAAGTCTTAAAGCGATCTTTAAACAAGTGAGTAAAAGGGATGCCGCTTTACATGATGTAAAGCGGCATCTCTCTTACTCACTGGAATCCGTCCTGCTATAACGGCTGGCAGTAAGCCCCCTGGTATTTATAATGAACATACATTGAGGAGCTCGATAGCGCAGTGGTTAGTGCACTCGGCATGCGGTTGCTAATATAGGCTTGCATTCATAGGCTGATACTTTACTTTACTTTGCTTTCGTCTGGGGAAGTTCCTTACAAAAGAAAACATGGCTAGTGTGGTATCAGTTGCAGTGATTTAAGAGGAAGGTTTATGTGTATAATGCATGGAGAACGATGGTGGCCTAGTGTCATGGACCGCGCCCCACAAACATGAGGTCCATGTTTCGAATTCGGGCCTACAATTCTGGATTTTTCGAAAATCTATGAGTGGATTTGTGCCATTGGCTGGGCGGTGAGGGAAAACACCGTGAGGAAACCTGCACATTCAGATAGTTTCTGACTTTAGTTCAGTTAGATCTTTTTTTTTTTTTTTTATAAATATTTCACAACATCACATACATTGATCTGACCCCGTGTTAAGTAGCTTAAGCACTTGTGTTACATCTGACAAGTAACCATGATGCAAACCACGATCCAAGGGTTACGAAGATCTGATAGCAGTCGCTTCACTGTAATAACCAGACTCGTCAAATCCTGGATCATGGTCAAAGCGGACCCCCGAAACGGGATAAACGCTAGCAATACAAGCTAATAGTAGAGAAAAACTCAGCAACTACGCTCAGTTGAGGAGTTTATGGGGCTTTAAAGGCAGGCAACGCATCTGCGACCCTTGTGCGGTTGTTGAAGTCCATGGGCAGCGGTGTTCACTTACAATAAGGTGACCCGCTTGTTCGTTTGCCTCCCTATCATATAAAAAAAACTGATAATTTAAGTTGCACCCGTGCATAGCCGAGACGGGTCGCTAGTTATGATTTTATATGTACATTTATGTATTAGTATTTGCATTATTAAACGAGTTATTATCGCGACACGTGTAATAAACGAGATAAAATGAATTAGTATTGTGCACAAGTTGTTCCTATAAGTGCATTCATTCATTGCATTTTGATGAGGTGCATACAACTGCATAATGTTGCAGGCAGAATTAAAACTCGGATTTTTATGTTCATTATAGGTATCCTTACTATATCTTATAATGTATAAATCGGAAAGTGAGTTTGTTTGTTCACCTTTCACGCCGTAACTACTGAACCGATTACATAGAAATTTTGGAGACGTTAAGTTAGAAGTCCGGATTAAATAATAGGGTTTTATCCTGGAAAAAGTGATATTCCCGAGGGAAAAAAAACATTGCTTGCAATAAAATAGAATTCAACGCGGGCGAAGCCGCGGGCGGAAAGCTAGTTGTAAATAAATAAATAAATGCCATTGACTAACACGCCAATAAAATTGCCTAGCCCCAAACTAAGCTCAAAGCTTGTACTCTTAGTCCAGGAATTTTAGATTTTATCTGCGGAATAATTCCTAGTGAGCTGAATTTTTGTATACACCTTTATTATGATATTGTAATGATGATGTGAAAAATCGACATTGATATCGTGCCGGCTAAAAAAGTTATAGGGGTCCAAACGTCACGAAAATCAGTTTTTCGCAAATATCTCGCGGCTCAGAGGTCAATAATGGTTTAATAAAAGTTGTTCGTCGTAAAATTGTCTACAAAATGGGTATCTTGCATTTTTCTGTAGAATTAACGTTTTTTGAAATAGAGACTAGAACGCACTCACATATGGTATTGTATACCGTACGCCGCATAGCAAGGCATAAACCCTATTGTTTGTTTTTTTCCCTTTGTTGTTTGTGTGTTTTTGTTAGTATGATGTTCTACATATAGAAATATAAAGGACTTGTAATACTAGTACAGTAAGGAAAATAGGTATATCAACTATAAAAAACTAAGCGGCAATTTTTTTTGTCACTTTATAACTCAAGAACGGGCTCACCGATCCAAACCAAATTTTCAGGGTTTGTACAGACTATTTAGTATATGTTTTATGTGAAGTTTGAACAAAATCGGTCGCTTCACTTTATACGTAGCGAAGCACGTACCGGGCCGCTAGTAATGATATAGATATGCTATGTCCAGTGACGTTTGGACCCCTATAACTTTTTTAGTCGGCACGATATCAATGTCGATTTTTGACAACATCATTACAATGTCATAATAAAGGTGTATACAAAAATTCAGCTCACTAGGAATTATTCCGCAGATCGTGGATCAAAATTGCTAAAATTACTGGACTATCTGGATGCTAGGGAAAGTATATAGACATTATAAAATATAAAATACTTTTATAAACATCCATGAATCGAGTACAAATGCCGGTGTTCATCACGCATACATTTGCCCCTAGCGGGATTTGAACAGCGGCCCTCGGTTTTATAGCCAGGGTCTCTCACAACCAGAGCAACGGACCCGTCAAATTTCACTTTAATAAAATAATAAATAAATAAATAAACCGGGCCGTGGTCTCGAGGTCCTGGGATCGATTTCCGAGTCGGAAAAATTTGTGTCAGTTTTTCCGAACACAACCCGAGTTTGTAATCACCAATCCGCATTTGGCCAGCGTGGTGACTAAGCCAAAACCCATCATTGTAACGAAAACGTCATGATTTAAAATGATGGAGGCCTTTGCCCTGCAGTGGGACATTAATAGGCTGATACTTTTAGACCCTTGTATGGAAATTAACACCCAGACACTTAATAAAAAAGCCTGATTTCCTATACTGCCTGTAACTCAGTTTAGTTATCAAGTCACGTGTGATATGAAACCGTGTGAGGGAGTGTGTTTACGCGACAGACTTTAGGTATTAAGTTATGTTCCGAGAAATGTGAGTTATTATAATATGATAGACGTAATGGAAATATGAGTCTAGGTATTTGCGAGCAAGCGACCGCCCGCGACTCGGTCCGCGTGGATTTCGGTTTCCACACACATAGTGTTATATTATAGCTTAAAGTCTTCCTCGACTAATGGACTATGGAACGCAATTTTTTTTTGTTTGGAACTAGAAGTTCCTGAAATTAGCGCGTTCACAAGTAGGTAATAATAATACCCTCCTAGCCGAATTCGGCCACGGCGGCCAATCTTACGATTAGCTTCTTACGCGGGATTAGTGCACAAGCGCGTGCGCAAGCACAGGTGCACTCCCTATTCCCTCACACCCATAATTCGGTGGGACAGCAATCTGACACGACCGTAGAGAGATCAGGCGCAGGACCAACGGCTTAACGTGCTTTCCGAGGCACGGGGGTGTAATTACACCGCTAACTTCCAAACTCCGGACTGTATCTGTGTTATCACATCATGAAAACACAGACGTAGGTACATAGTATTTTATTATAGCTTAAAGCTACTATCCAAAACAAAAGTATTTTTTGAATTCGGACAAGTAGATCCTGAGTTTAGCGCGTTAAAAAAAACAAACAAATAAACAAACAAACTGGTCTGCTTTATTATATTAGTATAGATAAATATGTTAGAAGTAATGGACATAATTACGAGTTGATTTTGATTAAAGATGCTTAAATGATAATTTTATTCATTTATAGAATATTCTCGCGGAAAATGTGGTTATTCTCGTTTACTCTACCAACATGACTAGTGGGAACTTAAACCTTTTAAAAAATCAAAATACACACATACAGGTGCTCTTTGGGTGCTCAAAATGGACAACTTTGTTTAAAAAAGTAAAATCAAAGAACCGGAGAAATAAAATAAATTTAATATTCAAAGAGAGACCTACCTTCATGTACCTATACCTATTTAGGCTTTTATTTTATTTGTTTCTTTATCCTTATGCGTAACCGAATACAAAAACAATTGAAAACATTTTTGGATGATTTCATTGATGACCTAACTCCACTTTCCATAATATGGTTAGGTACATGCACTTATATGTACCTATTTAAAATACAAGAATGTACTAATAATAAAATAATAATAACATCTCATTTAGATCAAATGGTACAAAAAAGCCTCTGCGCAGTTGGCTTTGGCCCCACGCATGCTTCAAAGGACCGGGTCCCTCTGGACCCGTGATCTCGAAAGAGTACCTACATAATAATAATAATAAATGCCTTGGACAGACACACCAATTGCCTAGCCCCAAACTAAGCTCGAAGCTTGTACTATGGAAGCTAGGGAACGGATAGACATACTTAAATACGTTTATAAACATCCATGACTCGAGTACAAATGCCGATGTTCATCACACAAACATTTGCCCCTAGCGGGATTCGAACCCGCGACCCTTGGTTTTGTAGCCAGGGTCTCTGACCACTAGACCAACGGGCCCGTCAACAATTTATCAACAATTTGTTTGACCCAGAAAATGTTATCGGTTTCCTGAGTCAGTTCTTTTCGTTTTATTGTTTATTTTAATTGAGTGTTAAGACCTCAATTATTTTTATAATTAACAACGATTTGGTGTAATGTTTGAAACGGCTGAGGCACCAGAGGTCGCTGGTTCATTCCCGAAAATTACAAAAATGTTGTAGATTTTAAACGTTGATGTGGCCTGACATCATAGAACCGTGGTATTATTTTGATTGCAATGACGCACGTTTGTTACTAGTGTTTCTACATAATATGATATGTGAAGCGACAGTCGCTTTAATATTATAGTGCGTGTGTTAGACCGAGCTGAAGTATAGCGAGGGCAAAATCATCAAACGATTTAAATCTATGTGTATATAAATTTCTTCTAACACACCAATGCGTAGCCCAAAAGGTCGAAGCTTGTACCATGGTGCTAGGGAACGGATAGACATGCTTAAATACTTTTGTAAACATCCATGACTCGAGCGCAAATGTCGATGTTCATCACACAAACATTTGCCTCTAGCGAGGTTCGAACCCGCAACCTTTGGTTTTGTAGCCAGGTTCCCTGACCAGTCGACCAACGAGCCCGTCGTATATAATTATCTTACGATTTAATTCTATGTGTAAAGTTAAAATAGTGTCATGTGAATAACCATTAAAATGACATTAGAAACTAATCTTTCCAAAGTTTAACATTTAAATATGTTATTATTTGCTTATGACCCAATAATTTAGCTTATCTAGATGATAAAGCTAGTAATTACATTGATTTAAACTTTCCAGTTCTATACAAACATTGTCTGCCAGCGATATTTACATACATAATATACTTATGTAACTAGCAGCTGCCCACGACTCCCTCCGCGTGGATTTTAGATCCCTTTTTTCGCAATACATAAAGGTAGCCTATGTTCTTTCTTCTTCTTCCTAGCGTTTATCCTGATTCTATGCGGAGTCCGCTTTGACCATGATCCAGGATTTGGCAAGTCTGGTTATTACAGTGAAGCGACTGCCATCAGACCTTCGTAACCCATAGAGGGGAACCAGACAGATTGGATTATGGTTACACATTCTGATCTAACTGAACTAAAGTCGGAAATCACTGAAAGGTAGCCTATGTTCTTTCTCAGGGTTTAAAGATTGTCTGTGCCAATTTCATCAAAATTGGATGAGACGTTTAAGCTGCAAAGCGTTACAGACAGACAGAAAGATTTACTTTCGCATTTATAATATTAGTGTGTTTCTCAACTAACACTAGTTTGCGGAAACCGATATCCACTCAGACGGAGTCGCGGGCGGCCGCTAGTTTACGGCATACATACGGTGTCTTCTCGTGCCATTATTAATCAAATGAAACTTTTGCTACGTGCATTTTCCTTTAATAACAATGTTCACTGAACAATGCATTTTGTATCATGCCCATTTTGTGGTCAATATGGTAAACCGCATGTCACAATGTTTATTATAACAATTCACATTAAATTGTGTACTAGTTATGTTTCACGTAATATTATCCCTGTAACAGGTGTACTTCTTATCCGAAATTGATTTTTTTTTGGGAAACAAACGTCCAAGGTGCTTACTTGATGGTGAGTGATCACCGCTGCCCATTAACATAAACAACCGCACAAAGGTCGCAGATGCGTTGCCTGCCTTTAAGACCCCATACCATCCCGAACTGAGCTCTGGCGACCTTACTCACCAGCATGAACATAGCACAACAGTTACGAAGTGCTACTTCACTGTGGTCTTCTGTAAGGTGGAGTAAGGTGGAGGTACTTCCCCAGACGAGCGGCTCATTCGTGTGGAAGTTTTACTTAACTCTAAGACCTTACCCTATGTTATTTAAATTAAACCTTGAGGCAATGCTAGTTCTGATAACATTTTTATATTATTGTTTCCACTTTGCCCGATGGTAAGCTAAAGAGGAGCCCTAATTGCCATGACAACGGATGCGCTACCAAAGTGGTATCCTATACGTTGGAATCGCCATACTGGCAATTTGATGAGCTCGATGGCACAGTAGTTAGCAAGCTCAGCCTGCGATTGATAAGTTAAGCAACTCCCGCAGAGGCCAGTCATCGGATGGCTGACCGATAAATTTGATCTTGAACTCCTCCGTGCTTCGGAAGGCACGCTAAGACGTTGGTCCTGCACCTGATCTATCTACGGTCGTGTCAGATAGCTGTCCCACCGAACTATGAGAGTGAGGGTAATGGGAGTGCACCTGTGCTTCCGAACTCGCTTATTCACTATTATATATCTTTCGTACCTGGCTAATCGTAAGACCGGCCGCCATGGTCGAAAAATGGCCGGATTGGTACTAAGCTTGCTTTTGTGTTTTTTTCCAATAAATAGCATGTCTTTGTAACGAAGACATGATTTCTAATAATAGAGGCCTTTGCCCTGCAGTGGGACATTAATAGGCTAATACTATGTATAACTATACTATTCTATACTAAAGATCATGTCGATATTAAGTTCTAATAATGATTTATGTCATTAAATGTAATTACACCTACCTGCATGAGTAACGCAAATTGCAATAACCGGTTTTAACTGATTACATTGAGTTCAATGCACTCGTGAACACCAAACTTTTGGGTCATTGAAGATATATAAGTTCGGATAAGGAGGGTATGGGGTTTTAAAGGCAGGCAACGCATCTGCGACCCTTGTGGTGTTGATTTCCACGGGCGGTGGTGATCACTTATCATCAGGAGATCATTTTGCTAGTTTGCCTCCATCTTACGTTTAAAATATTGGGTTAAACAATTAAGTTATTTAGTGTAGCTACCCTTTAGTGGTCAGTGGCCCGAAACCCGCTAGTAGCAAATGTTTGAACGCGCTTATCTCAGTAACTACATCGGTTCGAATTGAAATAATATATTTTGTGTTGGATAGTCCATTTGTCAAGAAAGGTTTTAAGCTGTATAACAACAATATGTGAGCTGCAACCGAAATCCACGGAAAGGAAGACGCGGCGGCTGCTAGTATATTATATACCATACCAACGATACTCGTAGAGTGTATTCTGACTTAAGTTATTTATTAACGTCTGAAGTAAATCGTCCAAGGTGAACTATACAATGTATCAAAGGGTTATATACAGACAGATTGTATACAAACTCTTTATCAGTAATCTGTTCTTGAGTAGTCATTCGTCCTGGCCAGTTATTCTTGTAGTTATGAATAAACTAGCGACCCGCCCCCGGCTTCGCATGGGTGCAACGAAAATTATCACGTGTACTATAGTATGCATGCATGTATGGATTATACACATAAACCTTCCTCTTGAATCACTCTATGTGATAAAAAAACAGAATGGGAAAATAGGTTGCGCAGTTATAAAAGATTTAATAAAGGAACACATTAGGCGGAAAAAACGCACCCGACTTTCGGCGTAATTGCATTATCTTTACAAAACTCATCATCCTCCTGCCCTTATCCCACACTAGGTGGGGTCGGCGCAACATGTCTTCTCCTTCCACTCACTCCTATCAGCCGTCAACTCTAAATTCACTCCTTTCACGTCCATATCATACTTCACGCAATCCTTCCATCTATTTGTCGGTCTCCTTCTGCTCGTCTTTCCGTCCACAGTCATAAATATTTCACAACATAAATATTTCACGACATCACATTACATTGATCTGACCCCGTGTTAAGTAGCTTAAGCACTTGTGTTACAGACATCAGAATCAACAGTGGTATTACAAATATACTTAAATAGATACATATAACACCCAGACCAGGACAAATAGACATGTTCATGCACACAAATGTTTGTCCTGTGCGGGGATCGAACCCGCGACCTCTTGCGTAATAGGCAACATCTTGACCATTACACCAAGCGGGTCGTCAGAGCAGTCATGTTTAGCACTCTCTTAGTGACATACCATTCTTCTCTTCTCATAACATGCCCATACCATGCCAGCCTAGCACTTCTGATCTTATCTATTTTGTAGTGGTAGAGCCATGCTGTTTCACAGCACGAATGGGCCGGCTCGTCCGGGGAAGTACCACCCTTTCACATAACATCAGCGTGAAATAATAGTATCTACTATTGTGTTTCGTTTGGTTTGTGAGTGTGTCGGAGGCCCACACCCCTTTAAAAGGCTGGCAACACATCAACGATACCTCTGGTTTCGCGGATGTCCATGGGTGGCAGTGATTGCTTACCATCAGGCGACCGCCTGGCTCGTTCGCTGCCTATGCCATAAAAAACTACGCGACGTTATTTCGGCATGGTGTTAAAATATTTACATTGCAGGCGTAGTAACGCCGAACTTCGGTCGCGTTTTTTCGACTGGGTGTGTTTCTACACTTAAGAATACCTAAGACGGACAGAAGATTTTTTTTCAATACATACTACGTACCTTGATAGTGTTATTCATTTATCTAAAAACCGAGTTCAAAAAACCGTAAACACAAAAATAAACTAAAAATTAAAAAATAATTCCTAATATCTATTACCTCATACTGTAATTTTCCTAAACTACATATGTTAAAGTAATCTTAAACATACTAACTGAAGTCGGTGCTTCTTCTCTTCTGTTTTTGGGCAGGCACCGACTTCAGTTAGTATGTTTAAGATTACTTTAACATAGTTTAGGAAAATTACAGTATGAGGTAATAGATATTAGGAATTATTTTTTAATTTTTAGTTTATTTTTGGGTTTACGGTTTTTTTGAAGTCGGTTTAATTTTTTTTTAAAAAGTCAGTTTATTTCATGATTTTTAGTGGTGTAAAAGCGTCGTAAACTTAATTATTAATAGGAACTTAGTTGTTGTTAAGAGTGAATGAGAGTGTGGATAAATTTCTTGTTCTCGCGTAAAGGCCCAGCGAGACTTCTCGGCGAGATTTCTCGCCGTGGGTCTGGATGTAATATACACAAGTATCACGTTAGCCCTACATACATTCGATCGACCAATTGCAGTTCTGCCTTCCAACTCCTAACCGTTAAGGAGTAATGTAGCTTCATCATCAGCACAGTAGCATCAGATGTTGATTCAAGCATACCTCACAAGCAACATGTAAGCCCTACATACTACTAAATAGTTTCCATCGACCAAATTGCAGTTCTGCCTTCCAACTCCTAACCGTTAAGGAGTACTGTAGCATCATCATCAGGACAGCAGCATCAGATGTTGACACCCTGAAGCATATACCTGAGTAAGACATGATTACGAAACAAAAACACCATACGAGCATACAATTTTCGGTGGTGGCCCTCGATTTCTCCAGGATTCCATCATCAGATCCTGGACTGGTGAAAATGGGAACACCTCAGAACTGAACTCTACACAACAAAAAAAAAATTTTGAAATCCGTCCATAATTGACGAAAATATCGGTGAACATACATAAAAAAAAAATACAGACGAATTGAGAACCTCCTCCTTTTTTGAAGTCGGTTAAAAATAATATGGAGTGAATTGTCTGAATTGTCTTTCTCTATGGTGATAGAAATCTTAAATCCTTCCAACATCTTTGCTTAGCATCTGATATATAATAATCTGGCAATCTTTGACAAATCTATCAATGACATTATGACAATGACAAAATACGTAAATAATCAAAGTTGCATCGTTTTCAAAGAATTGTTTACTTCTGGACCCTGAACTGAAGTGTTTAGTCAGTTATCAAGAAATCTTAACTGATAAATATTGTTATGTATTTGAAATTGACGGGGAAGACTATGTTTCAATAATCTGTAGTGCTGGTAAAAAAATATGTGAGTACATTTGGAGTTGCTTACAAGACAATGCCGGTTTTTTGTAGGGGAGGTGGCGTATTTTTTTCTTGCTTCCATTAACCAAACATGACAATTAAAATAAAATTCGCAAAAGCAGTAAAGTTATAAGATAGAGCTTAGTGAAATTTCCACTCGAATGAGCCGCTCGTCTGGGAAGTAACACCTTACTGAAGACCATAGTGAAGTCGCACTTCGTAACGATGTGCTAATGTTTCTGCTGGTGAGTAAGGTCGCTATAGCTCAGTTGGGGTTTTGGGATCTTAAAAGCAGGCAACGCATCTACGACTCTTGTGCGGTTGTTGGTGTCCATGGGCAGCGGTGATCACTAACCATCAAGGTGGCCCTCTTGTTCATTTGCCTTTCTAATGGTTACATAAAGACAAGGAAAAAAGGTCGGGCAGTCTCTGAACACTGCCCGGGTTCGTGATCACCAATCCGCATTTGGCAAGCGTGGTGATAAAGCCAAAACCCATCTTTGTAACGAAAACATGATTTCAAATGATGGAGGCCTTTGCCCTGCAGTGGGATATTAATAGGCTGATTCTGATCTTCTGAAAAAGATAAAATAATTATTACCTAATTAATTAAGCTAGAATTGTATGATGATCAGCCAAAAGTAACAACTAAAGTACCTTTACTTAAGTAATTACCTCATTACTTGAGTAAAAATCCTTAAGTACCTTCTTTAGCTGCCTGATAGACCAGTCAATGATTCTTCTTCAATACTCATTTAGTAGGGATTGAAGCAACATTATCATTAGTGTGCCAGTAGTACGATAAATGTATTAATTCTTCATTCACAGACTTCTTAGTCAGTTCTAAAGCCTCTAATTTCTCAAACACCAACCCAAATTATAGATAAACTTTAAAAATATTCAATAATTTATTAGTGTTTTCTCTAAAATCCCAACCATACTTTATTTGGCGCTTAATTTGCCTGTCAAATTAGTCAAATAACATCTTTCTATAGATACCAAAAAGTGAACTAATATAACGCAAGTGTATCTTAAAATTATAATATTACAAAGTGAAAAAAGTGAAATTTAAGTGTAATTCATCAGTTTTTGGAACACTTATACTGACTTAAAGTGAAAAAGGAATGACCAAATACATTCTTAAACTACCACAAGTGCAAAACATATTTTAATTGTCTGAATTCATACTTTAAGTGTTGTACAATTTTCTCTATCACACATTTTGAACTTTATAATTCGAAGAATCTCTATTTCGAATATCTGTTTATCCCCAACAATTTCTCAAGTCCCATTTTCCAATCTTTTACCATCCTATAGTGAAAAGAGACCCTTGAAAACAATAAAAAAACTTTCACCCAACGACATAACAAAACCCAAACCACTTTACCCCTCCAGTTTCCCCCCTAAAGTGAAAAGTGACATGCCAATCCCGAAATGGAGAAGCTAGTCCGCACCTTCAAATCCTGGGGCGGTTCCAGGAAGCCAACTCCTGAACTCAGCAGGAGTCAGTACTCCCTGGTCTCCACGGCGGAGTTATCTGCCGGCGCCGTCCAGCTCTGGGTCGGGTTGCCGAACGAAGTCAAGTACGACCCGTCTTTGGCGTCGCTGCGGCAGCTGTATGAGAAGGAACACGGTATGTGGATTTTAGTAACGTTAGTAACTTTAGTAACCTTAGTAAAAACATGCGTCTTTATCCTCACTGACGCATCAAAATGACCTGGTATGTATGTGTGTGTGTTTTAGTAACTTTAGTAACCTTAGTACTTGTAGTAATTTTAGTAACCTTAGAAACGTATTTTTTGTTGATTCATACATCCATAGATTTCAAGTTAAAACGTAAGGCTTCGTAAGATGAAGCGCCCGTCGCTCCACATCGCTTAGTAACCTTATTCATAATTCACCAACCTTAGTAGAGTTAGTTGCCCCTGACCACATACCAGAGAGTCGCGGGTTCCACTTCTAAGGTCTGGGGGGGGGGGGTTGTCTGAGGACTTGTGAGGTGGTGCCGTAGCATCATCAGCTATATGGAGCTAGTCCAGGTGAGTCCCGGCAGTACTCCCTGGTCTCCACCGCGGAGTTGTCTGCCGGCGCCGTCCAGCTCTGGGTCGGGTTGCTAGTCCGCACCTTCAAATCCTGGGGCGGTTCCAGGAAGCCAACTCCTGAGCTGAGCAGGAGTCAGTACTCCCTGGTTTCCACGGCAGAGTTGTCTGCCGGCGCCGTCCAGCTCTGGGTCGGTTTGCCGAACGAAGTCAAGTACGACCCGTCCCTGGCGTCTTTAAGGCAGCTGTATGAGAAGGAACATGGTATGTAGTTTTAGTAACCTTAGTAACTTTAGTAACCTTAGTAAAACATGCGTCTTTATCCTCACTGACGCATCAAAATGACCTGGTACGTATGTGTGTGTTTTAGTAACTTTAGTAACCTTTGTACTTGTAGTAATTTTAGTAACCTTAGAAACGTATTTTTTATTGATTCATACATCCATAGATTTCAAGTTAAAACGTAAGGCTTCGTAAGGTTAAGCGCCCGTCGCTCCACATCACTTAGTAACCTTAGTAACCTCATTCATAATTCACCATCAACCTTAGTAGAGTTAGTTGCCCCTGACCACATACCAGAGAGTCGCGCGTTCCACTTCTGAGGTCTGGGTGGGGGGAGGGGGTCTGAGGACTTCTGAGGTGGTGCCGGAGCATCATCAGCTATATGGAGCTAGTCCAGGTGGGTCCCTCCAGTACTCCCTGGTTTCCACGGCGGAGTTGTCTGCCGGCGCCGTCCAGCTCTGGGTCGGGTTGCCGAACGAAGTCAAGTACGACCCGTCTTTGGCGTCGCTGCGGCAGCTGTATGAGAAGGAACATGGTATGTGTTTTAGTAACCCTAGTAACTTTAGTAAAACATGCGTCTTTATCATCACTGACGCATCAAAATGACCTGGTATGTATGTGTGTGTGTTTTAGTAACTTTAGTAACCTTTGTACTTGTAGTAATTTTAGTAACCTTAGAAACGTATTTTTTGTTGATTCATACATCCATAGATTTCAAGTTAAATCGTAAGGCTTAGTAAGGTGAAGCGCCCGTCGCTCCACATCGCTTAGTAACCTTAGTAACCTTATTCATAATTCACCATCAACCTTAGTAGAGTTAGTTGCCCCTGACCACATACCAGAGAGTCGCGCGTTCCACTTCTGAGGTCTGGGGGGGGGGGTTCTGAGGACTTCTGAGGTGGTGCCGGAGCATCATCAGCTAAATGGAGCTAGTCCAGGTGAGTCCCGGCAGTACTCCCTGGTCTCCACGGCGGAGTTGTCTGCCGGCGCCGTCCAGCTCTGGGTCGGGTTGCCGAACGAAGTCAAGTACGACCCGTCTTTGGCGTCGCTGCGGCAGCTGTATGAGAAGGAACATGGTATGTTTTAGTAACCTTAGTAACTTTAGTAACCGCAGCAACTGTAGCAAACTTATAAACCTATACACGTCACATCAATCAAAAAATGCGTATGAGAAGGAGCATGGTATGTGTCTTTGAGTAACCTTAGTAACTATAGTAACCTTAGTAACCTTAGTAACTATAGTAACCTTAGTAACCGTAGTAACTTACTAGTAAACAACATACGACTATAGCGTCAGTGAGGCATCAGAATAACATGGTATGTACCTATGTGTATATAAGTAACTTATGTAACGTAGTATCATTATCAGTAGTGGAGCACCAGTTTTCTAGTGTCGTAGTTTCAAGTGTTTCTACTACGCAACCTAAGTTTTGGCGGCAATGCATTTTCTGTACAAAATTACGCGACGTAATGTGGGGTTTTTTCGCAAATGAAAAATCTGCTAGATGGCAGTACGTAGGCGTAGGGTCTAACTGATATTTGATTGGTGAATTTTGACATTACAGTGACCGATATGTCAAAATTCACCAATGACATAGCAGCTAGACCTCACGCCTACGTATTGCCATCCAGCAGGTTTTTCAATCGCAAATAACCTAATTTCTGCATAGTGTGTCATCTTCAATTTAAAATACATTGCAGGTGTAATCCCACCAAACTTCGGTTGCGTTTTTACCGCCTTATGTGTTTCTACTAAGGATAATACATAGTGTTATTAAAATGCGATCAGAAAATCTAAAATTAGTGTTCGAAATCGTCAAAGGCTTTTTGTCCACCAATTTTTTTGTATTGCGTCAATTGACAATTAGTATCGATTCGTTAAGGCATTATGGTTCTAGGTCTAGTGAGTAGTTAGTGACCCTGACCAAAAGACGAGAGTCGCGGGTTCGAATCCTGCGAGTAGCAAATGTTTGTATGATGATATCTTTTTTACTCGAGTCATGGATGTTTATTAAAAAATCTAATTTGGTATAGACCAATTGTACTATGGATGCTAGAGCAGGGATGGGCTATCCCTGCTCTAGCATCCATAGTACAAGTTTCTAGCTTAATTTGGATGGAGAAAATTGGTGTGTTAGTTTATTAATTAAAATCATACCCCGGAAATCTAAAATAAATATTTAGGTTGCTATAATTATGGCATGCACACAAATGTTGGTACCGTGCGAAGATCGAACCCGCGACCTCTCTTATGATAGTCAACCTACCATTACTCCTAGGTTGTCTAAAGAATACCATGAATCATTACAATCATATTATTATTTAAAATATTTCGTTTCGAAGGAATCCAATTTTTGATTTCGTTCCAAATATTGTAGCAACTAAATCGGTTGTTTGGTTATTAGCCAATTATCAACTTGCGTCATTATTTTAGTATATTAGATTTACTCTTTTTAGGGTTCCGTAGCCAAATGGCAAAAACGGAACCCTTATAGATTCGTCATGTCTGTCAGTCTGTCTGTCTGTCCGCTGGTTAGCTACAGCCACCTTTTTCCGAAACTTTAAGCACTATACTGTTGAAACTTGGTAAGTAGATGTATTCTGTGAACCGAGTTAAGATTTTCACACGAAAATAGAAAAAAAGTAACAGAAATAGGGTTCCACATAGTGAGAACTGAAACTGAGAAAAGAGTCAATCGTTTTTGTATGGAGAGCTAGGCCCACATAAAACTTTAGCGTTTATTTACGAAATGGGTATCAATTTATTCCTTATAATCTCCAGATTATAGTGGTAACATTACTTTTTCATATTTTAACCGGAATCGTTAGAAATCAGATGTGAAAATATGTATTAACCTCATAAACTAATCTGTCATTTTACTTTCCTGACGTTCAACGCCTGAACCGTAATTACTTGCACATAAGGGCGATTTTCCATTATGTTTTTCCTATGTATCTGAAGTAAAAGCAATTTATTATGACTAGTGGCCGCTTGTGGCTCTGTCTGCGTGGAATAAGTTTTTCGCACAACAATCTTAAACTATAGCTTAACATTTTTTAGTTCAAGCCTGCCTCGACTAATGGATAATCCAACGCAAAAATATTTTTTCAATTCGAACCAGCTGTTCCTGATAGTAGCGTGTTCAAACAAACAAACAAACTACAGCTTTTTTATATAATATAGTAGAACCATTCATGACAGTTGACAGACGGAAGGTTTCCGACATTTGTATTCAGTTTTTAAATAAAATCAAAATCCGGCAATAGACTAGCACTTGCGTTCCGTTATACGGATTTTTTTGTTTTGTTTATTCGAATTATTTTATTTAATTATTATTTGATTAAAAATCACTAAGAATCACCGCCTTAGATAAAAATAGGCATGAAAACCGTTCCAGGAGTAAATTGCGTCTCCTTTATATTCGATTTCAAGTGTTTTATTTTAATTCTATTGATAAAAACCTTTTTTCCTTCAGTTATCTGTATGTCAGCCATTGTTTACTAATCTTTGGACAGATAGTTCACGGATATAATCAAAATAAGGCTTTTTATTTTGGTTTTCTGACTCCGGTTTCGTTTGAAATTCACTTCAATTGCAAAATTCATTAAAAAAATATACATTTTTAACGTAGTTCTCTTTCTCTTAAACGTTACCGATTGTTGGTGGGCCCAAAAAAAATGGTCTCCTTTGGTTTGAACGAGATCTAGTAAGTATTTTTTTTAAGCGTCATAAATCTAATTCTCACGGAACCCTCGGTGCGCAAGACTGACTCGAACTTAGCCGGTTTTTGTTTGTCTAAAAAGTAGTTAGATCTAGTTTTCTTTTTATAATAGCACGGTATATTGGTTCCACTCTGTCTGATGGTAAGCCAAAGAGGAGCCCTGGTTGCCATGACAACGGATGCGGTACCAAAGAAAGTGGTATCCTATCCTATCGCCATATCGGCACGCAAGATACTTTATCACGCTTTGGAATTTATTATTAGTTATCATTGTCCTAACACACTAATTGCCTTGCCCTAAACTAAGCTTGAAGCGTGGACTTTAAATGCTAAAGAACGGATAGACGTACTTAAATACTTTTTATAAACATCCATGACTCGAGTACAAATGCCGATGTTCATCACACAAACATTTTCCCTAGCGGGATTCGAACCCGCGACCATCGGTTTTGTGTCCAGGTTGCCTACTAGTTGCTAGGACAGTCACCGCCATTTATAATTAAGTTTAAGACATAGTTAAGTTTTAAGTTTAAATATGACTAAAATATTTTTTAAGTCTTAGTAACATTCGCTGTGGCTGCCAAGGGTGTTAGGTTCACCTCCCGCCTCGTACAGATAAATTCTATTTTTTTCATATCAATAAATATACTTATTTTAGTCCAAAATCTAGACCAAAATTTAACCTATACAGACTTTGTGACGCAAATGCGTTCTTGGATTCCACATACGCATAAATATATACATATATATGTTTGGATGGTGGCTGCGAACCGGATTTATCCAGCTCAAAATAGATCTAGAACCGACTGTTATTGGGCCTAAACAAATGCACTGTTTTCTTCAAAGAATAGAGTCCAAAACCGCTTGTAAAAAAGCTAAGTATGTAGGTGCAATCAAAATGCTTTATTGCTATAAAAATAGATGCTATAATTGAATGTCAGGTTGGCAAGGACAGGGGAAAAAATGTTTCGTTTATTTACAAAGAAATGGAGGAAAATGGTACGAGATTTTATTTTAGAAGTCAAGGTCGTTTTATGAAAACAAAAAGGTTTATAATTATGAAGTTTTTGGTAGGATCTTCAAGCCGATTTCGGTAAATTGAAATAGTAATAAATTATTATCTGTCAACGTCCAATAAATACTAATTCGGTCCCAAAGTTAGTAACTTAAGAACAATTTCATTTAAATACAATAAATAAGTTCCTTGGACTACAACACTGATTGCTTAACCCCAAACTAATCTCGAAGCTTGTACTATGGATGCTAGGGAACGGTTAGACATACTTAAATACTTTTTATAAACGTCCATGACTAGAGTACAATTGCCGATGTTCATCACACAAACATTGCTCCTAGCGGGATGCGAATCCGCGACCCTTGGTTTCGTAGCCAGGGTCTCAGAACGGGCCCGTCCAATGTAAGAAATTAATTAACAATGTTTCTCTTCCAGGCAAGAATGAGTCCTCAGGAAGACGCAACGGGACCTCCCGACCGAAGCGACTACCCTCGGTCGCTTCAGCTCCACATCTCAACAACAATCCTGTCCATATCAATGACGTCACATTCCACACTGGGTGTGAAGTCAACGACCGTAGTGAGAAGAAGATGTGAGTAAATAAATAAATAAATATCTATTTCACAACATCACATACATTGATCTGACCCCGTGTTAAGTAGCTTAAGCACTTGTGTTACAGACATCAGAATCAACAGTGGTATTACAAATATACTTAAATAGATACATATAACACCCAGGCCAGGACAAACAGACATGTTCATGCACACAAATGTTTGTCCTGTGCGGGGATCGAACCCGCGACCTCTTGCGTAATAGGCAACATCTTGACCATTACACCAAGCGGGTCGTCGAGACTAGAAGTTAATAAATCATCATCTTCTTCCTAGCGTTTATCCCGTTTCTATGCAGGGTCCGCTTTGACCATGATCCAGGATTTGGCGAGTCTGGTTATTACAGTGAAGCGACTGCCATCAGACCTTCGTAACCCATAGAGGGGAACCAGACAGATTGGATCATGGTTACACATTCAGATCTAACTGAAATAAAGTCAGAAATCACTGAATGTGTAGGTTTCCTCACGGTGTTTTCCCTCACCGCCGAGCTGATGGAACAAATCCACACATAGATTTCGAAAAATCCAGTGGTGTGGGCCCGGATTCGAACCGCGAACCTCACGTATGTGAGCCGCCGTCCGTACCAATAGGCCACCATCGCTAAATAATAAATCATCATCATCATCATCTTAGCGCCTCTCCCGGTTGCATCCTCGGCCATTGCATCGGGGCCCAGAGGTGCGGTTCGCTAAGCAAAAATATCATAAAAACCTTGGCCGCAGCGGCTGTGAAATCGAAGACAGTACTTGGGTATTCTGTAAGGACTATTTCTGCGCTGCACCTGCACGATACTCAAACATCGAACGATGTTAAGGCTGACCAACCGGGATTCCAGCGGTGAACTCATCGAACGAAATGGGAAGGGGGGGATATTTGAAAAAAGAAATTACGCGCTGTTGAAACCGCAGGCGGAAGGCTTGTAATTTTATAAACATCCATGACTCGAGTACAAATGCCGATATTCATCACAAAATCATTTGCCCCTAGCGTGATTCGAACCCGCAGCCCTTTGTAGCCAGTGTCTCTGACAACTAGACCAACAGGCCCGTCAAATCCATTGCCTTCAATGAGGTTGTTTGCGATTGTAAAATCCGCTAGATGGCCATAAATAGCAGTTAGACCTCACGCCTACGTATGTAGGCGTGAGGTCTAACTGCTATTTCATTGGTTAATTTTGACGTATCTGTCAGTGTCATGTGAAAATTCACCAATCACATACCATTTAAACCCTAAGCATACCATCTGCCATCTAGCGCATTTTTCATTTGCGGAAACCCTCATCAATGCATGTCCATTGCCTTCTGTCTCCCTTCACAAGGTCATCATATTGTTCCATCAGAGAATCTGGTTATTTATCAAAATTGTTTGTTTCAGGCTTGAAGATACGTCATCGAGTAGAAAGAAAACAAAGGTATGTTATTTCCACTGAAAAACATGTTATAATAACTTCCATCTGAGTAACGGTTACGGTTGTCAATCTCTTTACAAAGAGAACTTCGAAATTTATTTATTAAGACAAGAAATAATAATAATAACCTTGCGACCGTTTTCGGCCATGGCGGCCGATCTTACGATCAGCCAGGTACGCAGGATATTATAGTGCACAAGTGAGTGCGCAAGCACAAGTGCACTCCCTATTCCCTCACTTTCATAGTTCGGTGACAGCAATCTGACACGACCGTAGCGATCAGGCACAAGCTAGAATTACCTATGACCATTAAAAATACTATCTTCCTTAATGACCTTAGTACATTTTTCGTCGAGAATATTTATCATTATCGAATACCTTGTAACCGCTACTTGAGTGACCTTTGCTGATGTTTTCCTGTAGGTAGGTAACAAATCAACATAATCAAAAACGCGGTAAAAAAAGATAAAGTTAAAAGTTGACTAGCAGAGAATGCTACGAGGCATAGAGTTTTATAGCCTACTAGCGGGCCGGTACGTGCTTCGCTACGTGTGGTAAATGAAGAACCACTCGACGGATTTTGTGCAAACTTCACATAAACCGTCTACTAAATAGGTCGAAAAAACCCTGAAAACGTATGGATAGCTGAGCTCGTTCTTGAATTATATTCGTAAAGTGACAACAAAAAATGCCACCTATTTTATTATATTACAGCCTTTCGTCGCAATATTCGCGCATAATTTCTTTTTTCCAATGTCCCCCCCTTCCCTCACATTTCCGGTATCAAAAGTATCCTATGTTCACCGGGGATAGTGTAGCTAGCCAACAATGAAAAAATGATTAAAATCGGTCCAGTAGTTTTTGAGTTTATTCGTTACATCGTAGAAGATATCTAGTAGAATATTTTCGTTTGCCAGATTTTCTATATGACCTAAGGATCTTTTCCTGATGTACTCAATGACATTAATTCCTTGTTCCCCTACCAGATGGCGCATGCGGGACACTACATCAAGATGACCCTACTCCTCGCCTGCTGGGTTTTCTTCACAGTTGCATTTATGATGTACAATGAGAAGGAGACTGTGATACGACATACGTATATAGCGCCGGGTGAGAATAAAAGTAAGTATTGATGTTTTAACTATTCCATTAAGGATATTAAGTAAAATATGGAAGGAAAAGTGCAATTTCCTCTCGAATATGCGCTCGTCTTACAGAAGACTTTATAGAAGCGACACTTCGTAAATGTTGTGCTATGTTTCGGCTGGTGAGTAAGGTAGCCAGAGCTCAGTTGAGGAGAGTAGGTATAGGGTTTTAAAGGCAGGCAACGCTTCTGCAATCCTTGTGGAGTTTTTGATGTCCATGGGCAGCGGTGATCACTTACCACTAGGTTTCCCCTTGCTCGGGTATCTCTATTACATAAATTTAAAAAAAAATATTACCTATGTAGATTTTTTTCTGGCTATTTCTTCTTGTTGATAAAACTAAATAAAAGTACAAATAATCTAAGATCAAACCTATTTTAAAATGCATATTGGTAAGTCTTAGGTTCATTTTATATTTCTACTCGTATTTTATACTGACGACCCGCTTGGTGTAATGGTCAAGATGTTGCATATTACGCAAGAGGTCGCGGGTTCGATTTCCGCACAGGACAAATATTTGCGTGCATGAACATGTCTGTTTGTACTGGTCTGGGTGTTATATGTATCTATTTAAGTATATTTGTAACACCACTGTTCATTCTAATGTCTTTAACAAAAGTGCTTAAGCTACTTAAAAACGGAGTCAGATCAATGTATGTGGTGTTATAAAATATTTATTTATTCTTTCGTTATTCTTCCCCAGGCTACGTCCTCCAACGCAGCTTACCAGACCAAACCTCCTTCCTCATAACCCTGACCGGTCCCTTCATGACGGAGCAAGCGGAGAGGAAGCAGAACTCCAGCGAGGGTCATCAGCTCGTAGCCTGGCTGGAAACCTGGACCTTCAGAGATGGAGTGGATCCAGGGAACGGGACTGAAGATGACGTAGTGGATAGAGTGGTAAGGGTTTATACCATAGATTATAACCGATAGATATAATTATGCCCTCGCCATATTTTGACTCTCTCTGATACAAGCCCTGTTATGTTTATTTTTGTTTTCGTAGCGGGTTATTAAAGTAAGAAAAAAAATCCGTTTAAGAAGCTGTTTACGAAAGATCAGTTTTCAAAGTGGACCAAACAGGTATTTACTCCCATCAACACAACGTCATACTCCCGAGGTACGGAGAATACTTACAGAAAATTAAGTGTCACAAACTTGTGTGGCGGATATGTCCTTCCAATAGTATTAATACCCTTCGTGCCGTTACCGGCTATGGCGACCAATCTGAAGATCAGCCAGGAACCAAGATCCTCCCTATTCTCACAATTTCATAGTTTGTTAAAACAGCAATTTGACAAGATCGTAGAGAGATCAGGCGCAGGACCAACGGCATAACGTGAGTTCCAAAGCACTGAGGAGCACATTTTCGGGCACCCATCCGATGACTGCCTTTCGCGAAAGTTGCTTAACCTTAGCAATCGCAGGCCGAGTGCGCTACCCACTGCGCCATCGAGCTCCAACGCAGCCTACCACAGATATTCATGAACTTATTTTAGATATTCATTCATGTTTACAATATGAAAATCATTCAATGTTTTTTGGGGGGGGGGGGGGGGACAGCACACGTATACAGACAAAATTTAACTTCTCCCTTCTCTTATTCCAGGCGTCACAATCCTGGTCGATCCACTTCCTCCCCACCCAAACCTACGACTTCACGACCGGCGTACCCCGGTCCACCGAGCTCCCAGCCACCCCCGGCCATGCGCTCGCCTTGCGCGTGCGCTCCAACGCGCACAGCCCGTCGCCGCTTACTTTGACGCACGCGGCGCGCCCGCTGACGCGCGTCGCGTCGGTGCTGTGCGCGTGCGCTCTGCTCGCTGGGTTGTACGGACTGATCATTGTGGAAGTAAGTGATCAATTTACAATGCATCATTTACCAAGAATTTACCAAAAGTTACCAAAACTTACCAAAAGTTACCAAAACACTTACCAAACACTTGCTAAACACTTACCAAACACTTACCAAATATTAACCAAACCAAACACTTGCCAAAAATTTACCACAACTTTACCAAGAATTAAACATAAGTTGAGGTTAGTCTCCAAGACCCAGTTAAGTAATGTACACATGCGCTCGTCTTGCGCGTGCGCTCCAACGCGCACAGCCCGTCGCCGCTTACGATGACGCACGCGGCGCGGCCGCTGACGCGCGTCGCGTCGGTGCTGTGCGCGTGCGCTCTGCTGGCGGGGTTGTACGGGCTCATTATTGTGGAAGTAAGCGATCAATTTACAATGCATTTACCAAAAGTAACCAAAAGTTACAAAAAGTTACCAAAAGTTACCAAAAGTTACCAAAAGTTACCAAAACTTACCAAAACTTACCAAAAGTTACCAAAAGTTACCAAAAGTTACCAAAACACTTACCAAAAGTTACCAAAACACTTACCAAACACTTACCGAAAACTTACGAATCACTTACCAAAATTTACCAAACACTTACCAAACACTCGCCAAATACTTACCAAACACTTACCAAATATTAACCAAACCAAACACTTACCAAACACTCGCCAAATACTTACCAAACACTTACCAAATATTAACCAAACCAAACACTTACCAAACACTCGCCAAATACTTACCAAACACTTACCAAATATTAACCAAACCAAACACTTGCCAATAATTTACCACAACTTTACCAAGAATTAAACAAAAAAGTTGAGGTGAGTCTCCAAGAACCAGTTAAGTAATGGAAACATGCGCTCGCCTTGCGCGTGCGCTCCAACGCGCACAGCCCGTCGCCGCTTACGCTGACGCACGCGGCGCGGCCGCTGACGCGCGTCGCGTCGGTGCTGTGCGCGTGCGCGCTGCTGGCCGGGTTGTATGGGCTGATTATTGTGGAAGTAAGTTTACCAAAAGTTACCAAAAGCTACCAAAAGTTACCAAAAGTTACCAAAAGTTACCAAAAGCTACCAAAAGTTACCAAAAGTTACCAAAAGTCACCAAAAGTTACCAAAACTTTAAGTTTTGGTAAACTTACCAAAAATTACCAAAACACTTACCAAACACTCGCCAAATACTTACCAAACACTTACCAAACACTCGCCAAATACTTACCAAAAATGTACCAAAACTTTACCAAGAATTAAACATAAAAAGTTGAGGTTAGTCTTCAAGAACGAGTTAAGTAAGGGAACATGCGCTCGTCTTGCGCGTGCGCTCCAACGCGCACAGCCCGTCGCCGCTGACGTTGACGCACGCGGCGCGGCCGCTGACGCGCGTCGCGTCGGTGCTGTGCGCGTGCGCTCTGCTGGCGGGGCTGTACGGGCTGATTATTGTGGAAGTAAGTGATCAATTTACATTGCATTTACCAAAAGTTTACTAAAAGTTACCAAAAGTTACCAAAAGTTACAAACCATTTACCAAACACTTACCAAATATTAACCAAACCGAACACATACCAAACACTTGCCAAAAATTTACTAATTTACATCTCTCCACCAATTTTGTTGGCAATCGGTGCAGAAACGGCGGAGAACAAGCCAGTACAGAGAGACAAAAAGACATGACGAAACTATAAGGTTTCCAAATAGACTACGGAACCCTAAAAAATGCGAGAGTAACTCTGTCTGTATGTTACGCTTTACCGCTGAAACCTCTCAACCGATTTTGATCAAATTTGGCACAGACAATCTTTACATCCTGAAAAAGAAGATAGGCTACCTTTTATTGCGAAAAAAGGGATCTGAAATCCACACTCACAAAGTCGCGGGTGGCCGCTAGTCAGAAATAAAAACTTCATTAACAAAATGCTGAGGCAGACTTTTTGTCATACAGACTGAACAAAAAAAGCCATACTTGATACTATAACAGGCCCGTGTCTACATGTCTGTAATAAACCAAGGAGCCATTATCTAGAATGTCTATTTACTATTTATGACTGTGTACTTAAGTATAGTTATCAACGTTTTATCTTGCACCCGGAAATGAGGCAAGCATTTGATGTTATCTGGCATAAAACAAACATAATAATATCTGTAAGATGACATTATTTGAGTTTCTAACGCGCGTTTTAAATGCAAGGAAATTTAAGTTAATTTTGTTTATTCATCGTATTTTTTTTAACCAGACCATTGATATACAAAAACCCTATCATTGAACTAGGCACAATTATTTACTAATTACAAGCTTTCTGCCGGCGGCTACGCCCCGTGGAATTCGGTTAATTTGCAAACAATATTTTTGTTTTCCCTCGGAAATATCAAATATCATGTTTTCCGGGATAAAAAGTATTCTATTATTTAATCCAGACTTCAAACTTAACATTTGCAAAATATCAAACTAAAAATTTCACGGCGTGAACAAACAAACAAACTCACTTTCTGATTTATAGTAAGGATATGTACTTAAGAATAACCCTCAGACCAAGACAGACATGTTCATGCACATATAAATATCCCTCCTGTGCGGGCATCCAACTTGCGTCCTCTTGGTCTTATAGTCAACATCATGACGATCACACCAAGCGGGCCGTCATATCAAAATCAAAATCAAAATATTCTTTATTCAATTGGGCTTGATATAAGCACTTATGAATCGTCATTAAAAATCACAGTAGTAATGACTCGACTACCGATTCGGAAGGCAGTTTTATGCCGAGAAGAATCGGCAACAAGAAACTAGACAGTTGCTCTTTTTTTTATCTTTTTTTCCTTCCTTCTTCAGGTTATAAACAGAACAATGGCCGCCGTCCTCGTCTCGACCAGTTCCCTCGGCGTCCTGGCTATGGTGGGGGAGCGTCCCTCCCTCCCCGAAGTCATATCCTGGTTGGACGTGGAAACCCTGCTGCTGCTCTTCAGCATGATGCTTCTCGTCGCCATCATGGCGGAGACTGGGATGTTTGACTTCCTAGCTGTGTTTACTTTTGAGGTGAGTGAAAACTACTAAGGTTACTAGGGTTATTAAGGTTACTAAGGTTACTAACGTTACTGACGCTGCTAAGGTCCATGAAGTTACTAAGGTTACTACGGTTTTAGGAACCTTAGTAACCTTAGTAACTAGAGCTGTGTTGTCGTAAACAAGGGTACTGATGTTACTAAGGTTGCTAGAGCCTGTTTAAAAGCGGATCGAAGAATGGCGTAAGCAATTGAGCATGTCTATCGATTTAATTCTATGAGTACCTACTACTACTAGGCTAAGAGCTAGCGAACCATCCGACTAACCCGTTTCCCACAAAGCTAGAAAATTTTTGAATGATGTTTTATTATCGGTCTACATTTCTTCCCGTGGATGTCGTAAGAAGCGACTAAGGGATATTCCTGGGGATGGGCAGCAGCGTTCCCGTTTACCATACAGGAGTGACGGCGCATCAAGCGTTTTCCTCAGCGTGAACGAAAAACAGGTTACTAAGGTTCCTAAGGTTCCTGCGGATACTGATGTTACTAAGGTTGCTAGGGCTGTGTCTCCCCGAAGTCATATCCTGGCTGGACGTGGAAACCCTGCTGCTGCTGTTCAGCATGATGCTGCTGGTCGCCATCATGGCGGAGACTGGGATGTTTGACTTCCTAGCTGTGTTTACTTTTGAGGTGAGAGAAAACTTTAGCTATTAAGGTTACTAGGGTTACCAATGTTTTTAGAGTTACTAGGATTGCTAAGTAACTGTGGTTACTATGGTTACTAAGGTTACTAAGGTTGCTACGGTTACTATGGTTACTAAGGCTACTAAGACTACTGATATTACTGATCTGGACGTGGAAACCCTGCTGCTGCTGTTCAGCATGATGCTGCTGATTGCCATCATGGCGGAGACTGGGATGTTTGACTTCCTAGCTGTGTTTACTTTTGAGGTGAGTAAAAGAAAAGAAAAAAAATCTCTTCAGAAGGCACGTTAAGCCGATGGTCCCGACTATGACAAATTGTCTGGTATCCCACGTGTGGGTTGTGGAAGTCGGACATCAGTCGCTCTAATGTTAACCAGGCATTCAGGATCATAGTCGCAGGGTATCTGGGCTCCGAGGCAATGGCCGAGGATGCAAGCCGGAGAAGCGCTGAGATGAAGGTGATGACTATCACTAGATGAAGGTGATGATTAGCACTTTGGTACAATTTTTTTGTTTTTTGATATGACTATAAGAGCATGTTGGTATACTATAATTATGTTATGTTTTCTCTTACAGGTGACTCGAGGAAAACTCTGGCCTCTCATAACTCTACTGTGTGCCATAACAGCAGTATTATCAACTGTCCTGGATAACGTCACCACTGTACTTTTGATGACACCGGTTACCATCAGGTATGTGATTGATTAAATCAGCTGCCCCCTTGATGTAGTGGTTAGCTTAGAACGCTGAACTCGAAAACTTTGGCGGCGGTGGTTTCAAATTCCAAGAGGAAAAATTTCACTTAGGGATTTTTTGCCAGTTTGGTCAGTGCAGGCTTGGATTACGTGATTGTCTGATAATAATTATGATTCCGTACTTCGGAACGCACGTTAAGCCGACTATTATCCGAATGGTATGGTTTCCCTTGTAAGAGTTGCAGTCGTTACAATGCAGCTAGCCAATTTTTAAGAGAGGTAGAGCTTTGTTTAAATTCCACTCGAATGAGCCGCTCGTCTGGGGAAGTACCTCCACCTTACAGAAGACCGCAGTGAAGTAGCACTTCGTAACTGTTGTGCTATGTTTCTGCTGGTGAGTAAGGTTGCCAGAGCTCAGTTGAAGAGGGTATGGGGTTAAGGCCGGCAACACATCAACGATACCTCTGGTGTCGCGGATGTCCATGGGCGGCGGTGATTGCTTACCATCAGGCGACCCGCTAGCTGGTTTGCCGCCTATAACATAAAAAAAGGAATTTAAGTTGCAACGTACTGGGGTAATGCCAATACCTCGAAGTTGAGAGAAATCACCGTAAGAAAACGTGCACATGCAGAGAGTTTCAGACTCTAAGTTCAGTTAAATCTGAATGTGTAACCATGATCCAATGTGCCTGGTTCCCATCTAAGGGTTACTAAGATCTGATGGCAGTCGCTTCACTGTAATAACCAGTATCGCCAAATCCTGGATCATGGTCAAAGCAGACTCCACACAGACACGGGATAAACGCTAAAAAGATGATGATGGCACTACGTTTCTCTACCTTCGAAATATCATCAGTTTCCTTTCTTCCAGGCTATGTGAAGTGATGGACCTGGATCCAGTGCCCATCCTGATGTCCATGGTCATCTTCAGTAACATTGGCGGGACTGCTACTCCTGTGGGAGATCCGCCAAACGTCATTATTGCTTCGAACAAAGCTGTTGTGCAGTCTGTAAGTACCTATATCGATAATGTGCTCTTTGGTTTACGCGACTACTATTTTAATGATTCCATGATCGCGGTTATAGTTGTAAAAAACCCGTTAGCTACCGTTAAATAACCAAATTTTTGGTTAGCTACCGATAAAATGCAGTTGTTAACGGTTAGTTATCTGACAGTGACAGCTAAAAAGGGTGTAGTTTTTTTCCTTTGTGAAGAGAAAATCGATATTCAAAAGATAAATAAAATTCATTTTAGATGTTATCCTACTACCTAATCCTACTAAGATTATAAATGCGAAAGTTTGTAAGAATAGATGGATGGATAGATGTCTGTTACTCTTTCACGCAAATACTACGAAACGTAAATGTTAAATTATATGTCGCTTTAATTTATAATTGCGTCTAATATACAATCTATTACGATTATTATTATACAAACACTTATTTACATCTAGCGGAATCTAGTGGAATTTAACCGTAAAATGCATAAAATGCGGGTTATTAACCGTTTCTAACGAAAAATGCATATTTACCCGCACGGTTAAAATCGTTAATAACCGGCGTCGCATCTATAATCGCGGTAATTGAAAAGTTTGGTTTTCTGCCGTTTCTAGTAATCAAACCTAAAATTGTTTCTTTAAGTATTTTGATACTTACATGACATGATCGACGGCCAAAAAAAATTGACTATTTCAGCAACTTTTTTTGCGGACTGTAACTTTTTTCTAGTCAGTAAATGAAGATCAAAATATCTCAAAAAGCTACATATGGATGATTGCCTTACGTTTTGTTGTAACTACATTACAACGGTTATTTACCTGCCCTTCAAAACCCATTTCAAAATTCCACCCTGTATAATACGAGTATAATATCAGGTACAATAATATAATATCATTACCCATAGTAATAAGGCCTTTACCCTGCAGTGGGACGACGTGATAAGCTTATAATAATAATAATAAAATAGTAATAAGGAATACGACTTAAGAGTCTTATTGTGTGACAAACACAAATTTTGCCATGTAGTACCTATACAAATACCTATTTGATTTGAAAGAGGGCAAGATTCCGGGCGGGTCAGCGGCCCCTGTACTTTCCTCATCAAGTGTAGGAACTAGGCTGAAAATACGCGACTTTATTTCGGCGTAGTGTCATCTTCCATTCATAACACAGTGCAGACGAACGTCGAACTTCGGTCGCGTTTTTTCCGCCTTGTGTGCTGTGCATCTATCTATACTAACGGGCAACAGGCTAATGTTGACAATATCTTCTTCCAGGGTATAAACTTCACAAACTTCACGTACCACATGACTATGGGCATCCTCCTGGTCTGCGTGCAGACTTACTTCCAGCTCCGGTTCATCTTCAGAGACACCAACAAACTCAGGCTGAATGTGCCCAGGGATATTCAAGGTGATTGTTTTAAACATACTTCTACACTAATATTATAAAGAGGAAAACTTTGCTTTTTTGTTTGATTGCAATGAATAGGCTCCAAATATACAGGACCGATTTTAAAAATTGTTTCACCTTTCGAAAGCTAGATTAGGCCCGAGGAACATAGTCTAAATTCTATTTTTTTTTTAAATTGGGTGTTATTCTTAAACAACGGGGTGCACTCCGGGACTACCGGCAGAAGTGCATGCAGCAGTGGTAATGACTGCGTCGTCGTTGGTGTGTCGGGGTCTGTAAATTAACCTGGGAAGCATGCAGCTGGCATATTATAAAGTATGTAATCAGATTAATGAATGCCATAGATGCTGTTTATATCACGTTTGGGTGTCTCGACCAAAAAGTCATAAATTCATGTCCATTTCAATTTACACCTAAGTCTGCTTATAAGTCTAATGACGTCATCCCAATTGACAGTTTTTCCCTATCAAATGTAATTTATAGTGGGAAAAAAGAATACCATAACTGTCAAATTATTCGCTGCATCTATTGATATTCACTAATCTGAGTATTTACCTGTGATCGAAATGTAATAAGTTTAGGCGTGTCAAAATGTCTTTTTGACATTTTCAGAGCTAAAACAGCAGATAACAATATGGCGGCGGGCGGCCGACTCGCTCCCTCACTTCAGCAAGGACGAGCAGGTGGTGAGGGAACGGCTGGAGAGGAAGGTGCAGAAGCTGAACTGCCAGCTGGCGACGATGGTGAAGGAGAGCAGCAAGAGGGCGTGCCCGAAGGAGACCTTCCAGAGTACGTTGGATGAGATGAAGGGGAAGGTAAGAGGCAAAGGTTATCTAGTTCTCTTATAAGAGAAAGAGGTAGAGCTTGGTGGAACTTTCACTTGAATGACTAATAAAAGAGAAGAGAAACTTCCACTCGAATTAGCCGCTCGTCTAGGAAAGTCGCTTGACCTTACAGAAGACGACAGGTAAGTAGCTCTTCGTAACTGTTGCGCTATGTTTCTGCTGGTGAATAAGGTCGCCAGAGCTAAGTTGGGGAGGGTTTGGGTTCTTAAAGGCAGGCAACGCATCGGAGACCCTCGAAATGCTGTTGCTGTCCCTCACTTCAGCAAGGACGAGCAGGTGGTGAGGGAACGGCTGGAGAGGAAGGTGCAGAAGCTGAACTGCCAGCTGGCGACGATGGTGAAGGAGAGCAGCAAGAGGGCGTGCCCGAAGGAGACCTTCCAGAGTACGTTGGATGAGATGAAGGGGAAGGTAAGAGTTTCTTTAATAAGAGAAAGAGAGGTAGAGCTTAGTGGAACTTCCACTCGGATTAGCTAATAAGAGAAGAGAGAATCTTCCACTCGAATGAGCCGCTCGTCTTGGGTAGTAGCTCCACCTTACAGAAGACCGCAGTGAAGTAGCATTTCGTAACTGTTGTGCTATGTTTCTCCTGATGAGTGGGGTCTTAAAGGCAGGCAACGCATCTGCTGGATGAGATGAAGGGAAAGGTAAGAAGCAAAGGTTCTCAAATAAGAGAAGAGAGAAACTTCCACTCGAATGAGCCGCTCGTCTAGGGAAGTAGCTCCAGCTTTCAGAAGACCACAGTGAAGTAGCACTTCGTAACTGTTGCACCAAGTTTCTGCTGGTGAGTAAAGTCACCAGAGCTCAGTTGAGGAGGGTTTGGGGTCTTAAAGGCAGGCAACGCATCGGAGACCCTCGAATTGCTGTTGCTGTCCCTCACTTCAGCAAGGAAGAGCAGGTGGTGAGGGAACGGCTGGAGAGGAAGGTGCAGAAGCTGAACTGCCAGCTGGCGACGATGGTGAAGGAGAGCAGCAAGAGAGCCTGCCCGAAGGATACCTTCCAGAGTACGTTGGATGAGATGAAGGGGAAGGTAAGAAGCAAAGGTATACCTGAGTACAGGGAAGTACCTGAGTGAGTAAAGTCGCAAGAGCTCAGTTGGAGAGAATGTGGGGTCTTAAAAGCAGACAACATATCTGCTAGGTGAGAGGAAGGGGTAGGTAAGAAGCGAAGGTTCTCTATCTCTAATAAGAAAAAGCTCGATGGCGCAGTGGTAAGCGCACTCGGCCTGCGGTTGCTAAAGTTAAGCAACGTTCGCGGGTGCCAGTCATCGGATGGGTGACCGAAAAATTTCATCTCGAGCTCCTCCGTGCTTCGGAAGGCACGTTAAGCCGTTGGTCCTGCGCCTGATCTCTCTACGGTCGTCAGTCGTGTCAGATTGCTGTCCCACCGAATTATGAGAGTGAGGGACAAGGAAATGACTTGGTTGCCGAGCATCATATTATTATTATTTTGAAAGATAATTTAAATTTAAAGTACACGTTTTTTGTTTTCAGTACAAGATACGAGACAAGTGGCTGCTCATAAAAGCCACTTTAGCCATAGGATTTGTGGTTACAGTATTCTTCCTGCACGCCCTTCCAGAGTTCAGTAAGTGTTAAAAACTGAATAATGTACCTACTGTCAATACAATATCTGTTATGTGAAGAGATTATTAAAACATGTAAAAGAATTTTCTTAACTTCGTTGAAATGCTCTGGGGTACAAGCAATTTTAAACCGAATTAAAAGCTATATTATATATCTTGTAAATTAGTAGAAAATATAGTATAGTTCATTAACTGTCGTCTATGAGTTCTTCCGCGTATATTCAAAAATTCAAAATTCAAAATATTCTTTATTAACATAGGCTTCATAGAAGCACTTATTAATCGTCAAAAAATTACAAAAAATGACTCTACCACCGATTCGGAAGGCAGTTACTGCCGAGAAGAATCGGCAAGAAACTCGACAGTTGCTCTTTTCAAATGCCATTTACAATGTTCATATTATAAGTATGTCAAAAATAATAATAAATCTAATATAATATAATAAATATGACAACAACATGTGCAGAGAGGCAAGAAATTGTCAGACCCACAAATTCTTGTCGACATCATTTAAGAAATCTTGTATCCTATAATATCCTTTTCTCATTAAGCAATTCTTTACTTTAAGTTTAAATAGATGCAAAGGTAATTCAACAAGATTTTGTGGTACTTTGTTAAACATTTTTATGCTTAAGCCTACGAAAGTCTTTCCAGTTTTTTGAAGTCTGATTGTTGGATAGGCAAGTCTGTGCTTATTTCTTGTGTTAAACTGGTGAGTATCGGACTTTTTCTGAAAGTTCTCATAGTATTTCCTAACATATAAAATACAATCAAAGATGTATTGAGAAGGAACTGTTAAAATGTTAATTTCTTTAAAAACGTCTCTGAGCGAGTCACGAGGTCTAAGGTTGTAGATTGCACGGATAGCTCTTTTCTGCAATATGAAAATAGACTCAATGTCGGCAGCAGAGCCCCACAACAGTAGACCATACGACATAACAGAATGAAAGTAACTGAAATAAACTAGTCTTGCCGTTTCAACATCAGTGACATATCTTATTTTTCGAACAGCGTAAGCAGCTGAGCTAAGTCTTCCTGAAAGTGTAGATATGTGAGGACCCCATTGTAATTTTGAATCAATGGTTATGCCTAAAAATTTGACTGAATGGACAATTTCCAATTGCGCATTATTCATAGCAATTTGCGTATCAATTTGCCTTACATTAGGCATCATAAATTTAACACATTTTGTCTTATTAGCATTAAGTAACAAATTATTGGTACTAAACCATTGTGAGACTTGCGAGAGAGCCATGTTTACTTTGTCAAATGATTTTTCGTTTCTTCCCGTTTTAAATATGAGGGAAGTATCATCCGCAAACAAAACTATCTCACAGAGGTCTTTGGTATAGTATGGAAGATCATTTACGTATATAAGAAAAAGCAAGGGCCCTAATATAGAGCCTTGGGGCACGCCCATTTGTAGTTTCGCACCAGACGAATTTGTGTTATTAATATTAACTCTTTGTATCCTGTCAGTGAGGTACGATTCAATAAATTTTAGGGCAACGTCTGAGATACCGTAATGTTTTAATTTAATAAGTAATATTGAATGATCAACACAATCAAATGCCTTTGATAAATCACAAAAAATACCTATGGCATTCTGTTTACTTTCCCATGCATCCAGGATATGTTTTATAAGTGCAATACCTGCATCGGTTGTACTCTTGTTTTTAGTAAAACCGAATTGTTTCGAGTGAAGTAAATTATTGACATGAAAATGTTCAAGTAATTGATTAAAAATAATTTTCTCATATATTTTACTTAATGATGGTAATATTGAAATTGGTCTAAAATTTGATGGGTCACTTTTGTCGCCCGATTTAAATAAAGGTATTATTTTACTGCATTTCATTAAATTGGGAAATTTATTTTCATCAATGCATTGGTTGAAAATGCAAGCTAGATGGGGAGAAATTATTTCTATTATAGTTTTCGTAATATCAGTGGAGATTCCCCATAAATCCTCAGTTTTCTTTATACTTAGTGATTTGAAAGTTTTTAATATTATAATAGGTGTGATGTGATGAAAATGAAATATAGTCTTACATTCGTCAACACATGAAGCCAAGATATTTTGGGCTTGATGTGTACTAGAATTTAATACACTTGTGGTTTGTATAGGTATATTTGAGAAAAAATATTCAAAGGCATTTGCTACTTCTATGTCTGTTTTAAAAGTACTATCATTAATTCTGAGAGAATAATCACTTTCATGTGACTTGGATTTGCATATTTCTTTATTAATTATATTCCAAGTAGCTTTAATTTTATTACTTGATTTATTTATTTTATTCCTCAAGTAAATGGACTTGGCTTTACAGCAAACTTTCTTAAATACTTTAGAGTAATCCTTTACATATTCTATCACTTTTGGATCTTGAGAATATGCTTTTAAGTCATATAGCTCATACAATTTAATTCTACTTTTATAAATACCAGGAGTAGCCCAGTCGCTGAATTTTGTTTTATTATTACTGACATTGATAGTCTTTTTAGGAAATATTGTACTAAATTCCGATGAAATTAAGCCATGGAAATTGTCATAAATATTATCAACATTACGGTTATCGAAAGAAATATCAAGTATTTTATTGACAATGTTATTTTTAAATAAGTTTTTGCGCTTCTCAGTGACAGGTCTACAAATGATTTTCATAGATCCTGAAGCAACACAGTGTTCAAATTGAACCTGTTGTCCACTATGATCTGATTGCATACAATTAATGATTTTTTTATTAACCACCTTACTATTACAAAAAACATTATCTAAACAGGTGGCAGATGTGGGCGTGATTCTCGTAGGTTCATTGAATAGATTAACTAAATTAAAGGAATTAAACAGATTAATAAAACGACTACTCAATTGAGAACCTTCAAGAATATTTACATTAAAATCTCCACATATAATAAGTTTTTTATTCGTCATACAAATTTTCTTGAGTATTTCTTCCATTGATGTTTCAAATAAATTATAATCTGATGAAGGCGGCCTATACACACATACTATAATGTAATGCTCCAGCTCTGCACATGCTACTTCTATAGTTCGTTCAATTGAAAGTGCTGTTATATCTTTACGTTCTTTGCTCCTAAGTTTATTATTAACTAACAAAAGTGACCCACCACGAATAGCAGACTTTCTCATGAACGAGCTAATTACAGTAAAGTTGTCTATATTAATTAAACATTCATTTTGTCTTAACCAATGTTCGGTTAGACCTAAGACGTGTATATCCATACAGTCTAAGAATAATCCTATTTCTAGTTCTTTACCGGAGAAGCCTTGAATGTTTTGATGGACTAGATTGAAAAAACTACAAGGCTTATCCTTGGTCACTACAATAGATTTGCTAGAGACATCCTCTATTGTCTTACTAATTAATTTATATTGAAGAACTAATAGCTCTTGATAAGGGAAAGGCACCGTGCAGAAACTATAGAGGGCGCTAAAATACCGATGTTTTGTCTGTGGCTTGACAGTTAAATTTGACATTTAGCGTAAAAGTTTCGAATATGAGTCACTAGATGGCAGAATAAGGCACAGTGTTTTTCCGTGATTTGACAGTAGAATAACCGACATTGAGGGTAAAAGTTTCGAATATAAGTCACTAGATGGCAGAGTCATCGCTACACACGGTGCCTATTAGGGCGTTAATACAATCAAAGAAATAAACTCATCGGTTTCATAATATTCATTTTTCCATTCAGACAGTAAGAGAATTTATAGAGTAACAGTATTTTGAATGTTCTTCCCAGATCGAGTATCCCTCGGCTGGACAGCACTCTTGGGAGCAATCCTGCTCCTCACGCTAGCTGATCGCGAAGACTTGGAGCCGATCCTGCACAGGGTGGAGTGGTCTACTCTACTGTTCTTTGCTGCACTCTTCGTTCTTATGGAAGTGAGTAGAATTAAATAAAGATTAGAACTTACAGAGGTAGACCTTTTATATCCTTGTATGTTTATGGGCCTTATCTTGGTAATATCTTGGAATTGGTAATTTTAGCCAATTTTAGCACGTTTTCAAAACGTAAATTTTGTGAGGACATAGAAAAAGCTATGCAAGTATGTTACTCGTAATTTGTTGATAAATAATATTGTTTTTAAGATAACCATGTTTTAGATTGAATGATGATAATGTATTTATAATTATTACATTAGAATTATTTAGAGTCTGTGATTATGGTCAGGTATGGTTCAGGGATATTAAAATTTAGTATCCCTGAAGGCCCATATTGGAATCACCAATTGCAATCATTATGGATCTACTCTTAACTTCTAAATTCTCTTTTCTCGGGTGATGGATTTTTAGTAAAGTACATTCGTTCATGTGTATCCATAGTACAGACTTCAAACTAGTTAGACAGATAGGTGACGAAGAAATTCATTCGACTTGTCAGTGAACAAGCTAAGATACAGGCTATGCTAGTTTGGGATCCCCTGTGATATTTACCACTTCTTAGGTTCGTATTAATAAATCACTCTCAACTCTGAGATCGATCTTGAGCGCGAACTTGATATGGTATTCTCATATAAAAAGCATGTAAAGTTCGCGCTCAAGATTTATTCATACAAGCCTTAGACTAATACGTACAAAACCATCATCATCATCGGGCATTTACGTCTATGTCAGACGATTTATGGCAAGTCTATGTATAAAGACACCATAAGGCGTCTGACGTACAAAACACCTATGAATAATTATGTAATGTATCGATAACGTGTAGTCTAAGTAAGATTGTTTTTTTGAATAATTTTATGCCCTGTGTTCTTAATCCTTATTTTCGTTTTACCATCTTTTTAATACTCTGTTATTGCACCAGTCCACTTTGGATTGTCATTACAAGAAGTTTATTGATGATTTGTTCTCAGGCTCTATCCAAGCTGGGTCTGATCGAGTTCATCGGCAACCTGACGGAAGACCTGATCCTGAAGGTGGATGAGAGCGCCAGACTGGCAGTCGCCATTGTCCTCATGTTATGGGTAATAATAACAACACTTTATGAGGAGTAGAGTCATTCAGTTTCTAACTGTAGTGCAGTTAGATCTGATTTTAGACTTTCGCGTTGCATTATGACACTAGTATTATTTAACGGGACTTAACACGATATTAATTATGTACTATATGTATACTACTTACTACTTACTGCTGGAGCAGTCGAAACGTCAAGCAGTAAGTAGTATACATATGTATACTACATAATTAATATCGTGTTAAGTCCCGTTAAATAATACTATGTCAGTTAGATCTGAATGTGTAACCATGATCCAATCTGTCTGTTCAAAGCGACTGCCATCAGTTCTTCGCAACCATTAGACGAAGGTCTGATGGCAGTCGCTTCACTGTAATAACCACACTCGCCAAATCCTGGATCATGGTGAAACTGGACCCCGCACAGAAACGGGATAAACGCTAGGAAGATGATGACTTTAGGAGAGCTTTGTGGCACTTACACTCGAATGAGCAGCTTGTCTGGGGAAGTACCTTCAACTACCTACAGAAGAACACAGGGAAGTATCACTTCGTAACTGATTTTCAGCAATAAATAATAGCCTATGTTTACCAAGATAGTGTAGGAATGGTAAATAAAATATTTTTGAAATGGGACAGTTGTAAAAAATATTTTCTTGCGGTATTTTTATCAGATTCTGTGATTCAGTTTGATGTGTGTCTATAATACACTACAATATTACAATGTGCACTACAATATTTCCTGCGTACCTGGCTGATCGTAAGATTGCATTGGTCGAAAACGGCCTTTGGATATTTCAGTAGTGAAACACTGTTAATTCAGTTCGTTTGTTTAGAATTAAAAGTAATTAAAAGTATGTAAATTGACAGGCCCGTTGGTCGATCGGCTAGAGACCCTGTCTACAAAACCAAAGGTCGCGGGTTCGAATCCCGCTAGGAGCAAATGTTTGTGTGATGAACATCGGAGTTTGTACCTGAGTTATGGACGTTTATATAATGTATTTAAATATGTCTCTCCGTTCCCTAGCATCCATAATACAAGCTCCGAGCTTAGTTTGGGGCTAGGCAATTGGTGTGTTAGTCCAATGAATTTATTATTATTTTAATTATTATTTTTCTGCTCCCAGGTATCAGGAGTAACTTCAGCATTCGTCGACAACATCCCTCTGACGACGATGATGATCAGAATCGTAACTTCGCTGGGTTCGAACCCGAATCTGAACCTTCCACTGGCGCCGCTGGTCTGGGCTTTGTCGTTCGGAGCTTGCTTGGGAGGTAAGTCATCATCATCATTATCATTATTAGAATCATCATCTTCAAGAGTGTGTGAATAGAGCTATCCCATATCTCCCCGTGGGTGTCTTTAGTAGGGACTTAGGAACATCAGCTTGTGACTTCATACCCTAGTATCTCATACAGTTTTCCCTCAGATTGATGAATGCCACAGATACTCCATTATGTCATGTTTGAGTGTCTCCACCATTCCACCAATACGTCAAAAATTCATACTTTTCTTTAAAGTCTGATTCTCTCACCAGAAGAGGAGGGCCACGCGATAATGACGTCATCCCACTTGACAGTTCAGGCGGCAGGAGTACGTGTGTCTGCTATTTTGCTCTATCACACGTGCTTCATAATAAGGAAAAAGATTATTATTCGTTGTATCTATTGACATTCATTTATCTGAGAGGTTTCCAAAAATGTTGTGTTTATGACATTTAATAAAAGTCTGTGATTTACCTGTCATTCAATTACTTATAAATTATTTTTATTTAATTGATTGAGGGAAAGTATACAGCACACTTAAATCTAAATTACATGGCTTATTTATAAAAATATGATATATACATTATATTGAAATGAATTAATGAATTAATTAAATAATATAACAAATACTGTGTACTTATAATAAATAAATAAATAACGGATTCCATATTTAACCAATTCCTCTTTCCTTCCAGGCAACGGCACCCTCATCGGAGCCAGCGCCAACGTGGTCTGCGCAGGAGTAGCGGAGCAGCACGGGTACAAGTTTAGCTTCATGCAGTTCTTCAAGATCGGCTTCCCGGTCATGATCGGACACCTGATCATCGCGTCCGGCTATTTGCTGCTCTGCCATTGCGTTTTTACTTGGCACTAGTGTTGGTTGGCAGGTGGCACTTGTGTTTTTAGTTGGCACTTGTGTTGCTAGTTGGAAGGTGGCATTTGTGTTTTTAGTTGGCACTAGTGTTGCCAGTTGGAAAGTGGCACTTGTGTTTTTAGTTGGCACTGGTGTTGTCAGTTGGCAGGTGACACTTGTGTTTTTAGTTGGCACTTGTGTTTTTACTTGGCACTTGTGTTTTCAGTTGGCACTTCGCATTGATGTTTTCAAATGGGACTTGTGTTTTAAGTAGGTACTAGTGTTATTAGTTGACACTTGTGTTTACAAAATGGCGGTTGTACTCATTGTTGACACAGATGTTTTCAGTCAAGAATGACCAGATTTTTCAATTGGCATAAGTGTTTTTAGATGGCACTTGTGTTTTCAAATGGCGTTTGTGCTTTTAGTTGGCAGATAATTACTTGCTAAATAAATATGTTGACGTTGTAGTTTTTCTATAGAAAGCCACGCGAAAAGTCATCCCAAAAGAAGTGGAAATTTAAGCTAATTTTAGCACAATGCCAATTTTGTAAAGAAGTAAGTAGAAAAAACTGTGCAAGTATGTTGCTCGTACTTTATTGATAAATAATACTGTTTTTAAGATAATCATGTTTTAGATGGAATGATGTTAACGTATTTTAATTATTACATTAGAATTATTTAGAGTCTGTGATTATGGTACTTAAATTTAAGTTTTGTTATTTTAAGTACTTTCTCGGTTATTTATTTTATTTTAAATTTTGTTGTAATAAATCAGCTTTGAATTTAACACAACTTTAGAGGAGAATTTATTGTTTTTAACAGGAAAATGTATTGTGATAATTTGTTTTATTGATGCTTTGTGATTTATTATAATCTTTTTAGGTATAAATTAACAGTATCTAAGTTGATTCTGAAACCCAATAATTGGTGTATTTGGGGAGGGAATGGGGTTTTTAAAGACATGCAACGCTTTTGCGACCCTTGTGCGTTGTTGATGTCCATGGGCAGCGGTGATCACTTACCATTAGGTGACCCGCTTGTTCGTTTGCCTCCCTATCACATAGAAAAGTGGTAAAAAACCCTTACTCTCATAGTTCGGTGGCAGCAATTTGACACGACCGTAGAGAGATCAGGCGCAGGACCAACGGCTTAACGTGCCTTCCGAAACACTGAGCAAATGTAAATAGTGGAGTGCCGTAAGGAATAAAAATGGTCAAACCTCGGAATCCAGGGCCAGTCAATGAATCTGAATAAAAACTTTGAAAATATGTTTTTAATAGTATATAGAAAAATGTTAAAAAAAAATTTTTACGCGCTCTCAATTTTTTTTTTTTTTATAAACAATTATTAATTTTTTGGAGTTTTTGTTAGCTCTAAGGCAAATTATTTGCATATATCCACGTTCAAGACGTACAGGGGCCTTGGTTAAACGAAGATATTTATTAAAATATAACTAGCGGCCGCCCGCGACTTCGTCCGCGTGGATATCGGTTTTCATTATACGAATGTTTTTTCCCGCTAACTCCCGTTCCCGTGGGAATTTTGCAAAATCCTTTTGCAACTAAGCATCAAGTTTACTAAGGGACATGCATGCAAAATTTCAAGCGTCTAACTTAAGTAGTTTAGATTTTTCATACAAACTTCCACCCCCCCATTTCAGGGAAGTGGGGGGTTGGAATGGGTCAAAAAGTAGCCTATGTTACTCTCCATCCCTTCAAATATCTCCACTTAAAAAATCACGTCAATTCGTCGCTCCGTTTTGCCGTGAAAGAATTAATTTTATCTGTAATAAATTATATGTGCAGAGTAACATCAATGTTAATTATTAGATTATCTTAAAAAAATACGGCAAAACAGAGCAACGAATTGACGTGATTTTTTAAGTGGAGATAGTTGAAGGGATGGAGAGTAACATAGGCTACTTTTTGACCCATACCAACCCCCACTTCCCGGAAATGGGGGGGTGGAAGTTTGTATGAAAAATCTAAACTACTTAAGTTAGACGCTTGAAATTTTGCATGCATATCCCTTAGTAAACTTGATGCTTAGTTGCAAAAGGATATTGCAAAATTCCCACGGGAACGGGAGTTAGCGGGAAAAAACATTCGTATAATGAAAACCGATATCCACGCGGACGAAGTCGCGGGCGGCCGCTAGTTATATTTTAATAAATATCTTCGTTTAACCAAGGCCCCTGTACGTCTTGAACGTGGATATATGCAAATAATTTGCCTTAGAGCTAACAAAAACTCCAAAAAATTAATAATTGTTTATAAAAAAAAAAAAAATTAAGAGCGCGTAAAAATTTTTTTTTAACATTTTTCTATATACTATTAAAAACATATTTTCGAAATTTTTATTCAGATTCATTGACTGGCCCTGGATTCCGAGGTATAAACCTTACGGCACTCCACTAAAAAGAGTTTAATATAAATGTGATGTTATTCGATATTTATTAAGTTTAGATTGTTATAATATTGTCATTTTACCATGGTATAAACGTTGAGAATTTACATAGATGATATTTACTGGAATAATAATAGCAATTAGGTTATGTTTATAAATAACAAATCAATGATTTGGCACAAACATTAAGAGACCCAGATATTGTATGGTGCCTTTTCATTAAAGAAGTGTGATAATAATAATATTCTTTTGAGATATAATATAGTTGTTTTGTATATTTAGTAAGAGTTTGTATCATAAAGTTTTGTTGTATAAATAATAATGTTGATCTTTAATACCTAGTTTAATAATGTTAAAATATTATGACAGTATTTTACCGAACAAAGCTTTGTTAATAGTTAAGAAAATGTATTTATTATTAAAATAGTTTTAAAATTAGATGATTAAAACTGAAATTATAACATTATGTAGTTTGATTTTATTTTCCAATTTTGGTGCTGAGAGCTTAGTTTGGGAGGGTAAGGGATTTCAAAGGCAGGCAACGATCAGCAGGATGGACTCTTTTATGCCCCAGGTACGCGTAAAAGCGTTTCCACGCTCAAAAAAAAAGGATGGACGTCAACTACAGCTTGTGCGGTAATTGATGTCCATGGGCACTGGGCAGCGGTGATCACTTGCCATCGAGTGACTCTTGCGTTCTTTTGTTTCCCTCTTCATGCAAAATCTAAAGTTGGTACCTAGATAGTTTCCATAACCAGGGCCGTCTTTCATCTGTAAAAGGCCCTGGGTACATGGGCGTTTAAAACTCTGCATTGGTAATCGTGGGGCCACAAGAACCTGGTCTGGGGGGTTCCCTGGGGGGTGGCAAATCGCGGGGTCCTGGGCACGTGCCTATTAAATAAATACATCACAACATGATAACATCACCTGCATTGATCTGACCCCTTGGTCTAATAGGCAACTTCTTCACCATTACACCAAGCGGGTCCTCTATTGTGCTATTGTGTCTGGTGGGAAAGAGGGATCTGTCCATAAATTCATTGACGTCATTTTATTTGTTAATTGTCTAAATACACTTGCTGAGTTAAAAGAGAAGGTAATATAGATAATTGGTAGCATAGTACGAGTGTAAAGTAAAGAGCGATGGTGAGGTCGTGGTTCGAAACCGGGCCCACACATCTGGATTTTTCAAAATCTTTGTGTGGATTTGTGCCGCTAGCTCGGCGGTGAAGGAAAACACCGTGAAGAAACCGGCACATGCAGATCAGTTCCTGATTTTAGTTCTGAATGTGTAACCGTGCTCCAATCTGTCTGGTCCCCCCCTAAGGGTGACGAAGGTCTGATGGCAGTCGCTTCACTGTAATAACTAGACTCGCCAAATCCTGGATCACGGACAAATCAACCCCGCACAGAAACAGGATAAACGCTAGAAGGAAGTTATCTGTTAAATTGTCTTCCAGATAAGCTTGTGACTTATAAGGAGGTGTTAAAACAGCATGGCTCAATTTGTTTAAATCTACAAACACTTTATTAGCACTCCATAAACATTATATTACAAAATTTGACCGGTTAAAATCGGTTTTGAAAAAATCATAGATTAAAAACGCAAAAGAGTGTAATGTAGTTTAAAACAAAGTCGCTTTCTGCTATTGTGATGGGCCCGTTGGTCTAGTGGTCAGAGACCCTGGCTGCAAAACCGGGTGTCGCGGGTTCAATTCCCGCTAGGGGCAAATGTTTGTGTGTTGAACATAGGCATTTCTACTTGAGTCATGGATGTTTATAAAAGTAATTAAGTGTGTCTATCCGTTCCCTGGCCTCCATAGGTAGTAAAAGCGTCGAGCTTAGTTTGGGGCTAGGCAATTAGTGTGTTAGTCCAATTATTTTATTAATCATTTTTTATCATCATCAGCCTGTTTCAGACAACTACTAGATGTAGGCCTCCCCAGGCGGAGTATTGTGCCCACAGTCACCACGCTGGGCAGGCGGGTTGGTGACCGCTAGGGTTGCCAACATTTTTTCACCAAATAATAGTATATTTCAAAATAAGTTTAAAAAAATATAGGACACTAAAGAAAAATATAGTACAATTTTTGAAAACCGAATAAAACACTAATTTGTTACTCAGTTATTTTTATTTTTGTAAAAATTGTACTTTTTCGCACTTTTTGCATCTTTTAAAAGTTTCTTATCTAATATAAACGTATTAAATGCTTTTTCGCACTCTATGTTCTCAAGTTTATAAAAATAAAGAGCTAATTTTTTATTAGTTCGAGCTTTGCTCGATTCCTTTCTTCCCGCCACTTGATGTTCATAATAGAAAATAATATTTCTGTAAACGCCGAAGTGGCGGGAATAGAAAGTAAGAAGGCTATTAATTTATAAATATTTTTTAAATTATTCTCAGATTTTTTAAAAATATGTTGCCATTTTTGGCCAGTACTAAAATTTTGAAATTCAGGACAATCTTTTAATTTTTGCAATATTTCATTAACAATTAAAATATCAGAGTAAAGTTCATCCAGTTTAAATCTCAGTATTATCAAAACACTTAATAAAAAACTTGAAACTCAAAACAAAACAACGGCGCGCAACGTGAAAACTTTTTCACAGAAAAAAGGAAGAACTTTGACATTGTCAGTTTGACTTTGACGTAACGAGGCGCGTTCGCTTCACGTTCGGATACATGTACAGCCCGCCCGCCTGCATCTTGCGCCGCGCCACGCGCCCCGTCTCGCAGGTTTTGAGCGCGAATTTTGAATTCATAATAGTTGAATTGTTTGGAAAATGACCTCGCGCATCGTTTTATTACTGTGAAAAGTGTACCTACTGAAATATAGTATTTTTGCGTACTATATTTTAGTTCAACAGTATATAGTACGAAGAGCCAAAATATAGTACAATACTATATAATATAGTACGGTTGGCAACCCTAGTGACCGCAGTATGGTGAACGATACAACACAGGGGAACGCTGCTGCCCATCCCCCGGAATGTGCCTTAGTCGCTTCTTACGACACCCAAAGGAATTAAAAGCAGATTCTAATTCAAACAACTTCTGTATTTATTTTAATCTATTCATTCAAAATGTGATAAAAATATTACTGAATGTCATATTAACATGCTGTTTACTCTAGTGTCTGTCCTAGAGAGTACCTGTGGCGGGCATTTGCAAAAATCGCGCGAAAACAGTTTATGTACAGTGTTAGAGAAGTGTTGAGATCCTTGAGTTGTGTTTACAAAATAAACCAATAATAAGTGGAATATGTTTCAAAACTAAGGTGACGATTTGTTATTTTATAAAATATCTAAATCTAAATTATCGTACACAAAATTTAAGAAAGTATTGTTTGTTTTAATACTTACATAAAGACCGATTTACAATACCGGATTCGGGACTTTTGATGAATACTGAGGAGTAGGAGTACCAAGAGGAGGTAAGTGTTTTTTTAATAAAAACAAAAGATTTTTTGTGTTAATTACAAGGTTTGAAACAAGCAAACAAAATGAAATAACTTAGTTACTAAATTATCCTTCTCATCCTGAAATCTTTGTGTTATCTTAATATAATACATTGCATAAAAAAGTATCTATACTTACTAAAATAATAAAGCTAAAGAGTTTGTTTGAACGCGCTAACCTTAAGAATTTAGATTTTCTTTTAAGTTTTCAATAGTTAGTAGGTACATTAGAGATTTAGAGATAGAACCTGGCAGATGTATACTATCAAATGGTACAAAATTATAAAATATTAATAATAAATGAAGTACAATATGTAACGTAATTATTGTGATTTTGTATATTATGTATAATACACGAGTAGAAAAGAAGAAATATTAATAATTGTATTGAGATAAAAGGAACCATTGTCGCCGACACTATAAAATGAGATAATAAATTCTTTTATTCTTGATAACAGTATCGTCTACTTGAGATAACGCTTATCCTTTAATATTTGCAATTATTCCATTTATGCATCTTGCACTCGTGTTTAAATTAAGAAGAAAATGCAATTATTCTGTCTCTTATTATTACTATAAAATGTTGATCAATTACTGAGCTGAATTTTTAAAATCATACCAAATTTTATCCTCCAATCCAGTATGATCTGTGTAGGTCGCTAGTTATATTTTTATACATTACTGGCCTCCCCCGAAGCTTCGGGAAGCTTCGGGATTGAACCCGACAGCTGGGAGCAACGCGCCGAAATGAGACCTGAATGGCGTCACGACATCAAGGATGGTGCATCAAAGCACGACAAAGACTGGTTGGAAAAATTTAAGCAAAATAAAATTCGTCGTGCTTTGCCACCTCCTGCATCCTCGCAGTACATCTGCGATCGCTGCGGCAGGATATGCCGCGCTGCTATAGGGCTCTATAGCCACAAACGGAGATGCCAACTCCCATAAACCCACTCACGCTGCAACAATCATCTGAAATAGATGCTGTGGCCAATATACTGGCCTCCCCGCGACTTCGTCCGCGTGGATAACAAATCCCTCTTTTTCACATTAGAAGGTAGCCTATGCTCTTTTTTAGGGTCTAACGATTGTCTGTGCGAATATTCAATCAAAATTGGTTGAGAGGTTGAAGCGGGAAAGAGTAACAGACAGACAGACAGAGTAACTTTCGCATTGCATCTTCGCCTCACAGTAACGCAAACACTCAAACAAAATCCGCGATCATCTATCCGCAACAAGTCACATTCGTCACACATAATATTATTAGGGATTTGATTCACAGATCGTTCGTAGTTCAAAATGAGCAACATCTGGACCGCCATCAAATCTTGGCGACGGTCGCCAAAACCAGACCTGATTGGAAGCAGGCAGTCCCTTGCGTCCACCAGCGAGGTGACGGCCGCGACTCTTCAGCTCTGGCTGCAGCTACCGGAGCAGGTCAAGTACGACCCCGAGCTGGACCAGATCAGGAAGATCTATGAGGAGGAGTATGGTGGGTCTGGGACGAGCTCACGCCTACGCCCCTTCATGTTCACATAGAAACACATACACACACACGCACACCCACACACTCGTTCACTTACACCCACACACAAAACACACACACATAGGCACACGCGCACATAAAGCACACGCACACATAGACACCTACACAAACACGCACACATATGTACATGCCCTCACACAAGCACACATGCACATGAAAACACACGTTTACTCCCACACCCACATACATACACACAACTACCTCACGAACACACACGCTCATACACACACACGCAAATTCGCACGCACACACACACACACACACACAAACACACACTCACACACACAAACACGCACACACGTCTGAGTCTTTTAATTCTATTAACAGCGGTGAAGTTTTCTCATTTTATTCACGCATAAGTCCCCCCCGTTCACACTTAAACAGACACACACACACACAGACATTCATACACACACACCCCTTATTTAAATCACGCATACGTCCCTCCGAGTTTTTCCACTTAAACATACACCCACACAATACGGAAAATGCACATAAACACACTGTTGACTAGAAACAGGCATTCCCTGGGTGGATCAACTTTTTAACCGACAAAATGGGCAAAAAATTTCGGCGTGTTTCAAAAAAAAAAATTTTCTTATTTAACTATTTAATTTACTCAGAAGTGTGTTAAATATATCTGAGATACGGCTTCCTAATCGAGCAGCGAACTTTTTGAACTACTTCTTATTGAAAAACTCAAAAGTGTAAAGCTTGACCCAAATTTTTGTCACCGGAGTTACCCAAAGTTATTTCGCTGCAATTCTTGAATAAAAAGAGACTTAAATTTTTATTTTAGTGGATATATTCTGTCATGCAAAATCAAATAGTTTGGTATACAGCATTTGTATGTAATTGTAATATATGGGCATTAAAATATGAGATGTATGTATGCTGAGTTACTAACGAGTCAGACACGTTGTTAATTTTCTCTGTACTTCTTTAAAAACTTAAAATTTAGTCACAGTTTTCTCTGAAATTAAAGTAAATAATCTTATTTTACCCTGAACCTAAAAAAATCATACAAATAAAATCAAACACATATTGTTACCTTGCAAAAACGGCTTACAAATTTAGGGACAACTAGTAACGCCTGAGACATTTTTGGTAACTCAAGAGACAAGAGACAAGAACAATCTATAAACTTCTGCACATAACTACACTCGCGAGCAACCAAATCGACTCTAGCGCAACCTTTGCATTCAAACATTGTTCTAAGTAAAAGTATGCAACATTATAATACAAATGATATGTCATTTGGACGCTTAAAACTTCAGATTTTATATAATATCATCATTATTAATATCCATGTTTACTTTTTTATATTAGTGTCTGAACTTGAATGAGGGAAAATGGGATTTTGGGTATTCATAGGTGTTGAGATCAGAATTGACACAAATAAAACAGGGTTTTTTCTTAAAGAGTATAAAAATTATGGGTCCAGGATTTAGTACTGCCTAGCCCTAATTACAGCCCGTAGTCGGTTCTTCATCGACCTTATTTATTTTTCGACGGTGTCTTGAGGAATACCTCCCCAATCCTCTAATTAAGCTGCCTTCAACTCGTCTGGGCTTGATGGGGCTGAATTTCTTGTTCATAACCTTCGTTTGAGCTCGTCTCATAAATGCTCGATGGGATTTAGGTCTGGACTTAGCGCAGGCCAGTCCATTGTGTTCAAATCGACTTTTTGAAAGAACTGCTGCCTAACGCGCGCTGTGTGGCATCGAGCTTAGTCCTGCATTAGGATGAAGTCTTCGACAACAAATCCTGCGTTGGGCACAACATGTTCCAGGAGAATATTTGTGATGTGCCCCTCAGCTCCTAGTCCTCCTCGGTCTCATCCAGGCATGAAAGCGAGCTTGGTTTTATCTTCCAGTGGGATACCAGCCCACATCATGCCAGAACCGCCACCAAAGGCAACGGTTTCTGCGAACCAGCATTGGGAAAATCGCTCTCCCAGACGCCTGCAGTCCCGGTCTCACCTGTCACATCATGCACCCTTTGTGAACAGGACCGACCTCCATTGCCCAAAACTCGAGTTGAGATGCTCTCTAGCAAACTGTAACCGAGCTTCCCGGAGGCCTGCAGTCAATTTTGGATCTGTTTCAGTCAGGTTGGCTTTCACTGACGTCTTCTTACTGTCCATTCGCTGACAGCTACATCTCGAACACGCTTCAGCTCACCTGCACGGCCACACCCGTAAGGTGTTGAATTCACAGGCAGGTAGAAACAATGAAACGGTCCTCTCGTTCAGAAGTACCACGGTAGCGGCTGGTTGTTAGTCTCCAAATAATGATCGAGTCTTTTTATATTGTTTGTATACTCGGGATACAGCAGACTGACTAAAGAGAAGGTAGGAAGAGACTACTCGCTGACTGAGCCTTTGTTGCAATAAGGTAACAACTTGAGCGGCTTTATGAGGTGTGTTATACATGTTTTCCATCACGGACACCGCCAGTAGCAAGTTTACAATCTGAAAGTAATTTTGATTTCGACTTTTCATGAAACTACATATGTCTATGAAAATCGCACAATGTCTAAAGAGTTACCAAAATTGTCTTTGGAGTTACCACTTTGGTAACGCAGTGTACAGGCAACTCAGCAGACATTTTTTACATAATGGCTTGTAAATTAAAATTTACTAATATGGCGAAACGGTTTGAATTGACCAATGGGAAATCAGCCTTCAGGACCTTCAAAATTTGATGAAGAAATTAAAAAATATTTACCCGTTCATCGAAATAATCCGGTAACTCTGCCGACACTGAATAAATACACGCGCACTCCTCTAGAGTTTGCTGCGGACTGGCGGCGAGCCGGCAAGAATTTAAGGCTCGCCGCCGCGCGTGCAAGGAATAAGATCGTATCGCCGTTCTTTACTAGAAATTTGTGACGTATTGCATAATATTTTTTACGTTTTTTCGCGGTCACTCAGTATACACCACAAAATGAGATGAATTAAGGACAGAGCTTTAAAGCCTTTTTTTCTTTAAAATTAAGACCTATTTTTATATTTAACATAGTAAGAACTAAACCTTGTTTAATTTATAAGCAATATATTAGCAGACTTAAGAATGTTCCAAGGAAAAAAACTCTTAAATTAGCAATTACATATAGCTACCTCGATGAAGGGACAGCTAAAATTTGTATGGAAAGCTATGTCTTATGCAAAGTCGTATACTGAGTTACCATAGTTTTTACGTTTCCTTCTTCGTTTTATCTAGATATCATTGGTTTTTTATTAAGGTTACTTAACTGTTAATTGAACAAAACATAGAAATAATTTCTAAATCGTCTTAATTTAGTCGTTTTTGAATGCGATGTCGTCGGGACAAACTTATGTCGGTTAAAAAGTTGATCGACCCCCCTGTAGTCCTCCATAGCGTAAAAACTCTTTTCGTATTAATTTCTTTTTAACCAACTTTTTGTTTTTTATCTCGTTACTTTATAGGATTACCCGATTTCATAATACGAGTTTTTAAAGGTCATTCTAAAAATGATTACCTACTTAGTTTACTTTGCTCTTCTAGTTCTTGCCAGACAATTATTTGACCCGTTTTATTTGCTGCAATAATTATAAACTTCCATATAAAGACTTGCTGAATCTACCAACTTGACAATGCAAGCGACAATGTTTGTTTTCACGAGTTTCGAGAACGTTAGATCATCTTTTAAATAATATTTGGTATGATATCCAGGTTGTTTGTGATTTAGTACATAATCGTTTCTTTACTTAATTAAGATTATAAATCGGAAAGTTAGATTGTTTGTTTGTTTGTTCCGCTTTCACGTCGTAACTCCTGGATCGATTGCTTTAAAATTTGGCAGACCTTAAGTTTGCCAAATTTTATTTATATTATATTGTATTTTATTATAATTATAGGCCGGATTAAGTAATCGTTTTATCCCGAAAAAAAATATATTCCCGAGGGATAACAAAAATATTGTTTGCTTAATGGATGGATTGGAAATGGCGCTGTGTGTCGTTTAAAACAAGGTTATATATTGCAAACGATTATAAAAATGTGAATTAGAAGCTAAATGATACGATAATAAATCCCCGAAAATGAGGAATTTCCGAGGGATGACGTAAGGATAAAACCGAATTACACGCGGGCGAGGCCGCGGGCGGAAAGCTAGTAAGAAAATTCTTCTTCAAGGTGTCTTCTATACCTAGTTGTAATACCTCAATGTGTTTTTTTTTATGTCAGGGGCGGCAAACGAGCATGCAGGTTGCCTGATGGTAAGCAATCACCGCCGCCCATGGACATCCGCGACACCAGAGGTATCGTTGATGTGTTGCCGGCCTCAACCCCATACCCTCCCCAACTGAGCTCTGGCAACCTTACTCACCAGCAGAAACATAGCACAACAGTTACGAAGTTCTACTTCACTGCGGTCTTCTGTAAGTTGTGTTTAATTTCGATTCAGGTCACGAAAAACTGCCTCTATGTCCAACGAAAGACCATGACTCCATCCGAAGACTTCCATACGCCAGCTCAGCTCCAATGCTGTCTGATGATGAGATCGTGGAGGAGAAGCACGTCTTTGACATCATTGAAGATGAGAAGAGAGATAAAATGTAAGAAGATTTTACCTTGCTCATGTGAATTAATCACAATTTATTCCAGCCTGGTTAATTCAGGATCATAGTCGTAGCGTACGAGGATGCGCTAGGATAATGATGATAATGATGTAATTTTCTACACAATTTTAACATCGTGTTTAGTTCCGTTAAAAAATAATAATGTATTAGAGTTATAATTATGCAACGCGAAAGTCAAGAATCTTCAATAAGAAAGATGATTCGTTTTATTATTTCAGATCAAACAATGTGAAGTTTAAAGGGAAGAAATCGCGGGTATGTTTATTAAAACCGTTTCTTGATTATTAATTCAGTTCTTTAATAACGAACAGACACTTTCTAACTAATGTCTGGTTTTTAATTTTTGATAACTTTTTTGCCATGTCATTTTGAACGAACGAACAAGAGGTTCACCTGATGGTAAGTGATCACCTCTGCCCATGGAAATCAACAACCGCACAAGGGTCACAGATGCGTTTAGCAACATTGAGCATTTATCACCATAATGTTTTAAAAATATTATTGAGACCATATATATAAAACATTAGTTTTCACCTGCCTTTTTTGAAATTGGCACTAAAATAAGAGCAGCGAGATTTAAACGGCTGACTGTCAACGTACTGTTTCGCTCTAAGAAGCGACTGTCGCTCTTATTGTGGTGCCAATTTCGAAGTAGGCGAGGGCAAATCTAAAGATTTACATCAATGTTAACAACTAACACTATTTTGAAAGAAAGGAATCAGAATTCAGTGACTGGTAGAGAATGTCATGAGGCATTAAGTCCGCCTTTTAAACAAATTTTATTTCGTGCAATAAAGTTAAAATAAATAAATAAATAAATATATATATTTTTAAATTTCAAAATGTGATTTAAAGCTATCATAATTGGTTTCAGATTGCCAAAGCAAAGTATTATATAAAAATGACAATACTACTAGCCTGTTGGCTTTCCTTCACAGTAATATTTCTTACGCATAACGAAAAACGAGAGGTTACTAGGAATACTATGATCGAACCTGGTGAGGAAAAAAGTAAGTATAAACTTTCATTGTCTAAATTGTACATGAAAAATTAAAATGAATATAATACCTGCTAGGAAAACAATCGCACCACGATTTAGTTCTTTCGTGCCAAACCTTGTACCTTGTAATACCACGATTTAAGGGGCGATGACCCGCTCACCCACCAAATTCACTATGTTGTTCACAAACAAACAAACTCTTCAGCTTTATTAAATTAATTAAATCTTACAAATTGTTCTTTTTCATTATCGACAAAATACATCGATAAAAAATTCCAGCCCTGCAGCGGTGGGTGGTCACTACTTACGAGTTAACCCTTTGCCTACCAGTAGGTGAATTTGGTGGGTGAGCGGATCGTCGCCCAATTTAAGGAGGACATTTATTATAGCTTCCTCCGTGGTGTACTGGTTAGAGCGCTGTGCTCAAACCTCATATATCGGATCCCGCGGGCAACACTTTCACTTTGTGTTTGTTTGCCCAGTATGGTAGCGACATTGAAGGTTTGAATCACCTGATTTGTCACATAAAAATGATGAATTTGGGCTACGGAAGGCATGTTAAACCGTTGGTCCCGATTATAATCCTCATTTTCTGGTTTCACTTGTAAATGTTACGGAGGTCAGACGACAGTCGCTCCATTGTTATATTATAACCAGGCTAGTCAATTCAGGATCATGGTTGTGGCGTACCCTGGGCTCCGAGGCAATGGCAAGGATGCAACCGGGAGAAGTGCTAGTTTGATGATGAAGATACATTTAACTTTGAAGGCTTTCATACCGGTAGGACGAGATGATGAGTTTTAACTTAAAGAAGAAATTAATATTAGGTCCAGCCTTTAAGGCTCTATGATATTAAAGGCAGGCAACGCATTTGCGACCCCTGTGCGGTTGTTGATGTCTATGCGGTGATCATTTAACATCAAGTGCCAATCTTGCTCGTTGCATTACTCTAAGTAAAAAAATATGTTTTGTATTTTCCAGGTTACAGAATACATTTTGAAGGGGACCCAAGGATACTAGTGAAGCTATCTGGTCCATTCCTGACTGCAAATGCTGAACTAAAGCTAAACTCTTCACAGTTGGAGAAAATGCAAACACTCACAGTATGGTTAGAGAGAACAGAGAAAGATCAGAATAATGTCAGTAATTATGTAAGTAATTCTTCATCATCATGTGCATAGATTTGAATCGAACCGACGACCCGCTTGGTGTAATGGTCAAGAAGTTGCCTATTAGACCAAGAGGTCGCGGGTTCGACCCCCGCACAGGACAAACATTTGTGTGCGTGAACATGTCTGTTTGTCTTGACATGTATCTATTTAATTATATCTGGAATACCACTGTTGATTCTGATATCTGTAACACAAGTGCTTAAGCTAATTAACACGGAGGCAGATCAATGTATGCGATGTTGAAATGTTTATGAATAAAAAAAATCGTGAGACATGCCCCGCTGACACACCAGAAAACTGTGGCTTTATTTTGATTGACGAGAATTACTTTGGTTACTAAAGTTAACACGAGAAGTGAAGCGACCGTCACTTGACATTACAGGACCTCTGTCAAAAGGGGTCGAAGTATCAAGATATGACTATACATGACGATTTTTAAATCTATGACCATCCATGTATTTACATATAAAATATTTTTTTTTCCATTTCAGGCATCAAAACCTTGGACAATAAGACTCCAAAAAGCACCTTCCTTGGACTTCAACATTGGTGTGCCAAGATCAACGATCCTCAGTCTACCAGAACAACCAGACTCGAATGCGTCACTGAAAATGAACACAACTGCTCCTGAAATTATTCCATTCTCAATAAGTTATACTTTGAACCCGCTTGATAGAACCACAGGGGTTATATACGCTTGTAGTTTACTGTTTGGGCTGTACATTCTTATTATATTTGAGGTAAGTCAGCCTTACATACTCTTAATCTTGCAGCCTGCTTGAAGGTGGTAGGTGACCGTCACCCGCGCTGCAACCCCAGAGGCTGTACCCCGTCATCATGAGATGATTTTTGCTTAAAATAAGGCCTGCTATCGATATCCGAGGTTATTTTGAAAAGAGAAAATTAACCCCGGAGAAGTGGTGGCAACGACCCCCAGGGTGGTTGCGGTATTTAAATAAATTTCACTTTTGATGTTAAGGGTAAGATGGGCCTAATTACAGGTAAGACCGTATTTTTCACTTTGATGACTGCACTAACATTACCTACTTAGTGTTAAAAACTCAGAACACACTATGCCAAAAATACGCGCCCTAAGTTTGGTATGACTACGTCTGTAATGTATTTAAAATTATTGTTGAATCTGACACACTGAGCCGAAATTAACTCAAGTTACCTATAGCGTACAGAATTGCATTACAAGCATAGCATTATAGTTACGCTGAACGTCGGTCGCATATTTTCGGCATAGTGTGTTTCGGCACATATTTCTGACATAGGTACGAGTCATCAAAACAATTATTATAATTTTGTTTCAATTGAATATGTGTTGACTTACATAACTTACTGACATGCTTATGTTGAGAAAGAAAGAGACATGCCCTTTCTCCATTGACCTATTAGTACTAATACCTCAATGCCTTTCTCATGGAATTTTTATTTTATCATTACTTATATGTATGCTGTCTTTCTACCAGGTAATAAACAGAACGATGGCTGCGATAACAGTGGCTACTATGTCTCTTGCCGTGCTAGCCATAGCTGGAGAGAGGCCGACTATGCCAGAAGTCATATCCTGGCTGGATGAAGAGACCCTGGTTTTGCTCTTCAGCATGATGTTATTGGTTGCTATTATGGCAGAGACGGGGATATTTGATTATCTAGCCGTTTTTGCTTTTGAGGTAAAGTACAGCACCATCATTTGAATGATCATCAAAGATGGGTAAAAAAATATGTTTAAACGAATACCTACTTGAACAACATTTAATTTTGATCAGCCCTTAGTTTAATTTTGCTGCCAGGGCATTTCTAATGTTTTATTTGTTTTCAGGTTACCAAAGGCAAACTCTGGCCCCTGATATTCCTTCTCTGCTTCACGACTGGAATTCTTTCAACATTCCTTGATAATGTGACAACGGTCCTTCTCATGTCACCGGTAACAATCAGGTATTATTTTGTATGTCACTACATAGAATAAAACAAAGTCGCTTTTTCTGGCATGTTGTATGTTGTATGTCCCTATGAACGCTTAAATCTTTAAAACTACGCAACGGATTTTGATGCGGTTTTTTTTAATAGATAGAGTAACTCATGAGGAAGGTTTTTATGTATAAATCATCCATTAAATAGTGGACAAGTACCACGGGCGAAGCCGGGGCGGGCCGCTAGTAACAAATAAACTAAAACTCTACTGGACTGATTTTATTAGCGTACTTTTGATCCCGGAAATGTGGGGTAAAGGAGGATATTTGAAAAAATAAATTATGCTCGTGTGAAACCGCAGGCGGAGGGCTAGTAATTTTTTTTTTTTTTTTTTTTTTATTTATTTATTTAACAAATTTAGGTATCTGTTTAATAATTTCCAGGCTCTGTGAAGTAATGGACCTAGATCCAGTGCCTATCCTGATGTTCATGGCAATATACAGCAACATAGGGGGCTCTGCTACCCCCGTGGGGGATCCACCGAACGTCATCGTCGCTTCGAACAAAGCTGTCATTGAAGCTGTAAGTACGAGTAGCAAACATTATCATGAGCATTTATTAAGGTTAAGGTTAAATAAGGGCCAAATTCATCAAACTTAGGCTCATATTAAAGAATCGCACTCAACTCTGAGATCGAACTTGAGCGTGAACTTGAGGTGCTGTTTTATATGAGAATCACGTATCAAGTTTGCACTCAAGAGCGATCTCAGGGTTGAGTCCGATTAATTAATACAATTCTTAGTGATGAAGTGGCGAGCGCTTGGAGAGGCCCATGTCCACCTGAGGACTGCAAAAGGGTGATAATTAGTATAGAAACACACCAAGCCGAAAAAACCGAAGTTCAGCGTGACTACGCCTGCAATGAATTTTAAATGGAGGCTGGATGAACACCATGCCGAAATTACGTCGCGTAATATTGTATAGAAAATGAGTTTCCGCCGAACTTCAGCCGCGTGGTTTCGGCCTGGTGTGTTTTTACACTTATCAGCCTATTGCAGTCCACAGATGGATATAGGCTCCTCCAAGCGCTCCCCACTTCGCCCAATCTTTAGCCATTCATTCAGCTCCAGTCAAACATCGAGGCAGCAAAGTGCTTTGCTTAAAAAACATATTAAATTAAATAAATAAATGCATTAGACTAACACACCAATTGCCCATCCCCAAACTAAGCTCGAAGCAAGTGCTATGGATGCTAGGGCACGGATAGACATACTTACTTAAATACTTATACTTTTATGTGGATGTTTCCACAACTCGAGAACAAATGCCTATGTTCATCAGTCATCACACAAGCATCTGCCCTAGCGGGATTCGAAACCGCGACACTTGGTTTGGTGGCCAGGGTGTCTGACCGCCTAGACCAGCGGGCTATTCAATTATCTCTGACGACCCGCTTAGTGTAATGGTCAAGATGTTGCCTATTACACAAGAGGTCGCGGGTTCGATTCCCGCACATGACAAACATTTGTGTGCATGAACATTAGGGTGGAGCGTCAAATTTTTTTTGGATTTTCGTTATTGAATAGTATTAAAAAGTTGCATTATACTTCTATTTACTTGAAAAAAATAATAAAAAAAATATTGGAATACATTTTTAGCCCTCTACCGCCCTCTGAAGAATTACGAAAAATCGTCAGATCGACCTATTTATAACATATCGTATAACAAAAAATATCGATCGTTTTTACTTTTTAACTCATACACACTAAAACCGATCGTATTATGTTTACAAAAAGCTGTAATATACCTATAAACATTACATTCATATATGATATAAGACATCTGTAAGTGAAAAAAATTAACACTCAAGTTGGTACTTTTGTAAGTTGAGATTGTTACTATTTATGCATTATTTTAATTTCTAATTCCACATTATGTAATCATCTACTTACTAGATAACTATTACTTGTAATAGCAATATATTTTAAGTTGTCAGTTTTATATTGTTACGGAATAATGTCCAAAAGAGAAACGTGCGGAAAATTTCAGGAAAAAAGCGCTCATTCTCGGTGTTTAACTACGGTTAACCGAATATTAAGACAATGCCAACCCTTCAAATAAATAAATCAAACTAAACAGAACAGAAGAAGAACTAAATTAAACAGAATTGTGGAATTATTGTGGATTGGCCATGGTAAATAAAAAAAAAGTGCAACTTCGCGGGGCAGATTTTAGAAAACCGATGGAGATTTTTCGAGCTGCAACTTAGAAGTAATGGGACCTCTGCCTTTTTATTATTTATATAAGCAGTTACCTTTACCCTGAAGGCATCACAACAAACTTTCTCTAAAAATGAAGCCTGAAGCATATCATAAGCTGGTTCATACGATTTATCAAGAGCGGTGGTGAAACCATTGATGACGCAGCTTAGCAGGCATTTTAAATAAAGGTTTTCCATCTTATGAAGATTTCTGTTTAATGGTTCCATCTCCGCTCCACTTGATTACCCGTCTGAACCAGCAGAGAACACACTCCAGGTCTCGATTCAGAAGATATTTTACTGAGATACCATCAGGCTATATGTAATTGCTTAGATCAAAACAGCTTAGTTACAGCCCTGAGAATCACCATCATGTAAAATGGTCAATCTCGGGCCGGTAATGAAGTCATTGATCTACCAATTGAATAGTGTTGGTGTGGTTCTGATGAGACTAAAGGTTATGTCCCTGAGTGGTTTTGTATTAAAAAAGAAATAAAATTTTAACAAGGACTTAAACAATGTAATTGTAGAGTAGACGCGGGTTTGAACTTGCGTTTACGCATTTTCTCGATAGTTGAACCCTGATGTTAAAATATTATTCATCCATAAACAAAGAGAAATGCACTTTTTGCTGATTCCGGAAACCTGTTATTGGTTATGTGATAGCATGCTACACATAAAGGAGTTGAGAATCAGACGAAAACTCGCGACAAGAAATCGATCGAAATCTAGTATAAGAATGTTTAAGTTCAACATTCTTATACGAAGTTTCGAAACTAAGCTTGTGCCAATGTCTACACAGACTATAATTATTTAGCGAAAATCACAAGTAGCAACTTCCCCGATGCTAAAATATATCAGTGTCAAATGATTGGATGACCTATTAGCATCACATTCCAAAATAATGTTGAGCTCCCTGATTAATTCTTGACACACATAAGTGATATGTTAAGATGGGCACCGAAGGCTGATTACTGTAGCTGGTGATTTAACCAGATAGCTAGAGACATAATTATTCATGCTACATAGAAATAGCATGTAGTTATGCTGTATTTTTATACAAAAAATATATTTTCAAATACCATAAAAAATACTATAGAAGGCGAAATTTCTCGAAATTTTCCTACATTTTCTGTTGATGTTTTATCCAAAAATATTTATGTTTTTGCTAAATAAAAATTTACTTTCATAAAATGAGTCTGTAACTGTTATCTGTACAGCAAAATATAATATTATTGACGCATCTGTAAAATTATAAAAAAAATTTAAAATATGCCTGATTTAACCAAATAATTGAAACTTTGAGCTGAGGTAGAGGGCTAAAAAATATGTCAAAAAAAATAATTAAAAACGTAATTACGTATAATTTATGCCAATACAACTTTTTAGTGGTATTCACAATCGATCCGATGACTTTTATTTTTCTCCATACATTGACGCTCCACCCTAATGAACATGTCTGTTTGTCCTGGTCTGGGTGTTATATGTATCTTTTTAAGTATATTTGTAATACCACTGTTGATTCTGATGTCTGTAACACAAGTGCTTAGGCTACTTAACACGGGGTCAGATCAATGTATGTGATGTTGTGAAATATTTATTTATTTATAATTATGGACTTTATTTCCAGGGAATAAACTTCACAAACTTCACAGCCCACATGTCTCTGGGCATATTGTTCGTGAGTGTGCAAGCCACGCTGCAGATCCGGTATATGTTCCGAGATACCAGCAGACTACGACTGACAGAACCTAGGGATATACAAGGTAAATACACCTTCTCAATCTATCCTTACCAAATTCGCCCTTTTTAAGGTTCCGTAGTCTGCTAGGAACTCTTATAGTTTCGTAATTTCTGTCTGTCTGTCTGTCCGTTTCGTCTGTCCGTCCGTCTGGCCTGGCTCGTTCATGTTATAGAGAGGCAAACGAAGAAGTTGGGAAGTGATCACCGTTGCCCATGGACATCAATAAACCCGCAAAGGTCGCAGATAAAACCCTAAATGAGCTCTGCCAACCTTACTCACCAGCAGAAACATAGCACAATAGCTGTGATCTTCTGTAAGGTGGAGGTACTTCCCCAGACGAGCGGCTCATTCGAGTAAGAGTTCCTCTGAGCTTTACCTCTCAAAAAATATTTTATTTTTTTTCGTCAGGAAAATGCGTTCACACATACCCGATGGCCGCGGTCTGGTTATGCCATTGAGCTAGTAACAGCTCAATGGTTTATGCAGGAATCTGGGTCTCAAAAGGAGACCCAACTACCTGCAAAGAACCTGACAGTGTCCCTCATAATTTAAAACATAATGTTAAATAGTGAAATGTGAGTACAAAATTAAAGCAATATAATCAACTCCATTCCACAGACATCCGTCACCAGATTTCAATATGGCGACGGGCTGCAGATTCCCTTCCACACCTCAGCAAAGAGGTCCACATAGTCAGAGAGAGGCTTGAAAGGAAGGTGGTCAAGCTGACAGCTCAGTTGGAGAGGCTGGTGGTGGAAAGCAGCAAACGAGCCTGTCCTAAGGACACTTACCAGACTACACTTGCTGAGTTGAAGGAGAAGGTAAGTACCTAATATTGAAGATTGACAGCAGAGAAACACTACAATGAGGGATTTCGCGGTTGGGAAATCCGCTAGATGGCAATAAGTGGGCGTCAGGTTTAAGCGCTATGCGAATGTTTATTTTTGACATGGCACAAATAACACATAGGTATGTCAAAATTCACCAAATAAACAGCAGTTAGATCACAGATTACTTAATATCAATAGATGCAGGGAATAGTTTGACAGTTGTTTTATCCTTTTTCTCCTTAATAGGAATCACGTGTGTGTGATAGTGCAAAATAGCAGAGACACGTAATAACGCCGCCTAATCTGTCAAGTGGTACGTCATTAAAACCCTGGCCACAGCCCACAGCGGTGCGACTTGCGATGCGTCTTGCGCCGGCGAAAGTGGCGAGCGCAAAAAAACAAATAAAGGAAATAGTATGAAGCATGCCACAGCTATCGGCGGCGAGATGCGCGACTATTGCCGCAAATCACGTCGCCGGCCTCACCGCACCACACGTCGCGCCGCTCGTCGCCGTAGCTGTGGCTAGAGTCTTAGGGTCTAGCCACTAGACCCTAACGCGTGGCCGTCATATTCCTGCCTGTATCTAGTGCCAGCAGTGGTCTGCAACAGACCGATGATGATGATGAAGTCTCTTTTGTCATTTCCAGTACAAAATTCGTGAGCCAAAACTGCTGATCAAGGCTTCTGTGGCCATCGTCTTCGTCGTACTAGTCTTCTTTCTACACTCCATACCAGAGCTGAGTAAGTGAATGAATGAATATTATACTTACTTATGCATTATAGGTTCAAAATATTATTTAGCGTCCACCACAACTGAATTAATTGATTTTCTAGTAAAAGTTGAAAGTGGATCCTCAAAAAATTTACTAAAGGAGGGTTGAGAGGTAGGATTTTAAGAAAGTTAAGAAACCCTGAAGTTCCTTTACCATTTTTTAACGATATCGTTTACCAAACTTACGGTGGCGGTCACCAACCTGCCAGCCCATATGGTGGTTGACTAACCATAACTATTATTTGGGCATATTTTAAGCCATTGTCGCTGGAGTTAACTGTAATAAAGGTTCACAAATGCTAAAGTTACCGACGACGTTACGCTTTTTGAATCTCATAGTGCTAGGTGGGTAATTAATTACCCACTATATGGTAGAGCCCCACACCTTGCAGTGAAATGGAACAAACAGGATCATGATATTGATATCTTAACGAACTGGTGGACTAGCCAAGATGCCATTTCGCGAGAACGAAATATAATATCGCTATCCTCGCGACTTATATCTCCATCCTGCTCACACATATACTTCGTGTGCGGGATGGATATATACCTTATTCGCGACAATAGCGATATTTCGCTCTCGCGAAATGGCATCATGACTAGCCTTCCTGGTCGTCATTCATAGGTAGGTGTAGGTATAACGGTCAACTTCTTAACCATTATCAAACTAAGTAAGTATTTGGTATTAATCCCCAGACCGCGTATCCCTGGGCTGGACTGCTCTCCTCGGCGCCATCCTGCTGCTCCTGCTGGCAGACCGGGAAGATCTGGAGCCCGTGCTGCATCGAGTGGAATGGTCTACACTGCTGTTCTTTGCTGCTCTCTTTGTGTTGATGGAGGTGAGCTAGACTGTGAGGGAGCCATATTACTCGGTTCAACTGAAACTCAGGATCTAAGCAATGATTGATAGAAATAAATAAAAATACAAAAAATGTTAAACATAACTAAACCACTGTCTCGGAGTGCCGTTGCCAATATTATTTTTACCTGCGGCTTTGTTCGCGTTATCAAGATTCTCGTACTAGCCCATGAGAGCATTTAATCGGGATAAAAAGTATCCTTTCAACTCAGCCAGCCTATACCTAGCCTGCATCTACAAATCAGTTCAGCAGTTTCGGGAAGATTGACGGAAAAAACATCCAAAGCATCAAACTTCCACATTTATAATATTACTAGCGACCCGCCCCGTCTTCACACGGGTGCAATGCTGATTCTAAATAAACCAACATCTTGAATTACTCTATCTATTAAAAAAACCACATCAAAACCCGTCGCGTAGTTTCAAAGATTTAAGCATACAAAAGGGACATAGGGACAGAGAAAGCGACTTTGTTTTATACTATGTAGTGAAGATTATGACTTTCCAGGCTCTCTCCAAGCTCGGCCTGATCCTGTACATCGGTGGACTGATGGAGCAGCTCATCATGATGGTAGATGAGAGTGCCAGGCTTGCGGTAGCCATCATGCTTACCATATGGGTGAGTTAAACTCTACATAAGTATTATTTATTTATTTATTTAAACTTTATTGCACGATTTAAAAATTGTACAAAAGGCGGACTTAATACCTCATGGCATTCTCTACCATTATTATTTGAAAGACAGGTTTAATAATCCTGTATTCCCTGTAGTCCCATAGTTTTTCAACATTTACTAATATACTTAAAATAATAAACAAAATTGTGTTGCACGAGCACGACATAATCATTTTAATGAGGCCCCGCAGGGCCCCGCCATCAATCGGGGCCCCTAGACCAGCTTCTGGGGTCCAACGTTTACCAAACAAGAAGTGTACGTGCTCAGGGCCCCTAATAGGTAAAAGACGGCCCTGCCAGTAGCAACAGAACAGGATTGTAATATAAAAAAGCAAAAGACCTTTGCCTTACGTCGTTTAATAAAATGGAGGCTTGCCTTCTTTCTTTTTCCACGTGTTTTTGCTTCAATTTATGTAGTAATATATTTTGCTTATGTAATTTTCAGGTGTCCGGGGTAATATCAGCATGCGTAGACAACATTCCACTGACCACCATGATGGTCCGTGTGGTGGTGTCCATAGGATCCAACCCGGCACTGAACCTGCCCATGGAACCATTGGTATGGGCCATGCTGTATGGAGCGTGTTTAGGAGGTAAGGTTTCTTAGCAGCACAGTTTATTGGCTCCACATTGCTTGATGGTAAGCAAAAGTGGAGTCCTAATCGCCATGACACCAGGTCTTCTGAGAAAACAGTTTTGATAGGAACTGTCCCCAGCGATAGTTGCATATAAAGTTTATTGGCTCCACACTGCCTGATGGTAAGCAAAGGTGGAGCCTTGATCACCATTTTCACCATGACAACGAATGCAGCACAGGGGCTTTTGTCAAGACAGTTTTGATAGGAACTGTCACTAGCACTAATTGGATATTGCCACAAAACCGTACAGATACTTACTCCCATTTTCTCTCTAAAGTAAAAACAGGCTTTCGTCTCATCATTCCCCAAAGTTCTCAAGCCAAATTTAAAGCAAAATTGGAGCCTTAATCGCCATGACATGTCATTTTCGGTCACCCATCCGCTTACCGTAGTACCGTAAGTGATCACCTCTGCCTATGGACGTCAACGTCTCCACAAGCGGTCATACCTTCCCCGACAGGACTTTGCAGACCTTACTCATCAGCAGAAATATAGCAGAAGTTTCGTTGTGGTCTTGATTGTGAATGGATAAGGGGTACCTACAAAAGATTTTTTGGACCAACATTCTTAATTCTACTAGTCATTGAAATGAAATAAGTGTCCATATGAACATTGAGGTATTACTACGTACTACGTTCGAGTGGACATCGGGAGCAAAATCTATGCGTCAACTTTGAGGAAAGAGCGCGGATAATTTAGTGTTTTTTCTGTCTTTTTATGTATGAAATAACACGCCACTAGCATTGTTTTTCGCCCTAAAATGATTTTTAGCATGTTTTTAAAACACAAGACGGCAATTTTTCGATTATAAAAATGAAACAATGGGCGGCAACTGTGCGCAATGCTATCCATCCATTTCTTCAAGGTGTCTAATCTATAAGTAGTAAAATCTTAACCTAAAGTTAAAGGGCTGGCTGCCGAAAAATATCTGACAATTTTTTTCCTTTTTTCTAGGCAACGGCACCCTCATCGGAGCCAGCGCCAATGTCGTCTGCGCAGGAGTAGCAGAGCAGCACGGGTACAAGTTCACATTCACGAGGTTCTTCAAAGTCGGCTTTCCCATCATGATTGGTCATCTGATTGTCGTGTCTGTCTATCTGCTTATATGCCACTGTGTGTTTGAGTGGCACTGAGGTACGATGTCATGTCATCCGCACGCCATGCAGAGGTGGCCAAAGTCAAAAGTCAAAGTCAAAGTGTTTATTTTGCAACTTGATTTACACTGAAATTCTTTTGCGCGTTCTTTACCCTACTTATTACCTATTAGGGCTGGCCCTAATGGCCATTATCAAGACACTATTCTTTACCCTGTGCCATCAGGTCTTGGAATACCTTTCCGGCCACGTATTATCTTCCTCCTATGATGTTATCTGTGAGGCTGTTGAACCTCGGAGGTGGGTACATATTCAGCGCTGAACTTTTTGTTTTATTTTTAAAATTATAAAGAAAGTAATTCATCAGATCTTAGGTGGCTCAGGTGGGAATCGAACCCAGAATCTCTTGCAATCTGGGCAAGGGCTCTGACCATTGAGCTACCGAGACCGTTATACGCCGAAAAAAAAACCACTTAAACTAAGCATATACATAATACATAAATGCTTAAAATCAAAATACTTATAAAAAGATTTTCTAATGTTACAGGGAGGCAAACAAACAATAGTGTCATCTGATGGTAAGAACACCGCTGCCCATGGACATCAACAACCCCACAAGGGTCGCAGATGCGTTGCCTGCCTTTAAACCCCATATCCTCCCCAACTGAGCTCTGGCGACTTTACCACAACGGTTACGAAGTAGCAGATGGTCCCCCGACTTTGATCAAAAAAACATATTTTACTGTTTAATATGCTTTATTAATAATATCATCACAAATCAATATTACATCTACTTTTACTTAAATTAATTATCGTATAATATTGAGTTTGAAAATGTACCTACATTTTTTGTACTTCTATGTACCTAATAACTGTGACTATTTGTATATTTGTGCAGTCTACTTGTTATTTTCAATGTCAAGTCACTGAACTCTTAATCATAGATAAACAATGTAAATAAACAACTATGATAAAAAAACTTTTTGTTTATATAAAATTAAATTATCTAAGTACATATTTTTTTAATGATTGTATGTTTTTCGATTATTTACAATACATTTCTGAGTATTTCATGCTTTGGTATCATAATTTGTATGTTTTTTTTAATATTAGTTACATTAAATTTTTGAGCATTATTCCACTCTGGTAACTTTTCTGGCAACCATTACTGCTCATTTCTCTTTATTTATACATAGAATTGTTTAATATCTTTACAAAGACATCCCATGAACAAAAGCCATTATCATCTACCTCACAATCATTTAGTTCTAGTAATTCAAAGAATGGTGGGTTTTCTAAGCTCAATTCAACGCTATCCCTTAACTGATCACGAGATTGGTACACATAATTTATCCTTAGAAGATCTTGGTTCTTTATTGTATCAAACCATCTTTGGAACACAATTTTCCCGCTTACAGGGGCCAATTCATATTGGTTTTTCAAAGAATACTGTTTGAAATTCAAGCTTTTTAGAACCGTGTACAAGTTTGCGTCGTGGCCCATAAGTAAAACTACTTTTGGTACATTTTTATTAAGGAAAAACTTAGACATAAAACTTAAAAGCGGTTCTGCAATATCTCTAGCGACTAGATTAGTATTAAATATCACATTATGGTAACTTCTACTTAATTTGATAAGCATACACCAATCATTGTCATTTCGAAGACTGCCCCACGCTACATCAGTTAACGGAAAACCTTGGTAATACTGCATTATGAAAGCATCTACAACGGAGTTGCCTATTTTCAACGGACCAGATAAATTTGGTTTTTCCCCAGTCTGTACTAATACTTTATTTTTATCAGTAGTCAAACTACACTTATGTTCTTTCAAGCATAGTTCAGAATTGTTATAGTCTAATATGAACTGTAATTCTTCATAAGACGAGTTTAAATTCAACTTTTTAACAAGCTCCCTCATTTCCTCTATTACAAGTTCTTTGAATTCCACTGTCGTATTATGAATTACAGGGTTGAAAATTGGATCAACATCAGTATTTGATGTGTGTATAGTTATGTTGCAATCGGGGAACGCTTCGTTGACAAAAGACAAAGCAGATGCTCTAGTACGCTGTTTAGTATTAGCGTAGACGTAGAAATATTCTTCAGAAGGGCAGGATTTGGGAAGTAATTCTTCATTTGTGAGCCAGGCAGAGAAGAACTTCCCCATGTAACCTTCTAACACCTTTCCTTTTGCAGTCAGGTACCCGGGCTTTTCTTTCCATGATGGCCAAGTCTTTGGTGTCATATTATTCAACACCTTTGACAAAGGAGTCCGTAAACCATGCCTACTAAGTATCACAACCTGCTTTAACAAAAACCTCTTTTCAGATTCCACAGCACAGATTATCACACACAGATACAAAAAAGTTTTTATATCCATTTTAGCACCAAGAAGTTTCTATCACTGGAAATATCACTTTTACTTTTTAAATTAGGAATTAAGAGGCGTTATGACAAACATAATATCACGACGGAGTTCGTCCCCTCCTTTCTAATGGATCGTTGTAATCATTACCTAATACATAAATAAACGGCTACATTGCCAAACCTACTCGATCTTATGTCGTAATCTAAATACATACCACATACGTACTTCACTTACCAGAACAAAGCTTTCGTACATACTTACTTGAATACATAACATAAATGATGAAGTCATACCATTAATGTCATTATCAGTAAACTATATGGCAAAGGTCGTGTTATTAACAATTCTGTAATAAAAGTTTGTTTCAATCACATTAATTAAAACAATTGCACAAATATAACAACAAACTGCTGCTGCAATTTTCTCATTTTGACATTGACAGCTAAAAGTTTTGGCATATAGAAAGATGCTATTTTAACGTACTGTCTTTTGAGTGACAATAATTCTAATTTTAATTTTAATAATTGAATTAGTTAGGTTCTCTTTGCTTAGTTACTTTATCCCTGTTTAAATAGCTACCTAAATAATGTTTAGTAAGAAAAAATACAATATTTTTAATGCATTTGAAATAAATTTCGTCTTGCACTGTTGTCTGTGCCCTGTGTAACGTTAAAATAGTTCAAAGAGCAAAAAGCGCTTAATTTAAAAAGTTTACAATGTTTTCGAGATGTCCTAATATAATTTATATCAATGTTGTTATTCCGGTTAATGCTTATTGTACAACATTTTGGAACCGGTCTCATTAACAGCTAAGTGGATTATGAGAATGTATACCTGATTATAGTAATATCGGAAAATACTAAAAGGTAATTAAGATTTTTTAATTTCTTTATTTAGGTACATAATTCAATACAATTTTTCTAAAATCTTCAAAAAATCATTCCACGGACAAAGTCCATTTTCGTCTATTTCGCAACTTCTCAACTCCATTATTTGCGTAAACGGCGGACTATCCAATGATAACAATGTTGCATTTCTCAACTGCGATCTTGATTGATAGATGTATTCGATTTTCAAAAAGTTATTTGAGTCATCATCTCGCCATTTTTGGAACACCAGTTTCCCGCCAATCGGCCATAATTCGTACTGTCCTGGCAACTTATACTTTTTAAATTCCAAAGCTGCCATTAATGAACTCAAATTCGAATCGTGGCCAACCAGAACTGTTAGTTTTCGCGCCAAATCTTCGTTTAATAATAAATCTTGAATGTAATTTAGCATATATCTAGCAGTATCTTTTGCTAAATACGAGTTATTGAATCTGACATTTTGATTTTCTATCGTGATCTGCGACAGTTTTAGCCATTCTTCTTCATCCTTAATTCTTCCCCATGCAATATCTTTATCAGGAAATCCATTATAGTAACTCATCAAAATAAAATCAGCTAAAAAGTTCCCGATGGCTAACGGTCCATCAATATTCGGTTCTTCGTCGATTGCGTAAACAATATTGTTATTCTTCATGTTGAAATCGCAAAACGAATCGTATTTACAAACATCAGATGTTTTTATATCGATGATTCGATCCAGTACTTCATACGCATCTTCTAAACGTAAATTGTTTAATTTCTCACTCATGTATCTGTAATAGAATTTCTTGAAGGCATCTGTGCTATTTCTAATATTTGGTGCAAACACTGGATCAGAACGGTCATCGTCCTTGTCTTTGTTCAAATTGAAATGCACGCTGATGTTGCAATTTCTGAAAGCTGTTTTAGCAAACCTCTCAGCCGTTTGGATAGTCCTTTGTTTATTATTAGAATAAATATACACCGCATCGGAATTCGGGCAATTTTCCGTAAACAGTCCTTTGCTTTTAAACCAGAGAGAAAAATAATCACCCATTAATTCTTCTAATAAACCTCCTTTCTCAGTCAAATGACCAGCGGGTACATCCCATTTCGGCCATTCCAAAGCTGTAGTCCTTTGCAGATTATCCGTCAAAGGAGTTCTAACGTTATGCCTGCCCAGAATAAAAACTCGTTCCAATTTCAAACTGTCCACTTTGAACACTAGAGCCAGAAAAAGAAAAAACTTCACCGCCATTTTTTGACACTTTTCTTTTTTATCGAATCAACGCACAGATTTCGTTACTATTATTCACATAAGAGCTAATTGTTGCAATAAATAATTGTATTAGTCGTAAAATTTGATCGTAAATGGCATCGTTATAGATAACTGGACGGCGTTGGACCACAAGCAAGACTGATTACGTCTCGGTTGATCCGATCTGCTCGTTTCGTAAACCGCAAAGCGATAAAAGGAAACTGAGATGTCATTAGTCACACCGAATAGTTATTTTTAATTCAAACTGCCCAATTTTCACCCTTCAATTTTAACTTTATGCATGTCAGAGAGAAATGGTAAATACTATAAGTACACCAAAAATTATCAGTTAGAATTAAAATTAAAAGTATCGATCGATAATTGATAAACTTAAATTGTTGATAATACTATCAACAATTTTACCAACGCAAATTACCTCTGATCCAGGGTAGTAATAATAAAAACTAAACAGGAGTAATATCTTAGAAAACCTGTTCTATCCTGCATTTATCCCGGTCACATCCATTGGTACAATGCGACTATGATCTTGATCTGACCATTGAGGTCGGTCAATACAATCTATTTTATAAAAAATGTCAACGACCTATCACTATCTCCAGCGGTATTGAAATAACCGCTGTTTATTTATAGCAATCAGTTCACGACCTAACTATTATGATAACTTACAAAAGTTCGCTTGACCGCGTAACATTGATTATTTTTCATGAGAAAGTCATCATCATAGGTCTTATCCCGGTAGATTCTCGGCCATTGCCTCGGAGTCCAGGGACCGCTTTCATTTTTCATGAGAAAATCTCCGAGGCAATGGACGAGGAAGCGACTAGGACGAACGATAGGAATTAGATTATCTGTGGCTAGGATGATGATTATGATGATGAGTCCAGTGGTTAAAGTGTCGTGGGCCGTGATCTCGAGATCCTGGATTCGAGCCTCGGGCAAAATTGTCAGTTTTTTCCGAACACATCCCGGGTCTGTGATCATCAATCCGCATTTGGCAAGAGTGGTCAGTGGTGATAATGCCAAAGCATTTTTGTAATGATAACATGATTTCCAATTATGAAAACCTTTCGCCTGCAGTGGGACATTAATAGGCCAATACTTTACCACAAAATAAATCTGGAGATAGTCAAACATTTCTTATCTGGGCTTAGAGAAATTGGTTTTCCCGCCATTTTCAAATCACAACGGTGTAAATAATGCCTAACCGGTTGATTCACATCGGGACTCCGTGACTCGTCTTACATCGCCCGTTAATAGTTGCAGTTGTAAAAACATGTCTTATACCAACGAGCAATGTATAATGTACACGCTATGGCATACCAGGAAACGGTACTTTTCGAGTTATTATTGTTAAGTTAATTATATGCTCGAATTATGTTAAAAGATGCTTATCTGGTATAAGTAAATATCGTTATTAGATTTAAATAAGTTACCTATTGTCCGGAATGACTCAAACGATGATTTTTTATAAGCAGGTTACTAACTTTTTATTCGGATAACAATCTAGGGAGTATTGAAATTAAAGCCGTGGTAATACCACGGAAAAACAACATGAAATATCTCACAACATAACGAACGATGTACCACCTACGATTATATTGATCCGACTACTGTTAAGTAGATTAAGCACTTGTTTTACAGATAATATGTGAATGAAAAATGGTATTACAGTTTATGTAGGTACTTAAATACATTTATAAAATCCAGACAGAACAAACAGACATGTTCATGCACACAAATGTTTGTCCTGTGCAAGAATCGAACCCGCGACCTCTTGGTGTAATTCATAAAAAAAATTTAACAACAGAAATAACATTGTAGTAAAATATTTAACTAATGACCGGTTACCATTAACGCCAATCGCCGAACTAATTATAATTATTAATGATCAAGTTATTAATATTTAAAAGACGATTAAAAATAAATTCCTTGGTCGAACACACCACTTGCCTTAGCCCCAAACTAAGCTCGAACGAAGCATTTACTATGGATGCTAGGGGAACGGATAAATACATAAATAGGTAATTTTTATTGTTACAAATACTTAAATAGATACATAACACCCAGACCAGGACAAACATGTTAATGCCCACAATTTTTTGTCCTGTGCGGGATTTGCAACCGCGACGTCTTATTTAACAGTCACTTGACCACTACACCAAGCGGGTCGTCAAATAAGAGACATCTCGAGACAATGTTCAAAAATTATCAAAAATACTTACTGACACCGACTGACATTCCTCTCTGTTCCACGCGATGGACCCGGCACCCGCACGGAGAATGCATGGATAGCTAAGAAGTTCGTCTCTAGAAAAAATGTGACAAAACAATTGACTACACCGGCACCGAATCAGATCTCTGTCATTGTTATTATAATTCAGCCAACATTAGCATAATAAAAACGAAATAGGTTTTGGAGGTCACTTAATAAAAAAGAGAATAGCACAATGTTACATTGACCAATGGCCTTACCGCGAAGTGAAGATTTCTTATGAGTTTGTCCAAATGCTATGAGGAAAATATGTTGTGTATTGACGATCTAAAATAATAATATTATGTTATATTTGACGACCCGCTTGGTGTTATGGTCAAGATGTTGCCTATTACGCAAGAGGTCGCGGGTTCGATCCCCGCACAGGACAAACATTTGTGTGCATGAACATGTCTGTTTGTCCTGGTCTGGGTGTTATATGTATCTATTTAAGTATATTTGTAATACCACTGTTGATTCTGATGTCTGTAACACAAGTGCTTAAGCTACTTAACACGGCGTCAGATCAATGTATGTGATGTTGTAAAATATTTATATTTATTTATATATTATATTTATATTATATATGTACTTACTCCATTTCTTTAAGATGATGACGATTGACGATGAATGATGAAATGTACCATAGTCCATTTCATCAAAGATGATCACAGTTACAGTTGACGTTCAAAGAAAAATCGACATTACCTACTCTATAGCATTAAGAACCCCATGGAAAATCATAAAATGAGCTGCTCGAGCTGTTTATTGCCTTGAAATAAAGTTTAATTTCGTATAATAAGTATACCTGTCACTCGGCCTGCGGTTGCTAAAGTTAAGCAACGTGCGCAGATGCCAGTCGTCGGATGGGTGACCGAAAATTTTCATCTCGAGCTCCTCCATGCTTCGGAGGAAAATGTCATTCAAGCGAGGTAGAGCTTTGTGGAACTTCCACTCGAAGCCGAATGAGCCGCTCGTCTGGGAAAGTACCTCCCCTCCACCTTACAGAAGACCACAGTGCAGTAGCACTTCGTAACTGTTGTGCTATGTTTCTGCTGGTGAGTAAGGTTGCCAGAGCTCAGTTGAGGAGGGTATGGGGATTTTAAAGGCAGGCAACGCATTGCGACCCTTTTACGGCTGTTGATGTCCATGGGCAACGGCGATCACTTACCATTAGGTGACCCGCTTGTTCGTTTGCCTCCCTATCATATATAGAAAAAACCGGATACCCACCTATGTCAAAATGAAAGACAAAATTATTTTCATAATTTTCAATATATTTGGTAATATGATATGAACGCGATTATAATACGAGTATGTTTACATCAATTTGATATCAATAATTCTTTAAATAAATAACAACAATTATCCTAGTCCTAGAATAACAAATTAAATTATTAAACCAACCAATACCTATCTTAAAATGTTATTTTTAAATGAGTTACAATTTTATTGATGTGATTATAAATACATACATTAGGGTGTCCCTTAAAATTCAACTTCAATATATTTTTACGCATACCTTCTAAAAAGTTTCGTATGGACCTAATATAGTCTAGAAATAAATATTAGCCCGATTTATAAACGATAACCCGTGCCGACTTAAGTTTTTAACTTCTCCATACAAGTTGCGCGGGAGCAGCGCGGCGACCTGTTACTGCGAGTTTTAATTGTCATTTCATAAGTGATTTCTAACATTTTTAGTGCGTTGTTGTTTATTTTGTGAAAATGTCTGTCGTATTACGAAGTGATAAACAAAAGATTTTCCTTATCGGACTACCAAGCCACCAGATAAATGGTGCAAAATACCATCTAATCGACAAGTTCTCACCGTTTTATTTTACAATATTCGTGAAGTCAAGCTAACTGTTAGTGAAAGTGCGAATCTTGTTATAAGAGAGTGCATTATATTTAAGGAAAAAGCCAAAATTCCTATGAAGGCAATCCCTAACTGCGTGAAGAAACTTGTTGATTTATAATTATATAATGTTTGGAGGGAGCTGCAAAAAAACTGTAAGAAAACTCAGTTGACTTTCAAGAATCGTGAAAAGAATTTTTTAAAACCTTGATAACTTGTTTGATATTGCACATGCAGATGCCTTTGACAGAATGAAGATAGCGGAAGACGAAGATTTTTTAAGGAAACAGAGAGAGCCAGGTCGACCGCGGGATGATTAGGTGGAACCGACAAAAAATTGGTGGAGAAAGAAGAACGAGTTAGGCAAAAGAGAGTTATTAGCTGTTGCATCTACTTCTTCGATAGATAACTTGGAATGTCTTGAGAATTTGGATGACGAACAGATTTCGAACTCTGAATTTAGTACTCAGATTCCTTGCCCTGAAAAAAGTTTTAAAAGGGGCACGAAAAGTTTAATAACTCCTAAACTGGTAGCAGCTTTAGATCGATGCCAATTAAGCATGAGGGACTCAGTTTACATTCTCCATGCGGTTGTAGAAGCGCTTGGTCTGAACAGCGATGATTTATAAACAAATCCTCGATTCAGCGAGTTCGTACTCAAGCGAGAAAATCCAGGGCAGAAGCAATAAAAACTGACTTCCAGAATAATTTGCCTGACGTTGCCAATTATTGCTTCATTTGATGATAGGGAACAGCTTCTTGCAGTATCGAACTTGTATACCAAACCTTGGCTCAGATGTACAATGGCAGTTAAAGCACCTAACCAAGACTTGTCATTTTTGAAACCTCTAAAAGAATAATATGAAAAAGTAGACGCGACAAGTTCCAAGGCATCCATAAGCAAGTTTATTCATCATTTATGGTATTTGTGTGAAGAAACAGTCATGTTATCATTCTTTGATAAAGAAGTTGATACCAAAACCAAGACAAAAATGATTAATAATTTTAACAGAGACGAAAGCTCAGATTCCTCTAAACGCTATGTCCCATCGTAGGAAGAAATTACGCAAAATTTGTTTGGTAAGTACTTAATATTTTCTTGTTTCTTTTTCAAAGTTTTGTGGTTTAGTTTTTGCTTATTTTAATGGTTTTTTCTTTATTTCAGATATGACGCTGGATGATTTTGTGACTCAAAGAAGCAAACGATTTCTATCTCGACTACAGATCGACGACAGTTTTCTTCGGGAAGACGTATCTTCGTGGGGTGACAATCCTGCTTTTTTGGAAGCTAGAAGGCGATTAAGTCGTTTGAAGGTCGTAAATGACAGTGCTAAAAGAGTTGTTAAATTAATGCAAGATTTAATGGTCTTATCACGGCTGAAGAAGAGCAAAAACAGTTTTTGTTGCGTTGTGTTCAGGAACAAAGAAATCTGTATCCAGACTGTAAAAAAACTACACTAAAGAGAAATTACCCTAATTCATTATTATTATAATTTGTATGTAAATAAAAGTTTGTATTGATATTTTTTTAGTTTTACTCATCTATACTTTATTTTTTGCATTTTAATTAGTTTTGGATCAAACCAAAGTGTCAGACCAAAATACCATTTTTTATCAAACTTTAGAGCTCGGTCGGCACGGGTTGCAATCATGCTACAGATATGAAATTTCATATTTAAGTACATTTTAGCATTTAGAAAAAAATTGGAGGGTATGCATTTCGAAATTCTAAAAAAATTTTTTTATCGCCATATAAGGGACACCCTAACATACATGTATATGTATATGATCCAATCTATCTGGTTCCTTCTAAGGGTTACGAAGATCTGATGGCAGTCGCTTCGCTGTAATAACCAGACTCGCCAAATCCTGGATCTTGGTCAAAGCGGGCCCCGCACAGAAACGGGATAAACGCTAGGAGGATGATATATGATGAATCCATTTTATATCGGTATAAGAGTGATGATATTACTAAATATAATGTTCATGCTTATATATCTTGTATTACAGTTATATATTTACTTGTTGGAAGACTGCATGTCCTTATTGATATTATAACTTGTACAATACAAAGTTACAAAATTCGGATATTATAATTTACAAACCTAATTTCTGTTTCTAGTTATATTCTTAAACTTTATTTTACTGCACTTTCAAAAATGAGGGCATAAGTTAGTTTTCGGGAAATCTCCCATTCCCTAAAGGATGGAAGTACTTCTGCCGAGCGGGTGATCCAGCTCGGGGACCGAGATTCTTACTTACTACAATGCGTTGGTGTAGTCGTGTATGGTATGCTAAATCGCGGCGAAAGCTGCTAACGTGATGTAGGTTTTTATTGAAATATCGCAGTTAGTATGCGATTGCGTTTCAGCGCCATCTGTTAAGTTTTATCGGAACTAGTCCTTTGTGGCGATGTATATAACTAAGTGTCGCCACACGTTAACGTTACATTGACGATAAGCAAACATTTCTAATCTTAAAATACTATTAATTATAATACTACGCTAGAGGTATATGTTTCTGTAAGCTTGTGCATTACTTTTTTATAAATATTATATACCAATAAGCTACTAAATTCTATATAAACAAGAAAGTACGGAGTATTTTTTATTAACTATTACTAGGTACTCGTAATAGTACACATTTTTAACGAACTTATTGGGCAAGTTCCAACTTTAATTAGGAGTAAGATGCTATTAATATATGTAAGATGCTATTGGGCCATTATCCACTAACTGGTAAATCGATGTCCTAAGCAATTAAAAGGTAGATAATTCTATTATTTATTTTTATTGTTGGGTTAGTACTAACATAAATTTGGTATTCTTGGTTTACCATCGCTTATTTAGAAATAAAATATAATAGTTTTCGAGAAAATAAATGTTCAACACCTCAAAAAACAGTCCTCTGTCATGTCCGATTTCCAGAATTACTAGCATTGATACCTATATATTAAAAACTTTGCCATCCATAAAATTAATAAAAATCATTTAGTTTAATAAGTCTGTAAGCATCTTTTTTAACTATAAATTATTAGTCTATAATAGAAATTTATCCAAATAAAGGGGATCAAAGGCTGTCCTGAAATTTTTAAAACAGTCCTCTGTCAATAATTGAATCCAGTGTAAAATTAACTTCGGATATTGATCTGAAACATTACGATTGTAAAATAGAAAGCAACCGGTGTGTAGTTCTTTTGGTTGATTAGCAAAACAGACTGCTGCCATTTTTTTCAGGGGCAGCACCACATTTGGTAGTGAACCACGCGTCTCGGCAGATAGTAGGAACAGTCCTCTGTCGAGTATTTGTTTTCCTATTTTAAGAGTTTTTTTTAATATTATTTGTTTATAATAGTTTATAAACAAGTATGTATTCAAATCTGTTTTTCAATTGTGATAAGTTTTCTATTATTTTGTGTTATTTAGTTTTTTAGTGAAAAAAACAGTCCTCTGTGCAACAGTCCTCTGTCATGTCATTGCAAAGGACACTGGTTTTTTAAGTTTTTTACGGACTTACATGCTAGACAGCACGTCAATCTGCATCAACGTTAATAATACATCGTTATTTTGTAGAGTAATGAGGTAATAGATCGATAATAGAGGATTTTGAAAAAAAAAAAAAACTAAAACTCCGGTCAAAAAAAATGAAGAAGTATTAGAACAAAAACGCTTGAGATATTTACAACTAAATATTCACAATCAAAATGAAGAAGAATTATTGAAAAAATGACAGAAAAAACAAAAAAAAACAAAATTAAAAAGTTTCCAGAAAATTGCATACGGATATGAGTCATCGCGAGCATAAGGGTGGTAAAAGGACTTGGGAAGAGCACTGTTGCAAATCTCGCCAAAAAAAGAGCCATGACAGAAATAACGAATAATTTTAGGAAGGAAAATTCACCTGATTCTATTGGATCAATATAGGATGTATGGCGCCATTAAAATCGACAGAAATAAAATGAAGAACTCGTTAATTATTAAAGTCATCAATACATATCGTAACTGCTCATAAAAAATAAAAACTTTATTATTTTAACAAACAAAAATGCTAGTTTTTGTTCATAAAAACAGTCCTCTGTTTGGTAACAACAGTCCTCTGTCACAATTTTACACAAAACCCTCCAAAACTCAAAAACCGAGAGGAAAGTGCGTGGGCTTTTTTAATATATAAATTAGATATATTATTGCCTTACTTTGTAATGACAGATATTCTCAATATTTAATAAAATTTGCTTAGGACAGTCTTGTATGGACGATTTTCCAGTTAGTGGATAATGGCCCTATTGTATAACCCAATTCTTAAAATTACTTTTATCATAATATAATAAGTACATCAATATGTTTCAAATTATTATAATATTACACCATCGTGTATCATATCTATAAGGAATGTGCAAGCTTAAACATCATAAAGCAACAAAACATAATAAATGGTTATTTATACACAAACGTAACGCAGCTCTTAAAAAACTATAGCCCTAGCATTTAACGATATGAAATGTTCTATCACTATTTTTTGAACAACTTTTAGCATCAACAAATAAAGATATCATGGTAAGTCTCTGATAACTTACCCTATATCTTCCGTATAGTGTCTTGATAACTCAGGAGGTTTTAAAATGGGCTCCTTATTGTATCAAGAATAGGCATTGCCGATTTTAACACACTTTTTCACGTCACAGTCACTTTCTCACTCATTCAATATGTTCACAACACTATCGTCTAGGTAAATGAGTCAACTAGTTTATTCGCTCTTCTTAGCTGTCCCCGGCAGAGACGGCAGGCGTCCGCTGGCGAGGAACGCCTGCAGAGCGCTCAGCTAGGTGGTCGCACGGTCCAGCTGCGCGAACTGGTGAGCTAGACGCTCGGACCTCACTCGTAGCGCTTCTCACTATACTACTGCTGTCTAGCTAATTGCGATATGGAATTTTCTATCACTATAATATTGACCACTATCCTTAGGGGTTTTGATGAAAAACTATTGTAGGTACCTGACAGATGCGTAAATTTTGTCAACTATCAGATAGATAACCTATCAGGGACTTACCAAGAGTAGTCAAGACACAACATTATAGCCCGAAACACTATAAGTTACCAAAGATACAGCATCATCTTAAGCATCATATTATAATCAAATTAAAATATCATGGTAAGTCTCTGATAACTTACCCTATATCTTCCGAATTGTGTCTTGATTACTCAGGAGGTTATAAAATGGGCTCCTAATTGTAAGTGGCGATTTAAACACACTTTCTCACTTCACAGTCACTTAATGTCTCATTCAATATGTTCATAGCACTATCGTCTAGGTAAACGTGTTTATAATAAAGAGTAAACGTGTTATCTAGTTTATTCGCTCTTTTTCGCTGTCCCCGGCAGAGACGGCAGGCGTCCGCTAGCAAGGAACGCCTGCAGAGCGCTCAGCTAGGTGGTCGCACGGTCCAGCTGCGCCAACTGGTGGGCGAGACGCTCCGAACGAGCTCGTCGAGCTTGACCAACGGCTCGCTTCTCTGCGAATTTGGATATGAAGCTTTCCACTGGGATTTTGCCTGGAATAAGGAATAAATGGTTATAAATATCAGCTTCCATTATTAGGCTACTACAGTCTACTGCTGAAGTAGGCCTTCCTCAGATGTGGAGTCATAGCCTCCAAACCAAGCTTGTCTTTCAGGATCATAGTCGCAGCATACCCTGGGCTCCGAGGGAATGGCCGAGAATGCGAACGGAAGAGGCGCTAGGATGATGATGATGCTTCTTACGGCACCCATGGGCACTGGGGCATAAATATTGTATACTTTAGTATTTATGTATTTCACTGTAATAACCAGACTTTCCAAATCCTGGATCATGGTCAAAGCGGACCTCGCATAGAAACGGGATAAACCCTAGGAAGAAGAGTATTTCTGTATTTCGTATCGATTTTGAACCTTGTTGTAGAAATATGGTGCCAACCCCACGGAAAGTGACGATTTGTAACGCATTCATTTGATAAAAAATGACAACACATGATCTTACTACATAGAATGACGTCAAAGTAACTCTTATTATTATCAAGTCAACGGCTATCGGTGACCCATTTGTAATGTTAGTAATAGGGGTCAAAGTAGTTATTAACAACTATCTAATTACATAGAAGCGCGCGATTAGGTGGTTGTAAATATTTTAAATACACTTAAAGATTACACAAGACGCCATAACATTTTCAGTATTTAGTACAACAGAAAATGCCTTCTTCCCAAAAACCGGAGGTTGTGGGGTCGAATCCTGCGGAGAACCTTTTCATTTTGTGAGGTTTTCCCAGCATGCTTAAAACATTGCAGATTGGAATCACTTGAATGTCTTATAAGAATGATGATTACGTGCTTCTGAAGCCACTTTCAGCCGTTGGTCGCCTATGATTTAAATTTGCCGAGGATCGGGCTCAGAGGATAGCACTTGGAGAGGCCTATGTCCAGTAGTGGACTGCGATAGGCTTGATAGGTTTCCCTTGTAAGCATTAAGGTGGTTTGATAATAGTTCCGACAGTGAACCATGCTGGTCAAATCAGAATCATATTCTATTCGCAGCTTATCCTGAGCTCCGAGGCAAAGGCCAAGGATGCAACCGGGAGAGGCTCATTGGCGATTGGGATGATGATCATTTGACGTTCCAATGTAACTTACCAGCCTGGTCACATCAGGATTATAGTCGCAGCGTTCCCTGGGTCTACAATGGATGTTTTCTATTTATTAGCGCGATTTATTGGCTCCACTACCCGATGATGGTAAGCAAAAGAGGAGCCCTAATTGCTATGGACAACAGATGCGGTACCAAAGTGGTATGCTATCCATTGGCATCGCCATACCAGCCCGCAAGATACTTCTACACACATCTCTTGAAGGAGCCAAGGTTATAGGATGGTGGAAAAACACAAGCTGGTAACTCATTCCATCGCAAAGAAATGAATTGCCGAACTTCTGGGTTCGCGATGGAATAGTGGCCACAGTAAATGGATGGCAACGTTGACCAACGCGCGTGGTTCTTTGACGGAACGGGGAAGGGGGGATAAGGGAAAACAGTTCTTCAGAACACTCACCGTGGTATATGCGGTACATCTGAACGGGAAAGGTTTAGGTTTGCCGGGGAGTTTTCCGCACATAACCTCCAAGGTGGGCCGTTGCACGTGATGACTTAGACAAGGGAGAATCTGTTACCTTGCCTCTCAACGGGATAAGCACTAGGATGAAGAACTTACCCAGTAAGAACATCTCAGCGATGACCTCGGCGTCCTCGTCTGCCTTCAACGCTGCCTCCTTCAGACAATCCCTGATGCGGTGAGGGTCGTACATCTCTACTCACTTTTATATATTAACCAACTGCAGCAGTCTTTAAAGACAGCTGTAGCTACCTCATACTTCCAGGCTCCATACCATACACAGCAGCAAATAACCAGGCGGGTCTAATCAGGATCATATTCGCAGCTTATCCTGAGCTCCGAGGCAATGGCTTACAGGGAAGACAGAGGAATGCAACCAGAACAGGCGCTAGGAAGATGATTCTACCAAACGAACTCTACCTACCCAGTAAGAACATCTCAGCGATGACCTCAGCATCCTCGTCTGCCTTCAACGCTGCCTCCTTCAGACAATCCCTGATGCGGTGAGGGTCGTACATCTCAGCCAGCTTTAATAATTATATTAACTAACTAGCGGCCGCCCGCGACTCCGTCCGCGTGGATTTCGATTTCCAATATCCTATGTGTTATTATGATGTTTAAGCTATATTCTGGTAAAGTTTCATTCAAATCCATTCTGAAGTTTTTATGTGAAAGAGTATCAAACATCCATACATCCATACTTACAAACTTTCGCCTTTATAATAGTAGTAGGATTGTCCTTAAAGACTGCTGTAAGCTACCTCATACTTCCAGGCTCCATACCAGAGACAGCAGCAAATAACCAGGCTGGTCAAATCAGGATCATAGTCAGTCGCAGCGTATCCTGAGCTCTGGGGCAAAGGCCGAGGATGCAACCGGGAGATGCGCTAACTCATTCCATCGCTTAATATTTCGGCAAAGACATGAACTGCCGAACTTCTGGGTTCGCGACGGAATAGTGACCACAGTAAATGGCTACGTTGACCAGCCGTTGTTTCTTTGTCGGAACGGGGAAGGGGGGATAAAGGATAACAGTTCTTCAGAACACTCACCGTGTTATATGCGGTACATCTCAACGGGATAGGTTTAGGTTTAGGTTTGCCGGGGAGTTTTCCGCACATAACCTCCAAGGTGGGACGTTGCACGTGATGACTTAGACATGGGCGAATCTGTTACCTTGCCTCTCAACGGGATAAGTACTAGGATGAAGAACTTACCCAGTAAGAACATCTCAGCGATGACCTCAGCATCCTCGTCCGCCTTCAACGCTGCCTCCTTCAGACAATCCCTGATGCGGTGAGGGTCGTACATCTCAGCCAGCTTTTGATGCTTACGATGGAGCTCTTCGTAGCTCATCTGTGAACAGACATATAGGAAATATTTATTTATGGAAACTTAGCAATTTTATAACTTACTAGCGGCCGCCCGCGACTCCGTCCGCGTGGATTTCGATTTCCAATGACCTATGTGTTATTCTGATGTATAAGCTATATTGTGGTAAAGTTTCATTCAAATCCATTCAGTAGTTTTTACGTAAAAGAGTAACAAACATCCATACATCCATACATACAAACTTTCGCCTTTATAATAGTAGTAGGATAGGATAGTATTATAGCTTATAGAGGAATATTATTTGAACTTAAATGTGTTTCCTTAAATAAATCAAGGTCCAGTTTGGTTTACGCAATTACGAGCCATAGCTGTAGGTAAGTCAGACTCACACAAAAGGACCAGTAGTTTTAGTTTTTTTTTTTATAAAGTGAGGCAAACAAACAAGCTGCCCATGGACATCAAACAACCGACAGGGTCTTAGATGTGTTACCTGCCTTTAAAAACCCCATACCCTCCCCAATTGAGCTCTAGAGACCTTACTCACCGCAAAGTTACTTTTTTATTTATTTTTATAATTAAGTTATTTATTATTACCTCTTATAGTAAAAGATTCAAGAAGAAGGGACTGTATAAGGCTGTTAACAATGATGGAACATACCTTCATCTGCACAATAGTGGATATCCTATCAATCACGTCCGTCTTCAGCTCATCCAGCATCTGTTGCTTGGCGAGGTTGTCCTGTGCTATCTCCTCGATGCTGCTCATCAGTTCCTCCGTCTCCAGATCCAGCTTGACCAGTTGAGGGTTGTTCTCGAGGAGTTTGTCCTGGAATAGATCAATGGTATAGAAAGAAAATTGTTTGATTGTTTATTCATCTAAGACTTCATTTATATAATAACAAGCGATATACACAGACAGGCAGTTAATAGGGACTTTGCTTTAGTAAAATAACCTTTCTGGCCGTTATTCGGCCATAGCGGCCTATCTTACCACCAGCCAGGTACGCAGGATATATTATAGTGCACAAGTGAGTGGGCAGGTGCACTCCCCATTCCCTCACTAACATAGTTCGGTGGGACAGCAATCTGACACAACTGTAGAGATGAGGTGCAGAACCAATGGCTTAATAATAAATTAATTGGACTAACTCACCAATTGCCTAGCCCTAAACAAAGCTCGAAGCTTGTACTATGGATGCAAAAGGGAATGTATAGACACACCTTAATATTTTTATAAACATCCGTGACTTGAGTATAAAGGCCAATATTCAGCGCACAATAATTTGTCCCTAGCGGGATTGGAACCCACCACCCTCAGGTTTGTAACCTGATGAATGAAACTCATAATAATAACTATTATTTACATACCTGCAAATCAGTATTCTCCAAAATTTCCCTCAATTCTTCAATAGACAACTCATTTAGTTCTTGCATCAAACTCAACGGCACGGCTTGCGACTGCGGGCTGTCATCGCTCGATTTATCATCGCTACTCGACAAACTTGGCAATGACAGTTGAAACTCTCTTATAATAGCTTGCACTACACGTCCTAGGTCTGAGTGTTGTGTGTAATTTAGCAAACCAGGGGCTCCAACTATCTGGTTTGAGTTCTCCCCAACCCATGGATGAGATATGGGCGGGTTTATGAATATTGTAGGCTTCTCATTGGGAAACTCCGGTCCTAAGACCACGTTTAAGTTCATAGTCTTGCCCTCGACAGTGAATTCTATTCGGTATTCGGAATTTTCGGCGATCTCAACAACATTGTCATTGAAGACTTTTAGAGTGTCTATCTGCTTCTTCCTGATGTCTTGTTCGTTGTAATACGTCCGCGGCAACATTTTCTTGCGATTGTTACGCTAAAAATAATATTTTAATGACATAATTAGGGATAAATCTTGTGATAACTTGGAACTAAACTTGGTTTTACAAAGATCTAAATAGAATCTGTGTTTCTTAAATTTATAGATTTAAGGTAACATAATCTTACCCGGTACGGTTATCAAATTACAGTCGCTTTTTATATTAAAGAATTAATATTGTATTTTCAATTCAAAACATCAAGATCACAAGCAAATCAATACAAATGTCATGTCAGCTCAGTCAGTACGTTCTCGTCTACAAATACAATGCACGAATTATGAATGTGACAATTGACAGCTTTGAGCTATCAGCAGAGAAAGGACGCCTCTGATTCGCTAAATAGTAGGTCATGTAATATTTTAACCAATGCGATCAAAACAGTTTGTTTTCTTCTCAGAAAACAGACGTGCATTAATTAGAAAAAAAGTCAAACATTGCATTTTTAGAAACCTTCATTTTTCAGTTTTTGATGCTGTATTTCAAAAATAATTTGTATCACAGGTGAAGTAATTTAATTTAAATGTCAAATGGTGTAAATACGGAACAGAAAAAACAGTGTGTAAATGATTAAGCGATATTTTAAAACCTACACGAATATCTTAGCAAATTCACATCAAGACATTAAGCTGCATTATTCTATCAGGATTTTGCTTGAATCACACTCACACACATCATTGATTGACCGACCTTTGTTTGTGATTGGATAATAAAATATTGAGACAGGAACCTCTTTTTATTAGATCCGTGTTTTCTCTAAGTTGAATTCTCTAAGAGAAAAAGCAGAATGGTATGGTAGTGCACTCGCCATGTAAATGATAACACAAAAAACTGCATCAGACGACATTTTTTCACATTCATATTACATTACATTCTATGCGCCAAGGGTGGTAGGTTCGATTCTCATATAAGACAAACATTAATGTATAGAGTTTGTAGTTAATGGGGTATTAATAGTCCTTAAATTAATAGGTACCTAATTTTATATCTATTTTTTTTAGTTTAAGTAAGTTTAACTTTCACGTATCTCGATGTCATGTGGTAAATTTCCGAGTTCAAGTAAAAATTGTGTCAAATTTTTCGTAACACGGATTAATTAGTGATTCCCATAATCCGCAATTGGCATTCGTCTTAATCGAGCTTACATAGTATAGAAACACACTAGGCGGAAAAAACGCGACTTACTACGCCTGCAATCTATACTTCTACTTATACCTACTAATACAATAAAGCTGGAGAATTGTTTGTTTGTTTGAACGCGCTAATCTCCGGAACTACTGGTTCGAATTGAACAATTATTTTTGCGTTGGATTGCTCTTTCGTCGAGGAAGGCTTTAGGCTATAGTAAAACACTATGTGTGCAGAAACCGAAACCCACTGGAACGAAATCTCTCTACTTAGTGTATTTTAAATGGAGGATGACACACTATACCGAAATGCGAGAATGCATTGCCGCCGAACTTTAAACGCAACATCCATCATTTGAACGAAACATCATGCATTTAAACGCGTGTTTGTAATTTTTTTGGCTTCCATAATTTTAATTATGGTGATGGAGGCCCATTTCTTGTAGTGACACTTATCTTTTAGTACAGTCTCAACTTTAGGTACAACTTATGTGCCTGCCCTGTTCCCAGTTTATCTGGGGTCGGTGCAATACGTTGACTTCTTCATTCCGGCCTATCATTCGTCACCGCGTCATTCACACCTCTTTCACTCATATCATCCTTCACACAATTCATCCTCCCTTTCTTCGGGCTTTCCTTGGTTAAGGGAACAACTTATGTACAGTTCTAAAAGTAACGTCAGCAATAAATAACCCAAATTATACGTTATCGAAAACTCGCCGTGTGCTAAAAAAAGACGAAAATCTTAAATTGACTTTGAGCAGGTGTTCTGATGATACAACACAACCTGCAACGATATTTCAACACGATCGTACGACGGTGACACAAGGGACTTGTGCCGATGCCCACCCCCCTACCAACAAAGTGGGGGACCCTCCAACAGAGACCAGTGGTCGAGTGGTTCGCGAAACGCGCAGTCACTCATTCATAACGTGAATACAAAACCTTTTTGTAACGTTAAAACCAGTGGAAGAAAGGTACGGAATAATAAACAGTGTGTCTTGACCTCCTTTGTAAAATTGGCGGGAAGCCCGCCACAGATTATGTCGTGTTTCGTGAGCGCGACCTCTTTGCTGTCAAAATGGGCGTTGTAAAAAGTTTGAATTACAGTTTTTTTTAAGTATCTTCGTGAATTAAATTATTAATTAGTGAAATGGAGAAGTTAGTGTTGTTATTGTATGTTCCGCGTCGTCGTTGCGTGTTATGCATTTTATATTAGATACGTTTCCTTCCTCTATTCTTTGACGTTTAACGGCAAATCATTCAAAATTGTCAGCTACAGTTCTTCGATTTTTAGATTACAAATATCAATAAAGTTCCAATTATGTTAGCAATACTTATATTTTTCTCTACGTTACAGTAATTAGTATCTTTTGTTTTGTAACTGTATGTACCTACTGTGAATATCCTAACCGTACGCAGCGCTAATAATTATGCCTGTTTGTAATCAATCATGCACATTTCGTCTCAATTCAAACACAAGTTATGTACAATACTGTAACTATTAACCGTTTAAACAAAAAGTTTTTATAACATACATAAGCGTATTTCGTAATGTTTTGTGTATGGGCTAATAAGATATTCGATTGTACACTGTGAATGAATCATACAAAAACTAATGACTTAAGAATTCTTTGCGTCGCGAAATTGTCTGACATAGCTGCTTTGTAGCGAAATTGGGGTCAAGAACTTTAATGCCACTCTTCTCTTTGGGTAGTCAGTTACTAAGTAAAATATTGGTCGCAAACTTCCTTATGTTTTAAATGTTTATAAGTAAGATTAAAAAGATATTTTCCTGTGGAATGGACTATTGCATCATTTAGTAAACAGAACCTTCGTGTTTTGTGTTTTTGGAAAAAATATCTCGTATTCGAAGAGTCAATTAAATGAATATTTTTTGAAGTAAAGAGTTTTAGACTAAAAAAGGCTTTGTTATGATTTTTAAACGTATTAACCGGAAATCCTCTAAGCGGTAGTGATAAATAATGTAACCTATTTCGCGCGCCAAAAACTTTTGAGGCATAGATTATAACGGAAGGTATGCAACCTTCAAGGACTCCATATTTGCCGCGAAAAGGACGATACAGATAACCTAAAATCTTTCTCTTTGCATAACACGACCCGAGGCGATTTTTATGTAATACGCTGTAATAAAGTTATGTAACGCTCATTTTGGCCTCATATTTTCGTTGGTTGCGATAGTCCGAGCCATGCCATGACAGAATTCGCGCGTTTTCCATCTGACAATTGTGTGATTTGACCCGTGTGAGTGTAAAATCAAATAGTGCTGTGACGTTTTACTTTTTTTAAGCAGGCACAGGAATTTATCCGGGTAAGTTTTTGATTTTTTTTACGTAATGTCTGTTCGAGGAAATAATTTATGCTGTTTCGAAATTGTTTTTAGGGTATTACTACAACCATGTCTGTGAAAGTTGTACAAGTTAAGACGAAATGAAATGAGCCATTTTATAACAACACACAGGTAGTTGGAATCGCCGTTGCTCAACTTATTTGAAGTTAGATAACTTAATTTGAGATCTGATACGTATAACCTACTTTTTATTTATACCATCATTGGCTGTTTAAGTTAAAATTAACATGAACGACCTCTTTTTGATTTGACCCAGTGACCGACTGTGTAATATCATTATTATGTAGGTAGGTACCTGATTAGAGTTCGCGGCAGCTTTATATTCTGTCTCTTTTACACTATTATGTTGTAGTGGTTTAAGTACCGGGCCGTGGTCTCGAGGTCCTGGGTTCGATTTGGGAAAATTTGTGGCGGTTCTTTCGAACACAGTCTGGGTTTGTGATTTTCGCTATAAAGATGGGTTTTGGCTTAGCACCACGTTTGCCAAATGCGGATTGGTGATCAAAGCTTGACTGTTTTCGGAAAAACCGACACAACTTTGTATTCTGACTGATTCTGTATACTTAGATATAGATAAATAATACGTTAAGTTAAGTTGTAAATGCTTAATATTATTTGTAAACTTATATTCTTATTTCATATTGTTATTTCATGTCATGGAAATCAAGATGCAAAATACCTATACACTAAACAGCAAACAACTTCACTAATTTATGACTAATCTCCCTGAAACAGAATTGAACCTGTGACCCCTAGGTCATGGATTAGCACATTCACGAGAATATTCGTGATTTGATGTTTATTTTTATAACCGGAAGGTTTGCTAATGTTTCTTAATTTATTTACCCGTTGTTCTAGTGGTAGGAACCCTGGCTACGAAACCGAGAGTCGCGGGTTCGAATCCCGCTGGTCTGTGTGATGAACATCGGCATTTGTACTCGCGTCATGGATGTTTATAAACGTATTTAAGTATGTCTATCCGTTCCCTAGTATTCAAAGTACAAGCTTCGAGCTTAGTTTGGGGCTAGGCAATTGGAGTGTTAGTACAATTATGTTATGTATGAAATATAAATAATCGCGACATAATTTAAAAAAATGTAATTTTAAAATGTATCTCGATTATATCCGTTTAATAGTACCTAGCTTTATTTCATGAGTAACAGTCGCGTAAACCTAAGAAAACGTTATGATAAGTATGTTATGTCTCGGAACATGAACCTTAGTCCTCTGTCGGTTAAAATGTGACCTATAAATACAATGTGACAGGAGGCGGTCATACAGACTTCTATGACAATAAACCTGACCTCAATATATGTTGAAATCTATTACATATGTCTAAAGTTCATTCCTTATGTAATAGTATTATGTGTATGACATACCTATGTTTAGTATGCGACATAGTTAGCAAACGTATCCAAATATTTAACTACTAGCGACCGCCCGCGACTCCGTCGGGGTTTTGGTTTCCGTACACATAGTGTTATGCTATAGCTTAAAGCCTTCCTCGCCACATGGACTATACAACACAATAATATTTTTTCAATTCGAATTTTCAATTTTTTCCATTACTTCCTAAAATTCGCACTTTCAAAAAACAAACAATATCTTCAGTTGAAAAAAAAATGAAAAAATGAAAAATATTTATTTCCAACAAAATGAGGATACATAAGATATCATACAAATATTTGGTAGCTAAAAATACAAATTTTAATGCTCACATTTTGTTGCTTACTTGAAGTTCAGTTGGATTACCTGTGGTCCTCACACTAGGATAACCTGTATCGTGAGGGCCTGGTTTAGAATTAACTGATTAGGATTTGTTTAGTATATAGTTAATTATTTAGTATAGATAAGTATAGGTTTTATACCTAAAAAAGGGAAGAACTGATTTTGATGACATTTGGTATACAGGTACCTGTATACCAAATGTCAAACCTAACCCTTCATGCACACAAATGTTTGTACTGAGCGGGAATCGAACCCGCGACCTCTTGTGTAATAGTCTTGACCATTATACCAAGCGTGTTATCGAAATTACTATTACCACGGAGTCAGATCAATGTAGGTAGGTACTTGTGTGATGATGTGATATTTTTTATTTATTTACAAGCGGTCCGCCCCGGCTTTGCTCGGGTTCATTTTATTTTTATCTAGTACTAAATTAGCCCATGTCATTCAGTGATAATGTTCTAATTTAAAAAGTTTTTTTTAATTCTGTTCAATTTTTTTTCAGTTTATTCGCTACGTAGAAACAAAGTTCAAATTTTTCCCCTGAATACTACCTATGAAAGCATAGATTTAACTGACATTTTGTGTAACGGGCGTATCAAAGAGCTGTAGGAACTCAAGATGCCATAAATACGTTGATTAATGACATAACTTTAAGAATCAATGACAATCAAAAAGTCGCTGCGCTCTTCCTAGACTTAAGTTCAGCTTTTGATGTGGTAAATCATGATTTACTTTTAGGGAAACTCTTTCATTATGGTATTCGAGGCACGACCCTAAAACTGTTTCAATCGTACTTACAAAACAGGAAAATGTTTGTTGAAATCCAAACAATTAATGAAGAAATGTGTAACGTTAAGACAAATTCAAAATTAAAAAATATCAAAGTAGGTGTACCACAGGGATCTATACTTGGCCCAATATTGTTCATAACGTTTGTCAATGATTTGATTAATTTTGTTAATGATAAAAGTAACTGTATAAAATTAGTACTATTTGCAGATGACACGAATGCGGTTGTCTCCGCGAAAGACTGGCTTAGCCTAGAGATAAACATATCTGAAACACTAGCATTACTGGAAACATGGTTCAATGCAAATGGACTCACTGTAAATGCATCAAAAACTAATTTGATGATATTTCGCGCAAACAATAGGGATGATCATAATATTAATATTGTTTTGAAGGGTAAAAATGTGGATACTGTAAAGGTTACTAGGTTTCTTGGAGTTAATATTGACAACTCATTAAACTGGAAAAATGAAATAAATGAGATTGAAAATAAGATAAGCTCTGCATGTTATATACTTCGAAGCCTTCGCGATGAACTAGACATTTCCCATTTAAAAGTTATATACCATGCACTTATAGAGTCACGGCTTCGTTATAGTATTTTGTTTTGGGGTAGAAGTTTCAAATTTAACATTCAGAGGGCATTTGTTATGCAAAAGAGAGCAATAAGAACCATGGTTCGCATCCGGCAACAGGAATCTTGTCGTGAGCACTTTAAAACTCTTGGTATAATTACAGTTCCTGGCTTGTACATCTTGGTACTACTTTCAAACTTCGCCAAAGATATAAATAAATACGAATCTTTGGAAGAGAGGACCAATAGGGAGAGTACAAGAAGGAAAGATTTCCCAAATAGGATCATTCCGACTAAACTTCTGGTCCGGCATTGCTCAGATTATCAGTCAATTCATCTGTTCAACAAGTTACCTATCAATCTAAAAGGCCTGATTCATCATAGTAGTTTTAAAAACAAACTGAAGTCTTTTTTGTTGGAAAATTGCTTTTACTCCGTGGAGGAATTTATTGATAGAAATAAAATAATATAATTGACTGTTTATAGATGTATTTGTAAAATAATTATTTGCGTTAGAAATTTCTATTGAATATAATTGACTGTATTATAAATGTATTTGTAAAATTATTGTTATGTGTTGTGCCTGGTTTTGACATTATATTAGTTTTAAGTTTAATATTGACATTGTAATTTAATTTATCTTGATTTTTGAAATGATGTAATTATTTTATTAATGTAATTGCTATTTTTATGATATTTAATTAGTTGTAATATTCAACACAATGTATATTGTTTCATGAATAAAGAATTGAATTGAATTGAATATACCTAGCAATAAATCATTTCATTATTTTTATACCACTTAAAACACGACTCTCTTAAATCACATATTTAACGCCTATTCTTACGAAAATACTCATCATTATATTACCACTATTATAGTAAAATTGCACATACATTTGAATGAATTTGTTTAAGTTTCTTAACTTGCAAACAACAATATAAATTATAATGAACATTATGAATAGTTGTATACAATTAAGAGTGATTTATTATATTATAGGGTTCCGTAGGCAGTTGGTAAAAAACGAAACCCTTAGAGATTCGTCATATCTGTCTGTCTGTCTGTCCGCCAGTTTCTTCCTGTTGCTAGCGTTTATCCCGTTTCTGTGCGGAGTCCGATTTGACTATGATCCAGGATTTGGCGAGACTGGATATTACAGTGAAGCGACTGCCATCAGACCTTCGTTACCCTTAGAGGGGAACCAGCCAGCATGTCACAGCCTTTTTCCGAAACTATAAGAACTATACTGTTTAAACTTGGCAAGAAGATTCACACAAAAAAAAACATATTGGGTTTGTCCGTAGTTGACAGACCCGTTGGTCGAGTGGCTAGAGACCCTGGCTACAAAAACAAGGGTCGCGGGTTCGAATCCCGCTAGGGGCAAATGTTTGTGTGATGAACATCGGCATTTGTACTCGAGTCATGGATTTTTATAAAAGTATTTAAGTATGTCTATCCGTTCCCTAGCTTCCATAGTACAAGCTTCGAGCTTAGTTTGGGGCTAGGCAATTGGTGTGTTTGTCCAAGGCATTTATTATTATTTATTATTTAGTTAGAGCTGAAACTCAAAAACAATTTTTTTATGAAATATATACGTCTATAATGCTTATTACATGCAAAGTTCCACCGAAAATTGGTTTGAACGAGATCTAGTTAGTAGGTTTTTAATAAGGTTTAAATAGAATTTGTACAGAACCATCGGTGCGCGAGTCCGACTCGCACTTGGCCGGTTTTCTTTGTAACTATTATTTCAATGTTACTCTCGGTTATGTAAGAATACTTAAGATAAAGTTACGGTCTGGCGATTTTGTTAAAATAATGAAAGTAAACAGTTACTCGACCTTCAAATTAAGAATAAGCATGGTGTAACCCGTTGTTATAGGTAATAACAAGGGAATGCTCGCTTATTTAACCACACAAGGGTCGCAGATGCGTTGCCTGCCTTTAAGACCCCATACCCTCCCCAACTAAGCACTGGCGACCTTACTCACCAGCAGAAACATAGCACAACAGTTACGAACTGCTACTTCACTGTGGTCTTCTGTTAGGTTTAGGTTTAAAGACATTTATTCCCATAAAAACTTACCTAGGTGGAACTACTTCCCCACACGAGCGGCTTATTTGAGTGGAAGTTCCAATTAGCTCTATCTCTTTTATAATAAGGAATACTTAGATAATTAGTGTGATTCGCACTTGTTTCTGCCGGAGTATCGAATTCACATACCTAACGGTATAATCGTCATGTCGACTGCGTGCCAAACCAAATGCGTGAAATGGGTCGCCGGTTTGACTCCGTTTTAAACACGGACGAATTCATGAGTTGAATTCTGAAAATGTCATCTCTAAACTTAACTGCCTACCAAGAGCGGATCCAGAGGTGTCCATTGATATACAAAAACCCAAGATACACAATCAATTATTCCCTTGTAAAAACAATCTTAACTAATCTACATAAGGTTTAATTTGCAAATAATAATGTTCATAGTTTGACTTTGAGTTTTTGGTGACAGTATTGACTGTTAACCACATCTATCAACAAAAACACCAAAAACGTACGTATTCCACGTTCGAAAATGATCTTCAAGCCATGGATTACCCCAGGGCTTATTAAATGTCAAAAGCATAGAGACCGTCTGCACCTTGAAGCCAAGAAACAACCGTCAAATCAATTAATTCAAGTAACATACAGAAGATATCGTAATTTCCTCAACAACCTTCTGCACAAACTTAAAGTTAATTACGAAAATCAGTTGCTTAACTCCAGCAAAAATGATTCGAAAAAGTTATGGAACTCCATTAAAGAAATTTGTCACCTAAATAAGCCTCATAGAAGCCCTGTTGAACTGCTCAAAGGAAACACAAACCCCTGTAATGCTCTTAATGAATGTAACAACTATTTTGTCAATGTTGGTAAAAATCTAGCATCACAGATCCTAACAAAACTAAACCAAACCCAAGAATCTCTAGCTGCTAAGGTTAATAGCGATAAATGCCCAAAAAAATCTTTTTTTATGTTTCCCACCGACGAAGATGAAGTTTACAGACTAATAGCCGACCTGAAGCCAAATAGTTCCCCTGGAGTAGACAGGTGTCAACCACTTCTAATCAAACAGTTAAGATTAATTCTGATTAAACCTTTGACCCATATCTTTAATCTCAGCCTCTCATCGGGAATTTTTCCTGCATGTTGGAAACTAGCAATAATTACACCAATTCACAAAGGAGGAAATAAAGCAAACCCTTGCAACTATCGGCCGATCTCTTTACTTACTATTTTCTCTAAGCTTTTGGAGAAAGTGGTGAATAGGAGATTGGTTGATTACTTGGAAAGCAATAAATTTATACCAGAAAATCAATATGGCTTTCGCAGAGGGAAGTCAACAGAAGATGCAGTACTAAAAGTTACCAACATAATTACAAACGCACTAGATAAGAATATTAACTGTATAGGTGTATTCATCGATTTAGCTAAGGCGTTCGATACTGTCGCTTTGCCCTTTCTTTTGAAAAAACTAGATCTCATCGGAATTCGAGGAACGGCCCTAGAATGGTTTAATAGCTATTTGACTAGTCGTAAACAGTGCGTTCGTGTCGATCTTAATATTAGTGATCAGCAGACCATCCCATTTGGGGTACCGCAAGGAAGCATACTCGGTCCCACGCTATTTCTTACTTACATGTGTGACCTTTTAGAACTGAAAATAGAAGATGCGGACATCATCTGTTACGCAGATGATACAGTTATCCTTTTTCAGGGTTCATGCTGGGATAAGACTTTCGAGCTCGCAGAGAGGGGTATGAGTATGGTAAACGAGTGGATGGACAATAATCTTCTCTCTTTAAATGTAAGCAAAACCAAGTATATGGCTTTTCATAAGACAAGTCCATCGCAACCAAATACTTTAAAACAATTGTTCTTGCATCGTTGCACCCCTGATTCCCAAACATGTGATTGCTGCCCTATTGACCGCGTATCAAGCTTCAAATATCTTGGTGTGCTCCTTGACGAAAGATTGACTTACAAGCAACATATTAGTTCGCTGGCGGCGCGGATCCGCAAAGCCCTATATATAATGAAGAGCCTTAGACAATCTGCAACCAAGGACACACTAATGATGGTTTACAAGGCTCTTTGTCAATCCCTACTCATATATTGCATCCGAGTATGGGGTGGTGCAGCGAAATCTTTCCTCATAGAGATTGAAAGAGCTCAGCGCGCAGTTCTCAAGGTGATGTTAGGGAAAACCCGTAGATATAATACTGACCAGCTATATTTAGACAGTAAAGTTTTAAGGGTCAGGCAGCTGTACATTTTGAGGATAATAACGTCCGTACATAGTAACATCCTGAATTTACCCGAATATGAACGCATTCTTCGTCAGCGAGTATATAAGATTCCGGTCCCTTTTGTTTATACTACTTTTGCAAAAAGACAAGCTTTCTCACTCCAACCTCGTATGTATAATACCATCAGCCGAAAAGTAGATTTGAAAAACGTATGTTCTCGCAAAGCCAAACACAATACGCAATCCTTCCTTTTGAAACTCGACTATGATGAAACCGAAGATTTATTACTATAACACATCAACACAACCCCACACACACACATACATCACACACACACACACACACACACCACACACACACACACACACACACACACACACACACACACACACACAAAGAACTTTTTGCATTTACTTTTAATTATTTTTATTTTCAACTTTGTTACCTCAACAACATTTTAGTTAATCTTGTTAAATACCTACATCATGTATGCTCATCTTAATACTACAAATTGTTTTAACTTGGTAAGGTACCGTGCGTCCGTCTATTTAATGTTCTGAATAATTCTCATTGGCCGCTGCGAGACAAGCCAGTGCTTAGTGCAGCGACCGTATGATAACATGTTGTGCCATTTAATGTGTATTTTGGTTAATAAAGTTTATTATTATATTATTATTATTATTATATTATTGTTACTTTTGTTTCTTTGACTGTGCATCTTGGGTTTTTGTATATCAATGGGGGATCGTAAGGGTCATCTCATAACCTACTACGACTTAGGTGGACCTCAAACAATAATTAGGTGATCCTCTTATTTCGTTTGCCTCCCTATAACATAAAAGAAACAGACTTGGTAGACGATTTTATGCAGGGTTCGCGACAGGGGGCACCGGTTTGAATCTCATTTTGATCTTACATTTTGATGATAGATGTAGTATGAAGTAAACGTCGGGTTCATTAATACTTTACTAATTTGTTGTAATTATAATAAGCCCCGACAACTATGGTTGGTTACTATGCGATGTGAAGCGTCAGTCGCTTCACATGAACGGGTTAGATGGGGTCAAAGTATGGGGAGGGCCTATTATTATCCAACGATTTAAATCTATAATATCTATTATACATATTATCTGTGGCTAAATAAAGCTACTTTCATACCTGAAAAAAAACACATGTCACATTCCTATCTATAGGATCCCATCGTGCCGTCAACACTGATAAATCTCCAAGCAAATGAAATATAAAAAGATGAGTTGATCAAACTTTGGTGACGGTGACAATGAACTTTGGTCACAAATGCACGTACAATTGACGTTAATAACACTTACCACAATAAACCCAAACAAATATTGAATTGGAGCTTAGCAAAGACACGTTAACTGTATGCAATAGAAGATAAATATTGTATTTCAATAACAAGTAAAATGATGCATAAGAGTCATCAAGGAAATAAACACTGAAGAAATAATTACCTACTGGGGACTTACTTCACTTACTCACACCTATTTTTAAAACACTTCTAATCATTTTAAGAAAGGTAGAGCTAAGTCGATCTTCTACTACTTTGACGGGCCCGTTGGTCTAGTGGTCAGAGACCCTGGCTTCAAAACCGAGGGCTGCGGGTTCGAATCCCGCTAGGGGCAAATGTTTATGTGATGAACATCGGCAATTGTACTCGAGTCATGGATGTTTATACACGTATTTAAGTATGTCTATCCGTTCCACAGCTTCCACAATACAAGCTTCGAGCTTAGTTTGGGGCTAGGCAATTGATGTGTAGTCCAACGCTTTTTTTTTCTCGAATGAACCACTCGTCTGGGGAAGTATCTCCACCTTACAGAAGACCACAGAGAAATAGCACTTCGTAAACTATTGTGCTATGTTTCTCCTGATGAGTAAGGTCGCCAGAGCTCAGTAGGGGAGGTTATTGAGTTTAAAAGGCAGTCACCGCGTCTGCTACTCTTGTGCGGTTGTTGATGTCCATGGGCAGCGATGATCACTTATCATCAGGTGATCCTCCTGTTTGTTTTCTGCTGCTGGACGCAGACCTCTCCGAGATGGGGGATAACTAAGCTGAGCATGAAGGTTGGTGACCGCAATATGGTGAACGATAAAACACAGAGGAACGCTGCTGCCCATCCCCCGGAATGTCCCTTAGTCGCTTCTTACGACACCCACGGGAAGAAATGGGATAGTACATTCCCGGCCGGTACTACAAGATAATAATTATGTAGTAGGTACAGTGCAGTACCTAATAAAAATAATAATTATACACATGGCGGCCGATCTTACAGGTACTTACGCAGGATAAATTATAGTGCACAAGTGAGCGCGCAAGCACAGGTGCACTCCCTATTCCCTCACTCTCATAGTTCGGTGACAGCAATCTGACACGACCGTAGAGATCAGGCGCAGGACCAACGGCTTAACGTGGCTTATCTATGCTCATCTGTCTGTTAAAAACTATGTAACTACAGCATTCCATCGTCATCCTTTGTTGAATAGATCCCAGTTGTGTCGAAAGGCGTAGTACGCTGTACGCTCTGAATATAAACAGACAACGATCACATTTTATATAGCCCAGTTTTGAAATGGTGTGTTGTGGCGTCATAATTACTCGTAATTGCTACGGAAACTGCGTACAGTCGTTGCACTTTTGAATGCATTTGTTATGACAACTTCGGATAAGGTTTGGTGCAGAATCTTTGGACTAACATACAAATAAAAAATCCGCTAGATGGCAGTAGGTAGGCGTAGGGTCTAACTGGTATGTGATTGGTGAATTTTGACATGACATTGACAGATATGTCAAAATTCACCAATGAGAAAGCAGTTAGACCCTACGCCTACCTACTGACATCTAGTGGAATCGGTTGACTGGGACCATGCACTAATTTGCTTTAATGTACAGATTACAGAAAAACGATTTAGGTGTCAGGATACCGATTTAACAAATGCTCCCAAGGGATAAAACTGGAATCCTGATTATCGTCAATCACGCCGAAAATAATTGACGGATTTGCATGTCCTAATTCTAACAGTTTATTAATAAAAACAAGGCTCAGATATTGACTTTTAATCTGATGTATTTTTTTCTTACAATTATATCGTTTTGTGAAATAAAACTGTTTTTTTACGGAAAAAATCGCGATATAATTCTAAACTTACATATTTAGAGGATAACCCAATGTTTCGGCTATATTCAGAAGCCGTGATTACGGAATGACTAAGGTCGCATAGACAGGCCCGTTGGTCGAGTGGCTAGAGACCCTGGCTACAAAACCAAAGGTCGCGGGTTCGAATCCCGCTTGGGGCAAATGTATGTGTGATGAACATCGGTATTTGTACTCGAATCATGGATGTTTATAAATGTTCTTAAGTATGTCTACCCGTTCCCTAGCATCCATAGTACAAGCTTCGATCTTAGTTTGGGGCTAGGCAGCTGGTGTGTTAGTCCAATGATTCGTTTAAAATAAGTTTTATTTTTAAGCGGATTTTCGCCGGTACCGCTACTTTTTAAATATTCAAAAGCAAACGACCGCAAAACTCGGCCATCAGACTCCATGCCAAGGTCGCGAAAGAAAGCTACTCTTACACAACACATTGCACAATAAGTGATCATTACCAATGATACTGCCGCGCGGTGCGTTATATGTCGCAGTGCAGTACGTGCTGAACGACTTGGACTGACTGGAATGTATCACTATATATATAATATAATGAAACTGAAGAGTTTGTTTGTTTGAACGCGCTAATCTAAGAATTTACTGATTTGTAATGAAAAAAAAATTTTTGTTTGTTTAATAGTTCCATTTCACGAGGAAGGCTTTTCCACTGTGTGCGGAAACCGAAATCTACGCAACTTTTTTCAAGACTGATAAACCACTTTCTAGCCCGCTGTATGGACAATCCCCTGACGCCCCGCGACGCCCACAAATGCAAACCTGGGCCGGGTGCTTGTTAAAATAAAATACCAAAATTCAGTATTCAATATGAGCGTCTATTTACCTACAACTGCAAAAATCAATATAATAAAACAAAAGAATATTTAAAAAGAATACGCTCCCTGCTGTCATGTGTCAAATTAACGAAAGAGGTTTACACATAATTGCTCACCAAGAACAAGAAGGGCTTGTTCTTAATAATTTATCGCCCACCACGGGCAAACCTGGCCTGACCACGTGGCAACAGGGAAAGACAAAGGCCGGGCTTATTTATTTGACACGGACAGAATTAGAAATATTGTACAGGCATATTATTGTAGAAATGAAATTCTTGAAGTCAACATCCTCCTTGAGTCGTATTCCTCATTACTGAGGGTCGTGATCGTTGTATGAAATGAAACACACAACAACTCTCTTGGCATTAATGGAGTGGTTTGCCATTGCCTTCTCCATTTCACACTAGTGTGGCAGGTTTCCTTACGATGTTTTCCTTCTTACGCACATATCATCATCATCCTAGCGTTTATCCCGGTCGCATCCTCGGCCGTTGCCTTGGAGTCCAGGGTCCGCTTTCCTACTCCTTCTCCTCCACTTCGCACGATCTTCGGCATCCTGTGCAGTCAGGCCCTTCTCACGTACATATATTTTTGATAAATCCAGAGGGGTTTGAACCGCCGACCTCAAGCAAGTGAAGCGGCGCTCTTACCACTAGGTTACCAAATTATGTCTATGAAAAGCTTAAAATGAAACTCATTAACCATTATATGCTAATTTAGCATTATTTTAAGCACATTAGGCGAATGTACGTGACTTTTTTCACACGTGACTTGTATTTTGTCTTTGTACTCATCTCAACTAACATAATAAAGCTAAAGAATGTGTTTGTAAGTTCGTTTGTTTGAACGCGCTAATCTAAGGAACCATTGGTTCGAATAGAAAAAATAATTGTTTTGGATAGTCCATTTGTCGAGAAAGGCTTTGAGCACTATATGTGCTGAAACCGAAACCCACCCGGACGAAGTCGCGGGCAGCCGCTAGTAAGCCGAGATAGGTAACATTATGCAAAAATAAATTATCACGCCATTCATAATTCGTCAAAAAAACATGTAACTACAAAGCAAATGTTTACCATTAATGAAAGATGGCTAAAATAGCTTTTCTCGAATCCGAACTCAAGAATGACTAAATCAAGATATGTACATAATATTTTCATATACCTATTTAAATCTATACTACGATATAAAGCTGAAGAGTTTGTTTGTATGTTTGTTTGAACGCGATAATCTCAGAAAGTTCTGGTCCGATTTGAAATTTTATTTTTGTGTTGGATAGTCCATTTGATGAGGAAGGTTTTAGGCTATTGGAAATCAAAATATCGGAGTCGCGGGCGGCCGCTAGTCAAGACCAGACAGTTCCCGGGGATGGACCGGTCATTCGCCTCACAAGGCGAGATTTTATTTTAAGAGAGGGAGAGCTTTGTGGAAATTCCACTCGAATGAGCCGCTCGTCTGGGGAAGTACCTTCACCTTACAGAAGACCGCAGTGAAGTAGACCTACGTAACTGTTGTGCTATGTTTCTGCTGGTGAGTAAGGTTTTCAGAGCTCAGTTGGGGAGGGTATGGGGTTAAGGCCGGCAACACATCAACGATACCTCTGGTGTCGGGGATGTCCATGGGCGGCGGTGATTGCTTACCATCAGGCGACCCGCTAGCTCGTTTGCCGCCTCTGACATAAAAAAAAAAGGCTCTCCCTGCTCAGGTACGAAGGAAACCGCAGGAGTTTAGGAGGTATCTGTCAAATCAAAATCAAAAAGTTCTTTATTTACGTAGGCTTCAAAGATGCACTTATAAATCGTCGAAAAGAAAACAAAAATACACTATGACTCTACCACCGACTTCGGAAAGCAGTCATCTATCGAGACTATTATTGTACGCCAAATGGCAGGTTATAGTGATACACAAATTGTGATTGTAACACCTAGAATAAGATTAACTTATAACTAAAGCAATAAATGATATTTGATTTGATTTGATTTGAGAAGAAGCGGCAAGAAACTCGATAGTTGCTCTTTTGTGTGTAGATTTTAGATTTGCCAAGAGAGTTGTTGCGTGTTTCATTTCATACAATGATCACGACCCTCAGTAATCACAATCAGGAATACGACTCAAGGAGGAGTATTCAGAAGTGTTTTTATAAATCGAGAAAAAAGAAAGAAATTACATATGTGACATTTCCTCCGTAGTGATACTTCCTCAGCTATTCTATGGTTATGCAAGTTAGAACCACGGAAGTAAGTCATCGTGTCATAATAGTGAGTGCGTTATTAAAGTATAAACAAACAGACATCTCGAGAAAGATGGACTGGTTTTTTTTTATAGTAGTGAAATAAAATAAAAACTAAAATTCTTAAATTCATTGGACTAACACACAAACCTAGCCCCAAACTAAGCGCGAAGCTTGTACTATGGAACCTGGGAACGGAAGACATTAGACATACTTAAATACTCTTGTAAACATTCATGACTCGAGTATGCCGATGTTCATCTCGCAAACATTTGCCCCTAGCGGGATTCAAACTCGCGACCCTTGGTTTTGTAGCTAGGGTCACTAGACCATCGGGTCCGTCAAAGTGAATCAAAATGTGATCACAGCTCAGTGCTGTAAAAATTATATTTATAAGTTCTTGTGAATTTAGATCCACTCCATTGGGCCGTTTTTCTGGTTAAGTACCTCCACCTTACAGAAGACCACAGTAAAGTAGCACTTCGTTACTGTTGTGCTATGTTTCAGCTGGTGAGTTAGGTCGGCAGAGCTCAGTTGGGGAGGATATGGGGTCGTGAAGGCCGGTAACGCATCGGCGATAACTCTGTGGTCACGGAAGTCCATGTCATAACCAAAAAAACCAAAGACTTTTATTGAATTGTTGTACAAATTATAGAAGGACACGAATAGGATTCGAACTAACGACTTCGTGCGACATTCCAACCACTTACACCCTGGCCACAGCCCACAGCGGTGCGACTTGCGATGCGTCTTGCGCCGGCGAAAGAGGCGAGCGAAAAAAACAAATAAAGGAAATTGTATGAAGCATGCCTATAGTTGTAAAAAACCCGTTAGCTACCGTTAAATAACCAAATTTTTGGTTAGCTACCGATAAAATGCAGTTGTTAACGGTTAGTTATCTGACAGTGACAGCTAAAAAGGGTATAGTTTTTTTCCTTTGTGAAGAGAAAATCGATATTCAAAAGATAAATAAAATTCATTTTAGATGTTATCCTACTACCTAATCCTACTAAGATTATAAATGCGAAAGTTTGTAAGAATAGATGTCTGTTACTCTTTCACGCAAATACTACGAAACGTAAATGTTAAATTATATGTCGCTTTAATTTATAATTGCGTCTAATATACAATCTATTACTATTATTATTATACAAACACTTATTTACATCTAGCGGAATATAGTGGAATTTAACCGTAATATGCATAAAATGCGGGTTATTAACCGTTTCTAACGAAAAATGCATATTTACCCGCACGGTTAAAATCGTTAATAACCGGCGTCGCATCTATAAGCATGCCACAGCTACGGCGGCGAGATGCGCGGTGCGAACGCGCGGCGGCCATACCCACGACTAGGGCGGCCGTCGCCGGCCTCGCCGCGCGCCGCTCGCCGCGCCGCTCGCCGCCGTGGCTGTGGCTAGACCCTTAGTTCATTATTTCCAAACAAAAACGTGACAAGTCGCGTGTTTCGCACTTCTGTAATAAGATGTAAATAGAGGTACAAAACCACAATGTTTGTTTGTTTATATAATTGTTTTACAAGTCTCTTCTTGGCGTTTATCCCGTTTCTGTGCGGGGTCTGCTTTGACCATGATCCAGGATTTGGCAAGTCTGGTTAGGTATTACAGTGAAGCGAATGCCATCAGTTCTTCGTAACCCATAGAAGGGAACCAGACAGATTGGATCATGGTTACACATTCAGATCTAGTTGAACTAAAGTCTTAAACTATCTGAGTGTGCAGGTTTCCTCACGGTGTTTTCTCTCACCGCCGAGCTAATGGCACAAATCCACACATAGATTTCGAAAAATCCAGAGGCGTGGGCCCGGATTCGAACCACAGACCTCACGTATGTGAGGCGCGGTCCGTACCACTAGGCCACCATCGCTCTTATACATAATTGTTTTGCAAGTACAAGTATGTATAAATTGGGATGTTGAATTTCATGTTGGAATCAAAATAAGTTATGAATCAGAAACCGAAATAAACATGTTCGAAAATAAGGATAAAGCATTATATTTAAATTAATGTTTTCATAACTCAAGTATAATGGAGACAAGTGTTTACAGCTTTGAAATCGTTTAAAATATTCTAATTATGCAGGTACATATATATACCTTGTCATTCTCTAACAGGGTCCATAATATTGCTAATAAATAAGTTGTATGGTGCAAGAATGATATTAATAAAATAAATAACTTCTACTCGTATAGCAATTGTAAAGCTGTAATTCAACCATTGAAGTATTATTAGGTACTTACGTATAGAGAAGACACCTCGGAAGCATATATTATGATGTTTGTTCCTATCTTTCCATTTATTTTAAATTATTTATTTGATTGATTGAATAGGTAGGTTTATAAATAGGTACCTACTTGTTTACCTAAAACTTGTCATTCAGAATAGTAAGAAGAACTGATTATTTCCATGCGAAGTCAATAACCTTTATTTTAAACTAGCGGCCCGTCACGCGGTTTCACCCGCGTCCCGGGGGAACTACTTCCCGTATCGGGATAAAATATAGCCTATGTTACTCTGGGTGAATGTAGCTTTCCAACAGTGAAATAATTTTTCAAATCTGCCAAGTAGTTTCGGAGCCTATTCAATTCATACAAACAAACAAAAAATCAAACCTTTCCTCTTTATAATATTAGTATAAACTAGCGGCCGCTCGCGACTCCGTCCGCGTGGATTTCGATTTCCAATATCCTATGTGTTATTATAGTCTGATGTTTATACTATATTGTGGTAAAGTTTCATTCAAATCCATTCAGTAGTTTTTACGTGAAAGCGTAACAAACATCCATACATCCATACATCCACACATACAAACTTTCGTCTTTATAATAGTAGTAGGATTATTACGACAATAAACAACTTTTCAGTTAGCTATTTTAAAAGGATTATAAAAGGCTTTTTGACGATCCGCTTGGTTGATGGTCAAGACATTGAGTACTTGGTATTAGACCAAGAGGTCGCGGGTTCGATCTCCGCTCCTAACAAACATTATTTTGTATTCATGACTGTTCTAGTGTTGGGGTTATCACTACATAGTATAAAACAAAGTCGCTTTTTCTGTCATGTTGTCTGTTGTACGTATGTCCCTATGAACGCTTAAATCTTTAAAACTACGCAACGGATTTTGATGCGGTTTTTTTAATAGATAGAGTAACTCATGAGGAAGGTTTTTATGTATAATATCATCCATTAAATAGTGGACAAGTACCACGGGCGAAGCCGGGGCGGGCCGCTAGTATTATTATATACTTAACTATCTAAATATATTTTTAAATAAAGAGTATTTAAGTATATATCTATCTGTTTCCTATAAGTCCAAACTTCGAGTTTAGTTTGGGGCTATATTTTTTTTATAAAAGTTACAATAATGTTTCAATTGCAGATAACCAAATTGTCTGTAAAAAAAATTGTTTTATAAAATATTTCTTTCTTCAAAATTCAAAACGCAATAAAAACTGCACTATTATCTATACTTCTATACTATATATAAAGCTAAAGAGTTTTTTTGTTTGTTTGTTTGAACGCGCTAATCTCGCGGACAGAGTCGCGGGCGGTCGCTAGTTAATTTTATTGAGAGGTGTGGGCCCGGATTCAACCCACGGACCTCACGTATGTGAGGCGCGGTCCGTACTCGCTAACAAACACTCCAATTGAGTCAATGCCTCGGTATGTTTATCTTAACTAACCCTGAATCTGTAAGTTAGCTCAACGGATTATAACATAAAAGCGTCGGAACAACTCATCTCAGTTCAATCGCGATTTTCATTCAGGACAGTTATCTAAGGACAAATTGAATAATAATATAATTCGACCGAACGAAAAGTTTAAAGTTGCCACAATTAAAATAGGAAACAGTTTGGCAGTAAGTTTTTTTATGTTTATTTTTTTAACTAATACATGATAGTTTTTTTCATTGGGGACAGTCTAAGGATCAGTGATTATACAAATTAAAGAATAATTTAATTGAACGACAAGTTTAAGAGTTGCGACAGTTAAAAAAGGAAGCAGTTTTTATAAAGAGGCCGTTTGGCAGTAAGTTTTGTCTATACATATTTTTTTTTACTAATACGTGATAGTATTTTACATTGAGGGAGAGCGATGGTGGCCTGGTGGTACGGACGACGCCCCACATACATGAGGTCCGCGGTTCGAATCCGGGCCCACACCTCTGGATTTTTCGAAATCTATGTGTGGATTTGTGCCATTAGCTCGGCGGTGAGGGAAAACACCGTGAGGAAACCTGCACATTCAGTGATTTCTGAATTTAGTTCAGTTAGATCTAAATGTGTAACCATGATCCAATCTGTCTGGTTCCCCTCTATGGGTTACGAAGGTCTGATGGCAGTCGCTTCACTGTAATAACCAGACTTGCCAAATCCTGGATCATGGTCAAAGCGGACCCCGTATAGATACGGGATAAACGCTAGGAAGAAGAAGACATGATAGTTTTTTTCATTGAGGACAGTTATCTAAGGATCACTAATTTTTTCTGATTTTCAAAGCTCTTTATATAAACATACTTAAAGCATGTTTAAAATAGAATAAAAACTTTGGCAAAGGAAGTTATACTAATAATGTACACTGTAAATATCCGCTGAGAATACCATACCTTTGTCAATAGCATTTTGTCGTTTCTTAAAAGTTTAGCAGAACGTTTCTCTGCCTGTTGAGACGAATTTTTCTACCAAGTTATATGGGCTGGGCCTATATACGACCTGCTTGGTGTAATGGTCAAGATGTTGCCTATTACGCAAGAGGTAGCGGGTTCGATCCCCGCACAGGACAAACATTTGTGTGCATGAACATGTCTGTTTGTCCTGGTCTGGGTGTTATATATATGTATCTATTTAAGTGTATTTGTAATACCACTGTTGATTCTGATGTCTGTAACACAAGTGCATAAGCTACTTAACACGGGGTCAGTTCAATGTATGTGATGTTGTGAAATATTTATTTATTTATTATTTATATAACTTGGAAGAAGAACGTGCTGGGCCCACGTGCCCAGGGCCTCTGATATGTAATAATAAAGATTTAATTAATTAATTGAACTTACACAACAATTGCCTAGCCCCAAACTAAACTCGAAGCTAGCAGGTACTATGGATGCTAGGGAACGGATAGACATACATAAATAAATACTTTTATAAACATCCATAACTCGAGTACAAATGCCGATGTTCATCACACAAACATTTGCCCCTAGCAGGATTCGAACCCGCGACCCTCAGTTTTGTAGCCACGGTGTCTGACAGTGGTCAGACCAACGAACCCTTCATAATAGGTGAAAGAAAGCCCTGTTGTAATACCAAATCAAATTAAAAGCGACAGTTGTTACATCTTATGCTCTCCTATCTGAAATATCAAATAATCTGTACTAATATAATAAAGCTGAAGAGTTTGTATGTTTGTTTCTTTGAACGCGCTAATCTCAGGAAGTACCTACTGGTCCGATTTGTAGAATTATTTTTGTGTCGGACGGATAGTACATTTGACGAGGAAGGCTGGCTGTGGTATATGTACATATACCTATATGTGCGGAACCGGAAACCACGCTGTCGGAGTCGCGGGCGGCCGCTTGTTCAACAAAATGTAACTTGAACACTTGAAGCTATTTTTAAAACATCGTCCAGTTCGTTTTTAGGGTGTTAAAATCTTAACTGTAACTTCTTGTTTTTTATAATCTTTCCATCTCCCACTCCCTTTAATTTTTTTTGTATGTTTAAGTTCTAATTTATCTTTATCTTTGTTCACAGAAAGATGATCATCACGCAGACACATTAATAATTAAAAATGGGGACGACCATGGATCCAGAAACGATTAAAAACAATGAAATGAACAGTAAAATGAACAATTACGGTTTCAACGATAGAATAACCGTGAACAGTATATGTGCAAAGAATAACGATGATTGTAAGATTTATAACGATGATTGTAAGAGTGATAATGATAGTGTATTAATTAACGAAGATAGTAAGAAATTTAACGATACTATAAGTATCGGGGATTGTAAAAGATGTAACGATAAAAGTGATATTATTAACGAAATTGTTAGAAATTCCGTTGTAACTGCTGAAGAAAATGGTAAATCGTTGTCTGAAATACAGAAATTTTACAACGGAAAGAATATACTTATCACAGGAGCTACAGGTATGTACATAATCTTCTTAATCTAATATCTTCTTCCAATATAAAAAAATAAGTGGCTTTTTCGTTTATAACTCAAGAACGGGCTCTCCTATCCAAACCAAATTTTTAGGGTTTGTTCGGACTCTTTAGTAGACTAGACAGTATTTGTGAAGTTTGCTCAAAATTGGTCGAGTGGTCCTTTTTTTTTTTTTTTTTTTTTTTCACGCTGGTGAAATGCCGCCCTCCCAGCCTAGGGGCTGCCGGGAGGACGTGGGTCTCGATGTTGTTGAGACCCCCTTATGCACACCTGACCGACGGGGGTCGGTTGGCCCTGCCCTGGGCACTCAGGTAGTGTGGGGCTCTTCCCTCGGGACATACCCACTAAAACACCAGCGACTCGCCCACTCGTGTCAGGATAGCGGACAGAGCTGCGGGAGCCCGGAGGTTTTCCGCCGCAGCTTGGTCGAGTGGTCCTTTATTAACCACACGTAGCGAAGCACGTCCCGCTCGTATTATCACAAATTTAAAAGGCAGGCAACGCATCTGCGACTCTTGTGCGGTTGTTGATGTCCAATTGTCCATGGGCAGCGTAGATCAATACCATAAGGATTCCCCTCTTGTTCGTTTGCCTCCCCCCTGTGAAAACAAGATAAAGAATAAATTATTTTCTTCTCCAGGTTTTCTTGGCAAGATTCTCGTGGAGAAGCTGCTTCGCTGCTGTCCGGGGGTGGAAAACCTTTACCTCCTGGTCCGGCAGAAAAGGGGGAAGGACATATACACAAGGATAGAAGAAATCTTCGATGATCCTGTAAGTTCCTACCACCATACATAATCTTTGCGAATTTTACTAAAAGTTTATTTTCTTTGTATAATATTAAACAAAGACGCTTTCTTCTGTCTATCCCTATGTATGCTTTTACATCTTTAAAAAGACAAAATCGATTTACATAAGGTCTTTTATCAGTTCCAAGAAAAAGGTTTATGTGTTTAAATATCGGCCGCCCGCGACTTCGTCCGCGTTTAGTTCAAATGCCTTTTTTTTTCAATAAACAGCCTATGTTCCCTCTGATGGTCTAATTCATACAAATGTTTTTTCCGCTAACTTCCGTTCCCGTGGTAATATTGCAATATCCTGTTGCAAATAAGCTTTTAGTTTACTAAGGTCAGGTACATTTTGCAAATTTCAAGCATCTAACTTATGCGGTTTAGATTTTTCATACAATTACATTTTTTCATACACGTTTAGCCGTTTAGGCTGTGCGTTGATTTGTCAGTCAGTCAGTTCCCCCTTTTTAGGGTTCCATAGTCTACTAGGAACCCTTATAGTTTCGTCATGTCTGTCTGTCTGTCTGTCCTGGCTCGTTCTCCGCCGTTTCTGAACCGATTGCCACGAAAATTGGTGGAGAGATGTATACTGATAATTCAAGAATTGGTTTTTAAAATAATCGAAAAATATTAGTAGAAATAGATTAGTAATTTTAGTTGCACCCGTGCGAAACTCGTATAAAATAATAAGTATTTAAATTACAAAAGCGAATTTTAATCATTACGTAAACTTTAGAAAAGTTGCAAAAAAACGAGAATTAGGTATACTTTCTTCATTCTACATTAATCGGAGTATCATGGGCATACTACTCCATGGTATAATTAAAATGTAGGTATAATTATGGCATACATTGTTCGAGTGATTTGTGTATCAAACTACTTACATTAAGCAGATTAAACTGTTTTTTATTGATTCAGTTAATTGTTCTGGGAAATCACTTTAATCTGAATTTGCAGTACCTACAATTTCCATTGTAACTCTGGCATAATTATCATTTTTAATTGGTGACGACGAGCCGTTTAGTGGTCAAGAAGATGTCTATTAGACCAAGAGGTCGCGAGTTCGATCCCCGCACATGACAAACAGACATGTTTATGCACTCAAATATTAGTCCTGGGGGCCTAGCCAAGATGCATTCGTTCCGCGTCGAGAAGAGCGCTTGTCGACGCGAGTTATATCTCCATCTCGCTCACACAAATACTTCGTGAGCGGGACGGAGACAGAAGGCACTACGTCACAAACGAGACTGACGTAGTCTTTCTATTGTATTCGAAAGTTGGTAGCCAAGATGCACAATAAACAAAACGTTTCGCGCCCGTTGTCGTGCGAGCGCGTATTTTCATACAAATGCGTAGCCAAGACGCACTTTTGACAAGCGTTTCTGAGCGTTTCCTTTAAACAAGCGGTTTCATCTAACGAGAGTTTGGACCTTGTAGAAAAGGATCGCAGGGGTTGGGGGGGGTTGTGATAGTTAAAATTTCTTTTCATTAAAATGCATGCGCTGCTATTATTGTGTGCTGCAAAAAATGAGAATACATTGACGAGACGTCTAAAAAGACTTACGTTACGACAAGCATTAGAAAAGTTGAAGACAAACCGGAAAAAATCTATTCATTAAGCAATTGTGTAAAAGACTACAGTGATTTAAAAGCACATACCGAATTAAAAGGTGTGTAGGTAAAAGGTACGCACGATATTCCTATGGAAGTGAAGGTGAGTATAAGTACTGTGACTGTCCTAATGTTTAGGTTATGTTAGTTACTGAAAGTGAGAAATTCAATTAGAGAATCACCATTTACGCAGCATCTAACGCAGCGAACTACAAGTCGCTACATGAGGGAGGTGATTGATGCCCTTAACAGCCCGTGGATCAGAAGGTGGATAGCATTTCCACAAACACCACTGGAAAGAGCCCAATTTAAAAAGAAGGCTGACCATTATTATTTAATTAGCATTGCACAATAATTCTCAGTACCTTTATGAATTGATTCATTCATATTGACATAACCTTGAAATTTTTCAGATTTCAAACATAGCATAATTTGTATGGATGGATTGTAAGGGTGCATTGACTGCACTCATATGGCTTTCATAAAACCTAAGGAGGATGAACATCTTTTTTTTACAAAAAAAGAAGTGATCTTCTTAAATCTTCAAATGGTAGGTAAGTAGCACAAATCAAATTGCACACACAGAATGAATGTATACTAGGAGTAGGGGACATTTTATATTATTTGAATACATAAAAAATCAACTGCAACTAATAAAAATACTTCTATCTTATACTTGCTCCTTTGTCAGCAAAAAGTCCTTTTGGAAATAAGTATTTTCTATTTATTTCTAATCTAATCATACATACAATACACATGTTTCTGACCAAATTTTATTTGTTTTACAGGAGGTTCGAGCTAGCCCCATTGGTATTGGCTCATGACACCAATATTGAATGCTGCTTGTTGAATGATGGTTGAGGATGAAGAAGATATCACTGGTTTTGGTTCACAATCTACTCCCACCGCTAATTTGGACAACTAAAGACAGCTATGCTACTTGCTATACTGCGCTAGTGCAATAAGTGATATGACTAGATAACTTAATTATTTTGTAATGTTTGATAGTTAAATAAAATGTGCATAAGTTTCATGTGTTCTTTAATTTAATAAATGACAAGTCTCTGTTAGTAAACTTAAATGAAAAGTAATAGATTTCTTACAATAACTTTTATTGTAAAACAGTAAATCAGTAAACAATGACACTCTTTAAACATTAAATATAATAAAAATAAGTAATAATTTACAAGTAAGTCTGTTTTACTTATGAACTGGGTTAATTATAAATTATAGGTAAAGTAAAAATATTACAGTAATATAAATAAAACATGGTATGATCTTACAGTTACTATAATTTGGTCTCTATTTAAATAATATGTAATGAGCTGGGTTAATAATTACATTGTATATAGTACCAAATGAAAGTAAAATGTTAAGTAATAATTAACTAGAATATAAAATAACTTAAAAGTAAGGTTTACAATATAATAGTTATCTTACTCATAACACAAGTCACCAAAAAATGTTATAGGTACTAAGAATTCAATCAGAAATCTTAAATAACTTAAAGCTATGTTGATTGTATGTAAATAGAGCAGTCTCACTATAACATAAATAATAAAAGACAAATTATAAGATAAACAAACCATTCAATCTTACATTTACTTTTAAGCTACTTTTATTTATTATTTATTTATACTCAGGCAACGCAGGCCTTTCGGTACATAACTTACAAATGAACAAATATAACAATATAAAACCGTTTCTGTGAGTAAATTTTTTTTTTTTTATACTTATTATCTGTATAAGTTAATCACTATTTATCATTTTTTAACACATTGCTTCTGTTATGTAGAATAAAATATATACACAAATAAGTGATCAATACAAAAGTTCTTATGTTAATTGTTCAGAAGATTGGTATTGTCGTTTCTCTGATAGTTGTTAATTCCAGTTCTCTGAATACATTAGGTGTTGGTGCAGTTGCAGGTGGAGCAGGTTCGATGTTTAATGATCTCTGAAAAAGTGAATAAGGATCAGAAATAACATTGACAACATCCAAAAAACTTGTTTAAGTTTTCATAAGATATTATTCGTGAAGTAAAGTTACTTAACTTACAGAAAGTCCAATTCCTTCATTCCCGGCTCTCCTTGCATGGAATGATCAAATTCAAGACTTAATCCTCAAATACCTTCTTGGTTCACCACCAGTCGGCCAAGTGTTGCGTCTTAAAGCTTTTGCTTTTTGTAAATTTTTGCTTTTCTGACTTCCAGTCTTCCAGTCAGTCCATACCTTAAAAGAATAAATATGTTTAATGTGAATTATTAACTCAAAAAGGATGGCAAGAGCCATGTGGGACTTATTTTATTCCATTTATGTGGTTTTGCTCACAAGAACACCAATTCTTTAAAACTCTAAATTGAGTTGTAGTCGCAGCCTTCCTTGAGCCCCCGTCTGAGGGCTACTCCACCATGACTGCAAGTTATATACCTATTATCAAACTTTTGCTTTAGTTAATTGCTTTGTGATGATCATATTGTATTTATGCATTAAAACTATAATGATAACGTTGTGATTTCATGAAATAAACTTGATCTTACCTTCCAATATACTCGAATATTGTTCTGCACTTATTTCAATTCGATGATGTTTTACTTAAATAAAAGTAACCATTGGAATTAACACGTAAGTATTTTTGCCGGAACTTGCGTTTGAAATAGGTATGTCGAAATGAAACATCACTTATGTATTCTTTTAAGCTCTCGAGTTATTCAAAACATTATCATTTCCGTGTAATTATCGATATACCTATTAAATTAGAGCACGTTCAATAAAATTTAATACTTTTATAACCTCAAACCGGTTTTGACAGCTCGTATTTTTGTTTACATTTTAATTTTTTTTTCGGGATTTATAGGTTATGCAAAGGTATCCGAGCCCATACAGCCATGTTTACGTCACATCCTCGATCGAAACCATAGCCAAATTATCGACAACCGCCTCGACCGAGCGTGCGCGAAAGGAGTGGCACTTTGGCTACCAACTTGAAAGCGATCGCGCTTAAGCGCAAGAAATTTCTAAACGAACTCGACGCGAAACGAATGCATCTTGGCTAGGCCCCTGGTCTGGATACCACTGTTGATTCTGATACCTGTAACGCAAGTGCTTAAGCTACCTACTTAGCACGGAGTCAGATCAATGTATGTATGTGATGTTGTGAGATATGAATAAAATAAAATTAATGTTACCGTTAAACATCAATAGTCTAGTGATTTAAGTACAAGGCCGTGGTTTTAAGGTCCTGAGATTTTCCGAAGACTGCCCGGGTTATGATCACGAATCCACATTTGGCAAGCGTCAAAACCCATCTTTGTTCAAAACATGATTTTGAGTGATGGATGCCGCCCTGCAGTGGGACATTAATATGCTGATACTTTATTTCATTCTAAGGATTTAAATCTATGCTTAACTTTACCTCAATCCTCATACCAAGAATTACAGTGAAGTCTTTTACCTCACTGTAGGTGATTCGGAGCCCGTCCCTCCCATACAAACAATATCTTGTTTGTTTCATGATTATTTGGTTAACGTATTCCTTGAAGGTTTTCCAAGACCTTTTTGTATGAGTAATCATATTTATTTCTCAGAATGCATATTGCCACATTTGTGGTTGACTGCAATAACAACTCTTCTTAGTAATTTATTTTAACGCCTCGATGGACTAGTGGTTTTAGTACCGGGCCGTGATCTCGAGGTCCTGGGTTCGATTCCCGGGTCGGGCATTGTGTTGATTTTTCTGAACACAGCCCGGGTTTGTGATGGCCAACCCGCATTTGGCAAGTGTGATGATTAAGCCAAAACCCATCTTTGTAACGAAAGATGATTTCAAATGATTGAGGCCTGTGCCCTGCAGTGGGACATTAATAGGCTGATAAAAAAAAAAAATATTTATCTGATAACGACACCAAAATATGATCTAACTACTTGTTTCATACAAAATTAAATGTGTCTAGGTACTGTGCGGGAATCGAACCAGGGACCTCTTAGTGTAACGGTCAACTTCATCACCCAAGTTACAGAAGTAAAATTACTAACAAATCCGTAGTCTCAATTGGCCAAATTCACCATCCTATTGCCTCTCCCGGTTGCATCCTCGGCCATTGCCTCGGAGCCCAGGGTACGCTGCGACTATGATCCTGAATTGACAAGTCTGGTTATTACAATGGAGAGACAGCCGTCTGACCTCCGAAACTAATTATAAATATTGTTTATAAATCTTGGTCTTCCTACAATAAATAAGAATTAATTGTTTGTCATCGTCATTCATGTCCTAGTAGGTACCTCTTCCGGTTTCATTCCCGGCCATTGCCTCGGAGCCCAGGGTACGGGCTAAGTTCGTGCGCTAAGTTTATGTACAGAAATTACAGCCCTCTTCTGTAGCACAAAAATATAATTAATTTCAGCTGCCTTTCCCCAGAGCAAAATCGCATAAGACATAACACTTTATTAAATAGCTCAAAATTACCGTTAAATAATATTTCAAACACTACTAACTTATTTGAAATGCAACGTATTTAACACACGTGTGACAAAGTTAAAATATTAAACATAAATTCGACATCTTTTGTCTCTGAGCGTAAAAACTTCAAAAGCAAACATTTGCCTGGCTGAGTACCGTATTTTCCAATGCTGTGTTACATCCAAAAACAAATAAGGCACACCCTTTCGGTTCTGTACGATATACCAATAAACCAGATGTTTATATAACAGGAAGGCAAACCAACTAAGATAACCTGATGGTAAGTGATCACCTCACAATGGTCGTAGATGCGTTGCCTGCCTTTAAGACCCCATACCCTCACCAACTGAGCTCTGGCGACCTCACTCACCAGCAGAAACATAGTATAAACGTTTTTAAAATAATTTAAATAAAAGATAACACGTGGCTAAGATAGCTTCTCTAAAGCATGTCATGATAATTTCAAATCATTGTATATCAATGTTTCCAATGCAATATTTGTCAGACGGTTTGGTGTAATGGTTAAAAAGTTAACTGTTACACCAAGTGGTCGCGGGTTTGATCCCCGCACAGTACAAACATTTGAGTGCATTAACGTGTCTGTCCTGGTCTGGGTGTTATATGTATCTATTTAAGTATATTTGTCATACCAGTGTTGATTCTGATATCTGTAAACAAGTGCTTAAGCTACTTACCTCGGAGTCAGATTAATATATGTGTTCTGTTGTTGTGAAATATTTATTATTATTTATTAGTATTTGTAATTCCACTGTTTGTATATCCGTAACACAAGTGCTTAAGCTACTTATCACGGAGTCAGATCAACGTATGTGATGTGATGTCAAATATTTATACTTATTATTTACCGAAGTGGCTCTTACTAGTATTTAACGTTATGTAAATGCATAAAAAATAATTACCGAATGAATTTTAATAATACGACATTGACACGAAAAAGGCATTGTTTACCGTATGCATGCGTTAAACAGTTTTTACCTTGGACCGACGGAATCCTACTTAATCATACGCGATGTAAGATCAGTGCAAACTAAAGTTGTAGTTCAAAATATTTATAGACATGCTTGATAAAATACGTCAGTTTTTGGGCACTTTTCACATGGTCATAATGTTTTGACGTCATAGAGCGTAAAGCATAGATAAAGGTAATTCTTTAGAGATACCCCAACACCTCAAAACTGAGGCACACACTCATTATTTTTATAATATAAGAGAGGTAGAGCATCACTACATAGTATAAAACAAAGTCGCTTTTTCTGTCCCTATGTGTGTTGTATGTCCCTATGAACGCTTAAATCTTTAAAACTACGCAACGGATTTTGATGCGGTTTTTTTTAATAGATAGAGTAACTCATGAAGAAGGTTTTTATGTATAATATCAACCATTAAATAGTGGACAAGTACCACGGGCGAAGCCAGGGCGGGCCGCTAGTAGTGAATATTCCACTCGAATGAGCCGCTCGTTTCGGGAGGCACCTCCACCTTACATAAGACCACAGTGAAGTAGCACTTCGTAACTGTTGTGCTATGCTTCTGCTGGTGAGAAAGATCATCAGAGCTCAGATGGGGAGGGTGTAGGGTCTTAATGGATGTCCATGGGCTCCGATGCTTACCAACGGGTGACCCGCCAGCTCGTTTGCTGCCAGAGCAACTGACCGAGTTTCTTGCTGGTGTCTTCTCGGCAGAAACAGCATTCCGAACCAGTGGTTGAGTCATATTAAATATGTATATGTATATCAGTATATTGTATATACAACATATATATGTATTAAGATTTATTAAATTATATTATTATTTTAATTAGTTTTGACGATTCAAAAGTGCTTGTTTGTATGCCTATTTGAATAAAGATATTTTTGATTTGATTTGATTTGATTTGCCATAGAAAATATTTAAAAGAATAACGTTACTTACGTACGTCGGGTTATAAGGTTACCTCGCGATGTGAAGTGACCGTCGCTTCACATCATCATTCATCACAGGGCCTGTGTCACAGCGTATCGAAATATGGTGAGGGCATACATACCTATTCTATTTGTTTAAATCTATGGCCACAAGTAATTGTATTTAGTAACAATAGTTCATTTCAGCTAAGATGATTACACAGTTGTACTTCATAAAACAAATTAAACTTTATTTCAAAGCAATAAGTTTTACGAGGAGTCTATATGATCTTCCGTAGGGTCCTTTAGAATAGTGTCGATTCCTTTGAAGGCAAACTGGGGGGCGATTCACTAAGCGCAAATGTCATAATCTCACGGTTGTGTCATCGGCGACAGTTGGAATTGTACTGTCGCCGTTGATACAACCGTGAGATTATGACATTTGCGCTTAGTGAATTCCACCTCTGTAATCTTAGCTAAAATGGACTATAGTAACTGTAACGACTTAAAGTTTTTCACCCATGAACCCTCTTTCCAACAATTTGAAGGCTATCGGAAGTTGTCGTCAATAGTTAAACGACTTTTTGTGTAAAAGTGGCCGTATGTAGTTTGAACAAATATTGAGTGACATTGAATAACATTCGTGGCTTTTAGACTCACGCAATGAGTGGATAATATACTTCAGATTTAAGGCAAGGTCTTAAACTTTAAGGGCCATGCATAGTCATTGAGGTATTAATAATACCCTCCGGCCGTATTCGACCATGGCGGCCGAACTTACGATCAGCCAGGTACGCAGGATATATTATAGTGCACAAGTGAGTGCGCAAGCACAGGTGCACTCCCTATTCCTTCACTCTCATGATTCGGTGGGACAGCAGTCTGACACGACCGTAGAGAGATCATGCGCATTGAGGTATTATTACTACTACGTATAGAGTGGATATCGAGAACTAAATTTATTCGTCAACTTGAAGGGAAGGGGCGGATAATCTAGTCGCTTCTTACGATACCCGCAGAAAGAAATAGTTGTGTCGATTTTTCTGTACACAGACCGGGTTTGTGATCACTAATCCGCATTTGGCAAGCGTGGTGATTAAGCCAAAACCTATCTTTGTAACGAAAACATGATTTAAAATAATGGAGGCCTTTGCTCTGTGGGACATTAATAGGCGGATACCTACCATTTATTTCATAACTGGCTCGGTGGTGTAGTGGTTAGAGAGCTGTGCTCAAACCTCGGACGGTCGTGGGTTCGAATTCCGTTTAACACTTTACCTTTGTGTTGGTTTTCCCAGTTTGATTAGGACTTACACATGCCTATCACCTAATTAATAGATAAGAATTATTCCGTGCTTCCAAAGGCACACTAAGCCGTTGGTCCCGACTACGATCCAAATTGCCTGGTTTCCCTTGTAAGGGTTACGGAGGTCTGACGACAGTCGCTCCTTTGTAAACCAGGCTGGTCAATTCAGGATCATAGTCGCAGCGAACCCTGGGCTCCGAGGCAATGGCCGAGGATGCAACCTGCATATGCGCTAGGATGATGATGATGACTATTTATTATATATTTGACGACCTGCTTGGTGTAATGGTCAAGATGTTGCCTATTACGCAAGAGATCGCGGGTTCGATTCCCGCACAGGACAAACATTTGTGTGCATGAACATATCTGTTTGTCCTGGTCTGGGTGTTACATGTATTTATTTATGTATGTTTCTTATAGATTCTGAAGTCTGTAACATAACTGCCTCCGTGGCGCAGTGGCTAGTGTGTCGCACTTTAATGCGGCGGCCGCGCCGGTGGTCCTGGGTTCGAATCCCGGGTCGGACCGATGAAATTGTGCCTATGTTTTCATGATGTGATAACACTGATACAGTCCGGAGTTTGGAAGTTGGCGGTGTAATTACACTCCCGTGCCTCGGAAAGCACGTTAAGCCGTTGGTTCTGCGCCTGATCTCTCTACGGTCGTGAGGGAATGGGGAGTGCACCTGTGCTTGCGCACGCGCTTGTGCACTATAATATATCCCGCGCCAGTGGCTAATCGTAAGATTGGCCGCCGTGGCTGAATTCGGCTAGGAGGGTATTATTTTGTTATATGTATGCATTTAAGTATATTTTGTAATACCACTGTTGATTCTGATGTCTGTAATATAAGTGCTTAAGCTACTTAAAACGGAGTCAGAAACAATATGTATGTGATGTTGTGAAATATTTATGTATTTATTAATTTGTTCACAGGTGTTCGACAGACTCAAGGCTGAGGTTCCGAAGTTCAGGCACAAGATTGTGGTGATGCCGGCTGACTGCGAAGCCGCTGGGCTTGGGCTGACCCTGACTGACAGACAGACTCTTACTGAGAAGGTAAATAAGGTTCCTCATCATTTGTGATACCCTAGCAGGGTCCATGTCATCATTAGGTTAAGGCCATTCCTGTGATAACATAGGCAAATAAATAAATAAATAAATATGAGTTATTCGCCAACTCTTCGATCGGGCGAGATGACACATTACAATTTGCTTTTTTTTGTTTGCTTTTGTAATTTTTGTAATTTAATATTTTTCTTGTTATATATAAAATCTTATAAATATCCCCTTAGGTTAAAGCCTAATGCGATTGAAGATATTGTCGCCAACTCGCTCAATTATATAAAGTACAGTTAAAACCAAAAAGTTGAAAATTAAATCTTGTTGTTGATTTATTATTTCTAGCTTTGCTATTCAACCCCTACTTTTGAAAGTTTATCGAAAATCTTCGCTCTACACATGAATACTTCAGAGTTTATGAGCGAGCGAGTTGGCAAACACAAAAACGTAATAAAATTAAAACGTGTCATGTTTGAACGTGGTTCAAAACGTGAATTTAATGCCTCAATATTGTCACGTCTAGGGAAACATCACCTCACAATGACGAAAATTAATTTAATAAGCACAATAACTCAAATGCTAATTCCACATTGCAGGTGAACATAATCTTCCACTCAGCGGCGACGGTGAAGTTTGACGAGCATCTGCGAGCCGCACTCGCGACCAACGTGCGAGCTCCGATGCACTTACTGCGCCTGGCCAGGGATATGAAGGGGCTGGATGTGAGTACCATCTTGTTCATCATCATCATCATCATCATTTAGGGTGGGGTTTCTTAACCTGGCCCCCTGACTTACTGCGTCTGACCAGGGATATGAAGGGGCTGGACGTGAGTATCTTTGTCATCATCATCATCATCAGTTTTGCCATCACCATCATTTAACCTTCTTAACCTGGCCCCCTGTCTTACTGCGCCTGGCCAGGGATATGAAGGGGCTGGACTTAAGTCATCATCATCATCAGTTTTGCTATCACTATCATTTAACCTTCTTAACCTGGCCCCCTGACTAACTTCGCCTGGCCTTAAGGGGCTGTACTTAAGTCATCATCATCATCAGTTTTGCCATCATCATCATTTAGGGTGTCTTAACCTGGGGTCCATGGACCGTTTGATCAGGGGTCCGTTTGACGAGCATTTGCGAGCCGCACTCGCGACCAACGTGCGAGCTCCGATGCACTTACTGCGCCTGGCCAGAGATATGAAGGGGCAAGACGTGAGTATACTGGCATCATCATAAGTTGTTATCAGAGCCGCACTCGCGACCAACGTGCGAGCTCCGATGCACTTACTGCGCCTGGCCAGGGATATGAAGGGGCTGGACGTGAGTATCTGTGTCATCATCATCATCAGTTATGCTATCACTATCATTTAGGGCAGGGTTTCTTAACCTAGGGTCCATGGACCCCTAAGGTCCGTAGCATGTGTGTCGGGGATCCGCAGGTCAGTCCAGGCGCAGTAAGTGCATAGGAGCCGCACTCGCGACCAACGTGCGCGCTCCGATGCACTTACTGCGCCTGGCCAGAGATATGAAGGGGCTGGACGTGAGTATCATCTATGTCACCATCAGTGATCGTAGTAGGTAGTAGAGATATTTTGACGAGCCGCTGTGTGTGTAGTGGTGACTGTAGGCAAAACCTCCCGCCAGGAGAAGTACGGCATATAACATACATTTGACGGGCCCGTTGGTCTAGTGGTCAGAAACTCTGGCTACAAAACCAAGGGCTGCGGGTTCGCATCCCTCTAGGGGAAAATGTTTGTGTGATGAACATCGGCATTTGTACTCGAGTCATGGATGTTTTTAAAAGTATTTATGTATGTCTATCCGTTCCCTAGCCATCCATAGTCATAGCACAAGCTTCGAGCTTAGCTTGCGGCTAGGCTAGGCAATTGGTGCGTTAGTCCGAGGAATTTATTTATAACGGATTTGAACCGCCGACCTTACGCATATGAAGCGGCGCTCTTACCACTAGGCTACCGAGCTGTTAAATTTAATTTATACAGCAGTTGACTTCAAAAGACTGACAACAAAACAACACTGCATAACACCTTCCCTGCTAACCAACAGCTTCTCATCCCAGGTCCTGATGCACATATCGACGGCATACTCAAACTCTCACCTCCAGAGAGTGGAGGAACGGTTCTACCCTTGCGAAGCCAAGTGCGACGAGCTCGAGCTGGCTGTGGCCAAGCTGACTGATGCGGAGATCAACCGAGTGCTGCCTGGGTGAGTTATAGTTTTCAACCGACTTCAAAAAAAGTAGGAGGTTCTCAATTCGTCCCGTATGTTTTTTATGTGATAGGGAGACAAACAAGCTTAGCTTAGCAAGTTATATATTTTGAATTTTTATTTATTTATTTATATATTAATATCTTACAAAAATCTTTGAACAAAACAGTGTTCTCCAAAACTGTTCAAACAGTTTGACTGCAGAACTAATATAGTTATAAAAACATACAATCAAATCAACAAAATATTAACCATAGTATAAGGAAGGTACATGTAATGTCATCTAAGTCATCGATGCCAGCAGGTACCTTTTACCTTGTCTATTTAGTCCAGGAATTTTAGATTTTATCTGCGGAATAATTCCTAGTGAGCTGAATTTTTGTATACACCTTTATTATGATATTGTAATGATGATGTGAAAAATCTACATTGATATCGTGCCGGCTAAATAAGTTATAGGGGTCCAAACGTCAAGAAAATCAGTTTTTCGCAAATATCTCGCGATCTATTGCTCAGAGGTCAATAATGGTTTCATAAAAGTTGTTCGTCCTAAAATTGTCTACAAAAAAGGTCTCTTGCATTTTTCTGTAGAATTAACCGTTTTTGAAATAGAGACTAGAATGCACTCACATATGGTATTGTATACCGTACACCGCATACCAAGGCATAAACCCTATTGTTTGTTTTTTCCCTTTAATGTTTGTGCGTTTTTTGTTAGTATAATGTTCTACATATAGAAATATAAAGGTCTTGTAATACTAGTACAGTCAGTAAAATAGGAATATGAACTATAAAAAACTAAGTGGCAATTTTTTTTGTCACTTTATAACTCAAGAACGGGCTCACCGATCCAAACCAAATTTTCAGGGTTTGTACAGACTATTTAGTATATGTTTTATGTGAAGTTTGAACAAAATCGGTCGCTTCACTTCATTCGTAGCGAAGCACGTACCGGGCCGCTAGTAATGATATAGATATGCAATGTGAATTTTAGCAATTTCGATCCACGATCTGCGAAAAATCCTAGTGGGCTGAATTTTTGTATACGCCTTTATGATGATATTGTGATGAAGATGTGAAAAATCGACATTGATATCGTGCCGGCTAAAACAGTAATAGGGGTCCAAACGTCATTGGACTTAGCATATCTATATCATTACTAGCGGCCCGGTACGTGCTTCGCTACGTATAAAGTGAAGCGACCGATTTTGTTCAAACTTCACATAAAACATCTACTAAATAGTCTGTACAAACCCTGAAAATTTGGTTTGGATCGGTGAGCCCGTTCTTGAGTTATAAAGTGACAAAAAAAATTGCCACTTAGTTTTTTATAGTTGATATTCCTATTTCCCTGACTGTACTAGTATTACAAGTCCTTTATATTTCTATATGTAGAACATCATACTAACAAAAAACACACAAACAAGAAAGGGAAAAAAACAAACAATAGGGTTTATGCCTTGGTATGCGGCGTACGGTATACAATACCATATCTGAGTGCATTCTAGTCTCTATTTCAAAAACGGTTATTTCCACTGAAAAATGCAAGAGACCTTTTTTGTAGACAATTTTACGACAAACAACTTTTATAAAACCATTATTGACCTCTGAGCAATAGATCGCGAGATATTTGCGAAAAACTGTTTTTCGTGACGTTTGGACCCCTATAACTTTTTTAGCCGGCACGATATCAATGTCGATTTTTCACATCATCATTACAATATCATTATATAGGTGTATACAAAAATTCAGCTCACTAGGAATTATTCCGCAGATCGTGGATCAAAATTGCTAAAATTACTGGACTAATTTAAGTATTTGTAATATCACCGTTGATTTTGGTAACTGTAACACAAGTGCTTAAGCTACTTAACGCGGAGTCAGATCAATGTACAATGTACATACATACGTGCTGTTGGGAGATATTGATAAAAAAATTAAAAATATTACCAGGTCGCAACCATGCAACTGAAATTAGTTAAAATGTTGTCATCACTTATTTGTTTAATTTAATATTATTTTCAGTGTACTAGGCGAGTGGCCCAATACCTACACTTTTACCAAAGCCCTGGCAGAAAAGGAGCTAAGAGTCAGCGCAAATGGACTGCCACTGGGAATATTTAGGCCTGCGATAGGTAATACATGCTTCTTTATTATCTAACACAGGGTTTCTCAAAGTGGGGTACAACGCACGTACCCCTAGTACAAGAGTGATCACCGCTACCCATGAACATAAATAACCGCAAAAGGATCGCAGATGCGTTGCCTGCCTTTAAAAACCTATTCCCTCCGCAACTGAGCTCTGGCAACCTTACTCACAGCAGAAACATAAAGTCTTCCATTATCATTTGTTCGTAAAGAAATGTTATATCAAGGGTGCAATCTTAAGATTACTTATGTACCTTTTCTTATTAATGTTTCAGTAATATCAACGGCGAAGGAACCAATCAAATCCTGGCTGGACAACATGTACGGACCCACCGGAATTGCTGTTGGGAGCGGTAAGTCATGAATTAAGATATGCCCTCGCCATACTTCGAAATTGGCACCAAAATAAGAGCGATAGTCGTTTCTTAGAGCGAGACGGCACGTTGACAGTCACCCGTTTGAATCTATGGTCAACGTGCCGTCTCGCTCTTATTTAAGTTCCAATTTTGAAGTACGCGAAGGCAAATCTATGATCATCATCATCTTCCTAGCGTTTATCCCGTTTCTATGCGGGGTCCTCTTTGACCATGATCCAGGATTTGGCAAGTCTGGTTATTACAGTGAAACGACTGCCTTCAGACCTTCGTTACCCTTAGAAGGGAACCAGACAGATTGGATCATGGTTACACATTCAGATCTAACTGAATTTAAGTCAGAAACTATCTGAATGTGCAGGTTTCCTCACGGTGTTTTCCCTTACCACCGAGCTAATGGCACAATTCAATTTTGTTATCTCTATCAACATCACATCACCACCATCATCATTATCACTAAACCTCCTTCTTCTTCCAGCTACCGGCATCCTCCGAACCCTGCTATGTGACAAGACGACGACAGCTGACATCGTACCAGTAGACTTCGCTGTCAACTGTCTGATGGTAGCCGCTGCGAATGTCCACAAGGCTTATAGGCAGAGGTAAGAATATATTTTGAATCGTTAGAGATGCCCTCGCCTACTTCGAAATTCACACTAAAATAAGAGCGATAGTCGCTTCTTAGAGCGATGGATTGGACTAATAGGTATATATATATATATATATATATATATATATATATGTATATGTTTCACAACATCACATAGATTGATCTGACCCCGTGTTAAGTAGCTTATAAGCACTTGTGTTACAGACATCAGAATCAACAGTGGTATTACAAATATACTTAAATAGATACATATAACACCCAGACCAGGACAAACAGACATGTTCATGCACACAAATGTTTGTCCTGTGCGGGGATCGAACCCGCGACCTCTTGCGTAATAGGCAACATCTTGACCATTACACCAAGCGGGTCGTCGAACCGACTAAGATGATGACATCATCCTAGCGCCTCTCCCGGTTGCATCCTCGGCAATTGCCTCGGAGCCCAGGGTACGCTACGACTATGATCCTGAATTGATCATGCCTTACAAGTTAAACCAGACAACATGGATCATAGCTGGAACCAACGGTTAACGTGCTTCCGAAGCACGGAATCATCATTCTTATCGGACAGTCAGGTGATTCAAGCCTGCAATGTCCTAACCAAACTGGGAAAACCAACACAGAGAGAAACTGTAGGTACCTAGCTTACTCCGTGGGATTTGAACTCATGACCTCCGCGAGGTTTTGAGCATAGCTCTCTAACCACTACGCCACGAAGGCAGTTAAGAACCCTGCTATGCGACAAGACCACGACAGCTGACATAGTCCCAGTAGACTTCGCTGTCAACTGTCTGATGGTGGCCGCTGCGAATGTACACTACGCTTATAGACAGAGGTAAGGTCATAGATTTACTTTAACGAGAGTCGCCTCTTAGAGCGAGATAGTACATTGATAGTAACCTATTGAAATCAATGGTCCACGTGCTGTCTCGCTCTTATTTTAGTGCCAATTTCGAAGTATGGCGTGGGTAAGATTATTAACATCCTAGCGCATCTCCATCCTCGGCCATTGCCTCGGAGCCCAGGGTACGCTGCGTCTATGATACTGAATTGACATGCCTGGTTATTGGAGCAACTGTCGTCCTAACTCCATAAGTCGGCAGCGAGGTAGAATACTTCTGTGTGTAACTACGTTAATACCCTTACGGCAATTTTCGGTCATGACGGCCGATTTTACGATCAGCCTGGTACGCAGGATTTGTTCGGTGGGACAGCAGTCTGACACGACCGTAGAGAGATCAGGCGCAGGACCAACGGCTTAACGTGCCTTCCGAGGCACGGAGGAGCTCATGATAAAAAAATCCGGTCAGCCATCCGAAGACTGGCCTCTGCAAAAGATGCGTAACTTAGCAATCACTAACCACTGCGCCATCGAGCTCCTCAATAACGAATAAACATATACGATAAGGCTTTAACCAGACCCGTCTTTCCCACTTAGCACAAAGGTCACGTGCCCAGGGCCCTGCGATAGATCGAGGCCCCTATTAGGTAAAAAACGGCTCTGCTTACAAGTTTAACCAGACAATTTGGATCATAGCTAGGACCAAAGGCTTAACGTGCCTTCCGAAGCACGGAGGAGATTATTCGGTCACCCGTCCGATGACTGGCCTCTGCTTGCTGCTGAAAGTTGGCAGCCGAGCACGCTAACCACTGCGTTATTGCGCTCCTCCTTGTAAAAATATTTGCGGTTATTGACTCAACTATTTACTTATTATTATTATGTTTATCTTTCAGCCAACCACCCTCAGAGCCACCTATCTTCAACTACGTGAGCTCTGTTGAGAACCGACTGACTTGGAGTGACTTCATGACTCACAACGTCGCCATGCTTGAAGAATACCCCCTTTCCAATGCTGTGTGGTGAGTCCCAAAGACTATGTATAATATCTATACTTAATATATAAAGCTGAAGAGTTTGTTTGTATGTTTGTTTGTTTGTATGTTTGTTTGAACGCGCTAATCTCAGGAACTACTGGACCGATTTGTAAAATTATTTCTGTGTTGGATAGTCCATTTGACGAGGAAGGCTTTAAGCTATTGGAAATTGAAATCCACGCGGAGTCGCGGGCGGCCGCTAGTGTACCTATATTCTACAGTCGGTGGTTGGCTATATTGTGATAATATTGACGATTTATAAGTGCCTAACTGAGGTCTAGTTACATGAATACCGAAAAATATATAAAATACCCTTTCAGCCGTTTTCCGACCATGGCGGTCGATCTTACGAGCAGCCAGAGGTACGCAGGGTATATTATAGTGCACAAGTAAACGCAAGCACAGGTGCACTCCCTATTCCCTCACTCTCATCGTTTAGTGGGACAGAAATCTGACAATACCGCAAGATCAGGCGCAGTACCAACTGCTTAACGTGTCTTCCGAAGCACGGAAGAGCTTGAGATGAAATTTTTCGGTCACCCATCCAATGACCGGCCTTGAGAAAGTTGCTTAACTTTGCAATCGCAGGCCGAGCGCGCTTACCACTGCGCCATCGAGCTTCTCAAAAACAAAGGATACGTAAAGCACCGGCGGACCCGTAGCCAAGATGCTACTTTGACGAATTCGCCATACGCTTTCGTCGCGACTTATATTGCCCTCCCGCACACGAACTATTTATCTGAGCGGGTTGGAGATATAAGTCGTTCCGAAAGCGTCTGGCGAATTCGTCAAAGTGACATCTTGGCTAAACTGCCAGGTCCTAAAATATATTTTGATTTTGATTCTATGTATTTTTGTGCAATAGAAGGTCTGATTATATCAAAAGTTAATTCTATTTCAGGTACATGTCCCTTCGTCTGACGACTTCATCCTTCCTGAACAACTTCTACATCCTTTTCCTGCACCTAGTACCAGCGGCGCTGGTAGACGGCCTTGCGCTTTGCCTGGGGAAGAAGCCTAAGTAAGTCACCATCATCATCCTAGCGCCTCTCCCGGTTGCATCCTCGGCCGTTGCCTCGGAGCCCAGGGTTCGAAACGACTAAGATCCTGAATTGACCGGCTTAATTGTTTACGACAATAGAGCGACTGTAGTCTGACTTTTGTAACACTTACAAAGGAAACCAGACTTATTTTTATTTATTCATTTATTTATTTGGATTATTCATAGTCGTAACCAACGGCTTAAGGTGCCTTCCTTAGCACGGATTCATTATTCTTGTCGGACCATTAGGTGATTCAAGCCTACTACATATTATGTCCTAACCAAACTGGAAAAACTGACACAAAGTGAAAGTGTTGTCTGCGGGATTCGAACCCACGACCTCCGAGTCACGAGCGCAGCGCTCTAACCACTTCACCACGGAGGTAGGCAAGTAAAGAGGCAGTCTGTGTCTTAACTAGTAATTAAGAGCTTTGTGGAAGTGCCACTCGAATGAGCCGCTCGCCTGGGAAAGTACCTCCACCTTACAGAAGACCGCAGTGAAGTTGGACTTTGTGACGGCTTTTGAATGAATGTGTCGACTTTTTGAACGAATAACAGTCAACACATAGAGACTTTTTTTGTACCGATATGACTATTTGGTTGCGTCTATTTGAGTACCCTGAGTGTCACTATCTATCTGACTCTGATTGTACCAAAAACTATTACCTAGCGAAAACCCGAGTTAATTATCACGTACGCAGTTTTGTGTCCTAAGTTTTGATCCTAATATTTCAGGATGATGAAGGTTTACAAGAAGATCCACAAGTTCTCTTCAGTAATATCGTACTTCTGCACGCGGGAGATCATCTTCTGCAACAGACGGACTCAGGAGTTGTGGGAGAAGACCTCGGATGAAGACAAACAGGTAGAAATTTTAACAATTAATTACTTAATGTTTTCTTAGTTTGACGCGACTGTTAGTCATGAAATAAAACTACTTTTAAACGGATATATTCGCGGTATAATCTTGAATATAAATATTTACAGGAAAACCCGACGTTTCTGCACCTTTACAGGACCTGAAAAGGTCATTCCGTGATCATGGCTCCTGAAAAGGTGCCGAAACGTCGAGAATTCCTGTAAATATGTAGTTTCAAGATTATATCCTTTTAAAAGTAATTTTATTTCATGAGTTAATTACCTACTTCATTGAATGGTCATCATCATCATCCTAGCGCCTCTATCGGTGCATCCTCGGCCATTGCCTCGGAGCCCAGGGTACGCTGTGACTATGAAATTTACCAGCCTGGTTATTACAATGGAACTACATTCCTCTGTCGATAACCAGACAATTTTGATAAGTCTTCCGAAGCACGGAATCAGAGAAAACCTACTCAAAGTGGTGTTCCCGCGGGATTCGAAGTCATGACCTTTACACTCAGCTGGGCTTGCTTATTTTTTATTTACCTATCCGTAACAATTTCACCAAGAAATACAGACAAACACACTTTGCTTAATAAGATCCCCTTTTTAGGATGATAAGGACAAAAATTGATCCCTACTTTTATCATTCATGGCAAACCAGCGCTTGCGCCCTTTGGCTACTAAACCATGGAAACAACCAAGTCCTAACTTATTCCTTTCTCGTCTCGATAGCCTAGTGGTTTAAGTACCGGGCCTGGTCTTGAGGTCCTAGGTTCGATGTCGGTCAGGCAAAATTTGCGTCATTTTTTCTGAACACAGCCCGCCGGGTTTGAACCGTCGACCTATCGCATGTAAAGTGGCCCCTGGGCTACTGAGACACTTCCATTATAGTAAATCTAACTAATTCCTCTTCTACAGTTGTTCCCCTTCAGCATGTCGACCTTGGACTGGTCGGAGTACTTCCACGGGTATTTCGTCGGCATCAGGCGGTATCTCTTCAAAGATGGCGACGAAACCCTACCTCAAGCCAGGATAAAGTGGAAAAGGTATACCATTATTTTGCATTACTTGCGTAGTGATTGTAGAAGTAGAGAGTTATAAGTTTGGTTCCATTTGTCCTTATTCTAGGCATGCTACAAATATCGAGCAGGAATTATATTGTTTTTATTTCCAACTGCTGATAAGAGACGCCGGAAGAAACACAGCAGTTACGCCGTTATAAAACTAAAAATTAAATTTCAATGTTACAATTATGTCAAACAAATTACAAATCTATCTGATAAAAAAAAACGCATAAAAATCATATTTTATTCATGTGTGTACCTACCTTAATTTAATACCTTTTATATTCTCTAATGTTTTTTTTCTCTTTATTTGGTTTTGGGGCTTTTTTCCATATGGATATGTCAGCCCTTCTCTAATGTTATTTTTCTTGTTTCAGGCTGTACTACCTACATCAGTTAGTGAGAATTATTTTCTACGTCCTGGTTGTGTACATACTGTGGTATATATTCGCTGCGATTATGTAGTATATAAGTATGTATATGTATGTTTTAATATTACCTAATATGACTACGATTTCCCATTACCTACCCAAAGGTTGGTACCCTTTTGCACAGAAAGAAATAGAATGACAGATTTAAATCTGTGAATATTTCTATACCCTTGCGGCCGTTTTCTTATATAGTACACAAGTGTCTGCGCAAGCACAGGTGCACTCCCTATTCCCTCACTCTCATATAATTCATAATTCGGTGGGACAGCAATCTGACACGACCGTAAAGAGATCAGGCGCAGGACCAACGGCTTAACGTGCCTTCCTAAACACGGAGGAGCTCGAGTTTATTTCGGTCACCCATCCAATGACTGGACTCTTCGAAAGTTGCTTTACTTTGCTATCGTAGGCCGAGCGCGCTAACCACTGCGCCATCGAGTTTTATTCTGTCAGATATAAATATCTGTGAACGCATAAAAATGCCCTAAGCTTTATTTATGGTTTTAAAGCCTTTACGTATAAGGGTATTTACCATATAAGGAATCGTATGAAAGCCCTGGGACGGAATGTATCATAATTAAACCTATATCTGTAAGGTGTTGAAACATTTGAGGAGTGAATAAATGTTGAAAATAGTTTTTTTTCTCTTGATTACCTACTTAAATTCTAATATAATATCCTTGACTCCTTAAAATATCTTAAGTACAAAATACCCTTCATTAATTAACGTGTAAATAATGTATGTAGCAATAATTATGTATGTTAAGTAAGAACAGACGACGGAAAAGTAGATTAAAAATTTTGATGGTGAATTAGGTTTAATAAAATATATAGGGAAGTTTTTGATCTACTTTTTAATGTAGGATTTATTTTCTTAGTTCAAGGAAGTGTATTTTATTTTATCAGTACCAGTATATAACATTTTACAAACATCGCACTTTTAATAAAATGTAAAAACCAAATTGTGTATTTTCAAAACATTATTTTGAGCTTTAAGTTTGTATTCATAGAAGCATAGAACACATCATACCTATTCTTTGATTTTATTAATAAATATTTCTGTTACACCTTTTTTTGAGAAAAATTTAACTTAGGCAGTTATTCCGTTGAGTGTGACTTCCGATAGCTATTGTAATATAAATATATGGAATAAACTTTCAAAAGGATAAAAGTAGTGGTTTAATTCAAACTACTATTTACAAGAAAAACCCGACTTTTCAGCAGCCGTGATCTAAATTTAGAAACACACCAAGCCGAAAAAACGCGGCGGAAGTTCGCCGTGATTACACTTTAAATGTATTTCAAATGGAAGATGACACACTATGCCGAAATTACGTCGCGTAATTTTGTATAGAAAATGCATTGCCGCCGAACTTTGCTCGCTTTTTTTCTGACTAGTGTGTTCCTACTCCTACACTACATATTATTTTTATAAGACACTGGTATATTAGTTGCCGAATTTGTATGATCTTTCTATAAGTTTCTTTATAATTAGAGCTGCCATCCATCCGGGTTTCCCCGGATTTGTCCTAGTTTAGAGGGCGTACGGGGTCCGTCCGGGCACAGTAAATACAGAAGTCCGGGGAAAGTACAGAAGTCCGGGGAAGGTTTCATAAGAAGACCAAGCAAAAAAAAATAAAACATCTTTTTTGGTTGTATGAAGGTGAAGCTATGATGTCCGGCTTTCGGACTCTAAAATCCGGGATTATCTCGCCTCTTGTCCTGTTTCCCAAATTTTACAGATGGCAACCCTATTTATAATAGACTACAGTTTAAAATTGTTTTTTACTATCTTAGTCGCGGGCCAAAGCTATAAGCTTTATCTAAAGACATTTCCTCAACAACCAAATTGTACTTAGAAAATAATCTGTACACATTATTATAAGGATGGTGTAGATTTAAAGATTGTTTATATGGAGATTAAATATTTTTTAAATCAGCATTTGATATTTTAATTTTACATACTGAGAAAAGCATTACCTATTATTTATTTCAAGAAACGTTTAGCATAAATAAATAATAAATAAATAAAGCTATTGGAAGTACCATAGATCATCCCTATGTCAGGTTTGAGTGTAGCCACCAAAACTTCAAAAATTTACCTAACTTTACACCTACCTATAGTTACACCTGTTGTGCTCATCGATAAAGTACTCGAGTCAACAAAACATTTTCCTACCAGGAGATTTATAATTAATTTATTTACATCAAAATAAATACCTACTCATCATCTTATTTCTTATTAATTTTAATTAATATTATAAATGTGAAAGTTTGTTTGTTTGGATGTTTGTCCGTCAATCACGCTGAAACTACTGAACGGATTTGGATGAATTTGGTATACAGGCAGGATAAAGTCTGACTTAGGTGATAGGATACTTTTTATTCCGATTAAATGCTCTCATGGGATCAACCAATATTCTCGCGAACGAAGTCGCGGGTGGCCGCTAGTATAATCTGAACTAATATATAAAGCTGAATAATTTGATTGTTTGTTTCAACGCGCTAATCTTAGGAACTATTGGTCCGATTTGAAAAAATAATTTTGTGTTGGATAGTCCATATGACGAGGAAGGCTTTAGGCTATAGTATAACATTAATCCACGCGGACGGAGTCGCGCGCGGCCTCTAGTAAATAAATAAAAATAAAGTTAAATACTTTATGGGTGATTAAAAACTCAAGGTAAGGACGACATGGCGTTAGTAAGGGGAGGCCTATATCCAGCAGTGGCCTACGATACGCTGATCATGAGTGCCTAACAGAAAATAACAACAGTTTCGCAAAGTGGAACGAAACTTTTAAAAAATTGGTACCAATTTCGTTCGGGAATATTTTATCAATTTTTATAAAACTGCAAATATCTCGAAAACTATGCGTCGTACGTAAAATCTGATGACATTTTTGATCCCCTCTTAGGAATACCCATTAGATATTTTAGACCTATCCGATGACCTCACTCAAAAAGGTCAAGGTCGAGGTTGACTTTTTATCTGCATTAATAATCAATTCAGTTTCGGTGACAACTTTACATTAAAATTCGCTAGCATGGTTATTATTTTGTTTGACGTAGCGTACGTTTCAACATGCGTTTAGATGACATTATTGATGAGCAGGTGTGTCGAACATGGAGTAGAAAGTAAGCTGAATGAATAAATAAAAATAAAGCTAGATACCTACTATGTATATGGGTGCTAAAAAAATCCAAGGTTGGGACGACCATAGAGATTGCAGCAGTGGCCTACGATAGGCTGATGATGATGAGTGCCTAACAGAAAACCCCAAAATAACAACAGTTTCGCAAAGAGGAACGAAACTTTTAAAATATTGGTACCAATTTCGTTTGGGAATATTTTATCAAATAAAATTTTATAAAACTGCAAATATCTCGAAAACTATGCGTCTTACGTCATATCTGATGACATTTTTGATCCCCTTTTAGGAATACTCATTAGAAATTTCAGCCTTTTCCGATGACCGTACCCAAAAAGGTCAAGGACGAGGTTGACTTTTTATCATCACATTAAAATTCGCTAGAAATGCCCTGACGCTAGATAACTGTAGCACTGTAACAGTAGGCAATCGGCACCAACGTCATCATCAAAACATATTAAAAAAAAAGTAATGTAAAGTTGTCACCGAAACTGAATTGATTTTTAGTGCAGAAAAAAAGTCAACCTCGTCCTTGACCTTTTTGGGTGAGGTCATCGGAAAAGTCAAAAATATCTAATGGGTTTTCTATAAAGGGGATCAAAAATGTCATCAGATTTTACGTACGACGCATAGTTTTCGAGATATTTGCAGTTTTATAAAATTTTATTTGATAAAATATTCCCAAACGAAATAGGTAAACAATTTTTTTTAAGTTCGTTTCTCTTTGCGAAACTGTTGTTACCTATTTTGGGTTTTCCTGTTAGGCACTCATGATCAGCCTATCATCGTAGGCCACTGCTGGATATAGGCCTCCCCTTACTATCGCCATGTCGTCCTAACCTTGAGTTTCTCATCACCCATAAAGTATCTAGCTTTATTTTTATTTATTTACTAGAGGCCGCGCGCGACTCCTTCCGCGTGGATTTAGGTTATACTAAAGCTTAAAGCCTTCCTCGTCATAATGAACTATCCAACACAAAAATATTTTTTCAAATCGGACCAATAGTTCCTGAGCGCGTTCAAACAAAGAAACAAACAAACAAATATCGATTAAAATTAGTACGCATGTATGTACTGGAATCCCTAGTTCCATCCACGTCATAATGACATTTAGACGACGACAGTCGGGTGTCTGGTATCTTGCTCTATCACACGTGATTCATACTAAGGAGAAAAAGGACAGAAAATCTGTCAAATGATTCCCTTCATCTAATACTTTCAAAATCTTTGGTCAAACCACAGAAAAAAAACCGGCCAAGAGCGTGTCGGACACGCCCATGAAAGGGTTCCGTAGCCCAAAGATGGGCCGACCGCTTAAGACACCATTTAGTAAGGGCAACTGCACGTCATAAGTTGGTCGAGTTGTATAAAAATAACTATGTATGATACAGAGTTCGCTATAGTTTTCGTTGAAAGTACTTACTTGGAGGTATACAGGGTGGAATCTTGAAATGGGTTTTGTTGGGCAAGTTTTGCTGAAACTGGCAAAAAAATTGCCAGTTTCAGTACTTTTTTTGCTGACTGTAACTTTTTTCCAAAATCTGTGAATGTAGGTCATAATATCTCAAAAAGTTAGGGATGGTTGCCTAACGACGTTTTCTTGTAACTGTAACGGTTAATGTACCTGCCCAACAAAACCCATTTCAAGATTCCACTCTGTATACAGGACATTTTTTTTCAGAATTATATTTCAAAAGTTAAGGGGGGGGGGGGGACGCTCTAATTTTAACTTTGTATTAATATATCTTGAGACTGTGGGGTTTGATCCACATGGTTTCAAGGCAATTTTTGCTGTATTTAAAAATACCTTTTTAACGATACCCCACACGAATTAAGCGCCGAAGTTCGGTGGCAATGTATTTCCTATACAAAGTTACGCGCATTTTCGGAATAGTATGTCATATCAGATTCAAAAGTATGTCATATCATGGACACGACGTAACGCCAATTAAATTAAAACATTAAATCTGCAATAATATTATAAAGAGGAAAGATTTGTATTTTTGTAAGTAACAAATAAACTCAAAAGCTACTGGACCGATATTAATACATCTTTTCACTGTTGGCTAGCTACACTATCCCCGGTGAACATAGGGTACTTTTTGAAAAAAGGAATTACGCACGTATGAAAAAAAAATGAAAAGCCCATATTTTCACTTGTATTTATTTAAAAAACAAAAAGGTCTGGACATTCTACGCATTATTTTATACACAAACAAATTACTATAATAAGTTAAAATATTTTCTAAAAACACTGAAATTGCTGAAATGGGGTTACAACACGGCTGCTCTTAAAATTAATTTACTTATTACATATTTAAAAAAATACATACAAAAATGGATGGAATAACGCAGTCCAAAAGATTTTTGAGATTCTTTCACCTTTTCTTTATTATTTTCTACCAAAACCTTAAAGTTAACATCGAAACATTTTTCAATTACTAGGCAATTAATTTTGGTGGTAATATTAACATTTTTGAATGTAATATTGATGGTAGAAAATTAAAATAATGGTTAATATCAATACATTAATTAAACAACCTCTAAATTAATACAAAGGAATGTCAATAAAATTATACACAAATATAATCAATACTATAGTTTGGTAAATACATTGAAAATAACTACAACTGCTTTGTGAAATGTACAGTTATATACTAAGTATCAGCCTAGTAATATCCCACTGCAGGTTAAATGACTCCATAATTTGAAATCATTTTGTCGTTACAAAGATGGGTTTTGGCCCAACATGGGTATTGGATAAATCACCACGCTTGCCAAATGCAGATTAGTGATCACAAACCCGTTCTGTGTTCAGAAAGCTCGACACATATTTTGCCGGACCCGGGAATCGAACCCAGGACCTGAAAACCGCGGCCCGATACAACACAAGACCATCGATGTATGAAAGTTATTCGATTTTTTTTTCTTTTTTGTAAAAATTGCATCAGAAATGGTTAACTTGTGTCCAAGTTCTTTAACATTTACTCTGTATAACTAACTGTACACCACATGACAATATAAAATGATGTTATAAATTAAAATAAAAAAAAATATGATACAAAAAATATACTATATTTTTTTCCGAATCCCGTGTCATATTTATTTATATTTCAGTACAGAACTATTTTGAGTAAAGTTAAGTATCATTCTATTTAAGTCCCACTACAGGGCAAAGGTTTTTTAATTTGAAATCATTTTTTGAATTGGTGATCAATGTTATCCGGGCTGTATTCGAAAAAACCGTCACAAATTTGCCCGACCCGGGAATCGAACCCAGGACAAGGAGCAAAATGGTCACATAAAAGGGATCACCAAACGAAGAAATGCAAACGATCACTCATCAGAGTAAAGACCATATAGAAAGTGGAAACATACTTAACTTTACAATCGCATAATAAATCTACATTATTGAACCGAAGCAGATATTCTTCTAATCAAATCCCTTTGGCATAACTGGGACGGATTTGATTAACAAACTAACAAACTTAAGCTAATACAATATGATCACTCACTGCGTACAAAACTATTCAAAATTGTCTTAAAAGGGATTTTACACTGAAAAAGTGAGTTCTGAAGGTAGGAAGAAATGTTGGCTTTAAATTGTTTAAGTAAATTCTTAAAAAAATTAGGGTGTTTGCGATTAGAAAATCCGCTAGATGGCAATACGTAGGCGTGAGGTCTAACTGCTATGTCATGGGTTAATTTTGACATATCTGTCAATGTCATGTCAAAATTCACCAATCACATACCAGTTAGACCCTACGCCTACCTACTGCCATCTAGCGGATTTTCCATTTGCGAAAACCCTCATTGCCTAGCCCCAAACTAAGCTTGAAGCTTGTACTATGGATGCTAGGGAATGGATAGACATACTTGAATACTTTTATCAACATTCACTACTCGATTACAAATTCAGATGTTTATGAAACAAACATTTGCCCCTAACGGGATTCGAACCAGACTATTTCGTGGCAAGGGTCTCTAACTACTAAACTAACGAGCTTGTCCAACTATGTATAGAAAATAACTACCTATTAAACCCTTTTTCAGCTTAAAACCCCTCTAAAGTTTGTCATTTTACCAGATTTTTATAAAACACACAAAAGCAAAGCTGATTGTATGAAAACTAACGCAAAGCTATTTATTCAGGTATTCTTCTTAAATATCTATTTTCAAATACCATAGAGAAAATATTCACTTAAATATTCCGGCTTAGGATAGTGCTACCTCATCTCTTTCAGTGGATAGAAGATGATGGGTTTTGGCGTAATCACTACGCTTGACAAATGCGTGTTGGCCATCACAAATCCGGGCTGTGATTAGAAAACTAAAACCAATTTTGCCCGACCCGGGAATCGAACCCACGTTCCGATATTTAAATCACTAGACCATCGAGACGTATTATTCTAGTGAGTATGAACTACACACTATAACGAATATTTTCTCTATGTTAAATACATATACAAAAATAACTATACTATCTTATATTTATAGTAAAAAATGCATACAAAATTGTGATTCAGGTTTTCTATATTGATATAATATTATCACGATATTCATATTCAAATCAAATGTTTTTAAGAGGGCAATTTGACAACTTTCAGATAAATTCCTGATAGGTTGTCTAACAGATAAGATAATAATATCCATCAAATAGCCTTACTGGAACTTTCTAAAATCAAAAATACCTAAATACCAGATCAATGTAATAATATTTAGACCAGGAAATGAAAATCAGGTCCCTTAAATACAGTTAAGAAGATCAAAGTTGAGTATTGAACTGAGATAAAATTGATTTTAAAAATATGTATTAGACCTGTAATTGAACTGAAGACTCAGAGAGTGGCCAGATATTCTAACCACTACACTAGCGGGGTATTGCTATGATTATGTATTGAATTTCAAAAAGTATCATTTTTTAATACTTGCTTACAACCATAGTGTTTAATTTCAGTCATTTTTGTCTTAAATTATGTCACAACGGTCTATTTTATCTTTGCGTCTTAATATTCTAGTATTTCAGTAGAAAAATGTTACAATTTACTGGCAACATTTACAAAATAGTATTTTTTATTGTGCGCACATTTGTACTTTATGCATAAACCAATCAATCCAATCTTATTCATTATAATACTAATATCATCTAATTTTACAATTTCATATACGCTAAATTAATTTGATAATTTCGTACGCTTAAACCATTATACATATAAACCAATTAAAGCAAATGTTTTTTATACAATTGTTAAAGAAATAAAATAACTCTAAAAAAAACTGCCACAGAATCTATCATTATACATCATATCTTTTAGGAAATAAATATGTTTTTATGACAAAGAAGAATAAAGAGTAATATTTATGGCTTACTAATTCTCTAATAGCAGTCAAAAGGCATAAGTTATAAAATTTGGATAATGTATAAAGAAAACAGGCTTCTTTTGCTTAGAAAACAGGGACAAGAAAATGGTCCACCAATTTTAACGCGTGAATGATTTAAAGTTGTCGGACCTTGGTTAAAATGATGATTATGAAAATGGTGATGATAATGATGATGATGATGGTAATGATGATAATGATGATGATGGTGATGATGATGATAATGATAATGATGATGAATAATTATTTTTAACCTTAGTGAAGTAGTGAAGTAAACCATTCTCTTTTGTTTTCAATCGTTACACTACGTTAATAATATGCCTTCGCATACTTCAACTCGCTCTGAAATCGGCACTCAAATAAGAAGCGATTGTCACTTCTTATCGCAATGACGCGAACGTGCTAATGTACGTCATGTCAAACATAATAATACCATCGTTTTCCGGTATCTGGCCTTATCTAACGATTAAAGTCTATGATTTTCTTATAATTTCTTTCTTGATTTTCTTACTTTATGACTGCTATAGAAAAACAGTTTGATCAGATCGTGGAATCGTCTACATTTCTTTGGGACAGAAACTTGTATGATTGATGTAGGTTAAGGTTTTTTTTTGTAAACCCTTTAAAACTTTCCCCCTCACATTATTGGGTGGAGCAATAATTACAAATTATTATGAAATGTAAGTGATTCTACGATTAGGTCAAAGATAAGTAGTAAGTTAAGACTTGGCCATTTCACGAAATGTTCATTGCAACAATATGGTCATAGATACATTTAAAACAATGTTACCAGTAAAGTGAGTGCTAGGAATGATATGGCGACGATATGTGTGGTCGCTGCCCCGTGGTACAGCGGGTCAGGTCGTAAGCCCGAGTAGTTAATGTCGGGGATTGACGATTCTGGAATGAGAAATGTCAGAGTTTGAACATATTCTATAGGCACCGTTCAGAAACTATAGAGGGCGCTAAAATCCCGATTTTTTCTGTGGTTTGACAGTAAAATTTGACATTGAGCGTTAAAGTTTCGAATATGAGTCACTAGATGGCAGAATTAGGTACCGTGTTTTTCCGTGGTTTGACAGTAGAATTACTGTCATTGAGAGTAAAAGTTTTGAATATGAGTCACGAGATGGCAGAGTCATCGCTACGCAAGGTGCCTATATTCTTTAAGTTTTATAACAGTTAAGGCCAGAACTGTCAACTGTCACTTTGACATTGACATATAAGTTTTTGAATTGTATTACTTCTGGCCCGACTTATTTTCTCAAGACTTAGTCAAGAAATTAATATTTCACAAATCTGCAAGTATCAAAAACGAAGACCGCGCATTTACATGGTGCGTGGTCAGTAACTATTTTACATTACAGGGGGGGAAAACGAACAAGAGGGTTACCTGATGGTAAGTGATCACCGCTGCCCATGGACATAAACAACCGCACAAGGGTCGCAGATGCGTTGCCTGCCTTTAGAACCCATTACTTTTACTGAGCTCTGGCGACCTTGCTCACCAGCAGAAGCAGTACAACAGTTACGAAGTGCTACTTCACTGTGGTATTCTGTGGGGTGGAAGTACTTCCCCAGACGAGCGATTCATTAGAGTGGAAGTTTCACTAAGCTCTACCTCTCTTCGAATATAATGTAAGATTAAGAAGGCAAAAGAGCACCGGATAGAAGGTAGTCACCGCCCCATCCATTTGATGTTTGTTTGATTGAGGCCCATATCAACAGCCCCAGCCCTCCCCAACTGAACTCAGGAAATATTACTCACCAGCAGAATATATTGAAATAGTGAATTAAATAAATGAATGCCTTGGACAAACACACCAATTCCAAAGACTCACGTATGTGAGGCGCAGTCCTTACCATTAGGCCACCAACGCTTTTAATATCCGTGTGATATTTTTATAAAACATTCTATGCAAATACAAATTCACAACGAAGATGCAACACACGAATAAAATAGCATTCTTAGCATTACAAGCTGAATGAAATGGCCACACAAATTAAAAATATGTCCACGTCAAAAGTAACATAACGAATGTTTGCCTAAAATGCATGCAACTGTGTGCGTGGGTAAATATTGCGCGAGTGTTTATACGTAAAGGAGACTGAAGCAATCCCATACAACCCTGGGCCCAGCATGTAACGAAATGAAAATAGTGTCATTTAAAAGGTTCAAACTTAAAAACCAATCAGTGAAAATTCTGTAAGTTTCGGCAATCTGAGAGCTGAGATAATAGAAGTTTAGTAAAAGTGAGGTTATGTTGCAATCTTTGACTGTCAGATGCATTGATTTAAATTACTCAATGTTCAGACGTTGTTTAAGCACTCATTATCGGACAATCAGGTGATTCAAGCCTGCAATGTCCTAACCAAACTGGGAAAAACAACACAAAGTGAAAGTGTTCCCCGCGGGATTCGAACCCACGACCTCCGAGATCGTAGTTTTTGAGCACAGCGCTCTAACCTCTGCACCACGGAGGCAGTTACACTAATATTTTTAATAAAAATAAATGTAAAATACTTTTACATTTATTTTTATCTACATAGTATATATAATATTTTTGAAGAAGGATCAACAATTATAGATGGGTAACAAATAAGAGTTCTGAAAAAGAAGAAGGAGAAAAAACGTCAAACAATAAAACAGTTTATTTTATTTCAAGTAGCATTTTACATAGTCGTCTTCAATAATTAGTAAAATATCGTCCAGGAATTGGGCAGGAGGAACAATGTCGTGGTATCTAGCCCAGCTAAGATACCATATAATGGTCATAATGTGAGCACAGCAGCCTACAGTTCGCCGGAATTGTTTCATCACTTAACGGTCGGTGGCCTAGTGTATTGCACTGACCAGTTGCTATACCACAATTCACACAGCGATCCATCTTAATAACAATAACCAATCCGCAAGCCGGTGATGAAATCCAAAATAACAAATCCAAGTAAACGTGCGTGCGATCTTCGGTGTCCAATGTAAAAGCAAGGGTCGTATGAGGTAGGCTGGTTCGGAGTCCGTAAAACAAAGCAGTGGTCGTTGAAAATAGAAAATAAGGAGAAAAGCAATGGGAACGCATGGAAAAACACGATACAAGTGACACATTGTCAAGTCACACGTCAATTAATGTGAAATCGAAGATCATAACTAATAGTCATTCGAATAATCATTCGTACAATCGATTATTTCAGGAAAACGATCTTTTTGATATTTCTCAGTTTCCAGATTGAGAATCAAGCTGATTTTTGGCATGCGTATTTACAAAAAATCAACTTATTTTTAGACCAAATTCCAAGTCATTACATGCTGGGCCCAACATTTTCGTTCTCCTTTGTATACATGTGTGCGTGCGTGCGTGCGTGAGTGTGTGTGGGTGCGTAGAGTCATTCATTTAGTGTTTGACTGCATTGGAGAGAGATGACATATAAAACACATAATAACTCTTTGTAGTGCACTAGAGAATAACATTTCATTGTCTATGGGCATTTCTGGGTGTCATTTTGGTGTCTTGGGATGTGTATGGGTGTCCATGGGTGTGTATGGATGTCCATGGGTGTCTGAATAAGTGTCTAGGGGTCTCTTTGGGTGTGTTTGGGTGCCGATGTTTGGGTATTTATGGTGGTCTAGGAGTGTGAAGAAGTGTCTAGGGGGTGTCTATGGGTATGCATGACTATGTGAAGCTCACCTCATAGCCGCGTACGCAGTGTATATGCTCGCCAACGCCACGAGAGTCGCAAACGACGGCTCCAATGAAGCAGCGCCGCCGTAAGTCGCTCTGCCGCAGGCCGGAGGGCACACTGGGATGATGGTCTCTACAATACTACGGGCTACCTTCCGTCTGTGGTAGGTCTACGTCCACCAGTGGACTGCGACAGGCTGATGATGATGTGTTTGTGAGTATATGGGCGTGCAAAAGCTTGTGTATGGGTGTGTATGAGGGTACATGAGTGTCCAAGGGTGTCCATGGATGTCTATGGGCGTTTTTAAGTGTCTATGGGTGTCCATGGATGTCTATGGGCGTTTTTAGGTGTCTATAGATGTCGATGGGTGTTTAAGCTGCCTATGGGTGTCTGTGGATGTCTTTGGGTGCTTTAAAATGTCTATGGGTGTGTATGAGTGCCCATGGACGTGAGCATGGGTGTCCATGGGTGTGTATGAGTGCCCACGGGCGTGAGTATGGGAGCCCAAGGTTGTGTATGGGTGTCTACGAGTGTGAATAAGTGTCTAGGGATGTCTCTAGGTGTATAAGGGTGTATGTGCAGGTTTGTGTGGGAGTCATTAGGCGTGTGTCTGTTGCAGGCTATGTATAACTCACCTCATAGCCGCGTACGCAGTGTAGATACTCGCCAAAGCCACCAGCGTAGCAAACGACGGCTCGAGTGACGCAGCGCCGCCGTAAGTCGCCCTGCCGCAGGCCGGGGGGCACACCGGGATGATGGTCTCTACAATACTACGGGCTACCCACCGTCTGGGGTAGGCCTACGTCCATCGGTGGACTGCGACAGGCTCTTGATGATGATGATGTGTTTATGAGTGTATAGGCGTGTAAAAGCTTGTGTATGGGTGTGTAGGAGGGTACATGAGTGTCCAAGAGTGTCCATGGATGTCTATGGGTGTTTTTAAGTGTCTATGGGTGTCCATGGGCGTTTTTAGGTGTCTATGGATGTCTATGGGCGTTTTTAAGTGTCTATGGGTGTTTTTAAGTGTCTATGGGTGTCCATGGATGTCTATGGGCGTTTTTAGTGTCCATGGATGTCTATGGGCGTTTTTAAGTGTCTATGGGTGTCCATGGATGTCTATGGATGTCTGTGGGTGATTAGGTGTCTATTGGTGTCCAAGGGTATCCGTGGATGTCTTTGGGTGCTTTGAAGTGTCTATGAGTGTGTATGAGTGCCCATGGGCGTGTCGATGGGCGTGTATGGGTGTCTAAGAGTGTGAATAAGTGCCTGGGTGTGTAAAGGTGTCCGTGCAGGTTTGTGTGGGAGTGAATAAGCGTGTCTTAGAGTGTGTATAAGTGTGTATAACTCACCTCATAGCCGCGTACGCAGTGTAAATGCTCGCCAACGCTACGACGGTCGCAAACGACGGCTCGAGTGACGCAGCGCCGCCGTAAGTCGCCCTGCCGCAGGCCGGAGGGCACACCGGGATGATGGTCTCTACAATACTACGGGCTGCCTACTGCCGGGAGAAAGCTTTCGTCCAGCGGTGGACAGTGACTAGCTGATGATGATGATGTGTGTTTATGGGTGTATGGGCGTGCAAAAGCTTGTGTATGAGTGTCTATGTCAATGTCTATGTGCGTTTTTAGGTGCCTATGGGTGTCCATGGATGTTAATGGGTGTGTTTTTTGTGTCTATGGGTGTTTTTTTGTCTATGGGTGTCCATGGATGTCTATGGGTGTATATGAGTGCCCATGTGTCTAAGGGTTGTGCGTATGTGTCTAAGGGTGTCCGTGGGAGTCTATGGGTGTGTATGGGTGTCTGTGGGTTTCTCTAAGAGTGTCCAAGAGCGTCTTACGATGTCCATGGGTGTGTATGGGTGTCTACAGGTGTACATGGGTGTCTAAGAGTGTGTATAAGTGTGTATAACTCACCTCATAGCCGCGTACGCAGTGTAGATACTCGCCAACGCTACGACTGTCGCAAAGGACGGCTCCAGTGACGCAGCGCCGCCGTAAGTCGCTCTGCCGCAGGCCGGGGGGCACACCGGGATGATGGTCTCTACAATACTACGGGCTGCCCTCCGTCTGGAGGGAGGCCTATGTCCAGCAGTGGACTGCCACAGGCTGATTATGATGGTGTGTTTAAGGGTGTATGAGTGTCCATGAGTGTCTATGGGTGTCCATCGGTGTCCATGGATGTCAATGGGCTTTTTAAGATGTCTATGGGTGTCCATGGATATCTTTGGGTGCTTTGAAGTGTCTATGGGCGTGAGTACGGGTGTCCATGGGTGAGTATGGGTGTCCATAAGTGTCTAGGAGTGCGACTGAGTGTCTAGGGGTGTGTAATGTGTGTAGGTATGGTTGTGTAGGGGTGTGTAAAGTTGTCCGTGGGTGTTTATGTGCGAGTGAATAAGCGTGTCTTAGAGTGTGTATAAGTGTGTTTGGCTCACCTTATAGCCGCATACGCAGTGTAGATACTCGCCAACGCTACGAGTGTGGCAAACGACGGCTCCAGTGACGCAGCGCCGCCGTAAGTCGCCCTGCCGCAGGCCGGGGGCACACCGGGATGATGGTCTCTACAATACTAAGGGCTGCCTTCCACCTGGGTGTCCATGGGTGTGTACGGATGTCTTAGGGTGTCTATAGGTGACGGTAGGTGTCTAAAGATGTCAGTGGATGTCTATGGGTGTCCATAGGTGTCTAATTGTGTCCATAGGTGTCTTTGGGTGTGTATGGGTGTCCATGGCTGTGCATGGGTGTCTAAGGGTGTCCTTAAGTGTCTAAGGGTGTCCATGAGTGTCTAAGAGTGTCTAAGGATATAATGGGTGTCTAGGAGAGTCGAGGGCTATGTATAACTCACCTCATAGCCGCGTACGCAGTGTAGATACTCGCCAACGCTACGACGGTAGCAAACGACGGCTCGAGTGACGCAGCGCCGCCGTAAGTCGCCCTGCCGCAGGCCGGGGGCACACCGGGATGATGGTCTCTACAATACTACGGGCTACCCTCCGTCTGATGGAGCCCTACGTCCAAAGGTGGACTGCGACAGGCTGATGATGATGATGCTGTGTTTATGAGTGTACAGGCGTGTAAAAGCTTGTGTATGGGTGTGTAGGAGGGTACATGAGTGTCCAAGGGTGTCCATGGATGTCTATGGGCGTTTTTAAGTGTCTATGGGTGTCCATGGATGTCTATGGGCGTTTTTAGGTATCTATAGATGTCGATGGGTGTTTTAGCTGCCTATGGGTGTCTGTGGATGTCTTTGGGTGCTTTGAAGTGTCTATGGATGTCTAAGGGTGTGTTTGAGTGCCCATGGGCGTGAGTATGAGAGTCCATGGTAGTACATACGCGTCTATGGGAGCCCAAGGTTGTGTATGGGTGTCCATGGGCGTGTATGGGTGTCCATGGGCGTGTATGGGTGTCTACGAGTATGAATAAGTGTCTAGGGGTGTCTCTGCGTGTATAAGGGTGTATGTGCAGGTTTGTGTGGGAGTGAATAGGCGTGTCTAAGAGTGTGTATGAGTGTGTATAACTCACCTCATCGCCGTGTACGCAGTGTAGATACTCGCCAACGCTACGAGTGTCGCAAACGACGGCTCGAGTGACGCAGCGCCGCCGTAAGTCGCCCTGCCGCAAGCCGGAGGGCACACCGGTATGATGGTCTCTACAATACGATACGGTACATGCTACTATGGCTACTACTAAGGGTTATAAACCGTGAACGTTAGAATAATGCGTAGAAAATTACCGGCAACCTCATTTTTATGTTTTATTTAGTTTAAAAAAATGTTGTTTGTTTAACAAGCCAACGCTCCTAGCGCTTCTCCCGGTTGCATCCACGGCCATTGCTTCGGACCCCAGGGTACATTACTACGACTATGATCTTGAATTGACTCGGTTATTTCAAGAAGCCATTCTCAGATATGATATTGCTCTAATTATAAAAGGTTTTTGAGAAAGTTCAGAGCTGTAGTTTCTGACATTAAAAAATGCTGACCTTCAACGTCATATTACACAAGAAAATTTGAAAAAGACTTAAGCGTGGGTCCGGCCCGAAGTACCATTTATTTTAACTCTACATTTTCTTAAAGTATGAATTCGTTCACGATTTATATTTAATACAAAAGACATGCACACAGTTGGCGAAACAGCAAATACAAACAAAAAAAACAATACCATAAAGTATATTTATGTATTTGATACATACGATATGTTAATCTTTGGTTTATTTTATAAAACACTATTTTGCCAACTGTATAAATTGTAGGTATCAACGAAATACACTGTCAAATTAATAAAAAAGTAAAATGAATTTTCAAATAAACTTAAGAGTACAAAACTCAGTCACTTAAAATAGTATTTCCATTCCAAAAAAAAAATATTTTTTTTCAATCGAATTGATAATGGAGAATAGCATTCTTAAACACACAAATAATCAAAAAAACACTATCACAAAGTAACATACTTTTAAAATCTGCACTTCTTCATAAAGCTCTATCCATACAACGGACATCATATTTAGACCATTAAAAAGCAAGAAGGTCGGTATACCAATAAAAAAATTGGTAAGCCTTTACCGAGAAATACATTATCAAAACCACTCTTAACTTCTCAACAATAAGTGTGATATTCCCTCACCGAACAGTTCCACTTTTCCCTCATCAGCTCCAAGCTTGTTCTGAGCCTTGCAAGTGAACGTGCCGTACTGTCTCTTCTCAATGGTGATGACGCGAATAGTCGTGTCTGTAAACTCGTCGGCTGTCGCGAAGTGAGATATTCTGAAAGCAGCATTGATGATTAATAAGATCACTTTATGTATTTTAGTCTTAATATTGACTGCTATATGCAAGAGCATAGCATTAACTAGCTCACAGAGCTTGGGCATGGGACCACGGCCTTAGGCTTCGACTTCTGAGAGAGGCAGGTTAGTGGAACTTCCACTCAAATGAGCCGCTCGTCTGGGGAAGTACCTCCACCTTACAGAAGACCACAGTGAAGTAGCACTTCGTAACTGTTGTGCTATGTTTCTGTTGGTGAGTAGGGCCGCCAGAGTTCAGTTGGGGAGGGTATGGGGTTTTGAAGGCAAGTAACGCATCTGCGACCTTTCTTTTGGTTGTTGATGTCCATGGGCAGCACTGATCACTTCCCATCAGGTGACCCGCTTGATTGTTAGCCTCAATATCAAATAAAAAAAAACCTTATAATCGAAAAGCTATGAAAAATGAATGAAATTTTATCCATTTTAAGCTTTTACTTAATTTTTTTCTTCAGTATACTGCTCTGGAGAATGATTACGCCTTAGCATTCAAATACGGTTGTTGACTGACAGGTCAAATTACTCACTATTATAAAACGTCAAAAACGTTAGCTTGTAGGGAAATTTTTATGAAATACTAAGCTATGACGTCACAACTTAGTATTGTCAAATGAATACTTTTTTAGTTCCGATTAACTATAATAATTTGATAAAAGCGCAACAGTTACTGTGGCATAATAATTAGTGATTATTTATTAATTACTTCTTTAAGAGGGGGTGTAAAAAATATCGCGTATTTTCAAACACATTTTAAACCTTGAAAATGAACTTCAAATAACCCGAAAAAAAATCGTAGATATTCAAGCATCGTTCCTAAATAGTTATCACAGAAAATATTGAAAAAAATGCAATTTTCATTGATAAAAAAAATCTTGAAGTTGCGTCTGACTTGATTTTTGGTTACATTTATTTCCGAGACGATGCATTTTGGTGAACCAATATTTTGGCATATAATATCAAATTATATTATCTAAATATTTATCACAGAACATTTTGAAAAAATATCATATTTTACGAGTAATTCAAAGAAAACTAGTTTGGCGCTTACTACGTTCATATTCCGCGCAGTAAGCTATCGTCTGTCGCACCTGGCGCGTGCTCACAGGCATGTTTTGTTTCATCGGTTAGTCGCAACCTCTCCGTTGAGACGAGAAGACTATGATTCAGTACTCTTCCGGCTCGAAAAATTTTTTCGTAAAATTATTATAAGGATTGACGTGAATGACGGATCGGCCGAGAACAGTATATGCAAGAAAGAACGATGCTTTCAAATAGTCGCTTGTTGGAAGACTTAGTAGCAATTTGAAATTGAAAGTTCGAAATGCCAGCCTAAACTATTATAATTTATTTTTCATAATCAGTCTTTTACTGTGTACAATAAATGGACGAATAAATTAGGTGTTGCGGCAATATAATGTGTAAATAATTTATTTTGTGTATTACTGTTACTAGATAAGAGATTTACGATTTAGAAGTTTTTGTTTTGCTCCTCTGAAACGTGACAATCTATACATAAAATATTTTAATATTTAAACTGTGCAAGAGTAACTGTATGACATAGTGAGAGTACGAAAGAAAATGTATTGAAAAATAATGTTACAACGAGGCAAGATAAATTAAACCCGTTCAAAAAAATGGTGTTTCAAAAAGCAACTTTCAACTTTCTTGCCTATAGATTACTGCTTCCTAAAGTCGGTAGTAGAATTTTTCAGTATTGTGCTATTATTATTGACGATTTAAACGTGCCACACCGAGATCTACATAAATATAGTATATTTCGATTTTGATTTGGTTGACGGGAATCAGTAGTGTGTCTGTGTGTGTGGGAATCATGCAACTCATAGTAAATGATATTATAGGTAAGGGAGACGTTAATTTCACCGAATTGCGGTACATGCAACTGCAAAAAAATTACACTGTATTTTAAAATCAAAAATTTTGTATTTCACAAATATGTTTACCTACGTTTTTTAAACCAGTATAATAATTTTGTAGAATTAAGAAATTTAGGAGTACTACCCATTCCCTAAAAGTAAGAAATAGTTCTGCCAAGCAGTCGATCCAGCTCGGGTACCGAGCTCCTAACCACACTGTGTTGGTGTAGTAACGGAACTCTTTATTGTGGCGATGCAGATGGGGCCTTATTTCAAAACACATTAAAATTAACCAGGCCGTAATTATTTTTATGCAATCATTGTAAATATAGCACATTGCAAATTAATTAATGTTCATTAATGCTTACAAGTTGATTAACAACGATTTAACACGTCTTTTTTTAAACCTACTAGCACTTAAACGGGCCTGGCCGTTGTCAGGAAATGGAAAATACAAATAAATCTTTTTTTAAAGATTTTTTGTATTGCCATTGGTTTTCAGATACCTACTTCAGTTAAATAATTAAAAATCTAGAATAATAAGAATTCTCTTTGAGCAATTCTTTATTTTAAGTCTAATTAGATGTAAAGGTGCAAAATTACGGTTTACGGTTTAAGACATTTATTTCTCAATTACAGAATACATGTTATTCACTTTCACTGAGAAACACTGGATAACAATTAGAAATTATTCTGTACGTTTAACACAAGCACTAGTAGTAACTAAGTAAATCATTTATTAGTAGATCTGAATTTATGTTAGTATTTCCATTTTTCTCAATTTTAATGAGGGTATTTGTCTTAATACACACAACAATACTCGAGCGAGAAAGACGAGTCAGTCACAGTTCTATTACGTATCGAAAAACAGATGCTGTCATAGATGCCATTTCCTGCCATGTGTGAGGAATCATGCAGATTTAAAAAATTTAAAGTAAAATCAAAAATTGGAAGACAAAATTAAAATTTAAAGATTAAATTAAAATTTACAAAGATTTTGTAGTTAAAAAAACATATTATACAAATATTAAGTAAATAACTTGCGCGTACCTTTGCGTATTAATAACTACCAGAAAAAAGTACAATACAAGTCACTCAAAGCATAAACAAAATAAATCATTATAATACTAACATTTATGTATTACTAGCTTTCCAACGCATAGTTACGTCATCCTGCTTCCAATACTCTCTTTGACAATTTTTATCTGATTTACTTTGAATACTGTGCGGAATCGCCCGAAACAAATTGAAGTGGCGACCTCTGTCTCATTGCGTTGAAGTCATAGGACGAGAGGGGGCCGAGAAAGCGCGCGGGTGCGATCCGATGGGTGTCGAAATTGATGCGCCCTCTTAATATAAGTTTCATAACTTATTTTGAAGTCAGTCATGTACCCAATCGTACAATATTTTATTATAGCGCTATGGGATATAAATAAATATTTCTCAACATCACATACATTGATCTGACCCCGTGTTAAGTAGCTTAAAGCATTTTGTTACAGACATCAGAATCAACAGTGGTATTACAAATATACTTAAATAGATACATATAACACCCAGACCAGGACAAACAGGCATGTTCATGCACACAAATGTTTGTCCTGTGCGGGGATCGAACCCGCGACCTCTTGCGTAATAGGCAACATCTTGACCATTACACCAAGCGGGTCATCAAATATTTTTAGCTTTGCTTATATCAATTGCCATTTTACCTGTAATGCTGGTTGTTAGACAGTTGCACCTCGTCCTTTAGCCAAATGATGGCTGGCGGCGGGTACGCCTCAACGTGGCACTCCAGGTCCATGTCGTATTGGAGAGCCTGCGAAATAGACATTTTTAATTACATTAAATATAAGGTGTAACAAAATAGACGAACTTCTTAGCTATCCATGGATTCTCCGTGCGGGTGCCGGGTCCATCGCGTGGAACAGAGAGGAATGTCAGTCGGCGCCTGGGACTACAGACCCAGCGTGTAGGTTTAAGGGGCCCCTTTATAGTATACTAACGATCACCTTCACCGATGACATTCCTCTCCCTTTCCCAACCATATTTGGTATTGTTCAGTGGTCATGTAAAACATTTTATAATTAAAAAATTAATGATAATACGCTAGTTTCCGAGAAAATCAACAAAATAAATTGAGTGAATAATTTGAGAAAGTACAATATTTGCCGTATGCGAGACAGCTGGTCGTGTCTTATCAGTGTAATACAATTACTAATGTAACGAGTTCCCTCACTTAGTAACGAGTTCCCTCACTTAGTAACGAGTTCCCTCACTTAGTAACGAGTTCCCTCACTTATTAACGAGTTCCCTCACTTAGTAACGAGTTCCCTCACTTCGCAACGAGTTTCCTCACTTAGTAACAAGTTCCCTCACTTCGCAACGAGTTTCTTCATTTAGTAACAAGTTCCCTCACTTAGTAACGAATTCCCTAACGTAGTAACGAGTTCCCTCACTTAGTAACGAGTTCCCTCACTGAGTAACGTGTTCCCTCACTTTCTTACTGAGTAATGAGTTCCCTCACCCCCTTACCGAGTAATGAGTTCCCTCACTTAGTAACGATTTCCCTCACTTAGTAGCGAGTTCCCTCACTTAGTAGCGAGTTCCCTCACTTAGTAACGAGTTTCCTCACTTAGTAACGAGTTCTCTCACTTAGTAACGAGTTCCCTCACTTAGTAACTAGTTCCCTCACTTACTAACGAGTTCCCTCACTTTCTTACTGAGCAATGAGTTCCCTCACTCCCTTACGGAGTAATGAGTTCCCTCACGTAGTAACGAGTTCCCTCACTTTCTTACACAGCAATGAGTTCCCTCACTCCCTTACCGAATAATGAGTTCCCTCACTTACTAACGAGTTCCCTCACTGAGTAGTTCCCTCACCTGCCCCAGCCTCATTCATTTTGAATAAAATTTTTCTTTCCCAACTAAGGCGGTACTGTAACACCATTTTTTCAGTTTTACTGTTTTATCACTTGGTGCAGCATAGGACCGGCCGTGATCTTAGGTCGAGAGGGATAGTCATGAATGGAGGGGTCGTTATAGTATTGTTTGTCTCTAATTTTATGCTATGTTTGTTTTCCTGGATTGAGAGGTCGTCACTTGAATGAAGTAATATTCTAATTTTTACCTGATTTGTTGGCGAGAAGGTTTAACAATTTATCATTCCACAACCATTGGTTCATTCCTTTGACGCTGTTAAAACTATTTTAGCGGTTTATAGTAGTAAATTTGTGAATTTTATAACACTTTTCTGTTGTCGAAATAAACAAAACCTTGTCAAACAAGAACGGTGTCAGTTTGACAGCGACACCTGACATTTGACGTTTACGTGCGCTGCGTTTTATTTTTACAGGCGCAGGCGCTAATTGTTTTTAGTCTGTTAAAATGTATAATGTTTAATATCTAATTTTGCTAAGCTAGGGTTTGTCGGAATGAATTGATTTTCCGAAGTCTTCCAAATTAATCATTCTAAAGTATTTTTAGTAGATTGTGTCTATGGTTGAGCGCGATGGTTATGAATCCTTGGTCCGTGTGCTTTGTTTTTTTTTGTTTCTCATTTGTCTATGGGTGTGTGAGCGATTGACAAGTCTTTTTCATGGAGATCAGTAAAGTGGAGGAGTAATCCTGGGCTGTCTCCCTGAGGAGCCTTTTTATATCCACCAAATGCGGTGAAGTTTCGTCCCGCGTCTTCCCAGATGCATTGTGCACCGTACGCCCAATAAAATGGTGAGTATTTCAAGCCGTTGATGTGTAAATGTTCCTCGAGGATGTATCAGCCATAGTCACGTGCTTGTAATTTTTGTCTTATTGTTTTAGATCATTTGATTTACCTGTGCTCCGGCCAAAGAGTCTCTTTGTGAGCTGCAAATCCCAGTGTTCTGGTAAGAATATTAATGAAAATTTTATTGTTCGGCATAGCCAAATATGTCACGTTGTGAAGTGCTTAGAATGTCGACTTAATTTGATCATTGTGGTGATTGCAGGGCTCCATAGACCGGCTAAAAAGCCTTTTGGGTGTGAATGTCGGCAGCTCGGTGTGCCGTAGACGTGGCGTGGACACGTGGTACCTCCCGCCTGTCAAAATGTCGACGGTGAGCTGATCCCAGAACCGATTTTGCATTGGCTCGGAGTCAAGGTACTGATGGCAATGGATTTAATCATTTAGAGCCGTATTAATTTCAATTTAACAAGTGTTCAACTTCCCCGTGTTGACTTCTCGGTCGAGGCCGATGGAGGAAGCCCAGTGACTTTATCTTTAATTTAACTTTGAAAATATGAACAAGGATTTCAAATAGTGTTTGTTATTAGTGAATAGTTAGTAGTGAATTTCAAATAGTGTTTATTACACATGATTTGTGGGGTGTGCATGCGTACTGACTTGGCTGACCTTCTGTGTTGAGCGGTGGGCTGACCTTCAGGGCTGGTGGTTTGAGTAGGTGGTATCAGACTTTCCCAACACGGTCCTCCCATCGGTACTGAATGTACAGCTGACCGCCCAATATAGTTGGTCAGATGCCGCCCCACCATAACGGGCATGCTTAAGCTAATCCCGACTTACTGATAAGGTGTAGTACCATGTGTGATAAGGTGTAGTTCGCCGGACGAATGTTAATTACTGTCTCGGTATCATGTAATTTTTTTTACTGAATGTAACTGCTCCTGTTTTTCAACTGAATCTAATGTGTATTGAAATACCTAATATTAAACCTGCCTACTTTTAAATGAAATTTTGTTTGATTTACTATTCTCCACTTGCTACGGTTCATGGATCATTCATTTATTTCCACTTCGTATTTAACTTTTTTCCTCTAGCAGGATTTAATATATTTTTTTATTTTGGTACGGAGTCACCTATTGTTACTCCGTCCCCTTTCAAGGCGCCCAACATTTTATTAAAGTGGATTGATCCAGGAACGACTAGGCCACCGAACCGAGACCCTCTCATGCTCAGCCGCCGGATTTTTCCCTGTGGGACGAAGTGATTCTTATTCGAATCGTTGCGCACCCCCACGGGAAAAATAGATATTACAGTGGACGACGACGAAAAATTTTGTTCAAAATTTCAATAAAATTTTCATTTTGAATAAAATTTTTCTTTCTTACTGAGTAATGAGTTCCCTCACCCCCTTACCGAGTAATGAGTTCCCTCACTTAGTAACGATTTCCCTCACTTAGTAGCGAGTTCCCTCACTTAGTAGCGAGTTTCCTCACTTAGTAACGAGTTCTCTCACTTAGTAACGAGTTCCCTCACTTAGTAACTAGTTCCCTCACTTACTAACGAGTTCCCTCACTTTCTTACTGAGCAATGAGTTCCCTCACTCCCTTACGGAGTAATGAGTTCCCTCACGTAGTAACGAGTTCCCTCACTTTCTTACACAGCAATGAGTTCCCTCACTCCCTTACCGAATAATGAGTTCCCTCACTTACTAACGAGTTCCCTCACTGAGTAGTTCCCTCACCTGCCCCAGCCTCGGCCTCGGCACGGTGACGACGGGCGCGAACTCAACTTCCAAGTTGATGTTCCTCCGGGCGCCCTTGCCGAGTAGTGAGTTCCCTCACTTAGTAATGAATTCCCTCACTTAGTAACGAGTTCCCTCACTGAGTAGTTCCCTCACCTGCCCCAGCCTGGGCCTCGGCACTGTGACGACGGGCGCGAACTCCACTTCCAAGTTGATGTTCCTCCGGGCGCCCTTGCCGAGTAATGAGTTCCCTAACTTAGTAATGATGAGTTCCCGCATTAAGTAATCAGTTCCCTCACTCAGTAACGAGTTCCCTCGCTTAGTAACGAGTTCCCTCACTTAGTAACGAATTCCCTCACTTAGTAACGAATTGCCTCACTTAGTAACGAGTTCCCTCACTTAGTATTGAGTTCCCTTACTTAGTAACGAGTTCCCTCACTGAGTAATGTATTCCATTCCATTTATGAGGAGCTCGATGGCGCAGTGGTTATCGCACTCGGCCTGCGGTTGCTAAAGTTAAGCAACGTTCGCAGATGCCAGTCATCGGATGGGTGACCGAAAAATTTCATCTCGAGCTCCTCCATGCTTCGGAAGGCACGTTAAGCCGTTGGTCCGGGTTCCCTTACTTAGTAGCGAGTTCCCTCACTCCCTTACCGAGTAATGAGTTCCCTCACTTAGTAACGCGTTCCCTCACTTAGTAACGAGTTCCCTCACTAAGTAACGAGTGCCCTCACTTAGTATTGAGTTCCCTTACTTAGTAACGAGTTCCCTCACTGAGTAATGTATTCCATTCCATTTATGAGGAGCTCGATGGCGCAGTGGTTATCGCACTCGGCCTGCGGTTGCTAAAGTTAAGCAACGTTCGCAGATGCCAGTCATCGGATGGGTGACCGAAAAATTTCATCTCGAGCTCCTCCATGCTTCGGAAGGCACGTTAAGCCGTTGGTCCTGCGCCTGATCTCTCTACGGACGTGTCAGATTGCTGTCCCACCGAATTATGAGAGTGAAGGAATAGGGAGTGCACCTGTGCTTGCGCACTCACTTGTGCACTATAATATATCCTGTGTACCTGGCTGATCGTAAGATCGGCCGCCATGGCCTAATACGGCCGGAGGGTATTATTTATATTTATAATGTATTCCCTCACCTGCCCGAGCCTCGGCCTCGGCACGGTGACGACGGGCGCGAACTCCACTTCCAAGTTGATGTTCCTCCGGGCGCCCTTGCCGACTCCGTTCTCCGCCACGCAGTAGTACGTGCCGCGGTCCTCCTTGTGAACTGATGGGATCTTGATGGTGTTCCCTCTGGGGATGGAGGAAAATATCAATCATAAAGCGAATCGAATATTCTATATTCATCGAGGAGCTCAATGGCGCTGTGGTTAGCGAGCTCGAACAGCGGGTACTAAAGTTAAGCGACGTTTGCAGATGCCAGTCATCGGATGTGTGACCGAAAATTTTCATCTCGAACTCCTCCGTGCTTCGGTAGGCATTGGTCCTGCGCCTGATCTCTGCACGGTAATGTCAGATTGCTGTCTCCGAACTATGAGAGTTGCTGATAGGAGGTATAGAAGGGTATAGAAGGGTAGTACAATCATAACCAACTAACTAACTAACTTTTATGGCTCAACGACGCAAAGTGTGTCTTGGCTTCCGAAACGAGAGACTTCCACCGGTCTCTCTCTTGCGCCACCTCCAACCAGTCCTCAACCCCGAGCTCGCGCAGGTCAGCCTCCACAATGCCCTTCCAGCGATATCTTGGGCGGCCGACTGGACGTTTTCCACTCTGCCGCCCAAGATATGCTTTCAAAAGTCCCCGATCCTCTCCCATTCTGACCAAGTGGCCGAGCCAGACCAGTCAGAGTACAATCATATAAAAGCAAATCGTACTAATAAATAAATAAATTATTATTTATTAATATTTTTTGAAATATCACCTGTAGATAGATCCACCAGTGGGCAGGATAGCGTTGTTCTCTCTACGCCAGGTGATCTTCGGCGGCGGGAATCCACCGGCATAGCACTCCATCACCGCACCTGAAGAAAAGTATTCAAAATTTAAAAATATTCTTTATTAACATAGGCTTCATAGAAGCACTTATTAATCGTCAGAAAACTACAAAATAATACTATTTTATTGTTATTTTTAACAAATATGTTTAAGAACCGTAATCTTAATAACTCAAAGGACTGACTGACTGACGGATTGACTGAAATAGTGATCAATCCACGCACAGCCCAAACCAATTGACGGATCGGGCTGATTTTTGGCATGTGAGTAGATGTTATGACGTCGACGCCTACATCTATATAGACTTTGCATGCATAAAATTACTATTACTACCCCAAAGAAAGGGATTTGATAAATTCATCTCCTAAGGGGATAAAATAGGCCGAGGCCAAATTATGATAATGACATTCTGTAATATCTAATATTTCTATTAAAATATTCAATAATGGCGTAACACACACATTTTTATATAGACTCAATAATATTACTTACATACATATTTCATTAGACATAGTATCATTGATGAAAAATAATTTCTAAAAAGAATAGTCAAACAAAACGACTCACTCTCCCCCTCGCTAGCCACAATGGACCTCGTCGAGTTGTCAGAGATGATGGGTGACCGCCGCACTTGCAGCTCCACCTCAGCAGTGATCTTGTTGCTGATGCTGATCAGGACCTGGCACTGGTACCAGCCGGCGTCGTTCTCCTGGATGTCTTTTATCTGATGGGAGATATTGAGTAGGTTTAATAACTAGACTCTTAAATTATCACACAATTTTCATCATTTGACGGGCCCGTTGGTCTAGTGGTCAGAGACCCTGGCTACAAAACCAAAGGTCGCGGGTTCGAATCCCGCTAGGGGCAAATGTTTGTGTGATGAACATCGGCATTTGTACTCAAGTCACGTATGCTTATAAAAGTATTTAAGTATGTCTATCCGTTCCCTAGCTTCCATAGTACAAGCTTCGAGCTTAGTTTGGGGCTAGGCAATTGGTGTGTTAGTCCAAAAAATTTAATACTTTAATTCATAAAAAAAAACATTGCTTTAGCCTGTTGCAGTTCATTGCTAGACATGAAATGTGTGTCTGCTAGCGTTTATCCCGTTTCTGTGCGGGGTCCGCCTCGACTATATTGGCAAGTCTGGTTATTACAGTGAAGCGACTGCCATCACACCTTCCTAACCCTTAGAGGAGAACCAGACAGATTGAATCATAGTTACAAATCAAATCTGAATGTGCAGGTTTCCTCACTGTGTTTTCCCTTCACCACCGAGGCAATGGAACACATTAATTTTGAAAAATCCATGGGTTTTCCCGGTGGGCCCGGATTCGAACCACGGACCTCACGTATGTGAGGCGCCGTCCGTACCACTAGGCCACCATCGTTCTTCTTATCATCATTATTCATACAAATAAATATACAAAATTTCAAATCGATCCTTAATGAATCTTACCGATAGAGTATACGTAGCGGTTGAGTCATCTTTCCTCACGGAAAATCTGGAGTCCCTGATGATGAGACCAGCGTTGCTGGAGAGAGGTATAGACTCCGTGGTCTTCAGACGATCGTATTTTACCTGCGGACAACAAATCATTTATTTAAGTAAAAGTAATCGTACATACAGTTTAGTAAAAGTTAAGTAAGGTATCAACCTATTTTTTTTTAAATGTATGAAATTGTAAAGAAGTTGGCTGTTATACAAAGAGGTCGCGGGTTCGGTCCCCGCACAGGACAAACATTTGTATGTGGTCAAACATGAACACTTGAACAGGTGTCTTTGACATGGTCTGTGTGTTTCATGTACCTATTTAAGTATATTTGTAAATGATATATAAAATATCAGCCCATTAATGTCCCACTGCAGGGCAAAAGCCTCAATTTTTGAAAACATGTTTTCGTTACGAAGATGTATTTTGGCTTCAACACGACTTACACCAAATGCGAATTTATGATCAAGCAGAGCTGTATCCGGAAAATCCGTTACAAATTTTGCCCGACCCGGGAATCAAACTCAGGACCTTGAGATTACGGCCCGGTATTTTAACTACTATCCCATTGGGTATAAAGATGACAGATAAGTATTTTTGTAACCATTTGCTTCAAACAAACTATGTAGATAGATATAGAGTAGGTAATAACAATATACCCAAGGCCTCACTCATTTCGTTTTAATATCTCACGTAGATACATATAGCCTATATCTTTGAGGAAGCTAGACAAATCAGTGATGCTTCACTACTCAGTCAAGACAAGTGTTATGATATTGTGTGAACTAATGCAGTGTTATTTTTGCTAGGATAATTTAAGTGTTTAATATTCCTACAAGTGGGGTATAAAAGTAGTTGTAAAACAGATGATTAAATTGTGATAATACTTGAGGAGTAACAAAAGGTAAGCAAAATTGATTTTGGGAGGTTAAGGTAAAATTATAAATACAATCAATCATGTTTTTGTTATACTAATGTTGACATATATTACTCCCTTTATCTCAATCTCAATCAAACTAAAATTATAAATGTGGAAGTTTGTGTGTTGGAATGTTTTTCCGTCAATCACGCGGAAAATACTGTACAGATTTTGATGGTACTCCCATGGGATGAAACAAGAATCTTGACCACGCGGGCAAAGCCGCGGGTATAAACTAGTACTTATTAAATATAAGAAAAGACATGACACAACAATTTAAAAGTATTTCCACGTTAATTAAATTACAAAATAAACTACACCTACTAGTACTACTACCTACTTAATTGTTACTATCACTCCCCTTAAAAATAACGCTTCCCAAACAGCCAACTAAGCTTTAGATTAATGTAATTCAAAAGTCAACACCCATTTAAGTCCCTAACTACATTCTACTCACATTGATATCATGGAATGTACTGATGTGTTTAATATAAGACATGAACCCCATTTTTAAACGTATCATAATAGGGAGCCCACATAACTCAATTGTGTAGATACAATGACCCCACATAAACTTGTATATTGAAAGAACAATCATTAGTCCATTCTATCCATTTGTAGATTGAAGATTGCTTTAGAATTCTGTGATTTATTATTTATGCTTCCTGTTAGATTTAAAGAGACTTAATTTTTATTATTATAAAAAGTAAAGTAAAGTATTTGCTTATTAATGTCCCACTGCAGGGCAAAGGCCTCCATCATTTGAAATCATGTTTTTCGTTACAAAGATAGGTTTTGGCGTAATCACCACGCTTGCCAAATGCGGGTTGGTGATCACAAACCCGGGCTGTTTTCAGAAAAATAGACACAAATTTTGCCTGACCCAGGAATCGAACCCAGGACCTCGAGACCAAGGCCGGGTTCTTAAACCACTAGACCATCGAGGCATTTTTTCATTATAAACTGAGAAAAAATCTTCTGATCTTAGGTTGCCCAAACGGGGATTGAACCCAACGCTTCTTGCAATCCGGGCAAATGATCTGACCATTAAGCTACTTTTATTTATTTATTTAAATTTGGTACACAAACAGGTAACTGTCAAATACACAGCCATTAAATACATACAATATAACACAAAAACCAGACAGATACCCAAATATAGCGTACACAACATGTTTAATATAATTTCAAAACACTAGTTATAGAAGTAAAAACTAACAAACGTTCAAAATCATGGAAATATATCCTAATTAAATTTAAAACAAAAATCTATACTTATACATAAGAGTGTTTTCGTCGGATTTGACGAATTTCTCTTTGGTTTTTGCTTAACGCTCAATGCTGGGTTATCTATCACCTAAGATCAGATGATATTTTCTTTGTTTATAATTTAAAAATTGTGGGCGCCCTTACCATTTACAGATAGATTAAAATTGGTTGTAGTGCTACTAGGATGAAAAATTTATAATATACTCACCCATAGAACAGGATACTCGTTGGCATAGTGAACGGAGCAGTCCAGATCAACTTGACCACCAATGTCTCGAATCTGCTCCTGTGTGATGTGTGATATTGTCGGAGTCCTCTGACCGAAGACTGTGGACAAATTAACATACAATAATCAATAAAAATCAAAATATACTTTATTCATTTAGGTCTCTGCAAGGCATTAATATTGTCAATAATAAATTATAATAGTAGTTCAATGCAGTCATCTACTAAAAATAAGTAGCAAGAAACTCAATAGTTGCTCTTATCAATCGCCAATTTTTTAGCTTGCTCATTTTATTCAATTTACTTTCTTTAAGCAAATTAAGTTTTAAGTCAAATAAATATAAATTCTATTGAGAGGATAATTTTACTCAAAGGTAATTTTAACTAGACTGTGCTCAAACAAATTTAAGATTTTAGGTATAACGAGATTATTAAAATAATAAGATGTTCAGTTTATATATACATCAGGGATAGCAATTAATGTTGTTTTTGTAGCCTTTTAAGGATATATAAAATAAGTTGGTTAAGAGAATGCCTTAACCATTTTAGATAAGTCTAACCGCAAACAGTTTATTATTAGGTATAATAATTGTTGTGGTTTTATGCTTTATATGTGGTGAGCTAAAATTGTTGTATATTAATTTTGTTCTATGATTGTAGTGAGACAGTACCCACATATTTAAGTAGGTTATTTATAAAAAACAATTCCTATAATCACGGGTTCAATAACCGCACAGGACAAACATTTGTGTGTAGTGTATGAACATGTCTGTTTGTCCTGGTCTGGTGTGTTATATGTAGATATCTACATAGGTATATCTGTTTTGCTAAATCTCTGATGATTCTGATGGCTGTAACACAAGAGATGCCTATTAAAATGTATCGCTTTTCTTTCGACCTCTGCGCGCCAAACAAATACAAAAAATCGGGTTTATGTTAACCCTCTAGAGAAATCTTTATTCAGATGGTAAACATGTAAAGCCCTTTCAATTGTACTGATGCTCAATTGCATAGATAAAATCATTCAATTTAAATCTATACTAATATATAAAGCTGAAGAGTTTGTTTGTATGTTTGTTTGTTTGTTTGTATGTTTGTTTGTTTGAACGCGCTAATCTCAGGAACTACTGGTCCGATTTGAAAAATTATTTTTGTGTTTGATAGTCCATTTGACGAGGAAGGCTTTAGGCTATCGGAAATCGAAACCCACGCGGACGGAGTCGCGGGCGGCCGCTAGTCAGAGATATAACTTGCTCTCTATGCAAAGAACAGAAATAATCTAAAAAATATATCTCTTTACCATTACGATTACGGGTATTATTATAACATTTAAGATTTAACGTTCCTGTGTCAACAATATTAAAATAAATAGACAAACTACTTTATTTATGGATAAAACCTACAAAATCCGCATTAGGGTGTGTCCTGCCTCGCGATTTAACATTGCATCAAAACAGAAAAGCGGCCACTCGATGCGAATTTGGATGAATTAAAACTGGTCTTGCAATGAATGTACTGTTATATAGGGCGTAACAACAGCATTATAAAGTAGTAAATTTATTGTTTTAACTCACCAATTGACAATAAACACAATATTAGCACGTTAAATACAAATATTTTTGACGCCATCGTGCCAACGCTTGAACAACCGCCGAACAATAACAAATTCAATTTGACTTCTTTCTTTCGGCTTTTTTCGTTCCGTTTGAAAGGTCGAATGAATGGCGTGCGGACTGAATGAGTTGTAAAAGTGAGTGCTGCCATTGCTTGAAATCAATATTCCCTGTTATGGCATGAATTTTGTGCGAGATTTGATTTCTGGTTTAGAAATTTTGTCATGGAAGCTATAATCAATGAAGACCAAAAAAGTTCTTGTATGTAATTTTAACAATAAAAGCATTTCTATGGGCACTTAACACAATATTTTTTTATAAAATATAGAATTGAGTGATATGTTTATCTCTGAACTATCACAATTAATGCAAATTAAAGTTTTATTAAAAATAGGTCAAAAATATGAATTAAATAAAACAATTTTTAATATTTTTTCTTATCTACATTTACTTTTCATTCACCTTTAATTCATGTATTTATGACTTATTCTTGCAACATTATTTTAATGAACGAATGATGACCACGCCTCATTGTCGGTAAAGAAGTATCATACACTCGTTACTTTTAAAAGTATTTTTATATGCCGACAGATGTCACTAGCCAATACCTTTAGTGCAGTAAATCGTATATAGATGGCGCTCAAAGCGTCGAGATAATGTTTTTACTACTCACCAATAGATGGCGGGACCTTACTTTAAAGTTTTTATTATGCCTAACTAGATGGCACTGATAAGCAACTTTTATGAAAAAAACCCATGAAAAAGAATAAAAAAACCCTAACGTCATAATTTATTATCGGCAGAATCATTTTGATAAAAACAGCAAGGGTTGATTAAATGTGTAAAAAATGCATGCTTTCTCTTTTCAGCAAATAAAGTGGTTCGGCAGATAAGCAAGTATTATAAAAGTGATATTACCTAAATAATAATATATTATGTAGCTACACGTGCCTACATCAACATAATTATGATAATTGCTTATCTTCACCATTGTAGGGTGACCACTGTAAAATATCTGAATAGGTATGAAAAGTTTGTTTGCTCTACCACTACTTTCTAGGATTAAGAGTATTAATGAGAGAAGGGTAATTTAGACACATATTATCTATCATACACCTATATTAACAAATAATCATCCATGACCCAAGCACAAATGCTGAAATTATCAAGCAGACATTAACATTTTCCTTGAGGGCTCTCAGTTGATCTGTATCTAACCACTAGACCAGAGTAAGAGGATAGTTTATAACGCCTTAGCAATTTTCACAAAGCGGATGATGGTATAGGTATTATATTATCAACAGCCATGAGCGCAGGATATATTAATAATAATAATACCCTCCGTCCGTATTCGGCCATGGCGGCCGATCTTACGATCAGCCAGGTACGCAGGATATATTATAGTGCACAAGTGTGTGCGCAAGCACAGGTGCACTCTCTATTCCCTCACTCTCATAATTCGGTGGGACAGCAATCTGACACGACCGTAGAGAGATCAGGCGCAGGACCAACGGCTTAACGTGCCTTCCGAAGCACGGATTCTCGATGGCGCAGTGGTTAGCGCACTCGGCCTGCGGTTGCTAAAGTTAAGCAACGTTCGCAGATGCCAGTCATCGGATGGGTGACCGAAAAATTTCATCTCGAGCTCCTCCGTGCAGGATATATTATAGTGCACAGTGCACAAGTGAGTAAGCAAGCACAGGTGCACTCCCTATTCCCGCACTCTCCTATTTCGGTGACAGCAATCTGACACGAAAGTAGAAACATCAGGAGCAGGACCGATGGCTTTTCCAAGCTCGGAGAAGATCGTGATGAAAATATTCGGTCACCCATCCGATGACCGGCCCTTGCAAAGTTGCTTAACCCGAGCAACCTCAGATCGAGCGTGTTAATCATCAATGAAGAACAAATCATCACAGCCAGAACTATGATGGTTGAATGATGGAGTATCAATGTTTCCTCAAGTCCCTGGGTAGCCACAAGTGATGGTTGTAACAGCGTAGCTGATATAAGTATATAAATGAATTGTAAACATATTTATCAAGTCAGTTTTACCGGAGATATAGCCACGCGATAAACAGACTTTGGTAAGCCGAAAACACTTTTATTATTCCCCATATTAACCATTGACAAAACACTTAAATAATATTATTTTAGAATTATTTTTGATGTAAGATCCTAATAAATAAAAAAAAATACGTAAATGGCATGCCAGAATTTTCAAGCATAAAGTTTTATGTGGTTTCACTATGGTAACCTGAAAGGTGTAGGTGCTTCTCCAGACGAGCTGCTAAATTCCAATAGAAGTTTTAAAATGTACATCGAAAAGTTTGATACATTGCTTTAAAAATCCTAGTTTTATCATTTTTAAAGCATTTTATCCCACAGATAGTTGTCGTGTTTTTAATACATATTTAGGGGGTGGTGGGGATCACTTACGCTAAATTGCTGATATAAAAAATGTTAATCAGTAATTTAATTAACAAGTGTACTGGAGAATTTTATATTTTTTTTATTATTATTATCTAGCAAACATAGCATTTTGCCATTAACTTCCTTTTCATTTAGGTATCTACAACGATGTAAACAAGTCTATAAAATTGCATAAATGTTTATTTCCTGAATAATGCGTAGGTCTAGATAAAGTGCAATATTGCCTGATAATCTGTTGTCAATCAAATGCTATATTAGCTGTATTGTAACAAAATATAAGTACTGAAAATATTTTATGGGCAAATTGTTTAGTGTAAATGTAAAATAAATTAAGATTTCTACCAAATTCGGCGTATCCTGCATTGGCCAACTTGCTCTGTTAGTCCTGTAATTTAAGACGCTTAAAAAAATATTTAAAAAATCATATGGAGGTTCACCATTGTCCTTTGATGCTTAAATTCCCTTTAAACGGCGATTTACATAATCGTCTTCCTAGCGTTTATCCCGTTTTTGACCATGATCCAGGATTTGGCGAGTCTGGTTATTACAGTGAAGCGAATACCATCAGACCTTCGTAACCCTTACAGGGGAACCAGACAGATTGGTAACAAAGTCAGATCTAACTGAACTAAAGTCAGAAACTATCTGAATGTGCAGGTTTCCTCGCGATGATTTCCCTCACCGCCACGTTAATATCATAAATCCACACATATAATTTTGAAAAATCCATAGATGTGTTGACCTCACGTACCTATGTGAGTATTTTTAGACAGATGATTATTCACGGCGAAAACTGGTAGCGCACCCATTTAAATCAATCAAATCAAATCAAAATCAATCAAAAATAAACTTTATTCATGTAGGCAAGGCACTTAAAAAAAAAACATGTTTGGCTGGCGCACTTTGGGGGAGGCCAACATTCAGCAGTGGATGGCAGTAAACTGATTGATTGATTGATATTTTTTCTTCCCCAGATAAAAATGGAAGCCGTGGTATTCGATGGTAAGACCCTCACGCTGAAGTATGACCCCGCATACCCGATCCCCAAGATTGAGAATGATACCGATGTCATTGTGAAGGTGGAATTCTCAGGAGTCTGCGGAACTGATGTCCACATCATTCAGGTGAGGCAAGAAGTTTTTGAATTTCACAACAAAATGTATGGGACGTTTTTTGCAATTACTGACAATTCTAGTACCCTCAAACCCATATATTTAAATCTTTCGATTTTTGATGCACTAAAACAACAGCGACAGTCGCTTCTTAGAGCGAGAAAGCACGTTGACAGTCACACGTTTAAAATTTTAAATTAATGGTCAACTTGCTGTCTCGCTCCTATTTTAGTGCCAATTTCGACGTAGTAGGCGAGAGCAATCCAACGAAATCAATGGCCCCAGAGTGTATTTTAATCCTTACATGAAAGGATCGATTGGCATGATAAAAATGTTTTTTGCTGTCTGTTACTTATTTCCAGAATCTATGAATATACCAAGAAGTTATTATACATAGATGGTTGACTAACAACGTTTTCTTCTGTTGAGAGATACTGAGACTGAAACAGACTTAATTAGAAAGTGATTTTTTTAACGTTTTGGTGGAGACACTCGAACGTAACATAGGGGGCAGCTATGGTATTCATTCATCTGAGGAAGAGAAGTAGCAACGGACTTTCCTAACCTAACTCTCGTTGTAGGGGGAGTTCCCAGCTTCCAAGGAGCGTCCCCTGCCCCTTGGTCATGAGTTTAGCGGCGTGATTCACGAAGTTGGAAAGAAGTCCATCTTCAAGATAGGCCAGAAGGTCGTGGTGGACCCTAACAGGTTAGCGATATTAATTAATATTAATATAATATAAAATAAAAGAAAAAAAAATATTACCAACACAAGCGGCCGCAAGCGACTCCGTCCGCGTGGATTTCGATTTCAAATAGCCTATAGCCTTCCTCGTCAAATGGACTATCCAACACAAAAATATTATTTCAAATCGGACCAGTAGTTCCTGAGATTAGAGCGTTCAAACAAACAAACTCTTCAGTATAGATTAGAAATTACCTACAGTAGAAGTTCCATTAAGCTCTACCCCTCTCTCGCTAGCGAAATCAGTTAGTACTTTTCTATTAACTAAGCATCGAAGAGTTCGATGGCGCAGTGGTTAGCGCGCTCGGCTTGCAATTGCTTTGTTAAGCAACTTTCGCAGAGGCCAGTCATTGGATGGGTGACTGAAAAAAAGCATCTCAAGCTCTGCCGTGCTTCAGGAGGCACGTTAAGCCGTTGGTCCTTCGCCTGATCTCTACAGTCGTGTCCTATTGCTGTCCCACCGAATTATGAGAGTGAAGGAATAGGGAGTGCACCTGTGATTGCGCACTCACTTGTGCACTATAATATATCCTGGATCCTGCGTACCTGGCTGATAGTAAGATCGGCCGCCATGGTTGAAAAACGGCAGGAAGGATATTATTATAGCACAACTCTATCTCTTCCCATGGGCGTCGTTAAAAAAAAAGTACTTTTCTCTTACCTAAACATTTGTGTGCATGAACATGTCTGTTTGTCCTGGTCTGGGTGTTATAGTATCTATTTAAGTATATTTGTAATACCACTGTTGATTCTGATGTCTGTAACACAAGTGCTAACACGGGGTCAGATCAATGTATGTGATGTTGTGAAATATTTTTATTTACCTAAACCTCTTCATCCTCCACAGTCCATGCAACACATGTGACTTCTGCCGCAAAGGCAGCTACCAGTACTGCCTGACTGGCGGCATCAACAACACCATCGGCATATTCCGCGACGGCGGCTGGGCGCGCTACTGCAGGGCGCCGCAGGAGCAGGTCTTCGCGTTACCAGACGGCATCAGCACCAAGGAAGGTGAGTGCTTCCATAGCAAGAGACTCATAGACTCTTGAAGCTTCCTGATCGAATCTACACGAAGCAAGGTCAGGTTTTACGACAAGATGACGGCATAAGAACCCTGGACGGTTAGTTCTGCTTCATTCAAGCAGGTTCTGATACCATCAGAACAACGAGATCAGCTATCTTAAGATAATTTTGGGAGATTCCGCCCATAGTAACAACCCTGGATAGTATGGTGAAAGATGAAACACAGGGCAACGGACTTTCCCTAGAACGTCCCTTGGTAGCTTTTTACGGGACCCTTACAAATTCTCATCATCTAAGAAGATTATGATAGAAGGAGCAGATAAACCCAGAGAGAATTTCGGGAGGTTTAAGCTCCTTGACTGTAGCATCAGTCCTTAACAGAAGCTGAATTTGGAAGATTCTCGAAGGTAAAATCAGTCATTCACTACCTGAGTAGCTCAGTGAGTAGATGCTCGCAGCAGTTCTGCCTGACTGGCGGCATCAACAAAACCATTGGCATATTCCGCGACGGCGGCTGGGCGCGCTACTGCAGGGCGCCGCAGGAGCAGGTCTTCGCGCTACCAGACGGCATCAGCACCAAGGAAGGTGAGCTTCCAAAGCAGGAGACTCATAGACTCCAGGTCTTTCAGCTGCCTGAGGAAAGCTAAGTCTGCTTCATCTCAGAAGGTTATGAGACCATTAGAGACTCTACGAACAGCTGTCTACAGAGAATTTCTCAACAGGCAGGTTGGAACCCGCAGTATGGTGAACGTAACAAGAAAAGGGAATGTCCTCTAGTCGCTTCTTACGACACTCAAGGATTTTTATCCTTTCAAAAGATCAGGATAGCAGGAACAGGGATGCTTCTGGAGATTTAGCTACTTGATTGCAGCTTAACATATATTATATCTTCAGCGGATTTTGGTAGATTCTAGTAACTTAGTTAGCAACCTCATTCCTCCACCATCTGAGCAGTGTGTAGCGCAGTGAGTAGATGCTCGCAGCAGCTCTGCCTGACCGGCGGCATCAACAACACCATCGGCATATTCCGCGACGGCGGCTGGGCGCGCTACTGCAGAGCGCCGCAGGAGCAGGTCTTCGCGTTACCAGACGGCATCAGCACCAAGGAAGGTGAGCTACTTCATCTGAGAAGACTATGGGACCATTAGAGACCCACGAAGCGGAAGAATCACGACCAAAGTTTGGCCGACGTTCATTTTCATCAGTCCTTTACGGATATATCCAAAGCGGACTTTGGAAGATTCTAGAAGGTAAAGTTAGGTAGTCGCGGCGCAGGAGCAGGTCTTCGCGTTCCCAGACGGCATCAGCACCAAGGAAGGTGAGCTTCCATAGCAGGAGACTCATAGACTCCAGGTCTTTCAGCTGCCTGAGGTAAGTTAGGTCTGCTTCATCTCAGAAGGCTATGAGACCATTAGAGACTCTACGAACAGCTGTCTACAGAGAATTTCTCAACAGGCAGGTTGGAACCCGCAGTATGGTGAACGTAACAAGAAAAGGGAATGTCCTCTAGTCGCTTCTTACGACACTCAAGGATTCTTACCCTCTCAGAAGATCAAGATAGCAGGAACAGGGATGCTTCTGGAGATTTAGCTACTTGACTGGAGCTTAACAGCTATATAATTTTCAGCGGATTTTGGTAGATTCTAGTAACTTAGTAAGCAAGGTCATACCTCCACCATCTGAGCAGTGTGTAGCGCAGTGAGTAGATGCTAGCAGCAGCTCTGCCTGACTGGCGGCATCAACAACACCATCGGCATATTCCGCGACGGCGGCTGGGCGCGCTACTGCAGGGCGCCGCAGGAGCAGGTCTTCGCGTTACCGGACGGCATCAGCACCAAGGAAGGTAAGTGTTTCCATAGCAAGAGACTCATAGACTCTTGAAGGTGCCTGACGAAGTTAGCACCAAAGTTCTGCTTAATCTGAGAATGTTAGAAGATCATTAGGACAAGGGAAACAGCTATCTGAAGAGAATTCGTGAGATTCCGCCCATAGTAACTATCCAGGGCAAGAGAGTATGGTGAATGCTACAACACAGGGCAACATACATTCTCTAGAATGTCATTGTCCCCTAATCGCTCCTTAGTAAGGATCACGTCCTTACGAATTCTCATCATCTCAGAAGATTATGATGGTACAAGCAGAGAGACCCAAAGATAATTACGGTAGGTTAAAGCTACTTGACTGTAGCACCAGTCCTTTACAGAAGCAGATTTTGGCAATTTGTACAAGGTAAAGCTAGTCTTTCACTGTCTGAGTAGCTCAGTGAGTAGATGCTCGCAGCAGCTCTGCCTGACCGGCGGCATCACCAACACCATCGGCATATTCCGCGACGGCGGCTGGGCGCGCTACTGCAGGGCGCCGCAGGAGCAGGTCTTCGCGCTACCGGACGGCATCAGCACCAAGGAAGGTTAGCTACTTCCTTAGCAAGAGACTCATAGACTCTTGAAGGTGCCTGACGAAGTTAGCACCAAAGTTCTGCTTAATCTGAGAATGTTAGAAGATCATTAGGACAAGGGAAACAGCTATCTGAAGAGAATTCGTGAGATTCCGCCCATAGTAACTATCCAGGGCAAGAGAGTATGGTGAATGCTACAACACAGGGCAACATACATTCTCTAGAATGTCATTGTCCCCTAATCGCTCCTTAGTAAGGATCACGTCCTTACGAATTCTCATCATCTCAGAAGATTATGATGGTACAAGCAGAGAGACCCAAAGATAATTACGGTAGGTTAAAGCTACTTGACTGTAGCACCAGTCCTTTACAGAAGCAGATTTTGGCAATTTGTACAAGGTAAAGCTAGTCTTTCACTGTCTGAGTAGCTCAGTGAGTGGATGCTCACAGCAGTACTGCCTGACCGGCGGCATTAACAACACCATCGGCATATTCCGCGACGGCGGCTGGGCGCGCTACTGCAGGGCGCCGCAGGAGCAGGTCTTCGCGTTACCGGACGGCATCAGCACCAAGGAAGGTGAGCTTCCATAGCAGGAGACTCTTAAACTCCAGGTCTTTCAGCTGCCTGAGGAAAGTAAGGTCTGCTTCATCTCAGAAGGTTATGAGACCGTTAGAGACTCTACGAACAGCTGTCTACGGAGAATTTCTCAACAGGCAGGTTGGAACCCGCAGTATGGTGAACGTAACAAGCAAAGGGAATGTCCTCTAGTCGCTTCTTACGACACTCAAAGATTATTATCCTTTCAAAAGATCAGGATAGCAGGAACAGGGATACTTCGGGAGATTTAGCTACTTGACTGGAGCTTAACAGATATATCTTCAGCGGATTTTGGTAGATTCTAGTAACTTAGTAAGCAAGGTCATACCTCCACCATCTGAGCAGTGTGTAGCGCAGTGAGTAGATGCCCACAGCAGTTCTGCCTGACCGGCGGCATCAACAACACCATCGGCATATTCCGCGACGGTGGCTGGGCGCGCTACTGCAGGGCGCCGCAGGAGCAGGTCTTCGCGTTACCAGACGGCATCAGCACCAAGGAAGGTGAGCTACTTCTAAAGCAAGAGATTAGTAGAGTCTTGAAGGTGCCTGATGGTATCTTCATCAAGCAAGGTCAGTTCTGTTCCATGGAAGAATATTAAGCACCCTGGAAGGTTAGTTCTGCTTCATCTAAGAATGTTATGGGGTCATTAGAAACCCTTGGAACACCTGTCTATAGAGAGTTTTGGGAGATTGCACCCATAGTTACTACCAATACGATATCAGTACCAAGGAAGGTGACTAAGCAAGAGACTCATAGCCTCTTGAAGATGCCTGGTAGTATCTACACGAAGGAAGGTCAGTTCTGCTCCATGGGAAATGATAAGGACTGGGGGAATCTAAGTAGAATTTAGGAAGTTCTTAACAATCTGAGAAGATTTGAACAGGGCTGCCGAAATGAAAAGACACTTATGAGAGTTTCCCGCAGTTGTTCTCCAGTGGCCTCAATTGCAAGAATCGTCTTCACCATGAAGCAAAATGAGCAATCCATTATAAGAGACAAAAACACACGAATAGTGGCAGATATCGTACGGTGACACAGCAAGAAAAAATCTTATTATCAACATAAAGCAAGATCCGTAAATTCGGCATTTGCAAAAATTAAGACATATATTATAATTATGTAATAAGATCTAAGATTCCCGTCAATCTACCTGGAGTACCTACCTTGTGTTCGATATTTCCAACCGCTAAAGAAATCATCATTATCATCATCCTAGCGCTTGTCCCGGTCGCATCCTCGGCCATTGCCTTGGAGTCCAGGGTCCGCTTCCCTACTCCTTCTCCTCCACTTCGCACGATCTTCGGCATCCTGTGCAGTGAGGCCATTGGCACGCATGTCATCGCCTACGACGTCAAGCCAGCACTTCTTGGGCCTACCCTTTCTTCCGAGACCCGGCGGTGGCGGTGGTTTCCCACGTAACTGGCCGGTTTCCGTAAAACATGGCCGTACCACAACGTAGGCGACACTCCTGCAGTTTATCTGCAATATCACGGACATGAGGGCTACTCCGAATGCGTGAGTTCTTAACGCGACGTGAAAGCTTAAAGAAATCATATGAAATATAATTCATTTATTTATTTCAATTTCTTCTTTCATTTCCATTTAATGTAACCCCGATGTTCTTGTCCTCAGCTGGTCTTTGCGAGCCTTACTCCTGCGTGGCTCATGGGTTCGACCGCGCCGCTCCCCTCAAAGTTGGGGAGAAGATACTTATCCTGGGAGCTGGTATCATTGGTGAGTATCAAACTAATATAATAAAGCTGAAGAGTTTGTTTGTTTGAACGCGCTATTCTCAGGAACTACTGGTTCTAACAGAAAAAAACAATTGTGTCTTGGATAATATGTGCAACGAGTAAGGCCTTAGGCTATAGTACAACACTATGCGTGCGGAATTTGAAATCCACGACGCAGACGGAGTCGCGGGCGGCCACTAGTCTGCAATAATTCATTGTCGATTATAAATGTTCACAATTTCTCAATTTTACAACAGCGCCGGCAAGTTTCTTTTCGTTTCATAAATTGTATTTGTTTAGAAAACAATATGTATATTATATGTAGTATATTTGTTATCGACGCATCTATTTATATTTAAACGGAACAAACACATAATTATGTAATTATTATGTAAACATGTAAAATGTGTGTACTTAAATGTAAACATAATGTGTTTGCTCTGTGCCTGAATGTTTTATTTTCATTTATCTATTGAAGTACCTATTGGTAATATCACTGTAGATTATGTGACATCCGTGATAAAAGTGCTTAATTAAAGAATATAGCTGGAATCGTAGGTGATTCATTGCAATAATCTCTAAAACAATGTAATCTATATCAGGCTAAATAGCGTAGAAAGTGGGTTCTTGACCGATCAATCGACTTAAAGTGGGTACTCACCTATTTAGCTATAAAAATAAACAATCCACACTAATGTTTGTTTGTTTGTTTGTTCGCTTTCACGCCGTAACTACTGAACTGTTTGCTTTGAAAATCGTAAAGTTAAAAATATTATAAAAATTTGCAGTCTGGATTAAATATTAGGGTAATTTTTATCCCTGTAAAATTTATATTCCCGAGGGAAAACGAAAATATTGTTTGCTATATAACCGAATCCAACGTGAGAGAAGCCGCGAAAAAAATAAAATCTTTGCACTAACACACCAATTGCCTAGCCCAAAACTAAACTCGAAGCTTGTGGTATGGGGAACGGATATACATACTCAAATACTGAAGTAAACACTCATGACTATACCACTAAGCTCTACTTCGATAGAGCTTAGTGGAATTTCCACTCGAATGAGCCGCTCGTCTGGGGAAGTACCTTACAGAAGACTACAGAGAAGTGGCACTTCGTAACTGTTGTGCTATGTTTCTGCTGGTGAGTAAGGTCGCCAGAGCTCAGTTGGGGACGGGTTTTAAAGGCATGCATCGAATCAACGAATCTTATAGGGTCACTGATTTACTCTCAAAAAATTTTTTCACCAAACTGGAACTTAAAAATATCATGATAGCTACTTCATTCACCTACTCTTTAGATTTCATGATTACTATATTTTGCATGTAATAAAAAACATTAATAAAAACTTTATCTCAAAGAAAGTCATAATATGATGTTGAAATGTTTTATGGTGTTATTAAAATTATCTTTATTCTATTGTGATGTAAGAGAGATACTATTATGTATTATTGTTATGTTTACGTGTTATGTGAAACAAGACTCTATGAACAATTTAATAAATATATACCTTTATAGAATAGAATAATATAGAATAGTATTTTTTTCATAAAACATGAGTATAATAAAGTTTTTAAGAGTTTGTTTGTTTGAACGGGCGATTCTCCGCTCACCCATTGAATTCACCCACTGGTAAGTAGAGGGGTACCTCGATTTTTTTATTAGTGCCCGTCCACCCGCCGCTTCAAGGCTGGAATTATTTATCGATGTATTTTGTCGATAATGAAACACAATGTGTACGATAAAATGAATTGCTTATCTTATTATAATATTATAAATGTGAAAGTTTGTTTGTTTGGATGTATGAGCGTCAATCACGCTGAAACTACTGGACGGATTTTTATGAAATTTGGTATAAAGGCAGAGTAATGAGCTGACTTAGGTGATAGGCTATTTTTTATCCCGATAAATGATCCCATGGGATAAACCTAAATCCGCGCGAGCGAACTCGCGGGTGGCCGCTAGTTCAATTAAATTTTCCTCTGAGGTTTTGAGCACAGCCACAGATCATTCTAACCACTATACCACGGAGGCAGTTCTTTCATACGTTATAGGTGTAAAAATGAATGTTAGTACTATATGCTAGTCTCTCAGAGAGGTTTATCAACTACAGTAACGTGAATGTATCCTTTCAGGAAACCTGTGGGTGACCACTCTCCACCACCATGGCCACCGTGAAGTGACTGTCTCCGAGTTGAACGAGGAGAGACTAAGGACTCTTATTAAAATGCGTGAGTATATTATTTCGTTCAGATTCAAGGGAATGTTCCAACAAAATAATTGGAGTAAACATATAAAATTAATAATAATACATTTCCGGCCGTTTTCGACCATTACCGGCCGTTTTCGGAAATTACTTAATTTTATAGTGCACAAGTGAATGCGCATTCAGACGTAAAGATTAGAAGTCCAGGTTGAATAATGCGGTACTTTTTATCCCGGAAAAAAATATATATTCCTGAGGGAAAACATAAGTATTGCTTCCAATATAACCGAATAACCGAATTAATATAACAATATAATTATACCAATAAACCAATGAAACGGAAGGCTGGCGTTTAATAAAAAAAAGTTATTTCATGAATGACCTTTTCTTTCAGAAACCGGCTTCAGACTAGTTACTCCAGACATTTTGGCGAAGGAGACACACGTCCAGTATGACGTGATTATTGATTGCACAGGTAAAAATATTCCTGATTATTAATTACTTTATCAATGAGAGAATTAATTTTAGGTAGGTAATCTAATAAAGCTTAATGAGAAAGTGTTATTTTAAGATAGAAGATTATTTATTTTAAACGATGTTGACAAGAATTTGTGGGCCCGAGCGATGGTGGCTTAGTGGTAAGGACTACGCCTCACTTGCGTGAGGTCTGGGGTTCGAATCAGGGCCTCTGTATTTTTCAAAAGTCTATATGACATATGTGGATTTGTGCCATTTAGCTCGGCGCGGGGCGTTGAGGGAAAACACCGTGAGGAAACCTGCACATTCAGATATGTAGTTTCTAATTTTAGTTCAGATAGATCTGCATGTGTAAAGATGATCCAATCTGTCTGGTTCCCCTCTAAGTGTCACGAAGGTCTGATGGCAGTCGGTTCACTGTAATAACAAGATTCGCCAAATCCTGAATCATGGTCAAAGTGGACCCTCAGATAAACGGGATAAACGCTAGGAGGATGTTGACAAGAATTTGTGGACCTATCAATCTTACCACTCTGCGCATTTTTTCGGTCGCGTTTTTTGGGCCTATTGTGTTTACATACTAATGTTGTTCTTTCTCCAGGTGTGGGAAAAGTGATGGAGATCAGCATCAACTACATGAAGCCTGGTGGTAAATACGTGCTGTTCGGCTGCTGCCCGCCCACCCATCAGTCTGCGTAAGTACATCTATATCTATAAAACTCAAAGGTGACTGACTGACTGACATAGTGATCTATCAACGCACAGCCCAAACCACTGGACGGATAGGGCTGAAATTTGGCATGCAGGCAGATGTTATGGCGAAGGCATCCGCTAGGAAAGGATTTTGATTTATTCAACCCCTAAGGGGGTAAAATAGGGGATGAAAATTTGTATGAAACTTTGTCAAAATTTGTCTCAGATGACGTTTAATATGTTTTATTTTCAAACTAGCGTCCGCATAGTTTTCGCATACATTGTGTAATACTATATATAGCCTAATGCCTTCCTCTCCTCGTCGAATGGAATAAATATCCATCAAAAATAGAATTATTCAAATTGGACCAGTAGTTCCTGAGATTAGCGCGTTCAAACAAACAAACAAACCCTTCAGCTTTATTATACTAGTACTAGTATAGATTTAAGTATGTCTATCCGTTCCCTAGCTTAGTTTTGGGCTAGGCAATTGGTGTGTTAGTGCAATGATTTTTTAAATTTTTATTTAGGTTGTTTAATATACCTTAAAACCTTCCTCGACAAATGGAATATCCAACACAAACATAATTTTACAGTTAAAAGCAGTATAGTAGTTCCTGAGATAAACGCGTTCAAATCTGACGAACCGTTTGGTGTAATAGTCGAGAAGTCGGTTATTACACCAAAGGTCGCGGGTTCGATCCCCGCACGGTACAAACATTTGTGTGCGAACATGTCTGTTTGTATCGGTCTGGGTGTTTCTATGTATAATATGTATGTATTTACAAAAAATAGTACATAAGTAATGTTTATTCGTTGTCTGGCACCCATAGCATAGCACAAGCTAATGCTTAGTTTGGGGCTAGATGGCGCAGTGTGAATAAATGTGAAGAGATAATATTTATTTATTTAATTAATTCTTCAGCTTTATTCTATAAGTTAAGATTTATTTATTTTATTAAAAGTTCACTTATTTCTCCCACAGGTTAAATCCTTTCGACATTTACAACAAGGAGTTGACCATTATTGGAGTGAAGATCAACCCATTCAGTTTCCCCAACGCCATTGGATGGCTCAAGGCTATGGGCAAAAGGTGAGCCAACAATTAAAAGTAAAGTATCAGCATCAGCCTATTAATATCCCACTTCAGGGAAAAGACAATGCGGATTGGTAATCACAAACCCGGGCTGTGTTCAGAAAAATCAACACAATGTTTGCTCGACCCGGGAATCGAACCCAGGACCTCGAGATCACAGCCCGGTACGTAAACCACTAGACCATCGACTATAATAACCACAGAAAAATATGTAATACCTAATAAATAAATATGTCATTTGACCTTCACAGGTCGCCTATCAAGGAAAGGGTACCCTAACAAGGGAAACCAGACCAATTGGATCATAGTCAGGACTAACGGCTTAACTTGCCTTCCGAAGCACGAAATCATCAGTCTTATCGGACAATCAGGTGATTCAGGAGCACGGACTCATCATTCTTATCAGGCAATCAGTAGATTCAAGCCTGCAATGTCCTAACGAAACTGAGAAAACCAACAGTGAAAGTATTCCCCGCTTAACCGCCCGTACCCGGTAGTAACCTTAGTAACCAATATTTAACCCCCCCCCACCCTTTAGTAACCTTTGTAACGAATATTTTGATATATATTTAATTTCAATTACAGGTATGTGGATTACGAGAAACTTGGAGTGAAGACCTACTCCCTTTCTGAATACAAGGAGGTATTCGCTGATCTGAAGAAAGGATCCATCTCTAAAGCCATGTTCAGGATTGACTGAAGGAATTGAAGCTTGGGAATAAATAGTTTTTGTTGTTATTGTTATTTTTGTACTTTTATTTTGTTTGAACCTATCGGCCATTATTCATCTATACTTTTACTTATACTTAGGAATACTTGTACTTACTAATATATAAAGCTGAAGAGTTTGTTTGTATGTTTGTTTGTTTGTTTGTTTGAATGCGCTAATCTCAGGAGCTACTAGTTCAATTTGAAAAAATATTTTTTTGTTGGATAGTCCATTTGACGAGGAAGGTTTTAGGCTATTGGAAATCGAAATCCACGCGGACGGAGTCGCGGGCGGCCGCTAGTCTTTTGATATCATGTTTTCCTTACAAACTGTCTCACAAGGCGTAGTGACTAGAAAATCGCACTTAATGGCGATATCCGCGGCAACTTTCGCAAGCAGTCATCGGAGAGTGACCGAAAAAAATATCTCGAGGTCCTCCGTGCTTCGAAAGGCACGTTAAGCCGTTGGTCCTGCGCCTGATCTCTCTACGGTCGTGTCAGATTGCTGTCCCACCGAACTATAATGTGAGGGAATAGGGAGTGCACCTGTGCTTGCACCCTCACTTGTGCACTATAATATATCCTGCGTAACTATCTGATGGTAAAATCGGCCGCCATGGCCGAAAACCGACTATAGATATTTAAATCTACCATATCCTACCACCAGGTGAACATAATATTCTCTCAGACACGTGGACTAGTGAAAACGCCCATAGTCGCCCACGCCTGCCCAACAATGGGCGTTATCCGAACAAGATGGTACACTGACACGCTGACCGAGAATTTGAACTAGTATACCTACTGTTTAGATGTTGCGACACGATTGTGTTACGACGAACAATCGTATCGCCTTTCATTTTATTGTTTAAAAAATGCTGAAATTGGTAAAAAATATTTTTCATGCCAATCGATTCTACTTCATGTAAGGATCAAATGACTCTATGGGACCATTTGAGGTTTGAGTTCTGGAAATGTCAGAAATCGCAAAAAGCTTATCCATACATTTTGTACTGAAAATAAAAAACACTGCCAGAGAAGCATGGTTGTAAAAAAACAGTAACGCAACTACCCATAGAAAAATGACTGAAGCGAAATCAGTTCAAGCCAATCCCACTCAGTTGGTTTATAGACGCAAATAAAAAAACAAAGGCGCCGCGTCCCTTACACAAATCAGCATTGTATTTTTTAAATGAAGTCGGTTAATTATAAACAATAGTGACTTTTCACGCGTGTACATTTTTTATGACTATTTAATGTTGTTAAATCAAACAAACAATACTCAGATCTCTTCTCTTCTGTATTTGATAAAAAAAAGTCGTCTGGTCGTGGGGTGTAAATATCAAAACGATGATCTTTTAATTTGGTAACATCTTTGTACTCAGAGGATAGTCCAAGAGACTGAGTCGGCTGTTATTCTTTTATTTAGTATATTAATTATCATTTATTATTATTGATATTATAAATGTGAAAGTTTGTTTGTTTGGATGTTTGTCCGTCGATCACGCTAAAACTACTGAACGGACTTTGATGAAATTTGGTAAATATATAGGTAGGGTATAGGCTGACTTAGGTAATAGGATACTTTTTATCCCGATTAAAGGCTCCAATGGGATAAACCGAAATCCACGCGGACGATTAGCGTTGGCTAATGAACTAATTTCTGTTATGCTGTCTTAAAAAAGAGATTGTGTTCTGTGTCAGACACCAAATCATATTAAAAAATAGCTTTCGTTTCTAGGTTCGAATTAAAAATCATTCTTGTGTTGGATAGTTCCTTTGTCTTGAAGGCTTTAAGCTATAGTATAACACTACGAGTATGTGTGCAGAAACCAAAATCCACGCGGACACTTTCGCGGTTCGCCGCTAGTTATTATTAACTAGCTAGTTATAAAACAATTTAATCACGAGAAGTTTCCGTAGAAAAATCAGTAAACGTTACAAAGTAATCCTTTCCTTATAGGTCCCTAACTCTAAGACTACTTCCTCTATAACAAATGATGCTTAGATCAAAATTAATTGATCCAAAAATAAGACTGTTGTTTTACGTAATAACAATATCACCTTGTCACCTTATATCAGTGGTTCCCAAACTTTTTTTCCTCGTGGACCACTTTCAAAATTTTACTGGTTTCGGTGGACCACCCCCCCCCCCCGCGCTGCTAAATTTTTACAAAGTCCCAAAAAAATAAAAATTGTGTCGTTTCTAAGTTCACAGGGTGTACTGATTACATGTTTTCAACCAAGTGTACCTACTACCAACCATTTTGAACAACATACATATTTGTTCCGTGACTGTTCAAACAGATATTTTGCTCTTTACTTGCAGATATTTTATAATTTTGCTCTTTACTATCAAAAGCAGATAAGTTTTCGCGGACCCCTTTAACATCTTATGGACCCCCAATTTTTATTCACGCCTCCGTGGACCCCCAGCAAGTCTCCCGTGGACCCCTGGGGGTCCACCTGGACCACTTTGGGAATCACTGCCTTATATGATTTATCGTTACTATTATAAAACGTTAAGTTAACGGTTATTTCAAACGATACCTAACTGTTTTGAATCGATATTCAGATTAATCGATCAAATTTAATTGTTCCAGACAATTTGACAGTTACATTGACAGTTTACTTTTTTATTATTAATGGCAGTGGAATTTGCGCTCGATTGCGAATTGAAGTATTATACAGAAGACCACAGTGAAGCAGCACTTCTTAACTGTTGTGCTATGTTTCTGCTGGTGAGTAAGGTCTCAGAGCTCAGTTGGGGAGGGTATGGGGTCTTAAAGGCAGGCAACGCATCAGCGACCTTTGTGGAGTTGTTGATGTCCATGGGCAGAGGTGATCACTTACCATCAGGTGACCCACTTGCTCTTAAAACATAAACTAAAACGTAATGACTTACTACATAAAAATAGGACTTCACAACTATTGTGCTATTTGGATATGTTTCTGCTGCTAAAGAGGTCTTGGTGTAATGGTTACGAAGTTGACTGCTAGACCTAGAAGGTCACAGGTTCGATCCCCGCACAGGACAAATATTTGTGTGCATGAAAGTGTCTGTTTGTCCTGGTCTGGGTGTTTTATGCTTTTTTTATCTATGTAAGTATAGTTTTATTAGTATAAGTATGTCTACCGTTTCCTAGAATCAATAGTTTACTCTTCGAGCTTAGTTTGGGACTAGGCAATTGGTTTGGTTGTCTAAGAAAGTTATTTGTTTAATAGCTTCCGCCCGCGACTCCGTCCGCACACAGTGCTATACTACGAGTATAGCCTTCGTCCTCGACAAATGGACTATCCGACACAAAAAGACTTTTTCCACTTCGAACCAGTGCTTCCTGAGATTTGTGAGTTCAAACAAACAAACAAACTCTTCACCTTTAATATATGAGTATAGATACAGATTTTATTTTTTAAATGTATATTTTTGAAGCTCTGTCAAGCTCTTAATATCTTAAAGAGGCATTATGCGAATGCAAGAACAGTTATATGCAACGTGGTGCAACACAATGTCTTTGTCACCTCATATCTGGGTCACTCAAACAATGGGACACATTTTAATAAAAGAATTCAGTTACTGATATTCTTTATGATTATGAAATAGGGGACAGGCGTCTGCTAACGGAAATGCTCTGAAGAGTTATTCCAATCTTTTTTTATGGCAAAGGCGGGAAACAAGCTAGCGGGTCACCTGATGGTAAGAAATCACCGCCGCTAATGGATATCCGAAACACCAGAGGCATCGCCGATAGTTGCTGGCCTTTAAGACCCCATACCCTCCCCAACTGAGCTCTGGCGACCTTGCTCACCAGCAGAAACATAGCACAACAGTTACGAAGTGCTACTTCACTGCGGTCTTCTGTAAGGAGGAGGGGCTTCCCCAGCCGAGCGCCTCATTCGAGTGGAAGTACCACTTTGCTCTGCCGTTCTTAACTTCATCTTCTAACTCATTACTCCTTTCGACTCCTGTACAACACGCGCCGGACTGCGATGCCATCCGCACACCATCTTGACACTGATGGCTCGCACCAAGAGGCATAGTTTCTCTTTTTACTCCGTTCCATCAGGGCTTGGAATGCAATGCCCTTCCGGCTCACGTATTTTCTTCCTATAATCCTGAGCGGATAGGAGAGAGGGGCGTGAAGCGGCTTCTAGGCCTTCAGGGTGGGGGTTAAGTTAGCGCATGTTCGTTCACGGGGTCTAAAGATTTTCTTGTTAACTTTCAAGAAAATAGGTTGAGAGGTTTAAGCCAGAAAGCGTATTAGACAGACAGACAGACAGAGTTACTTTCGCATTTATGGAAGGATGTATGCGGAAATCGAAATCCTGAAACCGAAAAACTGCGTTCAATAAAGCCATCATATTCTTTCAAACAGTCATCGATACTTCCACGAATAATTAACAACATGACATTTAACACTTCCAAGACTTATGCTTTCGTTTTATCCTGTCCTGCCAAAATCAACCTTATTCCCTTGTCATAACGGGTCCAATACTTTGAATGTCACTGTGTCAGTAGTGTTGTACGCGTGGGGGTAACAATATAACTATTTGTGGAATAGGGCGGTCTGATGAGCTTGACGAGTTGGCGATACACCCAAACAAACTCAATATCTATACATACTAATATTATGTTGACCTGCTTGGTGTACCTAATGGTCAAGATGTTGCCTATTACGCAAGAGGTCGCGGGTTCGATCCCCGCACAGGACAAACATTTGTGTGCATGAACATGTCTGTTTGTCCTGGTCTGGGTGTTATATGTATCTATTTAAGTATATTTGCAATACCACTGTTGATTCTGATGTCTGTAACACAAGTGCTTAAGCTACTTAACCAGGGGGCGGATCAATGTATGAGATGTTGTGAAATATTAATATATTTATAACTAGCGGCCGCCAGCGACTCCGTCCGCGTGTGTTACGGTTTCCGCACACAGTGTTACTATAGTTAGCTTAAACCCTACCTCGACAAATTGTAAGTGGACTATCCAACACAAAATATTTTGTCAATTCGAACCAGTAGTTCCTGAGCTTAGCGCGTTCAAACCAATTTGGATCATGAGTTACACGTGTTATTGAGAGTCAACAATAAAAGATAGACAAAAATGCTGTTAGGGGATATTTTTTAGGCAATTTTATGTAGAATATTTCCGTCATACATGATTTCTATGTGACTTTAACCATTAAGGCTGCACACGCGACTGAAGCTTAAGAAATGGAGTAAATTCTCCCGTTTTCCCCACATTTCCCTTCACTACGCTGCTCCTGTTGACTGTAGCGTGATGAAAAGTATCCTATAATATCGATACCTTAAATCTCAAATGGCGTAACCACCAAAACACAACTTTTCAGGAGAGCAAAAAAACAAAAAAAAAATATTTGTTTAAATCATAACTTCATATATTTTAATACTATAAAAATGTTTTATACATCAAATTTCTTAGAATTTTGAGATGAAGGCTTCAGTTAGAACTATATGCACCTAAATATTATATTTTAAAAAATAGAAGTCGGTTACGACTTCTGAAAATATGACAAAAAGGCGTTTACACCCTATAAAAAACACGATTTTTTTGAGATTAAGGTCGTATCTCCCATTTAATTCATAAAAAAATACAAAATAAGGGGTATTTTCTACTTCTTTTATTGAATTAGGTACATTAAACGGGTAAGAGGATTTTAGGAAACAAAATAAAATCTAAAAAAAGCCAAGGCCGAGATAATAAGAAGGCCTAATTCGATTAAGCAGTGTAGTTGTAGAAAAACGACCCTTATTCTTAGCAACTCTACTTATATTAATATAATATTTACGTAATAATCAACTTTAAAATTCAATTAAAGTCCTAATGGAGTTAGAAAAGATTACAAAAATTGTATTAATTTAAGAATCAATGAATCAAGTAGCTACGCCACGACCATTGCGATGGGCTCTTACCTCCCATCGCAATGGCCGACATACTTTTAATCAGCAAGAAAGCCACCACGACCTTATAATGTCATCGTATCAGCTCACTCTGATTTCCTAAATTATTATTTAAATTGTGCACAGACGGCATTATCCCAAAAACATATGAAGAATATCACCCGCGGTTACCAACAGCAGAAGATGTGCCAGATGTATTACCAGGCACTGACATAGAAGACGGAGTTACAGACACAGAAAAATACTGTTTTTTTATGTTTGATTGTTTTTGATAGTTTCAATTTAATTTTTTTGATTGATTATTTTAAATTAAGGCTTTCTAAAATCTCTTACTTTTTGAACGTAGCTACTTGATTCATTGATTCCTAAATTAATACAATTTTTGTAATCTTTTCTAACTCCATTAGGACTTTAATTGAATTTTAAAGTTGATTATTACGTAAATATTATATTAATATAAGTAGAAATCATTGTTGCTAAGAATAAGGGTCGTTTTTCTACCACTACACGGCTTAATCGAATAAGGCCTTCTTATTCTCTCGGCCTTGGCTTTTTTTAGATTTTATTTTGTTTCCTAAAATCCTCTTACTCGTTTAATGTACCAAATTCAATAAAAGATGAAGAAAATACCCCTTATTTTGTATTTTTTTTTATGAATTTATGGGAGATACGACCTTAATCTCAAAAAAATCGTGTTTATTATAGGGTGTAAACGCCTTTCAATAATAAAAGTTGTGTGTGGTGTAAACGCCGAAACCGAAAATGATGTCCCTTACCCCCGTGTGTTTTTACTTTTTTTTTCACTTTACAATAATTTCTAAGGGCGTAACCACCAAATAAAGTTGGCTATGTGTGATACGCCATATTAATGTATTAAAATATCCCGTTACGCCCTGACGTTGTTCATGCATTAAATTTATAGCTGCTTACGACCTCTTTACCTTATAAAAAGTGTTCAAATCTATAAAAAACATCGGGTCGTAATGACCATTTTTTTGCGAATTTCAGGATTTTAAATATACAGATCGATAGAGAAAAAAAAACTGAATAAAACTGCATTCAAAAGTCATTTTGACCAATTTGGCGCTTACGCCATTTGAGATTTAAGGTATCGAATATGCCCAGGAGTATGAAGAACAATTGTACCAAGTTTCGTCAAAATCCGTCCAGTAGTTTTTGTTTCTATAAGGAACATACAGACAGACAGACAGACAGACAGAAAGACAAAAATTTTACTGATTGCATTTTTGGCATCAGTATCGATCACTAATCACCCCCTGATAGTTATTTTGAAAATATATTTAATGTACAGAATTGACCTCTCTACAGATTTATTATAAGTATAGATAGATTATAAATCTATATACTAAAATATAAAGCTGAAGAGTTCGTTTGTATGTTTGTTTGAACGCGCTAATCTCAGGAACTACTAGACCTATTTGAAAATTATTTTTGTGTTGGATAGTCCATTTCACGAGGAAGGCTTATGCTATTGGAAATCGAAATCCACGCGGACGGAGTCGCAGGCGGCCGCTAGTAAATAAATATTAGTATTGATTTAAATGTATGCGAAAAATATTACCGATCAAAATGGATAGTATTTAGTACTTTTCCTGAAAGTAAGTAGTTCAAGAATTTACGGCATCAGAAATGTATTGAGCAATTATGAAGACCTCGGATGAGAGGAATTATGGTCCTACTCATGAAGAAGTAGCGATAGCAAAAACACAAGATTGTATGTTGTTATTTTTTAAATGCAGAAAAAAATCAAGTGTCGTAGCTTGTAATGCCAGCCTTAATTAGTACATATTGAGGAGCTCGATGGCGCAGTGGTTACCGCACTCGGCCTGCGGTTGCTAAAGTTAAGCAACGTTCGCAGATGCCAGTCATCGGATGGGTGACCGAAAAATTTCATCTCGAGCTCCTCCGTGCTTCGGAAGGCACGTTAAGCCGTTGGTCCTGCGCCTGATCTCTCTACGGTCGTGTCAGATTGCTGTCCCACCGAATTATGAGAGTTAAGGAATAGGGAGTGCACCTGTGCTTGCGCACTCACTTGTGCAATATAATATATCCTGCGTACCTGGCTGATCGTAAGATCAGCCGCCATGGCCGAATACGGCCGGAGGGTATTATTATTAATTAGTATTACACCATTTATTCCAGGGGGTGTCATAAGAAGCGACCAAGGACATTCCGGGGAAGGGCAGCAGCGTTCCCCTGTGTTTTATCGTTCACCATACTGCGGTCACCAACCCGTGAAATCTTTCTGATCCTACGTTCAGGAATAGACTGAAAAAAATATATACTTGGAGTAACACACCAATTGCCTAGCCCCGAACTAAGCTCGAAGCTTGCACTATGGATGCTAGGGAACGGATAGACATACTTAAATACTTAATAAGCACCTACGAACCGAGTACCTACAAATGCCTATGTTCATCACACAAACATTTGACCCTAGCAGGATTCGAACCCTTGGTTTTGTAGCCCTGACCACTAGACCAACGGCCCGTCAAAAAATGACTGAATGAATGAAATGACCTTAACTTAAGTGCGACCTACTAACATCACATAATATGCACAAATTAACTTTTATTTCAGTAGGTTAGCACGTGTTATTTTTAAATACAGTTGCCTGTCAAATGTACGAAAAATAAGAAAGTGTTTTCCGTGTAAAGTTTAAGCTCTATGCATGAAAAATACTTCATTAAAATATGTTTAATCTAGATAGTTAAGACTTTCTTTATTCCGTTATTTTTACACGAAAACATTTCTGGCAGAGTTTGATGGAAATGTTATGCTAATATGGATATATAGAGACATATTTAGGTAACACAACATTTTGTGAATGATTTCCGACAAAGAGAGGTTTTGCAAAATGTCGAAAACACGAAGGTATACCATTTGATCATTATCTTTACTTATCTGATGTGAAATGTAGCCTGGAATATTTTTAATGGCAAACTTTACAAGTTTTCGTACAACATTTAAATTGGTGTATGTAGTAGTTTTGGAGTCTGTTCAAACAACCTTCCATTGTGAACCCAGAATTCCTTTGCCGAACTACATAATAAGCTTTGGGATGCGTTACCAGCGTACGTAACGTACATATTTTACCCATCCTATATCAAGGATTCCTTCAAGAGAAGCGTGAAGAAGCATCTTGCGGGCCGGTATGGCGATGCCAACGGATAGGGTACACTCGGTACCGCATCCGTTGTCATGGCAATCAGAGCCAATTTATAGTGCCAAAATAAAAAAAAAATCTTTTGTAAGAAATATATAAGCTTTAGCCCTCTTCGAATCGAATGACCTTATTACACGAGGTAAAAGCCTTCCACATATTAAAGTAGGTATATTATTATATCAGCTCAAGACCACGGGAAATTTTCAATGTCTTTTCATTTGGCAGACGACCGAACATGTGACACATTAGTTGAACAACCAAGGTTCAGGTCAATGAAAATAAACAAAATATTGAGCAAATCAGACAGTAATTTTAAGTGTTTGATTGTTAATGAAAGGCTAACAGGTTAAGTGGTAACTAACTTTAGTAATCTCACTTGGTTTCTGGTTGTGATGTTCCGAATATCCGTATCCGTATCCGGAAACCGATAGACACACTTCAATACTTTTTATAGGTAAATATACAATATGCTTAAATAGATGCATGTAATACCCAGACCAGGACAAATATATATTATGTACGTTCATGCACACAAATATTTGTTCAGTGCGGGGATGCAACACGCGAAGTCTTGGTGTTAGAGCCTTTTTTTTTAGTTTTCTGACGATTAATAAGATTTTCTATGAGGGAGAGACGAACTTCTTAGCTATCCATGGATTCTCCGTGCGGGTGCCGGGTCCATCGCGTGGAACAGAGAGGAACGCCAGTCGGCGCCTGGGACTTTCGACCCAGCGTGTAAATTTAAGGGGTCCCTTTATAGTATACTAACGATCATCTTCACCGATGACGTTCCTCTCCCTTCCCAACCATCTTTGGTACGAGCCGAGTAAAGCGGCTTTAGTTGCTCTTTCCAGTAAGGAGCTAATATTAGATCTTGGTAATCCTAAGTCCTTCAGTAGGTTGTAGAGAGATTTCGCTGGTTTACCTCTCGCACCCACTTCCACAGCATACAACCGTGCTGTATAACCAATTAAATATATTAAAAAGAATATTTTGAATTTGAATTTGAACTTCAGTCAACTTCTGGACCACTTACACCAAGCTGGTCGTCGAAATTAACCTACCACTGTTATTGAAGTATATTTTTCAGCTTGTTTTACACACCGTACATATACACCTGTGTCCTTTGCTCACAGAATGGGTCAAAGTTACGTCGCGATAACATAGCACAATAAATAACTGTATGTGGAGCGGTTAAGGCATCGTTATCAGTATGTTTATGGCGGAATTTAGCCAGATTATGTTATGGAAAAAGACTTTAGTGTATGGGAAAATAACTGATTTTAAATGTACTTGATGTTGGCCTGGTGGTAAGGACCGCTACTCACATACGTGAGGTCCGTGGTTCGAATTCGGGCCCAAACCTCTGGCTTTTTTCGAAAATCTAATCGGGTTTGTGCCATTAGCTCGGTGGTGAGGGAAAGCACCGTGAGGAAACCTGCACATTCAGATAGTTCCTGACTTTAGTTCTGTTAGATCCGAATATGTAACCATGATTTAATCTGCCTGGTTCTCGTCTAAGGGTTACGACGGTCTGATGGCAGTCACTTCACTGTAATAACCAGACTTGCCAAATCCTGGATCATGATCAAAGCGGACTCCACACAGAAATGGGATAAACATTAAGATGATGTTCCTGTAGTATTGATTTTTCCTTGAAAGTTTAGGGTCTATAAGTTTCTAATAGACTAGGTATTTTGCGGATATTCCTTTACCGAAGCTAGATACAGATTTTAATTTCTAATACTTCCCGAATGTGCCTTCCGAAGTTGGAATTATTGTCATAAATAAAGAACTTTATTTACGTAATTTGATCCTGTAGCATTTCAGCCTCTCTCTTTACTTAAAATACAACATTATACGAAGATTTTGTGAAATTAAACAAAAATATGCGCCTTAACAAGAAATATGTAAGATAAATCGAGAAAATATGCAAAATATACTTAATACGTGACATTGGGAACGGAAACACAGATCGTAACGACCGTTCACACTAGAATATGTGTCTTCAGATATATCCGCCTGAAAAGTAAGGACATAGGTATAACATTGATGATAAAACAGCAAAATTCCTGCGGTATTTTTTAAATTCAGTCAGAAAGAGGAAATTTGTATGTTCAAGTTTTTTGGGAAAGAGTGTATACGATGAATTCATTGTTTCAAATATTACTAGGTAGCACATACGAACATCCCTGCCTGATAGTAGCGAACCCTAGACTCCGAGGCAATGGCCGAGGAAGAGACCGGGACGACCGCTAGGATGATGGACGATGTTACCTACTAATACCAAAAGATGATGAAACTAATCGTGGCGGTTTAAATTTAAATTCAAAAATTGGCAGTATTCTATAAAATAATAATACCCTCCGGCCGTATTCGGCCATGGCGGCCGATCTTACGATCAGCCAGGTACGCAGGATATATTATAGTGCACAAGTGAGTGCGCAAGCACAGGTGCACTCCCTATTCCTTCACTCTCACAATTCGGTGGGACAGCAATCTGACACGACCGTAGAGAGATCAGGCGCAGGACCAACGGCTTTACGTGCCTTCCGAAGCACGGAGGAGCTCGAGATGAAATTTTTCGGTCACCCATCCGATGACTGGCATCTGCGAACGTTGCTTAACTTTTAGCAACTGCAGGCCGAGTGCGCTAACCACTGCGCCACTATAAGATGCCTACCGGAAAACCTGTTCCGTAGATCCATCTCTTCTTCTCCTTCTTTTGATTTCTCATTACTGAGGGATTGCAATTGCCTTCTCCATTTCACACACCAACTTGTAGTGTCCAGGTTTCCTCAAAATCCTTCAACAGAAAAGCTCATAGCTCCGTATGATTCACCAAATGTAAAGATAAAAATCTATAGTCTGTATACGATTCGATTTCAACAACCTAAATACAAAAATAGCATCACGAAAATGCAATAAGCTCTTTAAACCCATCAAAAGACTCTCTCCCATTAAATCGCTCCTTTCAAAGCCGTATTTACTTTCCTCTAACAAAAGGAGCATTTTTCACCTTGACCCGATCAAAGATATGAAAAGAATACCCTTCGAACAACATAAAGGATTGACAATTTGTTTTTATTCAGTTGCATCTCGAGACCGATCTAGTGACCCACATTGACGTATGTGTCATATGCCATTGTGCGCCTTGGCCCGCTTAAAAAAAAACAAGCGAATCGATCAATACTCATTTCAATTTTGGAACGCACTTCGCGCGCACGCCAGATTAAAAAATAAAGTGACAGTTTCGAGTTTGAGCGCGGGAATTTTCAGTGATGTGAAAACTTTTTGGTTGTTTTTCTTTTAATTTGAGACTCTGGGAATCGATTCGAAGTAAGAAGTATCGATCCTTTTTTTCTGTGACAAAGTGAACAAACTATTTTAGTTGTTAAACTTTGAATACCGAGTGTTTTGTTATTAGTGTATTAGTTTTCCGGACAATACTGTACCCAAATTAAACACTGAAGTGTGAAGAATTAATTTAAGGATAATTTAATTGCATGATAGCTTAATTATTACACATAAAAAATAAAATAATAATTGAAAAATACAGGCCGTAAAACAAAACCAAAAAACCAGGACCAAAACCTGTCAATAAAAAAATATCAAAATTTAAACAAACCTCTTTGCTTCCTCTCAAAAAAATAAAAAGAAATGCTTGCAATCCTCATTCTACTTCTAAACACTGCAAATGCAGAATTCTTCCTAAACACAGTAAACCACATGGAGTATTACCGAAACCGAACTAGACCTTCCAAAGCTTTTACCAGCTTTTCTTCAAACTACTTCAATCAGAATACTATTGGAAGTCAAGGGAAGGACAAGGTGCAGTGCGGGACTCGAACTGTGGACTTTAACCCTAGGAGGACTGGGAAGATTGTTGGCGGTGCTGAAACTCCGTACGGGGCGTTTCCTTGGCAGGTATGTTGATTTTACTGATTATTAAGAAAAAAAACAAAAGATAACTGTTTATTTATATCATGAAAAAGCCTTGATTGCCTTTTGGTTAAGGTACCGGTCTCGAGGTCCTGGGTTCTAGTGCCTGATTGAAAACATGATTGCATATGATGGATGGAGGTTTTCGGCCTGCAGTATTGATTGGTATACAGGATGGAATTTCGAAATGGGTTTTGTAGGGCATGTACATTAACCGTTACAGATACAAGAAAACGTTGTTATGCAACCATCCATAACTTTTTGAGATATCTTGACATGCATTCACAGATTTTGGAAAAAGTTACAATCAGCAAAACATGATGAAAAATGCAAAAAAAACTTGCCAATCTATCCCGTTTCATGTAAGAATCAAATGACCCTATGGGACTATTTGAGGTCTACTTACCTTCTTAATAGAAATGTCAGAAATCGACTTACTGTAACTTTTTTTCCAAAATCTGTGAATGCAGGTCAAAATATGTATCTCAAAAAGTTAAGGAATGCTGCCTAACATCGTTTTCTTGTAAGAACAACGGTTAAAGTTTTAAAAAAATACATTAATTTAATTTACTGATTTATGTGATACCTAACTTCGTCATTATCATTAGATGCGTCAAAAAATTACGATCATATTCTTAGAGACCACATACCGCTACGCATACGAATAAGTTTACGCATACGCTTCTACCATCACTATTCTCGTTTATTAAATTACTTCAGTGGCTTTTGAACGCAGTGATTTTGTTGGTTTATTGTTAATCTTTTTGTAAATTGGTACCAAATCAAACAAGTAACACTCAACCAATAGCAATAGGTACTTAAATTCCCTTCGCAGGGATCGAACCTGCGACCTCGTGGTACTAACCAAATTTTCATCAACCATAACTGCCAATTTACCGCCAAAGCCGATAAAGAAGAATGGATGAATTTCATGGAAGCTAACCATTCCATAATGGAAGCTTAATCACCATTAAGAGACTCAAGAGACCCGACGAAACTTGCCTCACAGTAATGTATAATTAGGAAGCCATATTGCCAAAAAGCGCGCGCAATCATCGGCCCGAACAAAACAATACAAGCCAAAAATGGCGACCTTATGCAACCTCCTTACTTAACCTTAACAGAAATATAGCGGTGAAGAACGTACCAGGTTTTAATGAGGTGGTTCCGTGGTCTGTATTCTGTGAACAACTACCAATGGTGCGAAAAAATTAAATAAAATATTGTTTTGACAGCTGTTATTACACGTCAGGTTGCGATAACCTTGTTTGAACTCTCACATGAAATAATTGCAGATTCTAATTGTAAATATTTTAATCTATCATATTTAATCTGACTTACAACATGAACGAATACAATATTTTGGTATGATTGAAAAGCTTTGTAATTAATTTTATTCTTAATTATTAATACTACGAACTGGCCGCCAGATCAATACCTGTCAAAACTGTGAAAACACTTTTAATACCTGTCAAACTTGAAATTTTCGACTCGGCGCTACAAAGCACAGACATTTTACTTTACGATAAAACCCTACGGAGGTTTGACGATAATATGAGCTAATCACTACATAAGTAGTATTCAAACAAAGCTATTAACATAATTATATTTTTAAGAGAGAAAGAGCTCAGTGGAATGAACCGCTCGTCTGGGGAAGTAACTCCAACTTACAGAAGACCACAGTGAAGTAGCACTTCGTAACTCTTGTGCTACTTTTCTGCTGGTGAGTAAGGTCGCCAGAGCTCATTTGGGGAGGGTCTTAAAGGTGGGAGACGTATCTGCGACCATTGTGCGGTTGTTGGTGTCCATGGGCAGAGATTATCACTTACCATCAGGTGACCCTCTTGTTCGTCTGGTTCCCTATAACAAAAAAACAAAGTTATTCATTTTTAAATTTCGAACGCACAACGGGCCCCTAAAACTTCCCGCCAAAACCAAAACCGCGCGCATCAGTTTGACAGATGGGGGACATCTTGGATCATTGTCCTCCGCACTTTCACTCGCGCGAAATCAATCCTCCTTTGTTCCCGTCGCCTTTATGCAACCTCCTTTGAGCAATTTGGACATCGTATGTTAATGTAGTCTGTGCTAATAAAGTAATTATAATGAGTAACGAGTTTGACGGCATAACTTTACAATTGACTTTAGGCAGGATTTGTCTCTCATCATCTTCATCATCAACAGCCTATCGCAGTCCACTGCTGGACATAGGCCTCGCCTATGGCTCTCCACTCAGCCCGATCCTCGGCGACTTGCACTCAGGGAACTGAAATAAATAGACGCAACCAACTCGGAACAATATTATTTTGGAGATATGTCTGTTATCATATTTCTGGTATTGATTCAGATTACTCAATACCAAAGATGCTCCCTATATCACGTTTGAGTGTCCACGGAAACGTCAAACATTCACATTACTTTGCACTCTCATTTTTAGAAATAATAATATATTTTTTTCCATTTCAAACTCTTCTAATATTTGTGATTATATATATGTATGGCTGTATCCCCACCCTTCCATTAATAGTAAATAAAATTCATTTTTAATATGTCATAAGATTTACACCTAAAAAAAAACAAACCGAAAACGTATCCCTACCGGTAGCGATAAATGGAAATAAAAATCCAAGTATCCCTACCAATCCATGCTGGTTAGATGGAAATATGTATTTTTCAATGTATTTCTACCGGTAGGAATATTTGGAAATGTTTTTCCATTTATCCCTACCAGTAGGGATAGATGAAACAGGCGCAATAGACGGCAACTGATGTCCATGGACAACAGTGCGTATCACTTACACAGTATAAAACAAAGTCACTTTCTCTGTCCCTATGTCCCTTTGTATGCTTAAATCTTTGAAACTACGCAACTGATTTTGATGCGGTTTTTTTTAATAGATAGAGTGATTCAAGAGGAAGGTTTTTAATGTATAAAACATGCATTATATAGTAGAGAAACACTAATAAACTTAGTTGCACCCGTGCGAAGTCGGGGCGGGTCGCTAGTGAGAAAATATTTCCTCGTGGTGTCGCAATAGTAATACGTCAATGAGGTTTGTTAAGGATATCTGCCAACATTTGATCAGTAGACAGATATTCCAAACGTATATCCCATAACTTGGCGTAACACATTATCAATCAAAAAAATGCCTAATATCAATGTGCTTACTTTTAGCGTGATATATTAGATACGGAGATTTTCGGTAAGATGTATATCACTTAGGCTATCAGCAAACAAATTATGCAACTTATTTGAATTTCCACTGAATTAAACGACGATTCGACCAATTTTGAATGAATAATGAGAAGTGGTAGGCGTGTAACAATGAACTTAATCTTTAACTTATTACATTATTACGTAAATGTTATGTAACGTAATGCACGTGACATAATTTTGATTTTAAGTATTTGTGTGCCACAATCATATCATTTTGTAATAACACTGAATTTTGTAAATGACATCAATGAAATGACAGGAGTATTTTAAGAAGATCATTCTTTAATATTCGGTATAAGTTATACGCATATGGTATTCAAAGGCAAAATACCTACGCCTCGATGGTCTAGTGGTTTTAGTACCGGGCTGTGGTCTCGAAGTCCCGAGTTTGATTTCCGGGTCGGGAAAAAATTGTGTTGATTTTTCTGAACACACTCCGGGTTTGTGACCAGCATTTGGCTAGCGTGGTGATTAAGCCTCAACCCATCTTTGTAACGAAAACATAATTTCGAATGATGGAGGCCTTTACAATGCAGTGGGTCATTAATAAGCTGATACTTTTTTGTTGACTTAAAAATATCATGTTTTCAAAAACTATGTATATTTTGTATTATTTAAACTGATTGATAATTTGTTGTAACGTTCTTGTAACTGAATATACATTTATACGTCAGATTTAATATCAAGCAAGATGGCGCCAGAAAAGAAAATGTGTCATTCGGCTCGATCGAGCGTGTTTCAGGCGAACGAGTTGACGAATAAATCTAACACATTTCTCTTTTTTTCACCATGATGATGAAATCTGCTTCCAGGTTGAGATCCAGATGCTAGACGTGGACAATCTGAAGTTCGAGCACCACTGCGGCGGCGCTGTCATCGCTGAACGACTGGTGCTGTCCGCTGCGCATTGCTTCGACAAAGTTAGTGGTTTACCTCTTTTTCTTCTCCTCTCCTCTCCTGTCATATCTGCTTTCCTATCCCCTCCCTTCTCTCTTCGCTCTCATATTCTCCTATCGACTTCTCTCCCCTATCTTAATTTTTACTACCTTCTCTTCTCTTACGTTCTCGCCTCCTACCGTATCTTAACATACATTATTTTCTCCTATCTTCTCTTCAAATACGAGGGTTAGATGAGAAGAGAAGATTCAAGCCATCACGTGATGGCGTTCAAAAAATATAATAATTTTCAAAGTATGTAAATGACGTTGCGGTCACTGTGACCTATACATCACATCCACATCCACAAGTTGAAAGGCATGAATAGCAGACCTCCTCACCTTCAAGAAAAGAGCGTATTCCCTTCAGAAAGGCCGGCAACGCATATTAACTCTAGACCTTTCGCCTGCTGCGTTCATAAATAAATACGATATCAAAAAGAAAGACAAGAAGTTGGTAATTATATAATCCCCTTCAGCCGTTTTGGAAACCTTAGTTTGGTAACTGGTTTGGAACCTCACTACATCGCATCTCTTTCACCCCTCCCCCCTTTTCTTCCAGCAACCTCTCCATCTGGAACACATCAGGCTGGTGGTGGGAGAGCACCGGCTGCATCTGCAGGACAGGCACGAGAACAGGTTCTTCGCTGAGAAGGTGGTCCCACACCCGGAGTTCAGGAAGAGTGAGTAATTAGCAAGAGTGTGAGAAAAATACCTTATGGTGGACTTAAGAGAGTGTTGAGAGGGGGAGAGCTTAGTGGAACTTCCACTCGAATGAGAATAGGGAAATCACCCATTCCCTTCTGGGTAGAAATACTTCTGCCGAGCGGGTGATCAAGCTCGGAAACCGAGGTAATGATAACCATCACCGCCGCCCATGGACGTTGGACATCCGCGACACTAAACGTATCGCCGAAGCGTTTTTTAGAGGTCAAATATGTAACTGTAAACTCTAAATAGTACTTGTTTTATCTACATTTATACTAATATAATATAAAGTTGAAGAGTTTGTTTGTTTGTTTGTATGTTTGTTTCTATGTTTGTTTCTTTGTATGTTTGTTTGTTTGTGTGTTTGTTTGTTTGAACGCGCTAATCTCAAGAACTACTGGTCCGATTAGAAAAAAAAATTAAGTAGTACAATACATTTTTAAACCTTCCCCCCCCCCCCCCACTCAATTCCAGACGGTCCCCACAGCAACGATATAGCCCTAGTCGTAGTGGGTCGCGGCGGCACCGGTGTGCAGTTCAATTCCCACGTCAGGCCGATCTGTCTGCCGAGCGAGAAGACGGCGAGCGCGGGAAAATGGTGCGCTGTCACTGGTTGGGGGTTTCAGGCGGGTGAGTTGATTTTTTAAAATATATTTTTTAAATTATACAAATATACAAATAAAAGCGATGAACACAGGGTTCGAATCAAGTTGGCGGAAAAACCATCCAGAGTTTAACGCCTACATAATTTGTATAGCAATGCTGCTGGTTACATATTTTGCTAAGAATAATATTTGACGATGTTAATCATCATAGGTGAGGTGATGAAAACTCAAATCGTTTTATACTGTCAAACTCTAAAATTATAAAAAGATAAAAAGGCAAAAATAAATAAATGTAAAAATTTAATAAGACTGTTTTAAACGGATATTATATTTAAACTAAATATAGGTAGGTACAACTAAAAAAATTAAACACTTATATCGGTCAAAGTAATCCATATTTCATTATTGATTTCCTTTAAAAAAATTGATGGACAACTGCTGATAACTGCTGATAAAATACTATTTGTCTGTCAATTTTATACAGCATCTTATGTAAGCTAAAAATACTTTATGTCATTTTCAGAGGGTACAGAATCGTTCGCACCGGTACTGAGAGCAGCTTCAGTCCCAGTCCTGGATTTAGCTACTTGCAGGAAGAACCAAGTCCTGGGCGGACGGCAGCAGGCAATTCTCGATTCTATGATTTGCGCTGGTTAGTATATTTCCACTGTTTATTTATTTATTTTATGTGATAGGGAAGAAAAAAAATGCTTTTCTGATGGTAAGTGATCATCGCTGCCCCTGGACATCATCGCCCGCTAGTTGGGTGAATATTGTTAATATAGCTGTGTCCTCTAGCTATACGACTCTGGAAACTGGAGCAAAACTTGCGAAAATAGAAATAATGGACAAATTATGAATTTTGAATTTTAAGAGGCAGTTAGTGGGGTTGGTTAGATATTTCCAGCCATCATGGAGGCCGCTGTTCAAGCTATGAAGGCTGGAAGGAAACGGCACCGTTATATCTTTAAACCTCTTATTTGGGCTCCAGAACCTGGTCTGGGGGCCTCAATGATCGCGGGCCCTGGGCACGTGCCCATTTTGCCCAGAGGGAAAGACGGGTCTATAGTTATTTATGTTGATGTGTTCCAGGTGTCCTCTCCGGCGGCGTAGACGCTTGCAGGGGAGATTCAGGCGGTCCCCTCGCCTGCAAGTCGGACCGCTGGCAGCTTCACGGGGTGGTGTCGTGGGGCGCGGGGTGCGCCCGGCGAGCGCGCCCGGGGGTCTACACTAGAGTAGCGTCATATATTGATTGGATCAAGAGCACGGCCAGGGCTTTGGGACACAGGATACCGGCGTGATTTTAGTAACCTTAGTAACGTTAGTAACCTTAGTAACCATAGTAACCTTAGTTACCCTGGTCATCATCTGACGTCACGCCTTACGGAGACCCTGAAATGTGAAGCGACGGTTGCTTCGCATCGCGAATTAGCTTTAGTAACCAACGCTTGTCTCTTCTGACATAGGCCCAGTAATTTGAACCGGCAGACGATTGTAGTATCCTTAGTAACCCTATTAACCTTAGTAACCACCGCTGGCAGCTTCACGGGGTGGTGTCGTGGGGCGCGGGGTGCGCCCGGCGAGCGCGCCCGGGGGTCTACACTAGAGTAGCGTCCTATATAGACTGGATCAAGAGCACGGCGCGAGCCTTGGGACACAGGATACCGTCGTGATTTTAGTAACATTAGTAACTTTAGTAACCCTGGTCTTCATCTGACGTCACGTCTCACGGACACCCTGAAATGTGAAGCGACGGTTGTTTTGCATCGCGTAGTAACCTTAGTAACCAACTTACTTCACTCCTGACACAGACCCTGTAAGTAAAAGTGATGGTTAATTTCACTAAATGGTAGTAACCTTAGTAACGAACGTATGTCGCGGTCCTCGGTCACCTTCACGCCTTCACGTCACAATCAACATCATGCCACAATTTTCTAGTGTCCTCCTTAGCTCCTTTAGTCGTGTTCAGATTCTGACAGGCCCTGTAATGTGAATCGATGGTCGCTTCATAAAATTTTAGTAACAAAAGGGATGGCTAGTGTCCCTAATAGTTGGATATTTGACCGCAATCTCACCTCATGGAAACTGAAGATGCTGTCATGGACCATAGGTACCCACTTATGAACAGCCTATTTACGCTTTTAAAACGCCATGTCTAGCGAATTTTCGTTTCACATAAATCAATGGCAATTAGCTCCTTCTTTAGTCGTGTTCAGATTGATGATGGCTAGTATCCCCTCGCCTGCTGGGCGGACCGCTCTGGCCGGTGCTTTGTACCATAAGAATCCATCGTCTGAGTAACCTTAGTAACCACAGTCACCAATAGACCTCAGTAACCACCGCTGGCAGCTTCACGGGGTGGTGTCGTGGGGCGCGGGGTGCGCCCGGCGAGCGCGCCCGGGGGTCTACACTAGAGTAGCTTCCTATATTGATTGGATCAAGAGCACGGCTAGAGCTTTGGGGCATAAGATACCGGCGTGATTTTAGTAACCTTAGTAACTTTAGTAACCTTAGTAACCTTAGTAACCATAGTAACCTTAGTTACCCTGGTCATCATCTGACGTCACGTCTTACACAGACCCTGGAATGAGAAGTGACAGTCACATCGCATCGCGTAGTAACTTTAGTAACCAACGCTTGTCTCTTCTGACATAGGCCCAGTAATTTGAACCGGCAGACGATTGTAGTATCCTTAGTAACCCTATTAACCTTAGTAACCACCGCTGGCAGCTGCACGGGGTTGTGTCGTGGGGCGCGGGGTGCGCCCGGCGAGCGCGCCCGGGGGTCTACACTAGAGTAGCTTCCTATATTGATTGGATCAAGAGCACGGCCAGGGCTTTGGGGCACAAGATTCCCACGTAAATTTAGTCATTTTGGTAACCTTAGTAACTTAAGTAACCTTGGTCACCATCTGTCGTCACGTCTTGCGCAGACCCTATAATGTGATGCGACGGTTGCTTTGCATTGCGTAGTAACCTTAGTAACCAACATTCGTCAAGTTTGACACGGGCCGAGTAATTTGAAGCGGCACCGATCGTTTTTAATCGCTTAGTAACCATAGTAACCAACGTCCATCACGTCTCAGTCAAAATCATGCCACAATTTTCTGTAACGAATTTATTAGCTCCTCCTTTAGTTGCGTTCAGATTGACGTTGGTTACTGGTTTATCCATCGTCTGAGTAACCTTAGTAACCACACAGTCACCAATAGACCTCAGTAACCACCGCTGGCAGCTGCACGGGGTGGTGTCGTGGGGCGCGGGGTGCGCCCGGCGAGCGCGCCCGGGGGTCTACACTAGAGTGGCCTCATACATCGACTGGATCAAGAGCACGGCTAGAGCTTTGGGGCACAAGATTCCCACGTAAATTTAGTCTTTTTGGTAACCGACTTCGTTAATTTAATGCCACAGTTTTCTGATGATGATGATGATGATTGATTTAAATATGGCAATAGCTCCTTCTTTAATCTCGTACAAATTGATGATGACTGGTTTGGTTTGGTCTAATGGTTAAGAAGTTTGCTGTCTGTCACTCTAAGAGGCCACCAATTCGATCCCGATTCTCTTGTTCTGGTCTGCGTGTATGATAGTTAAATCTTGAAGGTCCATTTGAAACAGATTATGAGAATTATAAGGTGTTGTTTAAAAGGTACAAACACTCACACCGGCACAAACAGACATTTTCAAATCGGGGTTTGAACCCGCGATCTCTTTGTCTCAGTCAGCCTCCCGAATCTATCGTCGATAGATGGATTTAATAAAAGTAAAGTCGAAAGTATTTTTTATGCTAAAGTATGTTTAACTACATGTGTGTATGTTTAAACAGTATTTTATTACCTAAACCTACGTGTAATATCACAGTATCGTTTTGTACCCGTGGTCCCACCGATGAGTCCCACAGGTGGGCCCACAGCATACTTCCAAGTACTCTTGGTCCCACTGCATTGGCTGATGGGATAACGGGGCCCTCAAGGATCTTCCATGAGTCTTATACCCGTGGTCCCACCGATTTGCCCAATTGGTGGAACCTAGGGACCCTCCCAGATTTGTGGTCCCACTTCACAAGTTACAGAGGAAGTAATCACTAAAGAGAAAACTTGAATTTTAATAGGAATATAGCATTTGGTATGCTAGGAGGGTTCTTCTTGATATTTTTTTAAATACATTGCTCAGTTGGGGAGGGTATGGGGTTAAGGCCGGCAACACATCAACGATACCTCTGGTGTCGCGGATGTCCATGGGCGGCGGTGATTGCTTACCATCAGGCGACCCGCTAGCTCGTTTGCCGCCTCTGACATAAAAAAAAAATACATATAACTGACAATAATATTTCTCTTCCGTGGTTATTTACTCTGTGTCACAAGTATTTAATGCCAAAGATATTTTAAATTAATATAAGTTTAATTTAAGTAAGTTATAAAAGTATGTTACCAACAATATGTTAAATTAAGATTTGCAAGGTTTTTGTTTTTATATAAAATCAATTATCTATTTACTTAAATCACATTTAGTACGAGTATTGTAAATAACATGACTTTTCAATAGCAATAGTCAACTTCGTTCTATCAAAGCAAATTTTTTTTTAGTTGTGTTGTATTGTAAAATATTTTTTTTTTATTTGTGAAGGGCCTGGGCCATACTATCACATTAGTTTAGTTAAGATTAAGGTTAAAATATGTAAGTTTATGTCTATAAATAAATAAAGAACTCGGAATTAGCTTTTTTTCGTTTGATTATATTATTTATTTTAGAAACAACAATAGAAAGTTTTTTAAACGTAAATCGATTTTAAAATTCTTTCTTTCCTTTTAGAGAAGCTTCTACACATTTTAAAAACTTCTTGCTACCAATTTTAATACCAACCAATAATATAATCAATAAGTGAATCGTAAAGTCATTTTTAGATAAAGATTACACAAACGTCGCCAGAGCTCAGTTGGAGAGGGTATGGGGTCTTAAAGGCAGGCAACGCATCTGCGACTCTTGTGCGGTTGTTGATGTCCATGGTCAACGGTGATCACTTACCATCAGGTGACTCGTTTGCCTTCCGCTGACACAAATATCTCACAGCATCACATACGTTTATCTGACTCCATTTAAGTAGCTTTAGCACTTGTGTTACAGATATCAGAATCAACAGTACCTACTATTACAAATATACTTAAATAGACACATACATATAACACCCTGATCAGGACAAACATACATACCTATTGTTCGTTACGTGCACACAAATATTTGTCCTGAGCTTGAATTATACACGCACCAATTAAAATGAATGATAAAACCAACATTATTTTTCCACGTAAATATTTCAACCTACGCCCCTACCCTTGAATCATTTACTATGTGCCATTGACTTACTTAGCGAACCTTGACATAATAGATATACAGGTCATAACTATGAGCGGAAATAAAGGTCCGTATCCGAGTTGCAGTACACCCCACTATCAATTGACCCAGTGGCGTCTGACCCCGCCTGCAATATTTGTGTTGATAACTCTTACACAATAAGAATTGTGCTGTGATTTCGAATTAAATGCATTTTGTGTAAACAAAACGGACTCTGATTAAAAGTTCTTCTTCTTCCTATCGTTTATCCCGTTTTCTGTGCGGACCATGATCCAGGATTTGGCGAGTCTGGTTTTTACAGAAGAGTGACTGCCATCAGATCTTCGTAACCCTTAGGGGAACCAGACAGATTGGATCACGGTTACACATTAAGATCTAACTGAACTAAAGTCAGAAACTATCTGAATGTGGTGCAGGTTTCCTCAAGGTGTTTTCCCTCACCGCCGAACTAGTGGCAAAAATCCACACATAGATTTCGAAAATTCAGAGGTGTGGGGCCGTATTCGAACCACGGACCTCAAGTATGTGAGGCGCAGACCGTACCACTACCACCATCGCTCTAAACTCTGATTTAAAGTTGTGCCTTTAAATTCTTTTAACCAAAGCGTAATGGGCATATTATAATGAACAAGGAAATGATGAGTCATCATAATAATAATCATCATCCTAGCGCCTCTCCCGGTTGCATCCTTGGCTTTTGCCTCGGAGTCCCCCTTTGGAGTTTCCCTTGTATGGGTTACGGAGTTCAGACGGCAGTCGCTCCATTGTAATAACCAGGCTGGTCAATTCAGGATCATAGTCGCAGCGTACCCTGGGCTCCAAGGCAACGGCTGAGGATGCAACCGGGAAGAGGGGCAAGCATAATGATGAGATTCAGAGATTCACTTCATTCTTAATGGTACATTTGTTTAGCTTGTAAGCAATTGCTTGTGTAAAAATGTCAGGCGCAAATGTCTTAACTTTTCCCAGGTACGCTAAAAGTGATCCTGGAAGGAATATGTATAATTTATTTATTTATTTCAGAAATCAATAGAATAATGTACCTACCTAATGGATTACAACCGCGAATAACATCTTCAAAATATTGTACCTGAATACCTATTCACATTATCGGACGGAACATGTAAAGTAAATGATGTCAAAAAAATCATTAGATGTTTCTCAAATTAATGAAGCGAAGCGAATAATTTGACAGAATCAGACTGAGACTGAAAAGTTAGATGACTCAAACGTGACGTAAGAAGCATCTATGGCATTCATTAATCTGAGATACGTTCACAGTTATTTAATCACTTGCAGCTCACTTTCTTTCATTTAATATCGAGTCATTTTAGCATAATGGAAATTATATTGTCATTAGTGTAAGATATAAATAAGATCTTTGCTACATCATTGATCTCAAGATTCACGACATTTAAGGTAAATAAACCGAAATAAATATTTGATTTAAGATTAGGTCGGAGGTAAGTTAAATTAAATTATAATAATTTGTTTCGGACAGAGATACGGTTTTAATAAAACTAACTGTGACCGGATACTTAACTCGAGAACAGCTTTTTAATGACCTTAGGTTCATATAGTCCTTTAAAATAATATTTATCCGTCTTTGTCGTGAATCGGATCACGTATTAAAATATGATCTATTATGTTATAAATAATAATGATTGATTGACAAAACAAACCGGACAAAATTATCCATGACTAAGTTATAATAAATACCGGTATTAAACTAATGATGAAATGATGATAAAATACATTACCGCCATTCAATAACTGTAAGTATTAGACTGACAACGTGACTCGATGGTCGTTTGACCTAAATACAATACCTAGTTTATGTCCTATCTAATATGGCCTGTGTTTTGTTTATAAACACTACATTAATTCTAGATAACCTTAAAGAAAGAGTATTATTAGTATACTAGCCTGTGGCCTATTTCATCCCTTTAAGGGTGGAATTCATCAAATTCCTTTCTTTGGGATACGTCATAGTAGCTTTATGCAAGCAAAGTCTCAGCCCGATTGGTTAAGAATTGACAAAATTTCTTTAAATGTTCATCCCCTATTTTATCCCCTATCCCTTTAGGGGTAGAATTTATCAAAATCTTTTCTTAAAAGATGCTTGCGTTATAGTAGCTTTATTATGCAAGCAAAGTCTCATCTCAGCTCGATCGGTTAAAAATTGTATAAGTTTCATACAAACTTTCATCCCCTATTTAGGTAACCCCTTGGGGGTAGAATTAATCAAAATCCTTTCTTGGCGTATCCCTTCTTCATGAAATCTACCTGCATGCAAAATTTTAAGGCCGATCCGTCCAGGGTTTGGGCTGTGCGTTGATAATCAAATCACCATTTCAGTCAGTCAGTCACCTTTGAGTTTTATATATTTAGCGGAAAGATAAGTAGTTTTAACAAAGAGTATTATTAGTATAAGCAAAGTATCAGCTAATTAATGTCCCACTTTTCATATTTTGATTTTTGAAATTTGAATCATATTTTCTTTACAAATTTGCCTGGAATAACCCTTGCCATTTTAGCGCAAATCTAGTTTCGTCATAATTATTTAGGTATTGTTAGATAACGTTCAGAATGCGTGTTTTGTCGTGTTTAAGTCACGTGTTTCGGTGTCTGTGGTCAATAATCGCTTGGTTGTGATAAAACATTGAATGTTAGAGGTCAGACGACTGATACTGGGTGCTAACTAACTTAGAGTTAGCTAAGCTTAGATTGGACTTATTATGCCTAGCTTGAGCCGTTAGTCTGGTGCTTCACAATAAATAAATCAGAGCCCTCTTTCACCTATTAGGGGCCCTTGGCACATGGGCATTAGGTATTAGAAACCTCGGCACATGGGCATTTAAACCTCTTGTTTGGTGAACGAGGGGCCCCAAGAACCTGGTCTGAGGGCCCCAATCGATCGCGGGGCCCTGGGCACGTGCCTTTTGTGCCCAGTGGGAAAGATGGGCCCGAATTAAATCTAGACTATGAAGTTGAAGAGTTTGCTTGTTTGTTTGACCGCGATAATTTCAGGAACTACTGGAGTGAATTGAAAAATATTTTTGGATTGGATAGTCCATTCGTCGAGGAACTCTTTTAGCTACGAGTATAATAAACACTATGTGCGTGGAATTCGAAATACACGGGGACGAAGTCGCGGGCGGCCGCTAGGTATTCACTAATGTTTCTGAGCAAAAACCGCTAGAGGCAAATGTTTGTGTGATGACTATAGGCACAATTTGTACTCTGTTCGTTTTGATGTTCAAACAAGCAGACAAACTCTTCAGCTTAATAGGATTAAGACGTATAGATGAATTTAGTATTAAACTAGTTTCGACACTAACTTTACAACCAATAAACCATTTTATTTCAATCTGTTTTCACTATTACAGTTTATTATCATGTTACGAAGTTGTTGACTATTATTTGCATCTGGTTTAAATAACCTGTTTTCTTCTGTAGGCTATTCACGTCAAGAGATGTTAAATAAAAAATATTGACGTCTAAGATTTTTTATTGATCGTTATGCATAGTAAAATGTTATATAATTTGAGATTTGAGATGGTTGGGAAGTTAATTGTTTAACTAAAGGTCGCGGGTTCGATCGGCGTACAGTAACAGGCCGAAATACACGCGGACGGAGTCGATTGCGGCCCCTAGTTTAAGTATATTTAAATCAGAATGTTAAATACCTACCACTGTTAGCCCTTTTATAACACAAGTGATAGTCCGGTCAATTTAGACATTCGAAGTTACATAAATTCCCACCTAGCTGAAAATCGGTAAGATTGTTTAAAATATCATTAAAAACAAAATTTGAAAGTTCCCCATCTTTCCCCTGTAAGGAAAAAAAAATATTCAAGGTCAAAGGTCCAAAAAAAGAGTTTTTCGCGATTTTCAGCAAAACGGTAAGTTTTATCATAAAAATACCTCAGACAAAATTGTAGATCATAAAATTATCTACAAAAAATGTATTAATACTTTTTTTTCTACGAGCCACCGTTTTTGAGATATAACGATTCTAAAAGTTGCAAAAGTTGTAATCGTCTTAATATGCACACGTTTCCTCGCCACCTATGAGGTAGTGTACTCAGCGCAAACAAAAACAAAATTTAATTGAATGTGCTGAAGTTTTTAAAAATAGTAAATCTACTCGACAAGAAATTATTACTAACGGCATTCGCTTTCTTCTTTCTATGTACGGAGCTCCTAAAAAAACTACCTGCTTAGATAAATATAGATATGCATGTTTCGTTAAAAACACCAAAAGTAAAAAACAAGTACAATTAGCTTGTCTTCCTCCAACCTCAGTTGCTGCTCATCAACATCTTTTTAGGGTATATTACCAAGTTCAAGTGTGGCTTGGTTATCAGCTAGACCCTACAGAGTGGGGTTGGAAGTTGGTCAACAATTTATTAGAACCAGTGCACACTTTACTTCCACCTGCGCCGGAAAAACTGCTGAACTCGATTTTTTGCAAATGCAAAAAGGGATGCAGTGCTAAATGTGGTTGCAAAAAAGTCGGACTGTTCTGTTCTCCGGCATGCACACATTGTCAAGGCCAGTTGTGCTCTAATATTGAATCACCAACAGTAGAGGATCCGTTTGATTCCAACGAGGCAACATGCGATACATCGCTATTAACGCAGTTTTCATGCACTCAGGATGAAGATGAAGAAGAAGAACAAGAACAAGAAGAACAAGAACGAGAAGAACAAGAACAAGACGAACAAGAACAAGAAGATCCAGAAGAAGAATTTGAAAGTTACGACTCGGACGATTAAATTTCTCTACATTATTTTTTAACTTAAATTGCTTTTATCTTTTCAATCTCTGCGAATATCCATTATTTTTCAATAGTTTCAAATTAAACAGGATCAAAACTAACCGGTGGAATAGGCCTACTGGGGAAACCACGTTAAAAAAACGCGCTGAGTACACTACCTCATAGGTGGCGAGGAAACGTGTGCATATTAAGACGATTACAACTTTTGCAACTTTTAGAATCGTTATATCTCAAAAACGGTGGCTCGTAGAAAAAAAAGTATTAATACATTTTTTGTAGATAATTTTATGATCTACAATTTTGTCTCAGGTATTTTTATGATTAAACTTACCGTTTTACTTGAAATCGCGAAAAACTCTTTTTTTGGACCTTTGACCTTGAATATTTTTTTTTTCCTTACAGGGGAAATATGGGGAACTTTCAAATTTTGTTTTTAATGATATTTTAAACAATCTTACCGATTTTCAGCTAGGTGGGAATTCATGTAACTTTACTCTTATTTTTTGGTCTAATTTGACCGGATTATGATTACAAGCTATTTCACAAAACAACATGTCAAAATAGGTTTAAAGGAAAATGAAGTATCTATCTACGATATTTTTACATGCTTACCACATCAAATCTTATTAATATGATAAATCTTATTAATATTTACAGCCTTCTAAGGCTCGTATTAATAAATCGCAATCAACTCTGAGCTCGAACTTGAGCGCGAACTTGAGGTGCTGTTTTGTATGAGAATGACGTCAAATTCGCACTCAAGATCGAGCTCAGAGTTGAGTGCGATTTATTATTACGAGTCTAAGGCTCGTATTAATAAATCACACTCAACTCTGATCACGATCTTAAGCGCGAATTTGAGGTGCTGTTTTGTATTAGAATGACATTCTTAAGATTGAGCTCAGAGTCAGAGTTGAGTGCGATTTATTAATACGAGTCTAAGTAAGTTTGTCTTGTCATTTCATTGATGCCTAGTTATTATTAATCCAGTTCGACGATACCCATCCCCTATCAGGATTGTATTTATAAACACAAACGTTAATTGTGCGAATAATGGTCTACGATCTATAAAGGGTCTTCTAGCGACGGCATAGATTGAAATAGACAACAGAAGCCTCTAAGAATTAGAACAAGACTTTCGCCCTTGTAGTGCTGGCCTGAGAATAAAACTGTGGCATTATTTTGATTCATGCGACGTACGTTGGTTACTAAGGTTACTACTACGCAATGTGAAGCGACTGTCGCTTCACATTATAGGGCTTGTGTCAGAGCGGGTCGAAGTATCATATCGAAGGCTTATGTAACGATTCAAATTTATGGCCTAAAGTATTCCCATTTGTTCTTGGAAATTCAAAACCTATCTTTGTAACGATAAAAAAGGTATATTACCTACTTCCGGCCGTTTTTCGGCCATGGCGGCCGATCTTACGATCAGCCAGGTACGCAGGATATATTATAGTGCACAAGGGAGTGCGCAAGCACAGGTGCACTCCCTATTCCCTCACTCTCATAGTTCGGTGACAGCAATCTGATACGACCGTAGAGAGATCAGGCGCAGGACCAACGGCTTAACGTGTCTTCCGAAGCACGAAGAGCTTGGGATGTTTTTTTTGGGGCTAAACAATGTTTGGTATGATAGTCCAAGAATGTATTTATTTATTTAATAGTATTTTAGGTATCCAGTAATTAGCCTTCTGTGACATGTCTATTCTCGATTTTGCATACATGTGCTTAGCAATCTAACTGTTTGAACATCACAATCGTCACGAATCGGGTCACACAGATAATTGTATTGAGACCACAACACGTCCGATCTCTTTACATCGCGTGCGGAAAATATTGCGAATACTGTTTAATATAATTTACATAATTAAAAGAAAAAATAATTGCAAAAAATAAACGAACTTTTTAAAAGTGTGATCGAACTTTTTGAAAGTGGAATCTTTCTTTTATTCTTTTATTATTCACGCAGTCGAAATAATCGAACTTCAAAAATAGAACTCTGTAAAAACGGTCGAACTTTTAAAAAGTGATAGCAAACTTTTTGGAGTGGAATATTATTTTTAAATTCGACTTTGTATGTTAAAAACCATGATAGAAGATAAATACAATAAATTGGATTATCCGTTTTGGAGGTAAGCAACTTTACAATTAAAAATTACCTAAATAAGTAGAATAAGAATAATAATAAAAATTTTAAAGCCTGGTTAATTGTAAAATCTTTCTACAGCATACAAGAATATTTTAATTATAAATAAATAATGTATAAAACTTCAATAGGTATTATATTATACATAGTTTTAGAATTTTATGTGTATACACTTGTAAAAGTAGAAATAAGCGACCTTATTGTAATATTACCTAACACCTACTTTTGTAAATCACCTAATTTCATACACAATAAATTACTTACTTACTTACTTAAGAAATCTTTTTTTGCTCAAACTGTGTACACACAAGATGATATAAAACATATGTATCAACAGTTGCCCATATCTGACATGCAATATTATTGTGGTTTCAAGTGTCTTGCATCAAAATATGTAACTGTAGTTTACATTTTCTAGGAGTCAGCCATGTTACGGGAAGATCTATTTTTAGCCTTCAACCGGAGTGCACCTGTGCTTGCGAGCGCACTTATGCACTACTAGCCTTTTTTTTCAAATATCCACCCCTTTCCCCACAATTACAGGATCAAAAGTACCCTATGTTCACCGGGGATAGTGTAGCTAGCCAACAGTGAAAGAATTATTCAAATCGGTCCAGTAGTTTTCGAGTATATTCGATACATACAAATATACAAATTTTAATCTTTCCTCTTTATAACATACGGTGGTGTGAATATTATAATAATTAATAGTGTAGATGTAATAGTAAAAAAAAATAAAAAATCCGTGGACTAAAACACCAATTACCATCCCCAAAACTAAGCTTAAATCTTGTTGTCGAAATTCGATTTACAAGTACAAATAACATGGTTATAAAAGATGCCGTAGATTATACAATACGAGTATTTGATACCTATAACCAATTTGCAAAAGGCAGTGAGTTTTTACCGGCACTTCTTCTCAGCAGGCCATTCACGTCAAAGTGTTTTTGACGTGCAAAAGTTTAAATCAAGTTACAAAATAAACGCTTTGACTTTGACTTTTGACTTTTACTCAATTATAAAGTTAAATTATCTGTTGGGAAAGAGTATGGATCGGGTTTCTAAGGCAGGCAACGCATCTGCGACCTTTGTACGGTTTTTGATGTCCATGGGCGGCGGAGATCACCTAACATTAGGTGACACTCTTTGTTTGTTTTCTTAAAATTAGGACGCATCCCAATAATTTAAGATAAAGAAAAAAATGCACATATTAAAATGGGAATAAGATAAAGTATGACCGCTTTCCTTTTATCGACAGGAAATCAGCTATGTTTATATTGCAGTATTGCAGAAGCGCATTATTGCAATATTGTATACAAACATACCGCCCGAACTATCAAATAATTATATTGATTATGCTCGATGCAATCACGACTTTGTTGTTAATAACTATAATGACTGAAATCAGAAAAACATGCTACCTATAAATAAATTCCTTGGACTAACACACCAATTGCCTAGTCCCAAACTAAACTCAAAGCTTGTCTATGGATGCTAGGGAACGGATAGACATACCTTAATACTTTTATAAACATCTATGACTGGAATACAAATGCCGATGTTCATCACAAACATTTGCCCCTAGCGGGATTCGAACCCGTTACCCTCAGTTTTTTAGCCAGGGTCCCTAGACTAACGGGCCTGTCAATGTCCTAACCAAACTGGGAAAACCTCACAAAATTATTGTGTTCCTCGCGGGATTTATATCTCCGAGGTTTTAGGAATCAGCACTCTAAGTGCTACACCAAAGAGAACGTATATTTCAGTCAATTAGTGAATAATTAAAATGATTTATTACAATTAAATGTAATAGAAAGGTTAAATGGTTAATCATGTACTATTATTTTAAATACATAGTACTGCGAATGTTATAATTAGTATACTTTTATTGTTTGGTTAGGACATTGCAGGCTTAAACCATCTTATGGTCTAAGTAAGAATGATGATCCCGTGCTCCGGAAGGTACGTTAAGCCGTTGGTCCCGATTTTGAATACATAATTGTCTGGTCGACGACAGTCGATAACTTTTTTAAATGTCAATTTAAAAGGCGGTACTTTATAATTTTCAATTAAGTCATGCAGACAATTGTAAATGTCAAACAGTCATGTTAGGTTAAAAGAAACATTTGTTTGTTTTCGTTTTGTGTTGTGTATTAAAAAAACATAAACGGGTATAAATAATCAATCATAGTGTTTATATAATGTGAAGTTAAGATTATTAGTGAAAAAATATAATACGCCTGTTAAAGTTTGTAGTAAACGTTAAGTTATTGAGTTTGCAAAAATAGGAAATCATTTAGGTTAGTAAGTTTCATTAGCTATATATTAAAGATAAATAGCAGAATATGTGAAGTTTACATAATATGTGAAAAAGCATTACATGCCTGATAAAGTTTGTGTTTAATGAAATAAATGCAAAGTTATTGAGTTTGCAAAAATATCAGAAAACAGCAAAAGGTTCGTAAGTGCTATAATTATTATTAAAAGATAAATATCTACATTTAAATTTATTTAAATAGGTATTAAAACCATGTTAACCAACCTATTTAGTGAATCATTTTTGGTAAATGGTATCAGTAACACAAGTGCCTAACCTTTTAATCTCTGAACCAGATAAAAATGTTCCAAATTGTAATGTAGGCAAAATTAATGAGAAGGATAATATATCAGAGGTCGCAGGTTCAAATCCCACGGAATACAGAAGTTCGTGTGAATGACTTATTATGTTTAATGTATTTGTCTGAAAGCTTGATAAGTTTATGTTTTGGTGTTCTGTGTATTTTATTAAATAAACTTATTTAGGAATAAGAATATGTTCTTATACTAAACGCCGCGATGGTTTTAGTATCTGGTCGTGGTCTCGAGGTCCTAGGTTCGATTTCGATGTATGCTTCAATCTTCACAACAACGCAACCGATTTTCATGCGTTTTTTTAATGAAAAGAGACTACTTACGATCTTACCTACACAATCAGGTTTAAGGTTCTTTTTTTAATCAGATAGCGTGATTCAAGAGGAATGTTTATGTAACATGACATGCATTTTCTTTAGAATAGGGACTTTAGTACTACTATTGCACCCGTGTGAAGCCAGAGCGGTCCCTAGTTAATAAGATACATATATTATACTTAATGATAATAATATTTGTTTATTTGTGAATATAAACAATAATGGATTTTATTCTTTTTCAGGTGGTCGGACTACAGTGAAAGTGAACAAATCACAAACAATATAATAACATAGTTAAAATGTGGAAATAACTACAAATAATTCATAAAGAGATTCACCAAGTACCAAAATTAGTTATTAGAACAAAAAATATTTGTTAAAATAGTTTAAGTCAATCGCCATTAGATGATCAATTTAATTAATCTAAATATATTTAACTACAGTTTTAATAATAAGTAATTGTTCTTGACAACAAGTATTAATTAGTGTCAAAAATAAATAAATCAATAATCTAAAATTAATATAAAAAGGTTACATTTTATTTATGTCTATAAATAGGTTTTTTCAATATTTGAATAATATTTCGACGTAAAAATATATTTGTGAGAGTTAAAAGAAGACTTCTGAATCAGCGGCAATGTATTCATTCAACCGTAAGTATTTCATATACATATAATTTAATTTAAGTTTTTCAAGTTTTTATTTTAATAAGATGTATATCTGTTTATGTCTATGTTTTTAAATGATTTAATTTTTGACTAGGAACTAATTGGACAGGTACTTTAAAACTAATGAAAACAGATATTATTTTTGACATTATTTAAAGTACAAGCAAGTGAAGTATTTGCCTATTAATGTCCCACTGCAGGGCAAAGGCCTCCATCATTTGAAGTCATGTCCTCATTACAAAGATGGGTTATGGCTTAATCAACACGCTTGCCAAATTATAATTAATGATCTCAAACACGGGATGTGCTACTTTAATGTTAATAATAATTAATACATTTACAAACATGAGTGATGAAAATTATTTTTTTGTTCGTGATAATTATCTGTGCAATGATCAAAAACAATTTTTTTTCATAATTTTAGCCAAACCTTTATCACCATGCTTTCCGAATTCGGGATGTCGATAACAAACATGGGCTGGACCACTTAACGATTAATTAATTAATTTCCAAAAAAGAGGACTCATTTTTCATTCTCACTTTTCGAAAGTCAAGTCATCTCAAAGTCTAAATCAAGATTTCTAGACTCAGGTACGGTGGTCTACACCGCTAGACAGTTACCTAGTAGTTAGACATAATTCAGATTATAATGATTAACTGCGGCTAGATAGATTAGTTTTACTCATCCCGGCAGACGACTTGAGTTTGCTAGCGCCAAAACAATTTTTTTACCCGACTTTATATTACTGAGATGAGATTGTCAATTCGACGGTTTATAAGTCTTGATCGTTTATAAGAGGATGAGGATATTTTGATGCCAAGTAATACCCAAGATGAAGAAGACCTCATAAAATCTCACAAATCATCATAATACATGGGGCTGGCTCCGTGTTAAGTAGGCACTTGTGTTCTAGATATCAGAATCAGTGGTATTGTCTGGGTGTTCCCAGACCAGGACAAACAGAAATATTCATACTCACAAATGTTTTTCCTGTGCAGGGAGCTAACTCGCGACCCCTGCACAGGTTTAATAGCTAACTTATAACTTATTGACCACTACACCAAGCGGGCCGAAAAATATCTATACTAATATAATCAAGCTGAAGAGTTTGTTTAAACCCCTAATCTCTAGAACTAATGGTTCGAATCGTTACTAATCCTTGCTGTTGAAGAGTTTGTGTGTTTATTCGTTTGTTTGCTTGTTTGTTCCGTATTCACCCCGTAACTACTGAACCAATTGCTTTGAAATTTTGCAGACGTAAAGTTAGTAGTCCGGACTTAATAATAAGGTAAAAAATTATATTCCCGAGAATAAACAAAAATTTTGTGTGCGGAAACCGAATTCACGCGGACGGAGTCGCGAGAAGCCGCTAGTGAGATATAAAATAACTTTTTTACTCTCTCAAAACATCGCTATGGCGCTAGTAAGCCCACAAAACCACAGTAATCTACGTCTTGTGCGAAATCAGACATGATGAGTATATTTCCACTGCCAACTTCCAGAATGTTCCGACTTGATTCTTCTCAGGATGAAAACATGTCTGACCTTCGATATTTTTTATTTAATGCGTTTTTATAATCGCGCAGGTGTGTATTTGAAAATAATGTAATAATTACTTCTTTGACAATGGAAAACTAAGACGCAGATATACAAGTAAACCTCGTATATAAAGAGGTTATTAAAAATAAATAGTTTTTATTAAATAAATTTACTGACTTTTCTCGAAATTAAAATTTTGAGACAACAATATTTTTTTGGTGGACATTTAAAAATAGTGGACGTACCTATAAGTGTTTTGAGAGTTAAGTAAAAACATTTGTTGTGATTATTAAATATATAAAATAAATAAAACATAAAATTGCTATTGATTGTATCTTTAAGATTGACTGGTAAAGAATGCCATGAGGCATTAAGTGCAAGTGGTGCAATGAAGTTTAAATAAATAAAAATAATAATTAAATAGCAAACTATTAGTAACTTCCTCAGTATCAAACTAGCCGTATTTTTGCACTAATTGCTTTGATTAAAGACTCACGTGATATAAATGCATCAACAAAACTTAACAATCGTCTATTTAAGTCTCAATGGAATGACGTTAGTCCTATAAAAAATAGCAAAGTTATAAATAGACATAAAGAAACACACACTAGGAAGAAAAAACGCAACTGATGTTCGGCGGGATTACGACCGCAATGAATTTTCTATCCCGCCTAGTCCTTACTAATAAGGTAAATGCGAAAATAACTCTGTCGGTCTGTCTGTTACGCTTTACACTTGAACCCCTCAACCGATTTTGATGAAGTTTGGCACAGACAATTTTAAGACCCTGAAAAATAATATAGGCTACCTTTTATTGCGAAAAAGGGATCTGAAATCTACGCGAACAAAGTCGCCGGCGGCAAATATTATGTACATAAATGGAGGATGACACACTGAGCCAAAATTAGGTCACGTAATATTGTATAGAAAATGAACTTCGCCCAAACATCGGTCGCGTTTTTTCCGCATAGTGTGTATCCACACAGAGGAACGAACAAAAAATCCACAAATTCCAACGGCTAAAAATAGAAGTTGTATTTTTTGCAATAACTATAGCTTCTAATTATAGATCTTTTCCAGTAACGATCAATATTCGATATGTGAATCATGTTAATCACTTGTTTACGGATGTTATAAACAATTCTTATGACAAAAGTGGTTAAAAAACCCAAGTAGGAATAAATAAGGTTTTTAAAGGAAAAGTACCACCAAATTTTAACCGCATTGTATTTTTTTATTTCGATTCGATAAATGACGGTTGATATTTGTTGGAGCCGTTGGTCTAGTGGTCAGTGGCCCTTGCTAAAAACCCAAGGGTCGCAGGTTCGAATCCCGCTTGGAGAAAATGTTTGTGTGATGAAGATCGGCATTTGTACTCGAGTTATGGATGTTTAAAAAAGTATTTAGGTATGTCTATCCGTTCCCTAGCATCCATAGATTGAGCTTACTTTGTTTACCGTGGGTTCCGAGGCAATGGCCGAGGGTAAAACCGGGATAAGCGCTAGGATGATGATGATGATTAATTGATTGGGGGCCTATGTCCAGAGGTGGAATTCACTAAGCGAAAATGCCATAATCTCACGGTTGTATCAACGGCGACAGTACAAAATTAGTACTAAATTCCTACTATCGCCGATGACACAACCGTGAGATTATGACATTTGCGCTTAGTGAATCGCCCCCCTGTAATGGAGTTCGACAAAGTTATCTTAATCTATATATGCTAGGTAACGGAAAGACATACTCAAATACTTTTTAAAGATCCATGACTTGGGACCAAATACCGATGTTCATCACACAAACATTTGCTCCTAGCGGGATTCGAACCTGCGACCTCTTTGTCTAATAGGCAACTTCTTGTCCATTACACCAAGCGGGTCGTCCAAATATTGTCTACTAGCGGCCGCCCGCGACTCCGTCCGCGTGGATTTCGATTTCCTATATCCTATGTGTTATTCTGATGTATAAGCCAATCTCCAGTCCACAAAAAAAGTGTGGTAAAGTTTCATTCAAATTCATTCAGTAGTTTTGACGTGAAAAAGTAACAAACATCCATACATCCATACATACAAACTTTAGCCTTTATAATAGTAGTAGGATAGTGCTTAATAGTAAGACAAATCTATTGTTTCATAATATGAGGACATAATACCGCAATGTCCTTCCTATTCTGTGATAGAATTAATAAAATGTTCCAACAAAGGATTTACTAGTTAAACTGCCAAGACAATTTCTTTGTCGAGCCAACGAACGCGTGTGTACAAAATATATCCTCATTTTAATACGGTAATAAAATCGTATCGCGCATACATATAGCCACTTATACTAAACAGGATTGAATAATTTTATTATTACCCCATAGTATTATGATATTTAAACTTACGTTTTGCTAATACTGTTTGACGTGATATTTAATATTTTAAAGTTGTTAAAAACTTAGTTTATATAACAGGGTTTCTTTACCTTTTTGCAGTCATGGACCACAATTTAATCTATTCCGCGGACCCCAGCCATAAAAATGCTTTTTTCATGAAATCAACATAATATCAAATGTTTCAAACATAGTAACAAACATTATTATACCTATGACACTAACAATTTTCATATCATCATTATTTTTATGCAATTTTTCTCAGAAATCAAACACACTACAATTATTATTATCTTTAGAGGAAAAACAAACAAACAACCTTGTTATAATTTAGCGATATACATATTATTACGTATAAAGTATGTATTTTATAGGTAAAGATTATGATACATAATTTAAATTGTACTCAATTCTATTATTCATACAACAGTAACATAGAATATTATTTAAATCTATAAATAATAAATAAAACAAAATATTTCCTTCGACTAGCACTCCAATTACTTAGCCCCAAACTAAGCTCGAAGCTTGGAGTATATATGCAAAGGAACGGATAGACATACTTAAATAGTTTTATTAACATCCGTTGCCCCTAGCGGGATTCGAACACGCGACCCTTGATTTCGTAGCCAGGGTCTGTGAACGACCAACGGGCCCGTCATAACATTACTATTAAGCTTGTACTATGGATGCTTATAGACATACTCAAATGCTTTTAAACATCCATGACTCAAGTACAAATGCGATAGTTTATCAAAAATATAATAATAAAACATTTTATGGTCTGGTTCATTAACCACTAGACTAGCGGGCCTTTAATTTGTGTTCGTCAGTTGACCCCGGTCCCTAAATACACCGCGGTGTCAACTGACGAAACAACCTTATTTTCGCTGTATCATTTTTAACAGGCATTTTATTCGGGAACCGGTGTTATCTGTAACAATCTCATACATAATTGCTTTTTCATGTTAATAGGCATCGTATTCGGGGAGCAGTGTCAACTGACAAAACAACCTTTAATTCGCTGTATCATGTTAATAGGCATTGTGTTCTGGGACCGCGGTGTCAATTGACGAAACAACCTAATTTTCGCTGTATCATGTTAATAGGAATACCCACTTTACTTCACTTTATTCACTTTTCACCTAATGATCGCTCTTTAGTACACCACTTAAGGGACACTTACACATATGATTCAGCACTTTTTACTGCAAATAACGTCCCATTATAACAGATGATAGTATGTTACTCTTCTTCATAGTATACTTACAAGCCTTGAACTATTATGCAATAGAAAATCACGAAGACACATACATACAATTCTATGAAAATTTCCATCTACATCTACACAAATAATAAATAGAGGAAATATTTGTATTTTTGTATGTAACGAATAAACTCAAAAACTACTGGACCGATTTGAATAATTCTTTCACTGTTGGCTAGCTACACTATCGCCGGTGAACATAGAGTTATTTTGATCCCGGAAATGTGGGGGGAAGGGGGATAATTGAAAAAGAAATTAAGCGCGGGTGGAACCGTAAGCGGAAATCTAGTGTTCTATAAAACATGCTTGTATACACGTGTTTCTTTAAATGCATCATCATCATCATCATCAATCTATAGCAGGCTATGCTTGTCGCTAGTGATGTGCCTGATCGATTAAAAAGTAGATCCGCGAATACGGATCAGAATACGGATCTTTGGTTTTAAGATCCGCGGAAACGGATACGAATACTTACGGATCTTTATTTTCTTATGCAAAAGTGACATTGAAAAGATACTTAGTTGAAATTGCATTAGCCGCAACGACGCGCAGGACATGTTTTTGCTGGGGTTTTACTTTTGTTTCGTTTCTAGTGAGAATGCTCTGAATAGTTATTTTATTCTGTTTTATGCCCCATTATACATTAATTCATCCTAAAAATTTTAAATTGCTATAGCAAATATCCGTGTGCGTGAAAAGTAACGGATACGGATACGCACGCGGATATTCCTCTCCTGGCGAATATCCGCAATTACGGATACGGATATCCGGAAAATCTCCAGACACCACCCTGGGCAGGCGGGTTGGTGACCACAGTATGGTGAACCATAAATCACAGGGGAACGCTGCTGCCCATCCCCCGGAATGTGCCTTAGTCGCTTCTTACGACACCCACGGGAAGAAATGAGGTACGCGACAATTAGGCATCAACAACCATCATGATTTAATAATTTACTAGCCTTCCGTCACGCGGTTTCACCCGCCTCCCGAGGGAACTACTTCCCGTACCGGGACAAAATATAGCCTATGCTATTCAAGGTGAATGTAGCTTTCCAATGACGAAAGAATGGTTGAAATTGGTCCAGTAGTTTTTGAGTTTATTCGTTACATACAAAAATACAAATCTTTCCTCTTTATTATAGTGCAGACAGACATGTAAATAAATTACTTTTAATTTATACGCAAACACATTAGTTTTATTGCATGTAAAATTGGTTTAACCCACTTGCTTTGCAAACAATCGGTTTCTTACGTCAATCATATTGAACCTTTAAATATGTAAAATACCAATGAAAACTATAGGATTCGTTACTATGAATCATGAGAAATGCGGATTTTGCTGTATATGGCAAAACGTATGAGATATTACTCATATAACAAGCTGATCCACTGGAATAACCCTTAGGGAATCGGTTTTATATTTTAATATTTTTGTTTCCCGTCTGATCCACCACTGAGGGACTAATACATTTATTTCTGATCCCCTCGGATCAGAAAGAAATGTATGGGGTTTGGTTTAATTAACATGCTTGCCAAATGTTGATTTGTGGACAAACCCGTGACATGTTTGGTAAGACTGTCACAAACTTTACTCGACCTGGGAATCGAACACGGGACCTAACGATCATGGCCTGGTTGAGTGGCCGTGTATTTAAACCACTAGACCAATGGAGACGTTTTAAAAGGTTTAATTGGCTAGTGAATCTGAAAAGATGAAAATAAGTGGCATTTTTCGTCGACTCTCTATAACTCAAGAACGGGCTCACCTATCCAAACTAAATTTTCAGGGTATGTTCGGACTATTTAGAAAATGGTTTATGTGAAGTTTGGACAAAATCGTTTGAGTGGTTCTTCATTTACCACACGTAGCGAAGCACGTACCGGGCCGCTAGTTGTATATTTTTGGCCCTTTGGTCTAGAGGTCAGAGACCCTGGCTGCAAAACCAAGGGCCGCGGGTTCGAATGCTAGGGTTCAATGTTTGTGTGATGATCATCGACATTTGTGTTCGAGTCATGGATGGATGTATAGTTTATAAAGGTATTTAAGTATATCTATCCGTTCTCTAGCAGCCATAGTACAAGCTTCGAGCTTAGTTTGGTTCTTGGCAATTGGTTTTTTAGTCCAAGGAATATATTTATTTTGTTTGATTTATAAGGATCGCGTTGTATATCTTTTTCTTATTACATGAATAAATGACAAATTATATTGATCTACCTATTTCTCGAGAATTCTCTAATCTCATCGAATTATAATCATACGAGAATAATTTCCGGGAAAAAATCGCATATAACACGTACTAACACAACACATTCTTTCAAGCAATTAAGATCATTACGAATCCACAAACAATGGATTCCGTAGCGCTTATGTCTGTTGAAATAAGGTTGAATATTGGAAGGATTAGTTAACGATGTTTTAATTGTGATTTTATTGCGTCAACTGTTGTTTTATATTTAATTTGATGACCGATTTAGTGTAATGAATATAAGTCTACATTTACTGTTAAGTATACTGGTAGAAAGACACTAAGCCGAAAAAACGCGACCGAAGTTCGAAGGGATTATGCCCTCAATGTATTTTAAATGGCAGTTAACACACTGTGCCGAAAATACGTCGCGTTACATTGTGTATATGTAAAAAAAAATATATCCCTTCTAATATTATAAATGCGAAAGTCTGTCTGTGTGTTACGCTTTCGCACTTAAACCCCTCAACCGGTTTTGATGAAATTTGGCACAGACAATGTTAAGACCCTGAGAAAGAACATAGGCTAACATTTATTGCGAAAAAAGGGATCTGAAATCCACTTACGAAATCGCGGGCGGGCTAATTATCTAGCCCCAAACCACAGCCCAAACTGAGCTCGAAGCTTGTACTATGGATGCTAGGTAACGTAAAGATATATGTGTACATATATACGTTTATAAACATCCATGTCTCCAGTACAAATGCCGATGTTCGTCACTCTAGTAGACCAATGGGCCTGTCATCATATTCTTAGCGATTATCCCGTTTCTGTGCAGGTCCTCTTTGACGACCCCGGCGAGTCTGGTTCTTACAGTGAAGCGACTGCCATTAGACCTTCGTAACCAGATTGGATCATGGTTACACATTCAGATCTAACTGAACTAAAGTCAGAAATCACTGAATGTTCAGGTTTTCTCACGGTGTTATCCCTCACCTCCGATTTAATGGCACAAATCCAAACATAGATTTTTCGAAATATCCAGAGGCGAGGGCCCGGATTCAAACCTCGGACCTCACGCATTATGTGAGACGCGGTCCGTTCCACTAGGCCACCATCGCCCTCCACCAACGGACCTATCATAAACATACAAACAAACATTGTTTACCATATCATTTGTATGCACTCATGGATAATTAGACTTGCATATTTAGTGCATATGTGCGTAAGCAGAAAACTGGCCTACAGTGCGCACGAAACAAGTTGACCCGCCTGATATCTTGCAATTGAAGTAAAGAGCCAATGGCAAGCACAAAAAGTTTAGATAATCCCAATTGTAATATCAACAACTGGGGTAATACCTACCATCATCATCATCCTAGCGCCTCTCCCGGTTGCATCCTCGACCATTGCCTTGGAGCCCAGGGTGCGCTGCGACTATGATCCTGAATTGACTTGCCTGGTTATTACAATGGAGCGACTGTCGTCTGACCTCCGTAACCACAAGGGAAACCAGACTATTTTGGATCATAATCGGGACCAACGGCTCAACGTGCCTTCCGAAGCACGGAATCATCATTCTTATCGGACAATCAGGTGATTCAAGCCTGCAATGTCCTAACCAAACTGGGAAAACCAACACAAAGTGAAAGTGTTCCCCGCGGGATTCGAACCCACGACCTCCGAGCTCGTAGTTTTTGAGCACAGCGCTCTAACCACTACACCACGGAGGTAGTTAGTGGGGTAATACCTACCATTCTACACAAAAGTATTGTAGCCCTCAACATGCCTCACAAAATTATTAACACACTTCAAAAAGCTACAATACTGAACACCTGCAGAATCACACGGAAGTTTTTATCATCAAGAGCTACAGCACTGCACCCTATTGGGCTTGTCTAAGGTCCGCGTTATAGGCTAAACCCACCCAGACGTATTTTTAGAAAATAATTTTGTAATACCACTGTTGATTCTGATGTCTGTAACACAAGTGCTTAAGCTACTTAACACGGGGTCAGATCAATGTATGTGATGTTGTTAGAAATTAACTTAGGTGATAGGATAATTTTTATCCCGATTAATAAAATTGTTCCCATCAGATAAAACAGGCATCTTTGTTATTCCACGCGGGAAATAGCTAGTATAAGTGTGAGTGTATCCTTGTAAGGTTCATTACATTAGGTTCAATCGGGCCAATATAATTCGCGCGCTCTGTAACTAGTCCTCATGTCTGGTAAATGTCTAATTAGCCATATTAAGGTTAGCCTGACCTCTTTCGCGCTATTTCCTATAAATCATGGTTTTACCTCATTCTCGTTTCCTGGTTAAAGTCCATCCAGTCATTCCGAGATCCACACATCCTTTCATTATATTATTTACAATTAAATTATTTTGTATGAATAAGACATAATTTTATAGAGGTAGGTACTTATTACTATTACGTATAGAGTAGACACCTCGAAGAAATATTTTCTTATACAACAGTTGCCGTCTATTGTAAGTACAGCTATTTTTATACTGGAAAAAATCCGTCCTGTATTATTAAATCATAATACAACTCATTAAAGGACGAAAAATAAAGCTAGTCATTTCTTAGACAAAATAAAAAGACGAAAAAATCACTAAATTATCCGCCCCTTCCCTCTAAGTTGACGCATAGATTCTCAGATCACCGTTTTCAGGTTGGTACTCCCCTACAACCCATTAAAATATGCGACAAAAAAATGATAAGCTACATGCATACCTAATCTCTTTTAGATTAAGTGGTACCTAAAAGCTAAGTTAACTTTGTCCAAATGGTTTAAAGTTTCAAGAAGAAAGTCGAAAAAGGATTGGTATTTACTAAGTGAATATTCCCTGAATAAATTACTTCATTTCATTTTATATCAGAATCTTGAAATGTTATATGTATCTATTTAAGTATTTTAATAATACCAGTGTTGATTCTGATGTCTGTAACACAAGTGCTTAAGCTACTTAAAACCGAGTCAGATCGATGTATGTGATGTTGTGAAATATTTATTTATTTGTGTCCTTTGTGGAAGTTCCACTCGAATGAACCGCTCGTCTGGTGAAGAACATAGCACTTCGTAACTGTTGTGCTATGTTTCTGCTGGTGAAAAGGTCGCCAGAGCTTAGGAAAACATTGTTTTCTAGTTAATCGGATGTTTTTCATTGATCTAATTGATCAACGGAGTGGTTAGCAACCGGCAATGTGTATCGCATAAGGAATTTAAATTCAGACTGGATCGATCGACTTTTTTTGAAACACTTAACTTGTATTTCAAGTTAATAGAGTCCTAATTACTAATAAGAAACAAAGTAGTACATTTAGCCGATAATCCTGTTTTTAAAGTGCACAATTTGTAATGATTTATAATCGGAAAAACTCAGGTGTAATTTTAGTGTACTTATCTAGTAGTATAATAGTTTGCTTTGTCTTTATTTTGTTTACAATGAAACATCAATTTTGTTTTTGTGTTATACATACGTAAACTAACATAAATTGGATAGGATACCGCATCCGTTGCCATGGCAATCAGGGCTCCTCTTTTGCTTACCATCAGGCAGAGTGTAGCCAAAATAGGTATACCGCGCAATTATAAAAAAAGTACCTACTGAATTTTCTTGTGTCCATGGTGGGACGTTGAATATGATGGGCCCGTTGGTCTAGTGTTCAGAGACCCTGGCTAAATTACAAAGGGTCGCGGTTTCGAATGCCGCTAGGGGCAAATGTTTGTTTGTATGATGAACATCGGCATTTGCACTCGAGTTATGGATGTTTATATAAGTATTTAGGTATGTCTATCCGTTTCCTAGCGTCCATAGTACAAGCTTCGAGCTTAGTTTGGAGCTAGGCAGGTGCGGTTTTTAGTCCTTGCGGGCCGGTATGGCGATGCCAACGAATAGAAGACCGCACTTTGGTACCGGAACCGTTGCCATGGTAATCAGGGCTCCTTTTACCATCAGGCAGAGTGGAGAAAATGAGCCGCGCATTATAAAATAACTAGCGGACGCCCGCAAAATTCGTCCACGTTTGATTTATCAAAATCCTTTCTAAGCGAATGCCTACGTTAAAACATTTACCTGCATGCCAAATTTCTGTGCGTTGCTAGATTACTATATAAGTCAGTCACCTTTGAGGAATCGAGCTTTATATTGTTAAGATAAAAATTTATTTAGATTAATAATATTGTTAGAATTAAAAATACCAATTCACAATACCTCGAAGAGGTTTTGTAGCATAAACTGTACTATATATTATTTTGTATGTGTACTGTACTATGTTGCAATATAGTGAATAAATGAATATGAATATTATTCTTCGTCAAATGGACTATCCAAAAATATTTTTTCTAATCGGACCGGTAGTTCCTGAGATTAGCGCGTTTAAACATACAAACAAACTCTTCAGCTTTATATATTAGTATAGATAGTTTGGATGGTCGTAAGCTTCCATTTAATCGGAATTTTGACAGACGCCCGATAATCATCAATATCGTAATATCAATGTATTCTAGAGTTGGAATACATTATGACGTATGTTCGTTCGTCCGTCACTCTACAAACCAGTTGGTCAGGATTGCCTTTGTGTCTGTGTTAAGTGCGTCAATACCCCTCCCATTTTTTTTATGAATTAATAAAGTATATCAAGGATTGTTCTAGATATAAAGGTATAACCATGGTTATATTATCAATAGTCATAAAATAAAGCTGAAGAGTTGGTTTGTTAGTTTGTTTAAAGGTGCAAATCTCAGGAACTACTGGTTCAAATTGAAAAAATGTTTTTAGAGTTAGATGATCCATTTGTCGAGGAATATAGTATAATAACACTATGTGTGCTGAAATCGAAATCCATGCGGATGGAGTCGCGGGCAGTCTCTACAAATTATTAGGTTTTAGAAAGGCAGTGGAACTTCCACTCGAATGAGCCGCTCGTCTGGGGAAGTACTTACCTCCACCTTACAAAAGACCATAGTGAAGTAGCACTTCCTAACTGTTGTGCTTTGTTTCTGCGGGTTAGTAGGGTCGCCAGAGCTCAGTTGGGGAGGGTATGGGGACTTAAAGGCAGGCAACGCATCTGCGACTCTTGTACGGTTGTTGATGTTCATGGGCAGCGGTAATCACTTACCATCAGATGACCTCTTATTCGTTTATCTCCTTGTAACATAAAATAAACTGAAATCAACGAGGCTCTAAAAACCTCACAACCAAAATGTTGATGTTATAATATGAAACATTGTCCTGAAGTAGGATTGGAACCCATGATACTCGATTGTAAGGGTCACTAACCACAAAGCCTGAATAGCATTAAGGCGCATATTCGTATTTTTAAAGTACCTATATTATTATATTAGTAATAAAAATAAATAATAAATATCTCCCTGGACATTATTCACACAGCGCCATCTAGCCCCAAACTAAGCATTAGCTTGTGCTATGGGTGCTAGACAACGGATAAACATTACTTATATACTTTTTTTTTGTAAATACTTACATATTATACATAGAAACACCCAGCCCGATACAAACAGACATGTTCATGCACACAAATGTTTGTACCGTGCGGGGATCGAACCCGCGACCTTTGGTGTAATACCCGACTTCTCGACCATTACACCAAACGGCTCGTTAGTATTAGTACTTTTTTGTTTTTATATGTTTTGACTGGGTTCCTAACCAGACATTATACATAAAAAACAAATTATACCGGTCGGTATCATTATCATAGGCAAATTGCGTCAAATAGCAATACTTAAGCAATGTTGACGTCTGCTTAGGATATTAAAGAACTTTTTGTTTTGTAGCTAATGTGATTGGGGTCGGAAAAGCATGCTTTTTTCTTCTTTTTAGGGTTCCGTAGCCAAATGGCAAAAAACGGAACCCTTATAGTTTCGTCATGTCTGTCTGTCTGTCTGTCTGTCCTGGTTCGTTCTCCGCCGTTTCTGAACCGATTGCCACGAAAATTGTTGGAGAGATGTATAGTGATAATTCAAGAATTGGTTTTTAAAATTATCGAAAAATAATCATTTTTTACCCCCCCTCCCATACAGCGAAAAGATAAATCTAAAAAAAAAAATCGACTTAACCCATCGTGTAGGGTATCGTTAAACAGGTATTTTTAAATACAATAAAACTTGCCTTGAAAGCATGTGGATCAAACACCCCAGTCTCGAGATATATTAATACAAAGTTAAAATTAGAGCGTCCCCCCCCCCCCTTGACTTTTGAAATACTATTACAATAATTCTGAAAAAAATGTCCTGTATACCTCCAAGTAAGTACTTTCAACGAAAACTATAGCGAACTCTGTATCATACATAGTTATTTTTATACAACTCGACCAACTTATGACGTGCAGTTGCCCTTACTAAATGTTGTCTTAATCGGTCGAGCCATCTTTTAGCTACGGAACCCTTTCATGGGCGTGTCCGACACGCTCTTGGCCGGTTTTTTTGATTTGCCATTTATTGAGGCACTTATATATAAATGTATGTAGTAGATTGAAATCTATGGGTTGTAAAGTGCAGAGAAATCTTTACCTACTACCTAATATAAGCTGAAGAGTGTGTTAGTTTGAACGCGCTAAGCCCAGGAATACTGGTTCGAAAAAAAATTGTTTTGGATAGTCCATTTATCGAGAAATGCTTCAAACTTTTATAAAACACTATGTGTGAAGAAACGAAATCCACGCGGACTTAGTAGCAGGCGACCGCTAGTCTTTAATAAATAAATAAAATATGGCTTATGGCCTGCAAACTTCTGATTTTGACATTTAATTTTAAGAAAATAAGGTCAACTGTCAGTCACCTATCGAATTGTAGGTCGTTAACCTTTAGAGGTCGGAAGACTCGCAAAAATATCGAAAAATATCAACCTACTTAACTTATTCAGAATACTTAGGACTTGTTTTTGAAAATCAGTTGTTTAGTATTTTTTTGTTAAGTTGATGCCTTATGACAAAAAAAAATGTTAGATATACCATAGATATAACGAATAGTATAAATTGTATCTTTAGTTAAAAAACAGTCCTTAAGTAAGAGAACGTTGTTTCAATTAATGTCCCACTGCAGGGCAAAAGCCTCAATTATTTGGAATCATGTTTTCGTACAAAGATGGGCTCAGACATAAACATTAAAAACCCCACTTAAACCCACCAGGATTTACTTAGGTTCGCTTTTAGGTTCGTCCAAGCGAATCTTTGTAAATACATATATCCTTCCAATGACGTAAATATACAAAAACGAAACACCAAAAATAGTATCACGAGGATATTTTATCGTTTTGGGTTGAATTAAAAAAAGGTGTATTTACATACTAATCGGTCTCGATATAAGAATGCCGGAATAAAAACAGAAATAATATACAAACGCGCATTATCAAAATAGCGATCAAGCAAGAATTAAGAAGATGACTATAGGCAAAATATTGATACTAGTATAGTCCATTTCACCTTTCTATTGCATTAAGAACCCTACGGAAAACCATATAAACAGCTAGTGGAAGCTTATGTGCCTTGAATTAAAGTTGAATTTCGTATAGCTAAGAAGTATACCTTGTCACAAAGATCATGAGTGTAGAAAAACACTAGGCAAAAAAAACGCGATGCATTTCGACTGAAGTAAATGTTCTACTCAATATTACGCGACGATATTTCAGCAAGTGTACCATCCTCTATCTACACACTAATATTATAAAGAGGAAAGATTTGTATTTTTGTTTAACGAATAAACTCAAAAACTAGTGGATCGATTTAAATAATTCTTTCACTGTTGAGTAGCTACATTATCCCCGGTGAATATAGGGTACTTTTGATCCCGGAAATGTGGGGGGGAAGGAGGAGTTAAAAAAGAAATTACGCGCTGGTGAAACCGCGGCGGAAGGCTATTGCAATCGTAGTTACGCCAAATTTCGTCGCGTTTTTTCGCCTGGTGTGTTTCTACACTTATACTGATTTGACGTCACATTGGTTTGTGCGCAAACGCATATTTTAGCAACCTGACAATCTAATTTTAGTGCACATTATAAACCAGATAATCTTGATTTAGGTATCAGGCGGTATTTGAACACACGCCCCTCTCCGTGTGAATGTAAGACGGGTATGGGTATTTTTAAATATTTTTTTTTGATTTATTTCTTATATTTTTTTATAAAATTTCTTTATTTATTAATATAACACTTTGAGTGGTATATATTTAATCCTACTACTATTATAAAGGCGAAAGTTTGTAAGTATGGATGTATGGATGTTTGTTACTCTTTCACGTAAAAACTACTGAATGGATTTGAATGAAACTTTACCACAATATAGCTTATACATCAGAATTACACATAGGATATTGGAAATCGAAATCCACGCGGACGGAGTCGCGGGCGGCCTAGTAGTATATAATTGATAGATAATTTGTAGCACTTAAAAACCATCCCTATGACGGTCCCCTTGGTCAAGTGGTCAAATTCAAGGGTCGCGGGTTCGAATCCCGCTAGGAACGAAAATTATGGTTGTTTATAAAAACAAAGTATTTAAGTATGTCTATCCGCTCCTTAGCTTCCGTTGTACAAGCTTCGAGCTTAGTTTGGGGCTAGGAAATTGGTGTTAGTCCAAGGCATTTATTTGGAAAATGTTTACTCGGAGATAATGTAGAGATCTCGATATTTTTGTAATAACCAGGCACGTCAATTCAGGATCATAGTCGCAGTGTACCCTGGGCTCCAAGGCAATGGCCGAGGATGCAACCGGGAGAGGCGCTAGGATGATGATGATGATGAATGTAGAGATCTCAAATTCTTAATGGTGAAAGAATAATCGAAATCAGCTTAGTAGTTCTTGATTTTGCTCATAAGAGAGACATAAATGATTATACAAAGTTTCTTTTCTGTAAATTTTTTAAATGCCTTGGTCTAACATACAAATTTCCAAGCCCCAAACAAAGCTCTAAGGTTTTTCTACTTATGCTGGGAGACGACTAATAGACATACACAAATACTTTTATAAGCATAAACATCCATGACTCGACTAGATATGTCGAACATTTGTAATACACATAAGTGTAGATGTAGATGAGTATCAGAAACACTCAATATGAGTTTTTATTACAATACTTTGCGGACTCAAATACATGTAATTAAATTACATTGTAAGAGCAATTTGTAAGATTTCGCAGTATAAAGTGATTTTTTGTTAAATCATACATCAATTTCAGTTATCCGTTCTGGGAAACAATTTAACTACACTATTGTAATCTAAATTTATAAAACAATTAAGGGGCTAAAATCGTAGTAACTATAATTAACCTAAGTTTTTTTGAAGAGCGGAGAAGCTTAGTAATACTTCCACTCGATTTAGCGGCTCGTCTGGGGAAGCACCTCCACCTTCCAGAAGACCACAGTGAAGTAGCACTTCATAACTGTTGTGCTATGTTTCTTCTGGTGATTGAACTCGCCAGAGCTCAGTTGGGAAAACTGATGAAATGACCATCACTACAACATAGTATAAAACAAAGTCGTTTTCTCTGTCCCTATGTCCCTTTGTATGCTTAAATCTTTGAAACTACGCAACGGATTTTGATGCGGTTTTTTTTAATAGATAGAGGAATTCAAGAGGAAGGTTTTTATGTATAATACATGCGTAATTTAGTAGAAAAATATTAATAAACTTAATTGCACCCGTGCGAAGTCGGGGCGGGTCGCTAGTACACAATAAGACCAAAAAACTCCATGAAAACGTAGCGGTAAAAGTTTGTTAAAGAACATATAGATTTCTTTTCCTGTTGTGTATATCTATGCGTGACGTCAATAGCGAACCAAATTGCGGTTCACCGTTGGATTAGATCAATGGGTTAGATGTAATTGTACTTAGAAAGTTCGATGGAAATATAGTATACCACCTCTTCAATGGGAGTATGTACTTTTATTAGGTTAAAAGGTCGTGACATTGTTTTTAGGGTAATGGCAAAAAATGAAACCATTATACATTGTTGATCTGTCAAGGGGTACTCCTAGACGAGCGGTCATTCGAGTTTAAGTTCCACTGAGCTCTAGCTTTCTTAAACTCTTGGAGTCTACTATTCTTGAAATAAATCTGCCAAAATCTTTCTGAAACTCTTGAAGTTAACTTATTCTAGATCTGCGAAAATCTGATGTTTTAACATATGGCAATATCCATGAGTCAACTGACATTTCACCATTAACAAGACCTTGTAAATAAAGAAAGTAAATACCTATTTCCTTTCTTATGACGCTACTAGCGACTCGCGACTTGGCACGAGTGCAACCAAAATTATCAATGCTTCACTACTATATTATGCATGTATTATACACACAAACCTAAATAAATTCTTTTGACTAACACACCAATTGCCTAGCCCCAAGCTAAGCTCGAAGCTTGTACTATGGAAGCTAGGAAACGGATAAACATACATAAATACTTTATAAACATCCATGACTCGAGTCCAAATGTCGATGTTCATCACACAAACATTTGCCCCTAGCTGGATTCGAACCCGCGACCCTTGGTTTTGTAGCCAGGGTCTCTGACTACTAGACCAACGGGCCCGACCTCCCTCTTGAAATACTCTCTCTGATAAAAAAACAGCTGGAAAATTAGTTGCGTAATTTTAAAGATTTAAGCATACAAAAGGACAGACAAAAGAAAGGGACTATTTTATTCTATGTATGTAGTTTAAGGTCTTTCCTGAATTCCTTATTAAGTTTTACCTACGTACTATGAAAAACCCTTTTCGTCTATTAGCCAAAGCATGAAGTATGTTGTAGATCGGTTCCGGAAAGTTTGTTATTTTCTCTTTGCTGCGACAGAGAGATGGAGACAATAATTTCATGATTTATCTTTAACTAGCGGCCGCCCGGTACTCCGTTTGCGTGGATTTCGGTTTCCAATAGCCTAAAGCCTCGTCAAATGGACTATCCAAAACAAAAATATTTTTTTCAAATCGAATCAGTAGTTCCTGAGATTAGCGCGTTCAAACAAACAAACTCTTCAGCATTATTATATTAAGTAAAATAGACGAATATTAATTTCATTATTTCCCACAGTCCCACAGAAGCTCAAAAGGGCAAACACCTACGAGTATTATAATTTGATGGACAGATTGATAGAATTGTTTTTTTGCATAACAACGTCATTCAAAAACAAAACACATTAGGCCCTTGAAGACGTAGACATTTTTTGTGTTTTATGTTTACGATGATGGATAATCTTTGTAATTTTATTACTATTATTATGTGGGTGGATACACATAAAAAGAGTTACGCTTGTATATGGTTGAGTTCATGAGTTGTCGTGGGTTGTCATCATCATCAGCCTGTTAACGTGCCCACTGCTGGGGTCATCCCTATGGATGGATAGAGATCGAGTCTCATGATGATTCATGTCATCATCATTCATATTTTTTCCACTTTGGAAGAGTCTTTAGTTAGTCTAGAGTTAGGTTTACAGAATACATCTACTTACCAAGTTTCATCATATACTTAGTGCTTGTAGTTTCGGAAAACATACAGTGACATACTGGCGGAAAGACAGACATGACGAATCTTTAAGGGTTCCGTTATTTGCCATTGGCTAAGGAACCCTAAAAGGCCCCCTTTTTATCGATCGATCCTTAACGCGGGCCCAGTCCAGATTGGTGGTTATTAACCACTGCGAAGAAGACACAGGGGACGCTGTTTATATAAAGGACCGTATTCTTGAGGTCTTGGGATCGATTCCCGGTTCAACAACATTTTTTTAAGTTCTTCCGGTCACCCGAATTTGAGATTTGGTCTTGGTGTTTAGTTTATAGTTTGAATTATGCCCATTTAAAAAGATTTCAAGTACCTAACGTGTACCTGTTATCAAGCTTAAGTATTGAAAAACACACTTCTCCGAAAAAACGCCGAAAAATGCCAGACCATGCCGAAATTACGTCGCGTTTTTTGCATAGAAAATGCATTGCCGCGGTACTTTTTTTCCGCTAAGTGTATTTCCTACACTTAAAGCTTTAGCTTTAGAAAGTTCAAGGATGTTTTTTGTCAATTCAACTGTACAACTCTGTTGTAACCTTTCAGAACCTGCATTCAGACCCCATAGAACATTCTAGACAAAATGCTGCGGATTAAACAAGTTCCTACGTTACTCATGGTGAATAAAGCGGCGATCTTGCGAAATTTATATAAGACCGAGGAATACGCACGGTCGGCTCATTAGTAAGACGACGGCCATTCGTCCAGCCGTGTTCGACCTCCTTGCTCGATACTCTATAGTCTGTAGCGCGCGGGAAATTCAAACGTCAAACTGACAGTTACATTTTTTCCAAAACTTTTTCGTTTCGTGCCAGTAATTGAAATAAGGTTGAATGCAATAATGTCCGTGTGGTGATGTGACGAAGTGTCTAATGTATTGAATGAACGACAATATTTCTAATTGTTATGCCCCAGTGATTACGTGATTAAGTTACAAAATATTTTTAAAAACACGGAATCGTTGAATGGACGCAATTAAATATCAATAAAGACGTGATTAGTTACCTGTATTGTAACGAGTTGTGCGCACGCATTTACGAAGTTTTATTTAGTTGACATTTTTGTATGTGACTTTAAATTTGTTTTTTCAAAATGAAAGACTTTGTTCAAATTTGGAACAAGGTTGGTGGGAGAAGATATTCAAATGTTAATACGAGTGATCGTGAGATGCGTGAATTATCTCATAATAGATTAAAGAAATCTGACTTAAGTAATTTTGAAGTGAATTTCGCTGAGTGTGAAGGACTTAACAATAAGTTTAATGATGATATTGACTTCAATCTACGGAAGGATGCGATCATAAACAGATTGTTTGAAAGAAGAAGAAAGGGGGAGCTTATAAGACAACCAAAATGTAAGTTTTACATAATAATTTATTTTATTTGTTTTTCAATTGCCAATTGGGTCGTAACTCATAATTTGTTTGAACTTATTTATCAGGCAACTTATTTAAGTCAAGCGGTGAAGTGCAAAGTTATTCGTACTTCGAATTTAAATAAAAAAAATGTTTTTTAAGAAAATAAATTTTTTTTGTTAAAAAGTTTTGGAAAGTCACATTCTAAATTCAAATTGGATTTAAATAAGCCAAGCTTTATGCGGCTGGTTTAGGATCAAACACCCTTAAAGATATTACGATTTGAAACGTAGCGTATTTTATTTTAACAGTATTTTAATTGAACATGAGACACCTGCCTGTCAAAAATTATTATTTTGATGATGTTTCTTCCAATGGTATACTTAACCATTCGACCCTTCGTAATAACATGATCCATACATAAAACCTTAAGCACCACTGTTGTAGCAAAAAATAAAAATAACACTTACACATTAATACTTTAGGTTAAATACCCGACTATGATCCAAAACTGTCTGGTTTCCCTTGTAAGGATTGCGGAGGTCTGACGGCAGTCGCTCCAATGTAAGCAATGTAACTTGAAAATCGATTGCGTATTTTTAAATATTTAGTCTTACTAAGGGACGTAATTTAGGGATGAAAAGGACTGTGAAATCAATCATCAACTTTATAAGCTCACGACTTCGTCCGCATGGTTTTCAGATCCCTTTTTTTCGCAATGAAAGTTAGCCATGTTTTTTCTCAGGGTCTAAAGATTGTCTGTGCCAAATTTCATCAAAATCGGTTGAGAGGTTTAAGCGGGAAAGCGTAACATGCAGACAGATAGACAGACAGACATAGACAGAATTACTTTCGCATTTATATTATTTCTCAGGGTCTAAAGATTGTCTGCGACAAATTCATCAAAATCGGTTGAGAGCTTTAAGCGGGAAAGCGTAACATGCAGACAGACAGACAGACAGACAGACATAGTTACTTTAGCATTTATAATATTAGTAGGGATTAAATCATTCCACTTTATACCTAGAAGACTTTATGACTTCTGCGTGATTCGACATAGTGTTTTCCAAATACTATGTTTACATTGCTTCCGCTGACTTGCAGTATTGCACTGCAGTTTATAAACAATGCAGCTATTAGATACAGTAAGATGCACTTACGTATGTCAACGATCACCCATCCAACTCACCGTGACTATCGAATTTCTTAACTTGGTAACTACATCTGATGGTGTATTGGATATGCCATGATTTAAAAAAAATCTGGTTTCCCTTGTAAGGGTTGCGGAGGTCTGAAGACAGTCGCTCCAACGTAATAACCAGGCTAGTCAATTCAGGATCATAGTCGCAGCGTACCCTGGGATCCATAATGGATTGACCTAGGACAAACGCAAGTCAGAATAAGATTAAAACACTTATACTCATAATCTATACTTCTATTCTAATATGAAAAGCTAAAGAGTTTGTTTGTTCGAATGTTTGAACGCGCTTATCTCTGGAACTACTGGTTCCTGAGATTATCCGTTTGACGAGAAAGGCTTTAGGCTATTGGAAACCGAAATCCACGCGAACAGAGTCGCGGGCGGTTGCTAGTACTGCTATAAAGTTAGCTGAAGAGTTTATTTGTTTGAACGCGGTAATATCAGAAACTACTGGTTCAATTGAAAAAATATTTTTGTGTTGGATAGTCTATTTGTCGAGCAAGGCTTCAAGCTTTAGTATAACACTATGTGTGCGGAAACCGAAATCCACGCGGACTATCCAACACAAAAATATTTTTTTTAATCGAACCATTCGTTCCTGAGATTAACGCTTTTAAACAAACAAACTCTTCAGCTTTATTATATTAGTATAGATATTAATATGTACATTGTTAGGTATTATTACAGGTATTACATACAAGAGAATATTAATAATTACGTAATAACCATACTTCATTATTACAACCTATTAAGTGTAATGATTGAAAAGACGTCTAATAACTTAACGAGAGTCGTGGGTTTGATCCCCGTACAATACCTACGTAATTTTTAATGATCATGTCTATTTGTATTGCGTTAGGCGTTTTAATACCTGATGTATAATAGTACAAAAACTTCCCGTGGGTGTCGTAAGAAGCGACTAAGGCACATTCCGAGGGATGGGCAGCAGCGTTCCCCTGTGTTGTATCGTTCACCATAACGAGGTCACCAGCCCGCCTGCCCAGCGTGGTGACTACAGGCATAACCCCCCTTCTAGGGGAGGCCTACGTCCAGCAGTGGATAGCAACAGGCTTGATGATGAGTGCTGATGGTAATGATTAGTTAAAGTCGAATATGTACTAATATGATGTTGAAGAGTTTGCTTCTTCTTATGTATGTTTGAACGCGCTAATCTCAGGAAATAAATCAATCAATAATAAATCAATAAATATTTCACAACGTCACATACATTGATCTGACCCCGTATTAAGTAGCTTAAGCACTTGTGTTACAGATATCAGAATCAACAGTGGTATTACAAATATACTTAAATAGATACATATAACACCCAGACCAGGACAAACAGACATGTTCATGCACACAAATGTTTGTCCTGTGCGGGGATCGAACCCGCGACCTCTTGCGTAATAGGCAACATCTTGACCATTACACCAAGCGGGTCGTCAAATACTTGTTAGAATTGAAAAAATATTTCTGTTTTTGCTAGTCCATTTGTGAAGGAATACTTTAAGCTATAGTATAACACTATGTGTGCGGAAACCGACATACACGCAGACAGAGTTGCGGTTGGTCGCTAGTCGAAATTTATTCTCAAAATCAAAGGCGGAAAAAATACTATTTATTTGTCGTAAACACCCAAGGTCACTTGGGTGTTTACAAAAATATAATTTAACGTATGATTCTGATTAAAATATGCAAATCAAATCTCAAGTCGTGATACATTAGGTATTTACACACCTTTTATTAAGTTGTAGTTTTAAAAGAAGAGTACCTATCAGCCTATTAATGTCCCACTGCAGTGCAAAGGCCTCCATCATTTGAAATCATGTTTTCTTTACAAAGATGGGTTTTGGCTTAATCACTACGCTTGCCAAATACGGATTGGTGATCACAAACTTAGGCTGTGCTTGGTTTTTCCGAACTGACACAAATTTTGTCCGACGCAGAAATTAAACCCTGAACCTCAAGATCGCGTCTCGGTGTTTCTACCACTAGATCGTCGAAACGTGGTAATTTGGATTCGAAACATAAAAATAATTTAATGAAACAACTAGAAATAAACAAGTTTTAACGAAAAGCTCTCAAATTTGACAATTCTTAAGTTCTCTGTCAATTTAGGGAATGTTCTGGTTAAAAATGCTTGTTTAAATTCTCTACTAATAAGAGGTGTTGAGATTAAGGTTTATTCGTCATAAGAATGGCTAATTATACGAGTAATAAATATAAAAAAGCGGCCTTTGCCCTGTTAAAGGTACATAACATACTTTTATATTCAAATAATAAAATATACGTATACAAATATTAATCTTCAAATAAATCGATTGGGAATAACTCGTTCTTAAATTAATAAATCGATTATAGCACCACAAAAACACTACTGGATTCTGGTTTGACAGTCTATGACATTAACATTGTTGTTTTATTTCATTATGTACTATGACTCCGTTACGCAATACTCAATAGATAGGGTCTTTTAATTTTGATGGGCCCGTTTATCTAGTGGTGAAAGATACTTGCTACAAAAACAGAGAGTCGCGGGTTTCAAACCCGCTTGGGGCTAATGTTTTTGTAATGAACATCGGAATTTGTATTCGATGTCATGGATGTTTATAAAAAGTATTAAATAAAGTATGTCTATCCGTTCCCTAGCATAGTACAAGGTTCGAGCTTAGTTTGTGGCTAGGCAACTGGTGTGTAAGTCCAAGGAAATCATTTATGATTTATTTAAATTATCAATTTTAAAAAAAATCAGTTAAAATCTTGTTCAATAAGTATATAGAACGATACCTACAACAAATTATTATACCAAAGTTATTAAATAAAATCAGATAAAAATTCTAACCGCCTTATTAGGTTTTTATCCTCCAAGTGAGATGTAAATATCTTTATTAATTTAGTTTGAGTTAAAATTTAGACCGTGTCAGTGACCTGTTTATAAAAACATGAAATTATCAAAAAATGGCCTGAGCTACAAAGTTCTTTGAACCCTATGCAAATCTTTAAGTTTTATTTAAATTTATCGTTTGGGATTGAGGAAAAATAAAAACTATGTGAAAAAAATGTGTCAGCCGGTAATAAAATTCTGTCAATGGTTCATCATTGAATTTCAGCCACAAATGTGTTTAAGGTTTAAAGATCAATTCAATTATTTTTATCCGGTGTTCGTTAACCCCCCTTAAACTTAAAAAAAAACTATGTGAAATATTTTTTATTAAAAAAAATACGAACAAAGACACCAGGTAAGTGACAATTTTTAACTGAATTGAATTTCCTCAAATACAATAATTTAATTTCATCGCGGAAAAAAAATCTTACGCGCAACACGTTAAAAATTGACGCACAATACCTATTAAAATATAAGGATGCATGTCGACAAGATATGTAATCTTGCAAAGTATCGGTCATTACCATCTCAGAGTAAACAACACTGTTACGGAGCAGTTTTACGTCACTCGATAATTGCTCCGAGTATTCACTGTCATGAGGTATTTTTTCGTCGCGTCACTAATGTTTTTCCGGTTTTTTATTGACGCTTTTTTTGGAAAAGGTATGATAGTGATTTGATTGTCATTGTTTACACGTAGCTGTATTTGATGTGAAATTAGCTACATTTTTATTTTTTGTCTTACCTAATTGTGTGATTTTTATAGGTTATAATTTGAACGGCATTTTAAGTGACAAGTCTAAAAAGTTTTTCTTAAAAAAGTTTTAAGAAAAAAACTGAAAAAAAAACATCGTTAATTCCGCGGAGCCCAGGGTACGCTACAACTATGATTCAGTATTGCCCCTGGTTATTACAACGACTGCCGACTGATTTCCGCAACCCACACTAGGAAATCCTGACCATTTCGAATGGGTCGTCCCGTTTAATTATTTTCAAATAAATAAATAAGTTAATAGTCGGGACCAACGGCTTAACGTGCCTTCCAAAGCACGTAATTATCATGCTCACCGGACAATCAGGTGATTTAAGCCTGCAATGTCCTGGCTAAACTAGGATAGCCAACACAAAGTGTTTTGAACCCACGATCTTCGAGGTTTTGAGCCACGGTGGCCTAGTGGTACGGACGGCGCCTCACATACGTGAGGTCCGCGGTTCGAATCCGGGCCCACACCTGTGGATTTTTACGAAATCTATGTGTGGATTTGTGCCATTATTAGTTCGCGGTGAGGGAAAACACCGTGAGGAAACCTGCACATTCAGTGATTTCTGACTTTAGTTCAGTTATATCTGAATGTGTAACCATGATCCAATCTGTCTGGTTCCCCTCTATGGGTAAGGAAGGTCTGATGGCAGTCGCTTCACTGTAATAACCAGACTTGCCAAATCCTGGATCATGGTCAAAGCGGACCCCGTATAGAAACGGGATAAACGCTAGGAAGAAGGATCTACGAGGTTTTGAGCAAAGCGCTCTTACCACTACAATCTAGGACTAGCGGTATAAAATACCCAATTACGTCGGTTCTCTTTGTACAATGGAAACATAGTGCATTAGTCAGAGCAAGATCTCCTTGCATTCTGTCTCACTTGCATTATTCCACTATAATGCATGCGTTTGCAAACGTGCAACGCATTTCCTATGGCTAACAAAGAAATACTTGAACACATTCTCTCAATTATACATACAAATATAATGAAGAGTTTGTTTGTTTATTTGAACGCGTTAACAGTCGGGAGGCTTTTGGGATCGGGACCGGTCCTAGAAGACCCTTTCGAAATTAATTATTTATTTTGAGGCGATTTAATCGGTGGTCCAAAACGCCCCCTTAAAATTAGTAATTATTCTGAGTATCAGGATCCTTGAGCTTTTCACACCGCTGTTACTACTGCGGAAAGACCCATTCAAAAGGGGCTCTTGGGCCATTCGCACCGCAGTTCGAATCTCTTGCGGTGCGAAACGCCTAAAGATCCTTCCGTTGTCAGGGCATCATATCCAATTATTTAAATATATGCTTTCCACAACATTTCATAATATTGCATACCCATTGCATAGTAACTTCAAAGATCTAATTAAACAAACACACATTGAAATACCCATTTTTGCGCTTTTCATTGTTTGCGAACGCCATGATCGGAATGATAAAAAAAGTCGCTAACAGAATCTAACTAAGTTAGCAATGTAAATAGAAGTTAATCGTCTGGACAAAGAACAAATATAACAATTTATCACATGATTAACATTCAAAAATCCCACTCAATACAAATATTGCGTAAGATTCTTAAAAGTTTCTGGAATGTGAAAGAATAATGACTTATCTATACTAATATATAAAGCCAAAGAGTTTGTTTGTTTGTTTGTTTGTTTGTTTGAACGCACTAATCTCAGGAACTACTGGTCCGATTTGAAAAAATATTTTGTGTTGGATATTACAATTTACAATAGGGCTACTGTCATCTGACCTTCGGAACCCTTACAAGGGAAACCAGACCATTTTTTTTTTATCGAAGCATATCCAACATCTCCAGTAGTTACCAAGTTAAGCAACGCTATAGTCACGGTGATCGTTGACATACTTAAGTGCATCTTACTGTATCTAATAGATGCATTGTTTATGAACTTGCATTGCAATATTGCAAGTCAGCGGATGCCATGTAAACATAGTTTTTTGACTCATCACACAGCTGTCTCCATGGTTTAGTAGTTAGAGCGTTGTTTTCACAACCCTCAAAGGTCGTGGGTTCAAATTCCGCGGGGCACAATTTCACTTTGTGTTTTTTCCCAGTTTGGTTAGGACATTGCAGGCTTGAATCACATGATTGTTCGATAAGAATGATGATTCCGTGTTTCGGAAGGCACGTTAAGCCGTTGGTCCCGACTATGATCCAAATTGTCTGGTTTCCTTTGTAAGGGTTACGGAGGTCAGACGACAGTCGCTCCATTGTAATAACCAGGCTAGTCAATTCAGGATCATAGTCGTAGCGTTCCCTGGGCTCCGAATCAATGGCCGAGTATGCAACCGGGATAAACCCTAGGATGATGATGTTGTCATCATTAGAATTGGCCATTAAACAATACTTTGTTATACCCCTTCAGTGATATTCCACTAACTCTCCTACAATGTCTTACTATCATATGCATAGATCAGTAAAGGTCACAGTTAAGTAAAAGCGATAAACTTATACATAGTTTGCACAACTTGATTTACATTTTTGAGCAAGAGCCGGGTTGCCTTGCCGTTAAGTTAAACTTACGATTCTGCACTTATTTAATGGAAGGTCAACCGGCAAGTTGAATGTCTCCAGTTCCGGATTAATTAAGAATAGTTCGATGACCGGAAATTATTATAATTGGGCAGTTTAACTGCTGCAATATAAACGAACCTGCCACTTTTGTAAAGACCCTTTATCACCTCTACAATATTACTTACTTTACTTACTACGAATATATTATTATACTTGTTTAAGGCTCGTATTAATAAACCGCACTTAACTCTGAGATTGAACTTGAGCGCAAACTTGAGGTGCTGTTTGATATACTAGTAGGGTAAAAAAAATGACGTGCAAAAGAATTTCCTTGTAAATCTAATTGCTGAAAAATATCTTTATCTTTAATGACGTATCAAATTATCTCTCAAGTTCGATCTCAGAGTTGAGTGCGATTTATTAATACGAGCCTAAGACTCACAGAAGACTACAGTGAAGTAGCACTTCGTAATTGTTGTGCTATGTTTCTGCTGGTGAGTAAGGTCGCCAGAGGGTATAATGTTTCAAATCTTTCTCCTGAGGAGTTGTTGATGTGGACCCACCCAGGTTTCAGTGATTACTTAACATCAGAATTTTGGCTCGTATGTCCTTCTCCTACATAAAAGATCCTCTACATTTGCTCGATGGAAACCTACTTACTAGGTTGGCGCACCACCCCAAAGTGGGATTTGGCCTTCAATAATAAGGGTTTCCATCTTGGTCAGCCCTGTGCCAAACCCGGCCAGTTGTCAAGAGGCTCCGCAGATCTGCCTCCACCGAATCCGTTCAGCGGGTTCTTAGATATAAGACGGTGAATGTCCAAGCTATAAATAATTTTATCTGTTAACACAATTATAGCACATTCTCTCTTCAATAGTCTTTTGTTTACATCCCTGTATGTTTCTTATCGGTGTGATTTATGTGGAATTTAATAGCTTGAGAACAAGACAATCATTATTAAAGTTGAAATTCGTTTTTTTTGTGGATTTCGGTTTCCGCACACATAGTGCTATACGATTAACTATAAAAATTAATACATCATAATCATCCTAACGCTTATCCCGGTTGCATCCTTGGCCATCGCCTCGGAGCCCAGGGTACGCTGCGACTATGATCCTGAATTGACCTGCCTGGTTATTACAATGGAGCGACTGACGTCTGACCTCCTTAACCATTACAAGGGAAACCAGACCATTTTGGATGATAGTCGGGACCAACGGCTTAACTTGCCTTCCGATGCACGGATCATCATTCTTATCGGACAATCAGGTGATTCAATCCTGCAATGTCCTAACCAAATTGGGAAAATCAACACAATGAAAGTGTTCCCCGCGGGATTCGAGTCCACGACCTCCAAAGATTTTAAGCGAACGCTCTATCCACTATACCACAGAGGCAGAAAAGAACTGCGTATTATTACGTCATATTTATCTTAATACATAAAAGGTAACTCACTTGTTTATTAATCGGCCCTTTAAGAGGATTTAGATGATGGTTAATAAAAAAATATATCTGAGTTATAGTCACGTTTCTAATGGCTTGACACGTGGATATTGATATTAAGAAGTTAAGTTATTATTTAACTTAACTCCGAAAAAATATGCGTAGTTACCTTTACGCATGGCCTTTTTAGGGTTTCGTAGCCAAAATGGCAAAAAAACGGAACCCTTATAGGTTCGTCATGTCTGTCTGTCTGTCTGTCTGTCCGCCAGTCTGTCACAGCCACTTTTTTCCGAAACTATAAGTCCTATACTGTTGAAACTTAGTGAGTGGATGTATTCTGTGAACCGCAACAAGGTTTTCACACAAAAATAGAAAAAAAAAATAAAAAAAGCGGGGGGTCCCTATAGTCAGAACTGAAACTCGAAATATTTTTTTTCATAGTATTTATATTCATCCTATTCATAGATACCCCACACGTATAGTGTGGGGTATCTATGAATAGGTCTTTAAAAATTATGTTAAGGTTTCTAATATCACTTTTTTCTAAAGTGAATACTTTGCATGACAGACCCTTCCAAAGTGGAAAAAAGTGTGTCCCCCCCCTCTAACTTCTAAAATAAGAGGATGATAAAACTGAAATAATTATATAATGTACATTACCATAAAAACTACCAACGAAAATTGGTTCGAACGAAATCTGTTCAGTAGTTTTTTTAATACGTCAAAAATAGAATTTGTACGGAACCCTCAGTGCGGGAGTCCGACTCGCACTTGGCCAATTTTTTTAATATTGTTTGTGAGAACGTATAAAAAATATGACAAATTACTATTATGTACCTGTAAGTAAATTCAAGTGCAAAATTTAAAATCATAGGGCCGAGAAAGACCTCCTTCATTTGAGTTTTGGTGAAGTAATTTTTTTTGGCTTAAAAACACACCTTGCCGAGGTAAACCAGAGATAACAAGACGTAACTCACTTACTTGCTTAGACTTTAATTGGTTAAGTTGAAAGCTGTCTTTATAATATCTTAGACAAGAGACAAAAACACACTACTTTATTTTTAAAAACTAAATAAAGTAGTTTTTGCGCCTATTCATTACAATTCAAGTCAAAAAAGCTGGGGATCTTGAACAGGGTGCGGCGGTTTTTCACGCCGGACCAGCTTGTTCTTCTTTATAAGACGCAAGTTCGGTCTTGCTTGGAATACTGCTCGCACCTCTGGGATGGATCTGCCATGCACTACATGGACGCGCTCGACAGATTGAAGCGACGGGCTGTACGTATAATTGGGGACGAAGAGGTCACCAGGCACCTTGAACCTCTTCAGTTGCGAAGGGACATAGGTTCCCTGAGTGTCTTCTACCGTATTTACCATGGTGAGTGTTCTGAAGAACTATTTTCCCTTATCCCTCCTTCCACATTCCGTCAAAGAACCACGCGTGCTGGTCAACGTTGCCATCCTTTTACCGTGGTCACTATTCCATCGCGAACCCAGAAGTTCGGCAATTCATTTCTCTGCCGAACTATTAAGCAATGGAATGCGTTGCCAGCATGCGTATTTCCTCCTTCCTATAACATGGATTCCTTCAAGAGAAGCGTGAAGAAGTATCTTGCGGGCCGGTATGGCGATGCCAACTGATGGGATACCTTTTTCGTACCGCATCCGTTGTCATAGCAGTTAGGGCTCCTCTTTTGCTTACCATCAGGCAGGGAGGAGCCAATATACCGTGCTACTATAAAAAAAAAAAAAAAAACAATTACAACCAAGCAAAGAAAAAAAGTATTCCTCTTTATAATATTAGAATAGATAAATAAGATTATTTAATTCAATTTTGTAAGTAAGTATTTTGTTATATTCAGCACTAATTTACTAAGTTCAAAGAAAACATTGTTTCCACGCTTCTGTGACAAGTCAAGTTAAATGAATCAGTAATCATTCGTAGAAACATACCTCGTCAGATGGTTGGAAAAATAGATCGGAAAACCCTTTTACTATTTCAACTAAACTGTTAGTCATACCAATACAAAGATAATGTATTGGCTATTGTAATAATTAACGTAGTAATCCTAATAAAGTGTTTGAATGACATGTCAAATCACTCACTTTTATTTAATCGTCAAAAGCGTAATCTTAGGAAACTGTATGAAATACTAGCGGCCGCCCGCGACTCCGTCCGCTTGGATTTCGATTTCCAATATCCTATGTGTTATTCTGATGTATAAGCTATATTGTGGTAAAGTTTCATTCAAATCCATTCAGTATTTTTTACGTGAAAGAGTAACAAACATCCATACATACAAACTTTCGCCTTTATAATAGTAGTAGGATTAAGCTATGACGTCATAAGTTCGTATTGTCAAATAAATACTTTTTTCGTTCCGATTAACTATAATAATTTGTTAAAAGCGCTATATAAACAGTAGGTAACTGTAGCACAATTATTTGTGCTTATTTTTGTAAGTTTCATAATTTATTTTACTCGTATATGCAGTCAAACGCCCATTTATACTTGTCTTTTCTATGTGCCAATGTGGCGTAGGTTCGAGTCATGGCCAAGACAAACTTAAACTTAACTTTAAGTCAAAAAATTGAATGTAACATCAAGCGGTCGCAGGTTCGATCCCCTGGCGGGGACCTGGGATTTGTAAAAATGAGTGTAAACTATCTTAAGAGAATTCATACATTTCATTATTTCATTCACTTGTAAATAGATAAACAAATAATCGAGATGTAAGAAACACTATTACTAAATAGTCACACGTGACACTACAAGATAAAATAAAATCTGCTTACAATCTTTAATTGCATCACAATGTACACAATGATACGTGATTGTAATAACAATAATAACGCATCGATTGCACTTTTTATGCAAGCGGGCAAATGAACGATCTAGTCACCTGATGGCAAGTGATTGCCATCAGGTGTGATTTGACGACCCGCTTGGTGTAATGGTCAAGATGTTGCCTGTTACACAAGAGGTCGCGGGTTCTATTCCCGCACAGAACAAACATTTGTGTGCATGAACATGTCTGTTTGTCCTGGTCTGGGTGTAATATGTATCTATTTAAGTATATTTGTAATACCACTGTTGATTCTGATGTCTGTAACACAAGTGCTTAAGACAAACACAAAGTCAAATCAATGTATGTGATGTTGTGGAATATTTAATTATTATTATATGTCATTATTATATTAGTATGTGATCACCGCTGCCCATGGACATCAACAACCGCACAAGGGTCGCAGATGCGTTTCAGTCCATTTGACGAGGAAGGCTTTAAGCTATAGGAACTTTGTAATAGCCTTCCGCCGCGGTTCATCCGCGCGTAATTTCTTTTTTCAAATATCCCCCCCTCCCCCACATTTTCGGGTAAAAGGTGTAGCTGTAGTGTAGGTAGTTAGCCAACAGTGAAAGAATTATTCAAATCGGTCCAGTAGTTTTTGAGTTTATTCGTTACAAACAAAAATATAAAAAATTAAAAATACTTATCTTTACTCTTTATAATATGTATTAGTGTAGATAGTGCAGATGTAGATGTAAAAAATGAAAATGAAAATGAAATAATTTATTGCTTTAACTTAAAATGATACAACAGTCTTCTTAAATAGTAAATAGTATACAATTAAGACACAGTAGATATATAGGTTAGTGTGTTTAAGCAATGGGTACTAGTCTCAGCGAGATGCAGGGCATAGCCCAGCGCTGGTTTTCAGACTAGTCCGTTTTTACGAAGGTTAGGAAGAGGAGGCCAGGGAGGTTCGCTTGAAGCGTGTAAAGAATAACTTTGAGTGTGTTTTGGTGAAGTGTGTGTAAGTGGAAGCTATGTGTGTATGTGTGTGTAGCAGTCCTGGACTCTGTCAGGAAAGCAATATAATAAATAAAAAAAAAGTAAAAGTAGTAAAACCCTGAATTGCCGAAGACAGAAGAGAGAGCGTCAGTTTTTGTTAATGTGTGCTGCTCAAGGGGGGTAATTGTTTGTCAAGCCCTTTTGCTTGGCCAAGAGGAGGGAGCGAACCAGTGCTTTGTACTTGTACAAAGACATCGGTTCTCTCAATGGCGGTGGCAAATCATTCCACACCTTGCTCGCAGCGAACTTGAACCCACCCCTAAACAACGCAGTTTTGTGCTTTGGCACTTTGAGGCAAGTTTCTCGGTGTTTTCTAATTGATTTAGTTTGTGTGTCCTTTAACCATTCTAGCTTATCGTAAAGATAAGTTGGTCTTCTGTATTCAATTAGTTTACGAGTAGCAAGCGCCAGATGCAAATGTCTCCTGTTTGTCATATTCAGGATTCCCTTACTATTCAAGTATGGTGTTATATGAGCTCTTTTGGGAATGTCGTAACAAAAACGCATGCACGCGTTTTGTATCCGTTGCACGGCTCTCTTAGTTTGTTCCAACAGCCTGGGCCCATATACTATGTCACAATAACTGAATTGTGACAAGACGAGCGATTCAGTTAGAATTTTTCTTACGTCCTCGCATAGGTATTCCCTTAGGCTGTACAGCACTTTCAGTCGGAAGAATGCATTTCTGATCCTACTGCTTATGTATGCTGTATATCGCATCTCTCCATCAATTATCAATCCAAGGTTTTTTGCCTGATCTACCCGTGGTACTAGGTCTCCGTTGATATTGATTTGTGGGTTTTGTGCAACGATCCTCTGACACTGGCATTTTTTACCCATTACGATAAACTGTGATTTTGTTGGGTTTAGGATCAGATTATTATTTACAGACCACTCTGATACAGTACTCAGATCCTTGTTGATGGCTTTGACTGCATTATGTAGTTCTTGTGGTGAAAAGGAGTGGTAAAGTTGAGTGTCGTCAGCATATAAATGAGCGTTACAGTATTTAAGCTTTTTGATCAGATCAGAGGTGTACAGCACAAACAGCAGAGGGCTCAAAATCGAACCTTGGGGTGTACCGCGACTGACTTCCTCAATCTTTGACTTCATTTGTACTCCTTGCTCTGTTTGTAGTTCAACATATTGCTTGGTGTAGATTAGTGTAGATGTAGATAGTGTAGATAACAATATGTGTGCGGAAGCCGAAACCTACGTAGCGGCAGCTAGTCAGAAAGAATTCGATTACACTATGAAGATAACATTTCTTATTATTTGAATTATAATAATATTTGAAAGTTGTTATTTTTAGAAACCCACGAGAAAATATTATTTTTAGAATATTACGTCATATTATATTATGAGGAATTAACTCAATCTATTTATAGAAAGTGAAACTCCTATTTTTATGGTAATAATATTGAAATTATTGACGCAAGTAAACTTTCTCTAACCGTGATTGATTTATAAAATTTAAAAAAATTTGATACGATTATTATTTTATGTAAATCAGGTGGCTGAATAAATTATATTCCATTTCGTTGCTGTAAAGTTTCATCCATTCAGTTACTTTTTTTTTGTTTTTTTTTGAGATGTCTATAATTGATTACACGTTTCATCTGGCATTTTAACAAAAAAAGTTTCTTTTTCAACCTTATTTTTGAATTGATTGTACCGCACTAGTACTTAAAAAAAAAGATTGTGAATTTGACTGTAATTTTGGATTTATTACTTTTATTAACTGGGTCATGTATTTTTTGAACCGATTTCTTCTTTTGGCCAAGTTGTTAAAAATGAGACTGTCTTATTTTAATTTTTACGTAGGACGATACTTTTCAGTTAATTTCTATTTGTCTACTATTTTATGCATGTATTACCAAAAAAAAACAAAAAAATGCATGAAAATCGGCTGCGTAGTTTTAAAGATCTTCTATACTTATAATAAATCTGTAGAAAGGTCAATTCTGTACATTAAATATATTTTCAAAATAACTATCAGGGGGTGATTAGTGACCGATACTGATGCCAAAAATGCAATCAGTAAATTTTTTGTCTGTCTGTCTGTCTGTCTGTCTGTCTGTATGTTCCTTATAGAAACAAAAACTACTGGACGGATTTTGACGAAACTTTGTACAATTATTCTTTATACTCCTGAGCATATTATAGGATACTTTTCATCACGCTACAATAAATAGGAGCAGAGTAGTGAAGGGAAATATTGGGAAAACGGGAGAATTTACTCCATTTTTTCAGCTTCTGTCGCGTGTGCAGCTTTGATGGTTAAAGTTACAACAAAATCATGTACCACGGAAATATTCTTCATAAAATTGCCTAAAAAATATCTTTAAACAGCATATGTCTATCTTTCATGGTTGACTCACAATAACACGTGTAACATACTGATCCAGATAGGTTTGAACGCGCTTTTCTCAGTAACAACTGGTTCGAATTGACAAAATCTTTTGTATTGGATAGTCCACTTCCTATTTGTCGAGGAAGGCTTTAAGCTATCTATAGTAACACTGTGTACGGAAACGAAACCCATGCGGACGGAGTCGCTGGCGGCCGCTAGTAGTAAATAAAAAAAATAGGGACAGGCAGACCAAAGCGAATTTGTTTTATACTATGTTGTGATAAATAACAAACAGTAATCACATTTACATTTATTATAGAATTTTGTCAATAACTATATTGTTTTGGTGTTAGTAAAGTGAATTTGTTTTATACTCTGTTGTGATAAATAACTATAAGTAGGTAGTCATATTAACATTTAATATAGAATTTCGTCAATAACTATTATTGTTTTTGTAATACTAAGTCTCTTGGCGGGTCATCTCATATCATTTCCTGTGAAATGTTTGATTGATTTGACATGTTGGATGACATATACCTGCGTCAGAGGTGTCAATCATAGTATTCATAAAATGTTAATATATCTTAATCTTGACACACGAAACTGTTAAATTAAGTGAGAGTTTGAAAAAGTATAGGTAATAGGTAGTGGCTGACAAATATTTACACACAAATACGGAATAACTTGTGTTTAACGCCTCAATGGTCTAGTGGTTTGATTACTGGGACGTGGTCTTGAGGTCCTGGGTTCGATTCGAGGGTGGGGTCCCCGGGCGGGATTCGAACCCGCGGCCTTTTTTCCTTGGTTTTTAACCACGAGACAGACTAACGGGCCTGTCAAAAACTATTCAAAATTTTAATAACTTCGAATAAGCACTATTACACAAATTCACTCTTATCGGAAAATCAGGTGATTCAACCCTGCAATGTCCTAACCAAACTGGGAAAACCAACACAAAGTAAAAATGTTCCCCGCGGGATTCGAACCTACGTCCTCCGGGGTTTTCGAGCACAGCGCTCTAACCACTACACCACGGAAACAGTCATTATTAACAAAGTATCAAGTTTAACTGGTTTATAACCTTGAACTACGCATATTACCTGTTATGTCAGAATATTCCATTCATTTAATGCAACTGCGAACGTATAGTCATAACGTATTTACAAGAAATATATGTAATGATTAATAATAAATTAATAATATTGTTTTTCTTTTTGACGGGCTCGTAGGTCTAGTAGTCAGATGGCGACAAAACCAAGGGTCGCGGGTTCGAATCCCGCTAGGGTCAAATGTCTGTGTGATGAAAATCGACATTTGTACTCGAGTCATGGATATTTATAAAAGTATTTTAATATGTCTGGTATGTCTATCCGTTCCCTAGCATCCATAGTAGAAGCTTCGAGCTTAGTTTGGGGCTAGGCAATTCTTGTGTTAGTCCAAAGAAATTATTTAATTTATTTATTTACTAGCGGCCCGCCCCGGCTTCGCCCGTGGTACTTGTCCACTATTTAATGGATGATATTATACATAAAAACCTTCCTCATGAGTTACTCTATCTATTAAAAAAAACCGCATCAAAATCCGTTGCGTAGTTTTAAAGATTTTAGCGTTCATAGGGACATACAACAGACAACATGACAGAAAAAGCGACTTTGTTTTATACTATGTAGTGATTAAGATTTTTCAGTTACAATAGGTCTTTGTCCAATTACTAAAATCTGCCTAAAAACCGGGCGGTTCTCCCGAGGTCTTGGGTTTAATTTCCGGGCAAAATTTGTGGTGGTGAGTGATAGATATTGATATAACTGTGGATGGAATTCCGAGCGAAGGAAGGCCGAAAAATTGATGGATGGATTGCGTGAAGTATGATATGGACGTGAAAGGAGTGAATGTAGTGTTGACGGCTGATAGGAGTGAGTGGAAGTAGAAGACGTTTTGCCCCCCGCCTAGAGTGGGATAAGGGCAGGAGGATGATGATAATAATAATATCTCTGGACATTATTCACACAGCGCCATCTAGCCCCAAACTAAGCATTAGCTTGTACTATGGGTGCCAGACAACGGATAAACATTACTTATATACTTTTTTTTTGTAAATACATACATATTAAACATAGAAACACCCAGACCGATACAAACAGATATGTTTTACACACAAATGTTTGTACAGTGCAGGGATCGAACCCGCAACATTTGGTGTAATAGCCGACTTCTCGACCATTACACCAAACGGCTCGTCAAATGTAGGAGTTTCAAGATTACTTATTTTATTTGTCAGCTGAACAAAAGATATTAGATGACGTATCAAATATCATTTCGCGCGCAAGACGAGGTAGGTATAATTACGGCAACAACTTCCAGGCAGAAAACTGAGTATATTTCCGTTCAGTAAAAACCCAAACGAACATTCACGATCCAACCTTTCTTTTCTTTTGTTTTCTTTATGAACTTGTTTTAAAAATGTGACGTAGGCTGCATCATTATTACAGTCAATGCAGGTTATAATATTAAAACGTCTCCGGTCGTTTTCGGCAATGGCGGCCGATCTTACGATGAACCAGGTTAGCAGGATATATTATAGTGCACAAGTGATTGCGCAAGCACAGGTGCACGCCCTATTCTCTTACTCTCATAGTTCGGTGAGAGCAATCTGACACGACCGTAGAGAGATCAGGCGCAGGCCCAACAGCTTAGTGACCGAAGTCACCCATCCGATGGCCGGCATCTGCCAAAGTTGCTTAGCTTTGACAAAATTAGAGCGTTATATACTGCACCATAGAGCTCCTTAATGAATTTATGATGTAAACAAAGAGAGAGCATAGATATTTTAAGGCAGGCAGCGAATCTGCGATCCTTGTGGAGTTGTTACTATCATAGGCGGCTGTAATCACGTACCATCAAGTGACCATATTGCTTGTTTGCCTCTATTTTAAAATAAATCGAATAATTAAGTCCTAATAAAATTATGTGTTATAGAGAAACACGAAGTTACAAGAAAAACCGGCCAAGAGCGTGTCGGACACGCCCATGAAAGGGTTCCGTAGCTAAAAGATGGCCCGACCGCTTAAGACACCATTTAGTTAGGGCAACTGCACGTCATAAGTTGGTCGAGTTGTATAAAAATAACTATGTATGATACAGAACTCGCTATAGTTTTCGTCGAAAGTACTTACTTGGAGGTATACAGGACATTTTTTTCAGAATTATTGTAATTGTGTTTCAAAAGTAAAGGGGGGGGGGGGACGCTCTAATTTTAACTTTGTATTAATATATCTCGAGACTGGGGTGTTTGATCCACATGGTTTCAAGGCAAGTTTTATTGTATTTAAAAATACCTTTTTAACGATACCCCACACGATGGGGTAAGTCGAATTTTTTTTTTCGAATTTACTTTTCGCTGTATGGGAGGGGGGGTAAAAATAATTATTTTTCGATTATTTTAAAAACCAATTCTTTAATTATCACTATACATCTCTCCACCAATTTTCGTGGCAATCGGTTCAGAAACGGCGGAGAACGAGCCAGGACAGACAGACAGACAGACAGACAGACAGACAGACAGACATGACGAAACTATAAGGGTTCCGTTTTTTGCCATTTGGCTACGGAACCCTAAAAATATCCAATCTCAAAATAGATTTTCTAGAATATTTATTCTGCTTATATAACTCGTCGGTAATGAATTAATATTCATTAATTTTGACTTTTCGTCGCCTTATTTTAAATTCTATGAACACAGTATAGCGTGGAAACAGTAGAGTAGACAAATCTCCTCCTTGGGTCGTATTTCTCATTGCTGAGGGTCGTGATCATTGTTTCAAATTAAGAAAGACTGAATGAATGAGGGTTTTCGCAAATTAAAAAAATCCACTTGATGGCAGTAGGTAGGCGTAGAGTTTAACTGGTATGTGATTGGTGAATTTTGACGTGACATTGACAGATATGTCAAAATTGACAAATGACATATCTGTTAGACCTCACTCCTACCTATTTACGATCTAGCGGATATTTCAATATATATATAGGTAGTCCGCCTGCCTCCTTTCGCATAGGCCAATCATCGGATGGGTGACCGAAAAATGTCATCTCGAACTCCTCCGTGATTCGGAAGACACGTTAAGCCGTTGGTCCTGCGCCTGATCTTTCTACGGTCGTGTCAGATTGCTATCAATTATAAGAGTGAGGGAATAGGGAGTGCACCTGTGCTTGTGCACTTACTTGTGCACTATTAATAACGTATCAACCTGGCTGATCGTAAGATCGGTCGCCTTGGTCGAAAAACGGCCAATAGGGTACCTATATAACACAGATTTTTGTATTTTATCTCGTTTCCATGGAAATAATGTCATGTTTAGTGTAAGTTTGTGTAAATTTCAACCTATGTTTAAAATTTATCGTAAACAATTTTAGTAGTTCAAATAAAAAAATATGAACATACGACGAAGACATACGAACAAAACAAATGGTACATAAACACTTTTAACTGACATACATTCTAGGCACTTATACAATTTAAAAAGTATGTAGTTCTCCCACTGTCATTCAATCATTAATCTTTGAATGACCTTAAAACACTAATCTAAAAATAGCCGGACGAATAACCTTAATAAACTCAAAATAGAAATAAAAATTCAAATCAAAATGCACCTTATTTCTGTAGCTTTAAGTGTGTAATTGAAGCAATGGGATAATCGTGCGATTATTTTAAGAATGATTGTATCTTGTTCGCAAATCACCTGGGTTTTTTGCTACATTACGGACTAAAATAGCAAAGATTATTATTGAAAGTTGTTTTACAGATACGTCATTCGAAACTTTTCCATTCTCAGATGACTTCCTAATATATAACCCTCGATGGTGTAGTGGTTTAAGAACTGGGTGGTCTCGAGGTCCTGGGTTGGATTACCGGGTTGGGCAAAAGTTTTGTTGGTTTTACGAACACAGTTTGGATTTGTGATCACCAATCCGCATTTGGCAGGCGTGGTGATTAAGCCAAAACCCGTCCTGAAGAATGACAAAGAAAAAAAAAGGCAAAAAAAAATTTGCCTACATCTTCTGAACTCATGTTATCTTTAAAAATATAGCAGTGGAATAATCACCACGCTTGCCAAATTAAGTGATCACCAACCCGGGCGGTTTTCATTAAAATCTACACTTTTACCCAACCCGAGAATCGAACCCAAGACCTCGATATCACGGTCGATCAAGTAAATCTCTTACTAGATAATAGGCATTTCACACTCTATACCTTCTGTAATTATATTGCATACGTTAGTGTAAAACCATTTCATTCTATGAGTCATCCATTCATCAATAAAAGCGAGTCATCTTACTACCATACGGTTAGAAAGGAGGATAAAAAAACTAATAATGTTACTATTACTAGTAATAATATTTTCCATACTCTACTTGACCCGCTTGGTGAAAAGCCTAAGAGGTCGCGGGTTCGATCCCCGCACAGAACAAATATGTGTGTGCATGAATTTGTCTATTTTTCTGGCCTAGGTGTTATATTATGTATCTTCATATTTAAATTTATTTGTAATACTACTGTTGATTCTGATATCCTTAACACAAGTGATTAAACTACTTAACATGGAGTCAGATCAATGAATGTGATGTTGCGATTTTTTGTGATTTAAATACCGAGCCGTGGTCTCGAGGTCCTGGCTTCGATACGGTTCATTGTTTCTGTGTTGAGTATAATCTCCAGTGCTTATTGGGGGGGGGGGGGGTCTTAAAAGCAGGCAACGCATCAGCGACCATTAAGTGACTCTTTATATACCCTCGCCACACTTCGGACTCGGTTTGTCAGAGGCCCTGTTATGTGAAGCGACAGTTGCTTCACTTTGCGTAGGTAGTAACCTAAGTAACCAACGTACATGGTCACTCAAAAATAATGCCTCAGGTGAATTATCCGGGAATATATTATTATTTTTCATTTATTCATACTTAACTTTCGTATCAACAGGTACTTACCTATAAAATTAAAGAGATCTGATGGTGTTTGCCGTTTCTTTTGACCCGATGAAAGTTCAAATTACCAAGTACCGTAAGATGCCCGTTGCATTTTTAAAAATGCACACTGGACTCGTTATTTTATGCATTCGAATAATTTAGGGTTCAGTTTCAAAAATAAATATGTCTGATTTGTTATGAATATGAATATAATACACAATGTTTTGAAAGTTTACGCGACTATTACTCATATAATAAAAGTTCCTTTAAACTGATAAAAATCGCGGTTTAATTAAAACTACATTTTTAGAGGACATAACCCGACATTTCGACTGCTTTTCAGAAGTCATGATCGCACATAAGCCTTCCTCTTAAATCACTTATCTTTGAAAGAACCGCATGAAAATCGGTTGTGTAGTTTTGAAGATTGAAGCATACATAGGGACAGACAAAAGAAGGCTACTTTGTTTTATACTATGAAGTAATACATATACGGAACCACATTTCATTCACTCAGCTGGCTGCATAAGCATGCAATTTAAAAGTTTTGTTTTCTTTTAAGTTCAATCTTTAATGTCCAGTAAATATTTTTGTACGTAAAAGAAAGTGTTATTTCTGGAGCTCCTGAATTGCCTTAAATAGTTTAAAAGATCGCCATATTTTGGGGTCATATTTAAAATAGCCTGACTGTAAAGTTGTTTTTTATGCCCATTCTCTCCTTGAGTCGTCGTATTCCTCATTACTGAGGGTCGTGATCATTATGTGAAACCAAACATACAACAAATCTCTTGGCAATTATTAATGGAGTGGTTTGCCATTGCCTTCTTCATTTCAAACACTAACTCGTAGTGTGCAGGTTTCCTCACGATGTTTTCCTTCACCGTAGACCTGGTATGAATTCCGCACATATTTCTTTGATAATCCAGAGATGATTGCTTGTCCGGGTTTGAACCAACGACCTAACGCATGTTCAGCGGCGTTCTTACCACTAGGCTACAAGCTCTTGATACAGACTGAGAAATAAACAGTGAAGTTCATTAATATGATAGGTATTAAATTATGATTAATCTATAAATCATGCGTGATTGTTATGTATTTGCGTCAGTAGATTAGATCGTAGTTTAGTCTTCAAACGTCAGTTCTAGCCATCAATACTATCATTATTGTACGTTGGTACGGCCATGTTTTACGGAAACCGGCCAGCTACGTGGGAAACAAATGTCTCACCATGCCACCACCGCCGGGTCCCGGAAGAAGGGGCAGGCCCAAGAAGTGCTGGCTTGGCGTCGTTGAAGATGACATGCGTGCCAATGGTCTTTCCACCCTGGATCCCCAAGACCGTGCGAAGTGGAGTAGGTGCAGCAGGAAAGCGGACCCTGGACTCCGAGGCAACAGCCGAGGATGCGACCGGGACAAACGCTAGGATGATGATGATGACTATCATTATTGTAAGACTAGCGGCCTCTCGCGACTCCGTCACACATAGTTTTATACTATAGCTTCAAGCCTTCTTCGACTAATGGACTATACAACGCAAAAGCATTTTTTTTATTCGAACCAGTAGTTCTCGAGATTAGCGCGTCAAACGAACAAAACAACTCTTCAGCTTTATTATTATTGTGAGATACAAGTGGTTAGCGTGCGGGGCCGGCGATTGCAAAGTTAAGCCACTATCGCAGAGGTTGGTCATTGGATGGGAGATCGAAATATTTCATCTGTAGCTCCTCCGTGCTTTGGACGGCACGTTAAGCCGTTGCTCCTGCAGTTAATCTATCTACGGTCGTGTCAGATTGCTGTCCCACCGAACTATGAGAGTGAGGGAATAGGGAGTGCTATAACATCATCATCATCATCATCAGCCAATTGCAGTCCACTGCTGGTAGAAGGCTGGCCGAGATGTTTGGTACATGTCCAATAATGTCCACAGTCACCACGCTGGGCAGGCGGGTTGGTGACCGCGGTATGGTGAACGATACAACACAGGGGAACGCTGCTGCCCATCCCCCCGAATGTGCCTTAGTCGTTTCTTACGACACACACGGGAAGAAATGGGATAATATATCACTACACGGCTGATTTCTTGAGTAAGTTCATTAACAAAAATAAGGTTATATTATTTTTTCGCACAAAATTTAATGAACCCAAAACTTAAACTCTTAGAATATTCTTTATTCAATTGGATTTTATATGAGCAATGAATCGTCAAAACAAAACGTACAATAATAATGAATTTACCACCGGTAAATAATTTAATTCATTCAGTTAATTCTTTTTTTCCCTACCACCATGCACCATGGTAAAATAAACCTTATTAATGTTTTGACGCGCAGTTTTTCAACAAAGGATAGTTAACCAGTTTCTGGTCATGTTCTTACATATTTATACATTACCTGTATTGTAAACTATCACTTATTCAATCAATCGTAAGAAAACTTGATTTCAAAGACACCTTTGTCCCGTAAGAGGCCATTAATAGGCTGACATTTGCTAAATCCAACGTAAATCGAGATTATCTATTCCTTATTTAAATGTAATGTAAAATTCCTGCATGCTGTTTAATATATAACAATATATTACCATTGATAAATAATAATAAATGCCTCACACTGCCACACCAATTGCCTAGCCCCAATCTAAGCTCGAAGCTTATTATAGAAAAGAAATCAGCATCCATAGGGATGCTAGGGAATGAAAAAAGTACAATAATTAAATAAATCAATAAATCAAATAAATTATTTGGACTAAAACACCAATTACCTAGCCCCAAACTAAGCTCGAAGCTGTAATATGGATGCTAGGGAACGGATAGACATACTTAAATACTTTTATAAATATCCATAACTCGAGTACAAATGCCGATGTTCATCACACAAACATTTGCGCCTAGCGACTTTCAAACCCGCAACTCTTGGTTTTTGTAGGGGTCTCTGTCCACTAGACCAGCGGGCTCAAATTTTCGTAATAATCTTTTATCTGTTAACCTGGCTATATTTCTTTGTCTGAGCACAACAGTTATAAAGAATTACTTCACTGTGGTCTTCTGTAAGGTGGAGGTACTTCCCCAGAAGAGCGGCTCATTTAAGTAGAAGTACCATATATATGTAACTATGGTATATTCCTTTACATTCTGTGTTATGATGATACAGGATTTCACAACATTGTTAAAAGCAATTGGTGTTGTATTGTCTAGTCCTGGATTCATATCTCGGGTTACGTCAAATGGTTTTCATATAATTCATGTATGTTCCTTTTCTTTTCTTCTTCAAATTGTTGATTATACCTAGATAGATACCTAGATAGATTATAAATATAAGGTATTCTAATTCCGGGTCGCACCGTAATTTCTGTCTTTATGTATTTTTAAAGTTAAGCTTTATTGGTCAAGTGAATATTTTAAAAGTGGCTTACTACAAATATAATTATGCCATTCCTCCATGATGAATTATTCATGAGACGGCCTATTTGACCAGACATCCTTGTTTCGTAAAACTCAAACTACGTTTTAGTATGTCTGTTTAATAAACATGTATGTCTGTTCTAGTGCTATATCAAATTATAGAAGATGGCGTGTTTATTTTTAGAAGTAAATGTCAATATAAATCTTTTTTTGCCTTCTTGCGAAATAAATTATAAAGTTCTACATTAAAGGCGACTTTAAAAAATACACAAACTATTTTGCCGCTGTAGCGAAAAGCTGCAGCTAAGATTTTTTTTAATTGTCCTTACTAACCTTTGACAGATATCAGAATCAACAGAGGTAAGTATGATCAATATATTTAAAATACATAATTAAAACCACAAGACCAGGAAAAACAGACATGTTCATGCACACAAATGTTTGTCCTGAGCGGGGATCGAACCCGCGACCACTTGTATATTTAAGAGAAGTAGAGCTTAGTGGAAATTCCACTCACACAGTAAAGTAGCACTTTGTAACTGTTGTGCTATGTTTCTGCTGGTCGCAGAGCTCAGTTGAGGAGGGTATGGGGTCTTAAAGGCAGGCAACACATATGCGACCCTTGTGCGGTTGTTGATGTCCATGGGTGGTGGTGATCACTTACCATCGGGTGTCTTTTGTTCGTTTGCCTCCCTATGAAATATAAATTAAAAACAGTTTTCGGAATCTCACGTTTTGACATTTAATATCAATATCTAATTTGTACAAATACCGTTTTATTCAAGTTTATTCTCAATGAAACTAAAAGATTAAGTTTATGTAAACATATTAGTATTACGTGCCTCTCCACGTTTACCTAATGTTTTATTTAAACGATTAGAGGGAACTGTGATAGCATTTTAATTGTTATTTCGTGACGTCATATTAGCTTGATAATATGTAGGAGGTCTATTGATCTTATTCATGTCTTACAAAAAGTAAAGTATGTATCAGCCTATTTATGTCCAACTGCAAGGCAAAGACCGCCATCATTTGAAATCATGTTTTTGTTATAAATATGGGTCTTTTCTGCTGGCCAAATGCGTTTTGGTGATCACAAACCTGGGCTGCGTTCATAAAAACCAAAATTTGCCCGACCCGGGAATCGAACCTAGGACCCCTAATATCCTTATAGACAAAATACTAAGTAAATAGTTTGGGTGTAATCTAATATTCACAAACACTTCTAGTATTTTTCCACTCGCATATTGTTGTTCATTATTTATCAAGCCGAAAAATACGTAGTAAACACAGTCCGTTGATATAAATAAAATTATAAATATTCACCGTTTTCATTTTATTTTTCTTGCGGGGTTTGAAAACTTACTTAGTACATAGTGTTCTGACCCGTGACATATCTATTATACCTAATGGTATTAAGATAGTATAAAACAAAATGGTTTTCTTCGGTATTTTCCAAACCGAAAAACTTTACAAATACGTTCACGATTTTCATAATATGCTTTTTTATATAGAGTGTTTCAAGAGGATGGTTTACACATGCATAATATAGCGAAACACTAAGAACATTTTAGTTACATCTATGCGAAGCCGGGCGGGAAGTAATATATCAATTAAATTCTCAAATTACAATATTGAAAGAAGTAATAGTTATGTATCTAATCGCTAATATTTATTCCTGTTCTTAATACTCCTACGAGTAGTAAAATATCAAATGACTTTCGCAACTTAAAGTATCTAAAAGCACATTTGAATGGATTTCGATCTTAAGTTATTTCACGCGAAATTCGCAATTCATAGTAAAATTATTTTATGACTACAATCGCTCTAAAGATGAGTGTGGAAATACATTTGACGGATCCGTCGGTCGAGTGGTCAGAGACCCTGGCTACAAAACCGAGGGTCGTGGGTTCGAATACCACTGGGGGCAAATCTTTGTGTGATGAACATCGACATTTGTACTCGAGTCCTGGATGTTTATGAAAGTATTTAAGCATGTCTATTCGTTCCTTAGCTTCCATAGTACAAGCTTCGAGCTTACTTTGAGGCTAGGCAATTGGTGTGTTAGTCCAAGGCATTTAATATTTTTTTATTTATAGTTCGTACCTTTGCCAGGTGCTGTCGAAAACAATGATTTCAAAATAAATGATGGAGGCCTTTGCCCCGCAATGGGACAAGTCTAATTTCTGTGACTTATTCTGAAGAAGCTATTATTAAAATTACTAAATACTATTTCTCAACGGCAGTAATGATCATTACTGCTAATAATATGTTATATAACTATAATTAAAATTATTACAATCATTGTTACAAAATAATTTGCAAGCACTTGTCTTGTAGGAAGTAGGAAAAAAACAAGCTTTTAATATGCCAATTAACCATCAATCATGTAATTATTAATGGTATGAGTATATGTAACTTATCACATAGTAACAGCCTGTACTATCATTATGGGTTAAGGGTTATTTTATTATATTACTCTATACTAATATAATAAAGTTGAAAAGTTTGTTTGTTTGTATATTTGTCGCTTGACACTGAAACTACAGAAAGGTTCTTGATGAAATTTTGGTAAACAGGCAGGGTATGGGCTGACTTAGGTGATTGGATACTTTTAATCCCAATTAAAAGTCATGGATGTTAAGTATTAAAGTATGTTTATCCGTTCACTAGCTTCCATATAACAAACTTCGAACTTAGTTTGTAGATAGGCAATTGGTGCGTTAGTCCAAAGAATTTATTTATTATCTATTTAAATGCTTTCATGGGATAAAACAAATACGTTGATAACGCGACCAAAGCCGCAAAAACTAGTAATCTTATAAATTGATCAAAATATATTAAAATTTTATTTAGTCTTTATATGTTCACGATTTTTTAAAAGTACGAGTATGTATTCATAAATTCACGTTATAAAAATGTGTTTACTTATGTCGTGAATCACAAACCAAGTTTGTTTTATTTAAATGAGTAGAAACGATTATATAATTACACGTATATCAATTAATTTATTTTTAGCATATTTTATTAATAAAATTAAAAGTTAATCTATTAATGTTCATGGTCAATCATGATCTTACTGTGAACCAAGTCCTGTTTTGAAAATAAATGTGTATCTACACTATTACATATTATAAGGAGGACAGATTTGTATTTTTGTATGTAACGAATAAACACAAAAACTACTGGACCGATTTGAATAATTCTTTCGCTGTTGGCTAGCTACACTATCCCCGGTGAACATAGGGTACTTTTGATGCCGGAATTTAAGTATATATATCTATATAAAAAAATGTGAAAGTCTTACAAAGTTCTTCATTGAACCACGAGTTTAATGACTTACCTCGACTTTGACATATAAGATTGATTTCGCGGACTGGTTTGCCGAATCTGTGATATTTGGAGCATTTCCGATTCCGGTCGTTAAATCATTTATCGTATTAATAATTTCAAGGTAAATGTACCGCATTTATAAATTGACTAGCGACCGGCCCCGGCTTCGCAGGGGGCAATATCTATACATAAACCTTCCTCTTGAATCACTCTATTTGATAAAAAATATGTTTAAAAATCGACTGCGTAGTTTTATACATTAAAGCATAAATAGGAACAGAAGATTATGCTTAATCACCACACTTGCCAAATGCGGGTTGGTGATAACAAACCCGGGCTGTCTTCGGGAAAACCACCAAACCGGGAATCGAGCCCAAGCAATCGAGGCAAGTTGCCTACCTTTAAGACATGGGGTCTTAAAGGTAGGCATAGTCATGATATAAATTCCCCAATTTTGCCGCCAAAAACCTCTGCACTAGACCCGACCTTGGCATATATCCGCAATGCCATTGTGTAAGTATTTGGCGTACCTCCAGGCTGGGTAGCCCCCTGATTGCCCCCCTAAACCCCCCCTTGGCATGGGGTGAAAAGAAGTCTGGCCGGAGCGTTATGTCGACTGAGTTAGTTTGTCCATGTGCTGCGTTGGTGTTTTAATGTATTCAATGTCCATACTCATAGTTTCGTTGTTGGTGACTTATTGCATTTGTGAAACCAGTGTTTAAAACATATTTATACGGAGTTCGGCCTTCCAAACACGAGTTAAAGTGTGGAATGATAAGAATTGTATAGCTAAATAAATAAATAAATAAATATTTCACAACATCACATACATTGATCGTACAATATTGAAAGAAAATTATAACGATTTAACTTCGTTTTTGCCACTATTGTCGCTTTTTGTTATTTGCTTGGTATTCGGCAATTGACAGTCGCTGTTAAAATAATACACATAATATTCACATAATAATTTTGTACTACATATAAAATCAATTATTTTAATAAGTTACCAAATCATACAAATGTTATATCTAAGCAGTAATTAAGACATTTTTTCTTTCACAACCATTTTCAGTTTTATGAAACGTACGTCTGATATTTCTCCGGTCAGGCTACAAATATTCTTTGCCAAACACGCCAGTTTTATCGTGACTTTGGAAGCAAAAGCTCGTTGTAGGCTTTTCTTGTTATATTATTTACATTCATAATCCTAAAATAATTAGTTTCATGCTTATAAGTTACGTTAAATACTGTAAATACTCATAAATACTAATAAAAGGAAAAAGTTAATCTTATATTATTTAATTACAAATGTAAAAGCCAGCTTAATATTTAACAAGTGTCATAATTTGAACTTAGGTTAAGTTTCGAATAAAGTAGTTTCAATGTATTATTATTATATTGTGTATTAATTTCGACAGTTAATACGCAAATATAAATAATTTCATCATATTAACACATACTAACGCAGTGCCAAATGTGACATGGAAAATTGAACTCTATGCGAAATATAAATGGTTTAGTTTGAAGCAAAGTGCTGTGTAAACTAATAATTGAAATATGAAATGTGTTGAATTAAAGTTTGATGTGCGTATTCTTAAGTTACCTCGAGCGAAGCAATGCGTTTGGTAAGTTAAACATAGTATAACTATGAATAATACTAGTTTTTACCTGCGCCTTTGCTCACGTTATAAAGATTCCTGTTTAATCCCTAAAATGCTCCCAACTAAGTCAGCCCATATCTTGCCTCCATACCAAATTTCATTGAAATCTGTTCAGCAGTTTCAGAGTGTCTGACGGATAAACAAACAAACTTTCACATTAGTGTGATTACTAGCGACCCGCCCCGGATCATTGTTTCTCTACTATTATGCATGTATTATATGTATACGTAAATGTTCCCCTTCCGTCACTCTTTCCGATAAAAAAAAAACTGTATAGGTTGCGTAAATTTATAGATAAATCCTGCGGATCTTACGATCAGCCAGGTACGGAGAAAATAATATAGTGCACAAGTGAGTGCGCAAGCACAGGTACACTCCCTATTCTCTTATTCTCATATTAGACAATCTGACACGACCGTAGAGAGATCAGGCGCAGGACCAACGGCTTTACGTGCCTTCCGAAGCATGGAGGTGCTCGAGATTAAATTTTTCTTTTACCCACCCGATGACTGGCCTTTGCGAATGTGGCTTAACTTAACAATCTTGTTCCTCAAAGATTTAATCATACAAAGGGGCATGCAGAAGAAAGCAACTATTATACTATGTAGTGACGCAAACGTCCTAACCTGTCAAACGTTATGACATTGACTGACAGTTATACGAAGTTCACTTGCAATAAATAAACTCTTTGTTTAAGATAAATAAATCTAATCTAATCTAATCTTTACTCTTTATAATATCAGTACGATTATAGATAAGCCATACGGATTTTAAATGCATAGTAAAAATAAAAACTTTTCTTAAGACAACAGTGACGTTGCAGTTCATAAAATAATGTTGTGGACTATTTCTGCTGGTAAGTTAACAGAGCTCATCTTAATCGTAAAATGCAGGTCATAATTATCATGAATCTTATTCTTATGTTTCTGCTGGTGAGTAAGATCAGAGCTCCGTTGGGGTCTTAAAGGCCGGCAACGCATCGGCGATACCTCTGGTGTCGCGGATGTCCATGGGCGGCGGTGATTGCTTACCATCAGGCGACCCGCTAGCTAGTTTTCCACCTCTGCCATAATTAAAAATATATTTTGGCTTCACTGTAGAGGTAGTATGATTTCGTTCATAGATCTTTAATAAATCTAGTGTTCGTAACCAGACCCCTCTTACCCACTGGGCAAATTGGGTACGTGCCCAAGGCCCCACAATTACCAAACCAAAGGTTTAAGGGCAATGTGCTAAGTGCCTCTAATAATTGAAAGACACGTAAATGGTCACCTATATAAGTAAGCACTTGCCTGATAGTCAGCAATAGAGAAGCTTTAATTGCCAATACAATGGATGCCCAAACCGACGGACGAAACTGGTATCCTATACGTAGGCGTCGCCATACCCCGTCCCGTACCACGTCCCGCAAGATATTTCTTCACGTCTTCTATGTGCTACAGTATAGCCAAACTTCTGGCTTTGCGATTGAATAGTAGCCACGGTAAATGGAGGGGAATGACCAGCGCACGCATTTCTTCCGCTCAAAGAGGAAGGAGGGATCTCTCTTCCCCCCCCCCTCTCACTCTATCTCTCATTCTCTCTTACCTGATAATGATGGGATGGCAACGTTGACCAGCGCGTGTGGTTCTTTAGCGGAATGGGAAAGGAGGGATAACGGAAAACAGCCCTCTGTGTCTCTCTTACCTGATGCTGATGATGTGTTCCTTGTTCCAGGCCTTTTCATCCTGTTGATGCTGGGCTTCTTCGCGCTAGCAGCTGGCGGGTTCATACTATTCCTGCACCCGTATGACTTTTTGTTCAAACAGGTAATTTATATGCTTCTACTACTTTGTGCTTTAGGTATTTTTCGAGACTTTCAATTCGTATGTTTTTTGCTTAAACATTTTTAACATGTGATGCATAAGAAATATTACTAAATGATCATAGGTTCAGAGATGAAAGTTCTGGGTTCAAATCCCGGGTCGGAATTGGGTCATATTATTAGAACAAAGTAGAGATTTAAAAATATGTGTTGATGTAAAAAAAATCTATGATCAATAATTCATTGGACTAACACACCAATGGCCTAGCTTTAAACTAAGCTCGAAACTACTATGGGTACTGTAGGTGCTAGGACCAGATAGACATACTTAAACCGCAAATAAAAGGTAGCCGGTTGTTGTTCTTTCTCAGGGTGTAAAGATTGTCTGTGTCTAATTTCATCAAAATCGGTTGAGAAGTTTAAGCGAGAAAGGCTAATAGACAAAGTCACTATCGCATTTATCTATATTAATGTATAAAATCTGAAGAATTTGTTTGTTTGAAAATTATTTTTGTGTTGGAGAATTTGACGAGAAAGGCTCTCTAGGCTATAGTAAAAAATTGTGTGCGGCAACCGGAAACCACGCGGACGGAGTCGCGGGCGGCCGCTAGTAATATTAGAAGGGATCATTGCTTCAGTATCAGTTAGGTTAATCTGATACCAGATATAAAAATCTTCTTGACAATCACCTCCAATCAATCTTAACAATCCATTCCTTTTCCAGAAAGTGGTCTTTCAAGAAGGCGGCGAAATCTTCGAGATGTGGAAGAAGCCGGAGGTGGAGCTGTACTGCCGGGTGTACCTGTTCAACGTGACCAACGCGGAGGCCTACATGGCGGGGCTGGCGGACAGGCTCGTCGTGCGGGAGGTGGGGCCGTATGTGTACAGGTGAGTGTTGAAGTTAACCAACCTTCCCAAGGTCGGTCATTGGATGGGTGACCGAATTTTTTTTTTGCTCCTACCGGCTTCTGAAGGCCTTTTAATGGTTCTGGCTGCATTATCAGTTGTTGAAGTTAAGCAACCTTCCCTAGGTCGGTCATTGGATGGGTGACCAAATTTTTTTTTGCTCTGTCCTGCTTCAGAAGACACTTTTCTGCGTTGGTTTAATGCAGAAAAGTTGTTGAGGTTAAGCAACTTTCGCAAGGTCGGTCACTGGATGGGTGACCAATTTTTTTCTGCTCTTCCGTGCTTCGCTAGAATCTAGCCATGTAAGAGAAAAGATCCTGCACGGTGAGAAAGTATCCGTAGTGGGGCGGCATGGTGACTTATGGCTCCATCTCCCAATCTATCTATAGGGAAGAACCTTATCGGGATGTCGCATTCCACTGCTGGACGTAGCCCTCCCAAAGGAACATCTCCTTAGACACTTCACTGAGTAGATTCATTGTCAATGGAGGAACCCATATAGAAGGCTAGCTCACAGTCACCACGCCATGTGACGGCGGCTCCCCACGGAAGCCGGAGGTGGAGCTGTACTGCCGGGTGTACCTGTTCAACGTGACCAACGCGGAGGCCTACATGGCGGGGCTGGCGGACAGGCTCGCCGTGCGGGAGGTGGGGCCGTATGTGTACAGGTGAGTGTTGAAGTTAAGCAACCTTCCCAAGGTCGGTCATCGGATGGGTGACCAAAAAATTTTTTTTTGCTCCTTCCTGCTTCAGAAGGCACTTAAATGGTTCTGGCTGCATTATTCGTTGTTGAAGTTAAGCAACTTTCCCAAGGTCGGTCATTGGATGGGTGACCAAATTTTTTTTTGCTCCTCACTTCCTCAGAAGGCACTTTTCTGCGTTGGTTCTGGTTGCATGAGCAGTTGTTGAGGTTAAGCAACTTTCGCAGGGTCGGTCATCTGATTGGTGACCAAATTTTTTTTTCCGTGTCTTTTAAGACACTTTAATGCGCTCGTTCTGGCTGCATTAGCAGTTTTTTTTTTGTTGAGGTAAAGCAACTTTCGCAGGGTCGGTCAACGGATGGGTGACCGATTTTTTTCTGCTCTTCCGTGCTTCGCCAGAATCTCGCAGCTATGATAAACAGCCCATCCCACACGGGTGAGAAAGAATCCGCATTGTGCGGCATGGTGACTTATGGCTCCATCCATAGAGAAGGCCGCGTTTCTGGTGTGAGGATGATGCTGATGACGAAGTTCAACTTTCCATCATCATCCATCGCAGTCGACTGCTAGACGCAGCTCTCCCTCCCCTAAAGGAACTCCTTAGACACTTCACTGAGTAGATTAATTATCCAAGGAGGAACCCAGTTAAGCTAGCTCACAGTCACCACGCCATGTGACGGCGGCTCCCCACGGAAGCCGGAGGTGGCGCTGTACTGCCGGGTGTACCTGTTCAACGTGACCAACGCGGAGGCCTACATGGCGGGGCTGGCGGACAGGCTCGTCGTGCGGGAGGTGGGGCCGTATGTGTACAGGTGAGTGTTGAGGTTAAGCAACCTTCCCAAGGTCGGTCACCGGATGGGTGACCAAAAATTTTTTTTGCTCCTCCGAGCCTTTTAAGACCCTCAAATGCGTTGGTCCGGCCGCATTAGCAGTTGTTGTGGTTAAGCAACTTTCCCAAGGTCGGTCATTGGATGGGTGACCAAATTTTTTTTTGCTCCTACCTGCTTCAGAAGACACTTTTCTGCGTTGGTTCAATGCAGAAAAGTTGTTGAGGTTAAGCAACTTTCGCAAGGTCGGTCACTGGATGGGTGACCAAATTTTTTATGGGCTGCAATTTTCTGGTGGCTCTTTGATGCTTAAGTTCGTGCTCCATAAGCAGTCATTAATAACCAAGGACGTAGTTTAAGGCCCAATTTCCCATCTATCTAAAGGGAAGAACCTTGTCGGTTGGTGATGATGACCAACCTTTCATCATCATCCATCGCAGTCCACTGCTGGACGTAGCCCTTTCCTTAAGGAACTCCTTAGACACTTCAGTGAGTAGACTGGTTACAAAGAACATCTCCTTAGACACTTCACTGAGTAGATCGATTGTGCAAGGAGGAACCCATATAGAATCCAGCTCACAGTCACCACGCCATGTGACGGCGGCTCCCCACGGAAGCCGGCGGTGGAGCTGTACTGCCGGGTGTACCTGTTCAACGTGACCAACGCGGAGGCCTACATGGCGGGGCTGGCGGACAGGCTCGCCGTGCGGGAGGTGGGGCCGTATGTGTACAGGTGAGTGTCGAAGTTAAGCAACCTTCCCAAGGTCGGTCATCGGATGGGTGACCAAATTTTTTTTGCTCTTCTTGATGCTACGGAGGGCTCTTGAATGCGTTGTTTCTGGTTGCATTAGCAGTTTTTGAGGTTAAGCAACTTTCCCAAGGTCGGTCATCGGATGGGTGACCGATTTTTTTCTTCACGGTCTCCTTAGTGCTTCGGAAGGCTCTTTAATGCGTTACTTCTGGCTGCATTAGCAGTTCTTGAGGTTAAGCAACTTTCCCAAGGTCGGTCATCGGATGGGTGACCGAATTTTTATTGATCCTGCTTCCTTCCGAACTTACCTTCATGCGTAGGTTCTGTCTCCAAAAGCAGTCTTTAATACACAGAATAGTGGTTTAAGGCCATATCCCATCTATCTCTATAGGGAAGAACCTTGTCGGTTGATGATGATGACCAACCATTCATCATCACCCATCGCAGTCCTGTGTTGGACGTAGCCCTCCCCTAAAGGAACTCCTTAGGCACTTCACTGAGTAGATTGCGTCCATGGAAGAACCCAGAATGACCAATGTATCATCATCATCCTTCTTTGTCCATTGCTAGAAGAAGGTCCCCCCTAGATACACGTACCCTTAGGCACCATGAGTTGCAAGGTAAGCTCATAGTCACCACGCCATGTGACGGCGGCCCCCACGGAAGCCGGAGGTGCAGCTGTACTGCCGGGTGTACCTGTTCAACGTGACCAACGCGGAGGCCTACATGGCGGGGCTGGCGGACAGGCTCGTCGTGCGGGAGGTGGGGCCGTATGTGTACAGGTGAGTGTTGAAGTTAAGCAACCTTCCCAAGGTCGGTCATCGGATGGGTGACCAAAATTTTTTTTTGCTACTTCCTGCTTCAGAATGCACTTAAATGGTTCTGGCAGCATTAGCAGTTGTTCAGATTAAGCAACTTTCGCAGGGTCGGTCATCGGATGGGTGACCAATTTTTTTCTGCTCGTGCTTCGCTAGAATCTAGCCAGGTAGAGAACCGGTCCAACATACCCACGGGTGAGATAGAATCCGCATTGGGTCGGCATGGTGATTTATGGCTCTACGGCTACGGCTTATGGCTTATGGCTCCATGGCTATGACAAGCTCGCCGTGCGGGAGGTGGGGCCGTATGTGTACAAGTGAGTGTCGCCTGCAGTCCACGGATGGACATAGGCCACCTCCAGACGAAGAGTTAGCCCAAAGTCTGTGATGGTTGAGGTTAAGCAACTTTCGCTAGGTCGGTCATTGGATGGGTGACCGAATTTAGTACATCAGAAGGCACATTAAGTCGTCTAGGCTGCGTCAGCAGCCGTTTGTAATCAAACTGCTACCCTTGTAGAAACTATTGTTGATGGCCATGGACCTTGGTAATCACCTACTCTTTACTTGTAAGCCTCCCTCTATCATGCCTTTAGGTCTTAATTTCCTCATAATCAGTCTAAAGCTAAACGATAAAACACAGGGGAACACTGCTGCCCTGCCCATCCCCAGAATATCTCTTATTGTACCTTTGCTAAATAACTACATTTGTTACAGGGAAGCCCTGGAACACGAGATAGTATCGTTCAACGACAACGGGACTCTCTCAGCGATCCCCAGACATCCCCTAACATGGGTGGAAGAGTTGTCTGAGGGACATAGGGAAGACGACGTCCTGTTCCTACCACACATCGCTTTACTTGTAAGTACTCACTTGACTTTTATGCTAGTAACAAATTCATACGTGCGAAGATTCATAACCGTTTACCTGCTTATCTAGGCACTAGCGGCTGCCCGTGACTTCGTTCCTGTAAATTTGAGTTATTTATCTATACTAATATATAAAGCTGAAGAGTTTGTTTGTTTGTTTGTTTGAACGCGCTAATCTCAGGAACTACTGGTCCGATTTGAAAAAATATTTTTTTGTTGGATAGTCCATTTGAAGAGGAAGGCTTTAGGCTATTGAAAATCGAAATCCACGCGGACGGAGTCGCGGGCGGCCGCTAGTGTATTTATAACACAAACATTTTTTTTCCCAAATTTTAGCTTTTTAAACAAACCAATGAATTACATAGGTACATACGTAAACCATTTTAACCATCTTAAGTGGATTAATTACTGAGCCCTGGTGTCGAGGTCCAAGGTTCGAATCCCGGATCAGATATAATTTGGGTCGATATTTTCGAACAACTACCCGGGTTTGAGATCATCAATCCGCACTTGGCAATCTTGGTGATTAAAGTAAGAAAGAAGAAATAAACACCCAGAGCAGGGCATGCACACAAACTTTGGTCATGTGCTGGAATCAAACTGTGATCAGTAAAATCCTAAATCATTATACATCTCCTGACGATTCTGCCTCATAAAGCCAGACGCGCTAGTGTAGTGGTTAGAGAACCTAACCACAAAACTGAGGGCCACGGGTTCGAATCCTGCTAGTGGCTATTGTGGTTGAGTCACAGTTGTTCCCTAACCGATCATCAAAGTTAATTATTAACACTTAACAAGGATTAATCCTACAACATTCGTTATACTAGTCATTTAACCAAATCCGTCGTCAAATTCCTTCGCGAGAACGCCTAAAACCCAGCAAGGTATTTAATTAGCTATAAAACAAACTGCAATGAATGAATAAAACCGGTTTCCCGGTAAGGACATCAGGTGCGGCAGTATTCGGAAAATCCGGAACGGGCAGAAGCCTCGTTTCCTAAGGCTAGTGTTGGAAAAAAACCGGGATTTTCCAACCGGTATTTTCTTTTACCGATTGTTCCGGTTTTTTTCATTAATTACAGGACTAGATATTCGTACAAAGAATTGTGATAGGAAAATACTGGTATTTGTTTACAATCGGTATTAATAACCACCGGTTTGACACCACAATAGTTACGATACTAATCATAATTTAAATGGTGGGCACAAACTTCACCAATTTTTGGTAATGATTGAGATAGCACTTACACCAAAGCTAATGTCGCAAATTCATTTACCGCACTGGAAAAGCAAAGGAAAATAATGTGAATATGTATATAAGTACCTATAAAGTGATATAATTATTTTACTTCCTTTGTTTTGCACGAAATGCATAAATAAAGCAAAGAAAATCGTTTTAAAACATCCATCTAGAAACTAGATCATTTACAACCTAAGCAATCTCACATACGTATAGCTTAAGGTATTTTAACGGGCTAATAAAATTAACTCATATAAATATTCAACGCTAGATTCTCAGAAAGGATACCTACTTTAAATATTTTAAATATGTTGCATTTCCGGACTTGCATGCAGATGTTTCGAATGCATTTCTTAACGTCAGTAGGTATTTCAAAAGTATTTATCATGTTGGTATCTATGTATGTCAATATAATAAAAAGCCTTCCGCCTGTGGTTTTAACCGCGCGTAATTTCTTTTTTGTAATATCCCCCTTTCCCCCCACATTTTGGGGATCAAAAGTACCGAGTAAGTAAGTGAGTCTACTTGTTACATACAAAAATACAAATCTTTTCCCTTTATAATACATATTAGTGTAGATACTTCACAACATCACATACATTGATCTGACTCTGTAATAAATAGCTTAAGCATTTGTGTTGCAGATATCACAATGAACATTGTTTTAACAGACACATAATTTTAAATAGATACATAGACTAAACAACCAAACCAGGAAAAATCCAATACAGAATCGACGAATTAACGTTATTATCGAGACACAAGGGTGTTATTAACACCAAGATGGGGTTTTACTAAGACGACATTGGCTTAAGCCATGAATTACCAAAGTAAACCAATCCTCCCGATTTAGATAAAAACTGGTTTCCATTATAACCTTTTGACGATTACAAAATTGCAACATTCCCAACCCTATTTACGCAATTTTCAAGCCTATAAATTCGTTAAATCAGGAATAGTAACACACTAGACCGATAAAACGATACCGAAGTTCGGCGGCAATGCATTTAAAAAAATTACGCTACTTATTTCGTCATAGTGTTTCATCTGCCATTTAAAATACATTGCAGGAGTAAAGTAAAGTATCAGCCTATTAATGTCCCACTGCAGGGCAAAGGCCTCCATCATTTGAAATCATGTTTCCGTTACAAATATGGGTTTTGGCTTAATCACCACGCTTGCCAAATGCGGATTGGTGATCACAAACCCGGGCTGTGTTCAGAAAAATCAACACAAAGTTTGCCCGGCCCGGGAATCGAACCCAGGACCTCGAGACCAAGGCCCGGTACCACCACTAGACCATCGAGGCGTTCATTGCACGAGTAGTCACGCCGAACTAACGTCGCGGTTTTTCGGCCTTGTGTGTTTCCATTAGTGTTGAGCAAACGGATCACAAACGAACTATATCGATTGATCTTTGTTGGATAAATAGTACATGTGGCAACACTTATAGGTAGGTAACATTTAAGTACCTACGTTTAACCTTTTGGTAACATAGTATGTAAATAGGGGGTCTGTTGGTATATGATTGGTTATGCCAGCCACACCTAATCAAATGCCATTTCGTGAAGCCAAGATCAATATTTGTTTGGATAACATAATTTGAAATGATGAAGGCTTTTGCCCTGTAGAGAGACTACCATCATCATAATCCTAGCGCCTCTCCCGGTTGCTGCCTCGGCCATTGCCTCGGATCCCAGTGTACGCTGCGACTATGATCCTGAGTTGACCAGCCTGGTTATTACAATGGAGCGACTGTCATCTGACCTCCGTTACCCATACAAGGAAAACCAGATCATTATGGATCATAAGCAGGACCAACGGCTTAACGTTAAGTTAAGTTAACACAAAAATACTTTTTCAATTCGAACCAGTAGTTTCTTTGATGAGCGCGTTCAAACAAACACATAAACTCTTCATTTGTATTATAATACTAGCGGCCGGCCGCGTCTCCGTCTGCGTGGACTTCGGTTTCCGCTCCTCGTCCAATGGACTATAAAACACAAATATATTTTTTCAAATCGGACCAGTAGTTCCTGAGTGTAGTAGTGCGTTCAAACAAACAAACAATCATATAAACAATCAAATTTTTCAGCTTTATATATTAGTATAGAAGTACCTATAGATAGTAAAGATTTCTAATAAAGCTAACATTGTAACAAATAGCAATTCTATAGAAACACGTCCATGCAATCAGACCACAGGGATAATTTTCTAAAATCACAAAATTACACACTCGCTTCGTCGGGAGATAAATAAGGTCTGAATTACAGACTTACATTCAGATGTAATTCAAGATAGTGTATTGGAAATTACAAATTACAAGTGAGATTGAGTGTGGAAATTACATTTGAACGCCACTGTGGATTAAATCCTGCAATTTTAAGAGAGATAGAGCTTAGAGGAACTTCCACTCGAACGAGCCGCTCGTCTGAGGAAGTACCTCCCCCTTACAGAAGACCACAGTGAAGTAGCACTTCGTAACTGTTGCGCTATGTTTCTGCTGGTGAGTTAGGTCACCAGAGCTCAGTTAGTCAGGGTATGGGGTTTTAAAGGCAGGCAACGCATCTGCGACCCTTGTACGGTTGTTGATGTCCATGGACAGCGGTGATCACTTACGATCAGGTGACCCGCTTGTTCGTTTGCCTCCCTATCAAATATTTTAAAAAACCTGGAGTATCAAATATGTATATAAAAATTATAATGTATTTTAAAAATATAATGTATTAATGGATTTATATTACCTATACTAGCGGCCGCCCGCGACTTCGTTTGCGCGGATTTTGGTTTATCCCATGCATCAGGGAGTATTTAATCGGGACAAAAAGTATCCTCATCAGCCCATACCATGCCTGCATACCAAATTTTATCAGAATCTGTTCATAATATTAATAAGATAAGATTAGGAAAACTTATTTATTTTTAAACCAAGTCCTATTGAATTAACATGTGTCTAAACAGTTGCCTAACTGCCAGTTAAATATTACAAGTTTACCGTCAGCTCTTGCAAAACGCATCCTATTTTGGTACCAAAGTGCACGGTTGCACTTCGGTGCATATTTGTACATTTGAGAAGATTTCGATGTTTTAGTGCGTATAAGGAACGGCCAATGACTTGCATTGGATTGACCTTGCTTTAAAAGTCCTAAATTCGATTCCAGAGAACACATTATTTAATATATGTTAAATATGTAATATGAAGTATGTACGAGTATATAATGTAATACTAATAAAAAAACGGGTCTGTTGTTCTAGTAGTCAGAGACGCTGGCTACCAAGGGTCACGGGTTCGAATCCCTCTAGGAGCAAATGTTTGTGTGATGAACACAAATGAATGAACATCGGCATTTGTAGTCGAATCATGGATATCCATCCGTTACCTAGTAGCAAAATAAATTTTAATCACACTCATTTTCCTCTGGCGGGATTTGAACCCGGTATCCTCCATTGTTACAAATTCTCTTCCTTTAATTATTGCATGTTTGTTTCGCACAAGCATCGAATCCCGGACCTTTGGTGCAAACCAATTTCTCAGCCATTACTCCTAATAGGTATAACGAATCCTTGAAAAGCCTGTACCTATTCGCAATTCTATTAAATTCAGTAGGTAACTTAACTATGTTTTATGATCACAAAGTAATAAGCACTTGTAAATATTGCCAAACTTACTCAGTTTAAGTATTCAAGTTAGCACTTGAACAAACGAATGTTGCAATCGTTTTAGTACTAAGATGTTAGGTCGTTTCGAAATACCTAATCCTTTAAAAACAATGTTTAGGTTTTATCCTTCGCAAGGTGCATTTAAAGTTATAAGTTTTTCTGTACTATATCATGCATGTATTATACACATAAACCATTCTCTTGAATCAATCTATCTGATTACAAAAAAACCGTATGAAAATCGGTTGCGTAGTCTTAAAGATTTAAGCATATACATATATGGACATACAGAAGACAGCGAATTTGAAATATAAAATGTAGAGGGATATAATAATTATAATATAACGATATGTTGGCTCCACTGATGGTAAGCAAAAGAAAAGCCCTGATTGCCATGACAACGGACGCGGTCCTATTCGTTGGCATCGCCATACCGGCCCACAGGGTACTTCTTCTTGCTTCCTTTAAATGAATCCAGGTTATCTATACTAGTATAATAATGCTGAAGAGTTTGTTTGTTCATTTAAACGTGCTTATCTCAGGAACTACTTGCTCGAATTGAAAACATATTTTTATTTTGGACTAGCGGCCGCCCGCGACTCCGTCCGCGTGGATTTCTTTTTTTCGAAATAAAAAGTAGCCTATGTTCTGTCTCAGGGTCTAAAGATTGTCTGTACTAAATTTCATCAAAATCGGTTGCGAGGTTTAAGCGGGAAAGCGTAACAGACAGACAGACAGACAGACAGAGTTACTTTCGCATTTATAATATTAGTTGGGATTAGTTGGGATAGTCCATTCGACGAGGAAATATTCGGAAACCGAAATCCACTCGGACGGTACCTATCGCGGTCGGTCGCTAGTAGTCCCTACTAATATTATATGTAAATGCGAAAGTAACTCTGTCCATCTGTCTGTCTGCTACGCTTTCCCGCTAAAACATCTCAACCGATTTTGATGATAATTGGCACAGACAATCTTTAGACCCTCAGAAAGAAGCGAAATAAAAGGTATCTGAAATCCACGCAGAAGTCGCGGGCGGTCGCTTTTTAGTATAATTTGATTTCAATTTTTAATAATGTTTATTTCCATTGTCCACAGAGCATAGCCAACGTAGTCGCCCCCCAGGGTTTCGTGACCCGCTTCGGCCTCAACAACCTCATCAGCTTGACTTCCAGCAAGCCACTTGTCAAGATGACAGCCAAGGAGTTCATGATGGGATACGAGTCCAAACTGATGACCCTGGGGAACACCTTCCTGCCTGGATGGATATACTTTGACAAGCTGGGATTGATTGATCGGGTAGGTTATGGCTCGTTATGGGAGGTTATGGGTGGTTATGTTTCATTATGGTTCGTTATGTTTCGTTCTGGAAGGTTAAGTTTCATTATGTTTCAATATGGGAGGTTATGATTCATTATGGTTCATTATTAGAGAACATTATAACAGGATTAAACACGAAATTATTATTTTTAAGTACATTATAATAAGAAAACATTATAAATGGACTAAGCCGTGTAAATACTCAAGTACTTAAAAATACTTAATAATTTCGACACAATATGCAATAAGACATAAAGATATCTTAGTGCATTTAGTTGTGTCTTGTTATGAGTCGTTATGGTTCATTATTTCTTATTATTGTTCGTTATGTTGCATTATGTGTCGTTATGGATAAAACGGGTTACTGTCTCGTTATGTTTATGCACCGTTATGTCGCGATATAGTTCGTTACGAGCCGTTATGTATCGTTTTGGATCGTTACACTTCATTATGCAGCGTTATTTTTGTTATCATCTCTAATATTTTGTTAATTTAAATTATTTATCTACTCAAAATCAAGCCTTCATTAATTAAACATTTCATTTCTTCCAGATGTACGATTTCAACGGCGATTACGAGACCATATACACCGGAGAGACCGACGTCACCAAATCTGGCCTGATCGACACTTACAAGGGATCCACCGACCTCCCCCAATGGGAGGGGAAGCATTGCTCCAACGTTCAGAACGCGTCAGACGGCACCAAGTTTAAGGGGGGAGTGGGGAGGAACGAGACTGTGCTGTTTTATAGGAAGAGCCTGTGCAGGGCGGCGCCTTTGGTAAGATTATTGTATTGACATATGAATTTGTTTTGTGTATTGATTAAGGAATACCATATAAGATAATTCAAAATATTAGTGCCTCTTTGGCGCAATGGCCAGTAGCTCGCAATTGAAGCGCAAAAGGTCCTGAGTTCGTATCCTGAAAAAAATGTGTCTGGATTTTCCTGTTTAATTTTAATTCCAGACTGTATCGGAGTCATCACTCCGATACAGTCTGGAATTAGGAATATGACAGTGTACGAGTGTAACCCTTCGTTATTATTATATTGGAGCGACTGCCATCTGGCCTTCGTAACACTTACAAATGAAACCGAACAATTTTTGGCACCAATGGCCTTTCGAAGCACGAAATAAGTGAAAAAAATATATATTCATATATATAGCGCCATCATTTACCTCAAATTACCTCAGCTTTGTTATAAATCTAGGTTTATCTTCTCTTCCAGGTCCCAGTAGATGAAGGTGTTAAAAGCGGTCTTCACTCCTACATGTACACTTTCCCAGAGAATATGCTCGACAACGGAAAATATATTGAAGAGAACAAATGCTTCTGTCGACTAGGTATGCATATACAAACAAGTATCATCATCATCATCATCAGCTCATCGCAGTCCACTGCTGGTCATAGGCCTCTCCTAGGGCTCTCCAAACAAGTATACTATTGAACAAAACCCAAGTGTATTCTTTAAAACAGGGGATAATATCAAATGCAAAACAACTTTTACAAAGCAAACCAGTCCCACTTCAGGACAAATTCCTCCATCATTCGAAATCAACTTTTAGCTGTATAACCGCGCATGCCAAATGCAGTTTTTATGTTACCAAACGAACAAGAGGGTCACCTGATGGTAAGTGATCACCGCTGCCCATGTGCTCCGACAACAACAACCGCACAAGGGTCACAGATGCGTTGCCTGCCTTTAAGACCCTACACCCTCCCCCAACTGAACTCTGGCGACCTTACTCACCAGCAGAAACATAGCACAACAGTTACGAAGTGCTATATCACTCAAGTCTTCTATAAGGTGGAGGCTCATTCCCAGACGACCGGCTCATTCGAGTGGAAGTTCCACAAAGCTCTTCCTCCCTTAAAACCCAGGACCTCTAGACCAGAAGTACTTAAACCAATACACAATCATCACCACGGAGTCAGTTATTAATATTCCACCCATCTCCTTCCAGGTAAATGCCTCCCCCCTGGCCTGATCGACGTGACTGACTGCTACTACGGGTTTCCCATCGCCCTGTCGTACCCTCACTTCTACAAGGGAGATGAGGTCCTCTTCAGCAAGGTGGAGGGATTGAACCCTAGTAAGGAGGAGCATGAGACTAGGTGAGATTCAATTATAAAATTATTGGAAACAATAAGAAAAAGTTGTGAGAATTTTTTTCATATATTTTTTTCTAATTTAGTTTTATCATCAAAAGCTTTATAATTTTCTTTTTATTGTATTAATATTGTTCATCTCCGTTAATATTTAGATATGCCCGCGCCATACATCAATCCGTTCTGAAATTGGCACTACAATTTGAAGCGACCGTCGCTAATCCAATGCTTTTTTACAAGAACAGAAATAAGAACGCTGTCAAAGAATGCAAATACCCCTTATCACAGGATAATAACCATAAGATCCAATTGAATCTACATAAGAAGAACTAGTCATGGAAGAATCAGTATTCGACCTTTTTTCACCAAAGTTAGGCTCCATTGAAGCACTTATAAAGCGCCAATAAATAACAATTTTATAATGACTCTACCATCGATTCAGAGGGCAGTTTCTTTTGTACGCAATATTTACTTTGCACACCTAGAATAAGACTAGCTTAACTCAAAAAATCACTTTTACAGTGTTTCATTTATTATGTAGTTTTCAACGCAGAATCTGGCCATGGAAAAAAGTCAATTCTATATAATTTTAAGGGTTGTTGCGTATTCATCCTACGACGTTTCATCAGTCTTAATCCAGGTATGCGATATGTAAGTTTTAGTAAAGGCACTTATGAGTTTCTCTTTACAAAATCAATCTACAGCTCAGTTCCAAAAGTAGTACTGGATCTAATACTCTCTATCCCTTCTTCCTCAGATTCTGGGTGCAACCAGACTCCGGTCTCCCCCTGGACGTGAGCTCCAAGTTCCAGATCAACATGGCTCTCGGAGACCTCTCCAGCATCAATAACGCGGAGAGATTCTCCAATATGTACCTGCCGCTGCTGTGGTTTGATATTGTGAGTTTTGATTGTGTTTTTTATCTCCTACTAGATTTAATATATTTTATCGCTCGCCAGCGTTATCAAGATTCCTGTAGGACAACTTCATGAGGATAAAAAGATAAAAATAATCCGCAAGTCAGCCCATAGCCTGCCTGTATACCTAATATCATCAAAATCTGATGCGAAGCCGGGTCCGGTCAGTTTATTAAAAGTCTGTAAAATTAACATCGATGGTAAAGTGGTTCAATTTCAGTGTCGTGTCTAGAATATAGGGTCGGTTTTTCAAACACAGCCCGGGTTTGTGGTTCTGTGGATGGAGATCTTTGCCATGCCGTGAGAAAAGCTTATACTTTAAGCTTATGTATACGCAAAGTATATCAATTTGATAGTAAATATAAAAATGAATCTATCACCTGTGAGAAATACATACTTTTCTTCTCTTCAGAAATACATTTAAAGTAGTCTAATGTAATAATCATGCTACACCCACCATCGAAAGTCCGCTTATAGAGCAGAGAACACTTATTTTTAATTTCTCCCATTATTTTTTTTCTTAATCGAATGGTTACTAAATTCTTTTTATTTTTTTCCAGAGAATGTACTCGCTCACACCATCACTAGAGGAGCGATTCAACCTCTACCTAAACATCTTGCCAGTCGTCGAAAAAGGAGCTATGTACCTTCTCTTTGCCACCGCCGCCTGCCTCATCCTACTCAGTGTATACATACTCACCTTCAAAGTCATGTTCAAAACCTTCGATCAAAAGAAAGCAAAGAAAAACTTCGTCATTGCAACCGACATGTGGATTGAAAAAGAATCCAAGGGAAAGAAGAATAAAAATAAGGACTCAATATATGCCCCTTGTGAAATACCTCTGGATGATACAGAATCTGAAAGTTCTGATCCACAATTAGATCCGGAAAGAAGACCGTCTCTCCTCAAAACACATAGTGATAGGATTAAAGAACTAAGCCACAAACTAAGCGATAAAATGTACGATTCAGTTGGCAGCGTTAGGGACAAAATGAAGGATGAATTCACTCATGTCAAAAACATCTTTACCGATAGAAAGAATTCTTTAATCAGCGTTTCAAAGTCTAATGATGGTTATAGAAGTGATTCGTGTGATGAAGATAAAGTCGAAGGTTATGCTGTCGTAGGCCAAACTGACAGTGAAGATGACTGTAAGTACTTAGAAGTAGTAGACGATGGTAGTGGGTTCGATAATAATGAAGTAGTACATACAACAAGCGATAGGTCGAAACATTTGAAACAGTTAGATTCAGGCACAGATGAATTGCTACATATATCCGATTGAGAATAGTTATTATTAGGATTTGACTGCAAATTTTAAGTTATTTTGGTTCTAAGTTTTACTTTTGTTGTGATCGAAGCTGGTTCAATTCGATGAATCGTGCAAGTGATAATTTGATATGTGTGAGTTGAGATAGAAGTGTAGGATGCATCAGAACGAGAAAACGTAAAAAAAACCGTTGAATTCTTTCAATATGTTGATCCTTTTGTGTCAAGGACGTACAAGATTTCCTCTTTACAATACTTCCTTCTGTTGAAGTTTTAATATCAGGAACTTTCTTCTATTGAACTCAACAAAGCTACGGGTATAGTTTGAAAATCTGTTGTGTTGAAAGAATTTAACAGTTAAAGAATTTTGAGATAACTATCATTACCTCAGACCTTACCTAGGAGAGGCCTTTGTCCAGCAGTGGACTGCGATAGGCTGATGATGATGATGATGAGATCAGTAAGGCAACACAGAATAAATATGAAACATTCCAACTACTTATAATTGAGAAGGAAGGACGAAAATTACTGTAGTATTCCAGTTTTTTCTATTCTCTTAGGCTATGAATGTATGGAATATAATTATGTATTTATTGAATTGTTCAAATGAACATTAATAAATATTTAGATAGAATATTAAATTTATACAAAGTGTGTCATAATTTTGCAATTTACATAAGAATCAAATGGTTCTGATGTTCAATCACGGTGTTATACATTTAAATTAATTCCTTGGACTAATGCTCGAATTGCCTAGCTCCAAACTAAGCTTGAAGCTTATACTATGGATGCAAGGGAACGGATAGACATACTTACTTATATAGTTGTATAAACATCCATGACTCGAGTACAAATGCCTAAGTTCATCACACAAACATACCTCTAGCAGGGTTCGAACCAGCGACTCTTGGTTTGGTTGTAACGACCAGAACAATATGAAATTTTGTTACACTTTGTTAATTATTGTACAGATAAATATAATAAACAATTATTCGATCTTCTTGCCATGACATTAAAAATTAAAAATACTTTTTATATTACCAACGTCGTTTTTATCTTATTTTGTATAAAATTTCTCCCGTCTTAAAGACTTTAATTGTGATGTAATAGTTTATTTTAATTCTGAGATTTTGTTTTGTAAAATATTGTTTGCGTAACAACTCTATGTGAAGTTTTTGTTTTTATTATATGATAAACGATTATAAATATTTATTTATTATGGATTTTAAAAATTGACTGATGTATTTATCGTTGCTCAATTGTTTTTAGGATAAGTTTTTGTACATATTTGTTTTTTTATCGGCCATAAATGTAATTAATACTTTGCTATGAGATTTCATTCGTTCTTATTAAGGTATGGAATTTAAGTCTACTTAATTTTAGGATCAATTTCTTTTTTTTCATAGAATAGTCTAAAAAAGGTTAAAAAGTCAAAAATGTTTTCAAAGCAACTTAAAATTATTCAAAAATGAAATAAGAATATACAGGCGATTAGGTAGAAGTAAAATGGTTTTTGATTTGATACACGAAGTTTGACAGAGCGTTTTTTAAATGGTGTATTTTAATTAAAGGCTATATTTTAAATTATACAAAGTAATTTTTACTTTGAAAATATTATGGGTAGGTAAATGTTTTTCCAATTCCATGACATATACCTTTGAAGTTTTTATTATCCGTTATACGCCAGTGATTTCGAACCTTTTTTACTTAATCCTTTTTTATGTTCCTAAGCCTCTTGCATTTATTTCTAACGTTGATTTCATTTATACGAATATGCACTGTGTAACTTTGAAAAAGCTTTGTTTTATAATTTTGTTACGTGCGTATTTTTTTAAAGTTTAATTACAGTTTTGTTTAATTTTTTTACAATGTTGTTGGTTATGGTTATAAAATAATTTTGTTACTTACCACTTAAAATTCCACTTTTAAATAATTTTTTTTTTTGATTTACTTCATATATGTATTTTGCAAGGTTGCCCCATGTTACACACTGTATATAAATTTAACCTCTATTAAATGTTTAAAACCTTCTCAAATGCATGTATATTAATTTTCCATTCTTAACAATGTATCTAATTTGAACGAATCTTGCCTTCTTAGCGTAAAGGTAAATAAGTATGCAAATTAAATAATTATAATTATTAAATTACCTATTTATAGACATTAATTATAATCTAGTTAATATTGTGATATGCTCAGAATTGTTGATATGAAAAGTGTAAATTCATCTTAAAATAATCACATTTGTGTATTTTTATTTTTATAAATTATACATCACACAAAAAAGAACAACAAATAATTTATTAAAATAAATACGTATCGCTATACTTTTTAACACAAAGATGATTGATTAAGAAACTCAAATAATTTTAATTTATTGATTTCAATAAATTTTAAGTTGAATAATTAAGTATTATCTTTATAAGTTGGTACTTGGTGAAAAACTTCTCAAAGAAATATTGAAAGTAAAGAAAATTAAATGAAATATTTTATAAAGCTCTGTATTTTTATTTCATAACTAGGTTTTGCCCGCAGCTTTGAAAGTCTGGAGTTATCAAGATTCCTGTTTTATTCCACGGGAGCATTAAATCGGGATAAAAATTATCCTATCACCTAAGTCAGCCCGTACACTGCCTGTATACCCATCTTCATCAAAATCCGTTCAGTAGTTTCAGCGTGATTCACGGACAAACATCTAAACAAATAAACTTTCCCATTCATACATACATATTAGTGTAGTGATTACCAAAGTCTGACACCTTAAAACTAGTATTAATAATCTGAGGACAACAGTAAAACCACTGGTTTTAACGTTAATATAAGGCAAATAAAAAAACACATAAAATTGAACACACTTTTATTGAACACGAAAACCATTCTTTGCAATTAATATCAAAGAATAAAACATCTTTGATTTTATCCAAACTTAAACATCTTTATATTCTACCAAGAAATAAATAAATATCTCTTTGCTATTTTATCAAAAAGTAGAAATCTCTTTGTTAATGTTAACCAAAGAGTAAATTCATCTTTAGTATTTTATCAAAGAGTAAAACTCTCTTCGTTATGTTTACCAAAGAGTAAATTTATCTTTCGTGTTTTTATCAAAGAGTAAAAAATATCTTTGGTATGGTTTTATCAAAGAGTAAATATTTCGTATAAGAAGTCAGTCCCTCCCTTTATGTAACTTGTATTAAGGAACCACCAAAACAGGTATCCGTAGAAAATGCACTGAGTTGCTTTATCAAGAATCACCATTCTGAAACAAAAATTATTATCATAAGTTGCCATCACTAGTTACATAGTATAAATCAAAGTCACTTTTTTCTGTCCGTCTCTATAGTCCAGGAATTTTAGATTTTATCTGCGGAATAATTCCTAGTGAGCTGAATTTTTGTATACACCTTTATTATGATATATATATATATATATATATATTGTAATGATGATGTGAAAAATCGACATTGATATCGTGCCGGCAAAAAAAGTTATAGGGGTCCAAACGTCACGAAAATCAGTTTTCCGCAAATATCTCGCGATCTATTGCTTAGAGGTCAATAATGGTTTCATAAAAGTTGTTCGTCGTAAAATTGTCAATGTCGATTTTTCACATCATCATTACAATATCATAATAAAGGTGTATATGTTACGGGCAACGTGATTAATCGGGAATTATGAATAAGGGCCGGCCTTTATTAATAATTCCCAAGAGCGTTGGGCAAAGTGATTAATTTATCACTTTGACCGGCCCGTATTAATAATTCCCGACGCCTCTTGGTCCATGTAATAAATCAGTGTTTGAGATGGCTTGTATTTATCACTTGGACCGGGCATTATGATAAGAAATGTTTAAGGGTCACAAAAAAAAAATAACCCTAACCTATTTTAGACCACCTAAGAAGCTGAAGACTAATGGATGGATATAGGTTAGGGTCATTTTTTTTTATGACCTTTTAAAATTCCCCTAGTCACGAAAATAACACATGGTAACGACTTTTCATCTTATGTAATATTTTTATCTAAATAAAAGTAGGAAGTTAATTATATCAATAATTGCTTTTTTTAGTGTTTATTTTTAAATGTTCAATTGATGTGTCCTTTAACTTTTCATGTTAATATTGTAAGTTTAATAAGATTTAATTAGCAATAACACTTCAAATAACCTATTTTATTACTTTGCCCAATATGGGTTGGGAATTATTCATAATGGCCGGGAAAAGTGATTAATTTCGCTATTTTTATCACATTGCCCAATTGAGTAGGGAATTATTAATACAGACCGGGAATTATTAATACGGCCCGGGCTTATCACATGGCCCGTAACATATACACAAATTCAACCCACTAGGAATTATTCCGCAGATCGTGGATCAAAATTGCTAAAATTACTGGACTATCTATGCTATGCTAAAATAAATAAAATAAATTAATAAATTTTAAACTTTCGCGTTGCATTATAATTATTTAACATTACAACGGGACTAAACGCGATATTATTTTTATAAGTACCTGAGTACTTACTGCTTGACGTTTCGGCTGTGATGCTACAGCCGTGGTCACAAGCGAACTCAACTTGCTTCGCTTGTGACCGTTTCGCGTTTAGTCCCGTTGTAATGTTAAATAAATTAATAAATGCCTTGGACTAACACACAAATTACCTAGCCCCGAACTAGGCTCGAAACTTATACTATGGATGCAAGGGAACGGATGCACATAAGTTGATTCAAGACTCAAGAGGAAGGTTTATACATAATTATGTTTTATACATCCATAATATAGAAGAGATTAAACTAAACATTTTAGTTGTACCCGTGCGAAGACGGGGCGGTTCGCTAGTACACAGTAAAATGTTACCGTCTTTATGATTTTTTCATCTCTTTCTATAAAAGTACACTTTAGTAATGCTGGGTAAAAACATTTTTTTAGTTTTGTGCAGATTTAATTTCGGATGATTTGTATTTCTCTTGCAATTTGCTTTGCGCTTAGAAAATAAATATTTGCGTTTTGTTATTTTTAAAATTACTAATGACGTTTTGTTTTCTTCAGAAAAAACTAAGTATTTTTTTTAAGAACTTTACCTTTTATAATGAGCCTTTGCTTTTGGCAAGTCTTCATCTTTTTCTTTGAGCAAGTATTTCCGACCTCCGATACACGATTTCCTGAAAGGTAAGTAAAATAAAGTGTTAGCCTATTAATGTCTCACTGCAGGGCAAAGGCCTCCTCTACTTCCTAGCGTTTATCCCGTTTCTGTGCAGAGTCCGCTTTGACCATGATCCAGGATTTGGCGAGTCTGGTTATTACAGTGAAGCGACAGCCATTAGACCTTCATAATCCTTAGAGGGGAACCAGACAGATTGGATCATGGTTACACATTCAGATCTAACTGAACTAAAGTCAGAAACTATCTGAATGTGCAGGTTTCCTCACCGCCAAACTAATAGCACAAATCCACTTATAGATTTCAAAAAATCCTGAGATGTGGGCATGGATTTGAACCAAGGACCTCACGTATCTGCGGCGCGGTCCGTGCCACTAGGCCACCATCGCTTGCCATACCTACGAGTATGTATGATAAAATATCTACCTGAAATAGTCTTCCTTATCAACGTTTTCAATTTCGTAGTAGAATCCTTTTTTGTCCTGCTCTTTTATACGGGATCTGAGTAAGATGAAATTCTTGTTGTCAAATGTCCACTGCTTGGTTATATAGTATCCGAGGGCGAGGTTAGCTATATAGATGCGTCGTTGGATTTTTAACAACCTGGAAAAGTCAAACAAAACGGTAAGATTATAGGCACCGTGCAGAAACTATAGAGGGCGCTAAAAACCCCGATTTTTTTTCTGTGGTTTGACAGTGAAATTTGACATTTAGCGTGAAAGTTTCAAATATGAGTCACGAGATGGCAGAATAAGGCACCGTGTTTTTCCGTGGTTTGACAGTAGAATTACCGACATTGGGACTTAAAGGTTTTGAATATGAGTCACGAGATGGCAGAGTCATCGCTACACACGGTGCCTATATAGGTAATGTTTAAAATTATTAATAAAGAAAAAATCATCTGCGTCGAACCCAGCGCCTTGCAATGCGGGTAAGCGCTCTAACCACTAAGCTACCGAGACCGTTAGTAGACCTGACGAAGTTCCCCTTGTTTTACTTTTACTAGAGTTCGCGTGGATTTTATATCCTTTTTTAGCAATAAAAGGTAACCTATGTTCTTTCTCAGAGTCTTAAGATTTTCTTTGCCAAATATCATAAAAATCGGCTGAAAGCGGGAAAGCCTAACAGACATACAAAGAAATTATTTCAACTGATTGTAATGTAAGGGAACACCAAATAAATAAGCCTGGGGGCTTACTGAGAGCTTAACGTGCCTTCCGGAGCAGGAGATGTAATTTTTCGGTCACCCATCAGACCTCGGCGAAAGTTGCTTAACTTTGCAATCGCAAGCCGAGCGCGCTAACTACTGCGCCATCGAGCTCCTCCCTACTTACTCACTTATCACATATTTAAATTTTGAATCAAATACATATAATTATACATAAACAGCACGATCACTTACATAGGTTTCCGTCCGAGGATCCATAGCAAAGTGTCAATTAAGATAGCCGGTAAAATGTGAAGGAACAAAACCTGCAAAAAAATTAATGTAGTTATACAATATGTTAATGTAAAGATTAAATGTGGCTGACTGATTAACTTTTATAGTGATGTATCAACGCACAGCCCAAACCATCCAATTAGAAAGTATTTTGATCATATCTACCTCCAAGGGGATAAAACAGGAGATGAAAGTTTGTATGAAACTTTGTCAATTTTTAAACCTATTTTGCTAAGAATTTACATGCATAAAACTACTGTGACGTAGGTTTCCCCTTTACAATATGATGAATAAAAACATTTCAAAGCGTACTTGTAACATTTCTAGTGTCAAACCTTAAATGGTCTCATACGAAGTTTTGATCCATACATGAAACAGGGTCGAATGGCATTCAAATTTTTTTTTGGAGTTTTCAAAAAAAGTGAAATGTTTTTTTACGATTTCTGACATTTCTAGTACTCAAAACTCAAATGGTTCGATACAGTCATTTGATCCTTACATGAAATAGGAATGAATGGCATAAAAAAAATCCGAGTACACTTTATTGGCTGACTGTAATATTTTTTACAAAATATCTCAAAAAGTTATGGATGGTTCCCTAACAACGTATTCTTGTAACTGAAAAGGTTATTGTACCTGCCCTGCAAAACTAATTTAAAGATTCCACCCTGTATTATTTTAGTTTTATAATTCTTTTATTTTAGATGTTACAGCGCATTGGAATATTCATCACTTAAAAACTTACCTTAACATAATGTATAGCCCGCGAAGTGGTTATCGAACCCCCTATATTCCACAGCATATCGTTGAGAGGCATCGTGGCCGCCAGACGTTTGCCAATCTCGACCAGCTCCGACATAGTGATGTTATTCAAGTTGCCGGCACAACTGTTGTAGATCGGGATGTCGTCTGTTGGTTCCAGTCTGTGGGGAGAACCAAAATCATTATTATCAGCCTGTTTGAACGGACAACCATCGAGTTTCTTGCCGCTTCTTCTCGGTAGATAACTGCATTACGAAGTCGGTGGTAGATTCATTCTCATCATTTTCATCATCCTCCTAATGTTTATCCCGTTTCTGTGCGGGTCCGCTTTGACCATGATCCAGGATTTGGCGAGTCTGGTTATTACAGTGAAGTAACTGCCGTCAAAAATAGAGGGAAACCAGACAGATTGGATCATGGTTACACATTCAGATCTTAATGCACTAAAGTCAGAATCTATCTGAATGTGCAGGTCCTCACGGTGTTTTTTCTCACCGCCGAGCTAGTGGCACAAATTAACATAAGGACTTGAAAAATCCAGAGGTGAGGGCCCGGATTCGAACCACGGACCTCACTGTGAGGCCACCATCACTCTTGGGAGATTAATTCAATTGTGATATTATTATTGATGATTTATAAATGCCTTGCAGAGGCCTACATAAATAAAATATGTTTTGTTTCACACCCACGAAAAGAAATCAACATCATCTTAGCGCTTCTCCCAGTTGCATCCTTGGCCATTGCCTCAGAGCCCAAGGTCCGCTGCGACTATGATCCTGAATTGACCAGCCTGTACACTTACTCTTTAGTACCCCTGATCCAAGCGGCAGCTACCATTCCTTTGATGCAGACATCCACAGGAATGTAATCTGCTACCAGATCTGGTTCGGTGTACAAGCTTCGCATGATACCTGAAAAAATGAAAATAAGGTGAGGTTCGAAATATAAGACACCGCTGCCATGGCAAATCGGTACTATGGCAAATCGGTACTGCACTTTACGGGTCCTTTAGTCTAGTGCGCAAAGACCCAGGCTACAAAACCAAAGGTTGCGGGTTCGAATCCCACAAGGGGAAAATGATTGTGTGATGATCATCGTCATTTGTGCTAGATTCATGAATATTTATAAAAAGTATTAAAGTATATCTATCCGTACCCAAGCTTCTATAGCACAAGATTTTATTAAAAAAACAATCATAATTAGATTACAAATAAGCAATTCATTCACACAACACGTCAAAATTAAGTTGTAAATAAATACCTTTTCCACAAGCCACTAAAATGCCTACAGGTCCATTGAAATTCTCTATCCATCCTGGTATTGGCTCTTCGACACTGGATATTACTGAAAAGATTATGTTGAAGTTAGAAACACACTTAGCCAAACAACTGCAGTTAAAAATAGGTGACTGTCATACATAGTGATCTATCAACGCACAGCCCAAACGGGCGGATCGGGCTGAAAAGCATCCACCAAGAAAGGATTTTTATTAATTCTACCCCCAAGGGACTATCAAAATCAGAATCAAATACCCTATTTGTGTTGGCATCAGTGAGGCGCTTAAAAATCGTCCATGATATCACAGTATAATTTATCAACGACTGCGGAACGCAGTCATCTACCGAGAAGAAGCGGCAAGAAACTAGATAGTTGTTCTTTTAAACCGCCAATAATTACAGTTATTTTCAATACATTCATGTCATTACGTACTCTAACTATACTCTGTCCACTATATGAAGCGTCTTTTGACAGGTCGCCGATTGACAACATTGGTGATGTCCTAAAGTATCTCAAATGTGTCAACAATCCGATTGTACTATTATCATTATTCGACTTAGGTACGTAAAAAGTAACCGATTTCGATAAACATGCGTTTTGATTTAACATTCTCTTAGATTTATTGTAAACAAATATATGTAAATCCGTAAATTTGAGTTTATAAATTAAATATAAAACAAGTAAGTCATATTAGTAAAAGAAATTTAAATGTTGTTACCTTTCTATGTAAAATATACATTATACCTTATGAACATGTTATGAAGAAGTTTAGATTTATGCATAGCATTTATTTCTATCGATTATTTGTAATCGGGGGCACAGTCGTTCTAATCGTTTTTCGTAGCACATCACTGAGTTGGCAGTAACCGTCCATGAAAAACAATATTCTTTTTTCGAAAATTAAACGAAAACAATTCGAACTTTCATGGGCGTGAGCTGTCAAAAGACGCTTCATAAAGTGGACAGAGTATAAGTCATACAGATCCTTGTGCTCAGTATGATTTAAAATTGTGTTGACAGATTGAGTCCCAGATGTCTGAATAAAATAGAGGAATAACGTTTGTATAAAACTTTGTCAATTTTAAACGGATCGGGCTGAGAATTTACATGCATAAAGCTACTATGGTAGGCAGCCATCACCTAAAATAGGTGATGAAAGTTTTCTATGAAAGGTATGAAACTGAAATCAACGCTAACGAATTTTCGGGCGGCCGCGTGAATAATTATTTACCTATGGATGGTCTGATGATTACAGCTGGTAGAAGACCTTTCTGTTCGTAAACGACGTGTTCAGCCAACTGCTTAGTAAAAGTGTAGGTATTTGGAATTTCACCGAGGTATCTGAAAGCAAACATAACATTTCTTAGTTACTTAAAGTAAATATAGACCATTATTGCAAATTGTCTGCAAATAGTTGTGTCGTTGATGCAAAAGCTTTGTCAACACTAAAGTTCTGCCAACACAAGAACGCTAAAATCGTATTAGCTTTAAAGTTGTGTCAACACAAGAACGTTCAACTTTTGCTAACACAAATGTATGAAACATAAAAAAATGTATTATGTAGCACAAATCTTATGTCAACACCAAAACTGTACTAGACCTGAATTGTACTAGCACAGCATTGTGATAACACTAAGATTGCGCTGGCACAGAACAGACAAAGAAAAACACAAAAAATGTGATAAATCTAATTTTGTGTCAACACAAAAGCTTGATAATATCTCAATTGTGCTAACACAAAATTGTGCTAACAAAACAGTTATGCTAACATATCGGTTGTGTTAACACAAGTTTGTTGTGATAATGCAACAATTGTGCTAACACAATTCAACGGTTGTGCTAACACAATTCAACAGTTGTGCTAACACAACGGTTGTGCTAACACAAACTCTGTCCAGGCTTCTTGTTTACTTACTTCGGCGTCAGAACGCGCAGGTCGTGCCCATCCGTCTCTTCACACACTCGCAGGGTGTCACGCCAGTCCGCGTGCTCGGGGTACATCACCTCCTCAATGACTGCGCGGTTTGTGTTCGAATACGATGTCGAGACGTGGACGAGCGCCTGGGAATGAAAAGAAATGTAATATTAGTTGTAAAATTTCAAATCTACACTAATATCTACACTTTTGCACTATCTACATCTACACTAATCTTCACCAATATTATAAAGACGACGACACTGGTCGTTTGAACGCGCTAATCTTGGGAACTACTGGTTCGAATTGAAAAAATAGTTTTGTGTTGGATAATCCATGTGACAAGGAAGATTTAAGGCTATGGTATCACACTATGTGACGGAATTTACGCGGACGGAGTCGCAGGCGGCCGCTTGTAAGAGGGAAAAACCTAAGGTGAACTTCCATTTAAATTAGCAGCTCGTCTGGCAAAGTACCTCTACTTTACAGAAGACCACAGTGAAGTATTTGTTTTGCTATGCTTCTGCTGGTGAGTAAGGTTTCCAGACACAGCTACACTTACATAAGTTGTGCTAGCACAAATCTGTGTCAGTACGAAAATTGCATCATACCACAATTGTGTTAACACAAAATTATGATTACACAAAAACTGTGCTAGCACTAAAATATACTTAGTTTTCGTAGTCAAGTCTAAGGCTCGTATTAATAAATCGCTCTCAACTCTGAGCTCGATCTTGAGTGCAAACTAGATATGTCATTCTCATACAAAACAGCACCTCCAATTCGCGCTCAAGATCGAGCTCAGAGTTGAGTGTGATTTATTAATACGAGCCTAAGTATACTTACAGACAGATGTCTGACTTCCTTGGCTAAGTCGACCACCTCCTTCGTTCCTCCCAAGTTTAGTTTGGCAGCAAACTTCAGAGGGTCGTCAAACCTGAAATATTTAGAAAATTAAGTTAATTTCACTTTAAACTTTATTAAACATTATTAATTAGAATAGGGACAAGCCGTTCTTGCCGGCTTAGAATAGTATTCCTGTTGTGCTATGTTACTGCTGGTGAGTAAGTCACCAAAGCTCAGTTGGGGAGGGTATGGGGTCTTAAAGGCAGGCAACGCATCTGTGACCCTTGTGCGATTGTTGATGTCCATGGGCAGCGGTGATCACTTACCATCATGTGACACTGTTGTTCGTTTGCCTGACTGAAAAAAACAACAAATGGGAGGTAACGCCCATAGTCACCACGGTTAAGCGGGTTGGTGACCGCAGTATGGTGAACGATAAAACACAGGGGAACGCTGCTGCCCATTCCCCGGAATGTCCCTTAGAAGCTTCTTATGACACCCACCGCAAGAGATGAAGTTAGGACACTATTCTTGACTGGCACTATATGGTACCAAATTGTACCTATTTATTTATTTAATGTTCGTTAAGTTATCTTATAACAGCACTTACCTAACACTTGCAGCTACATGGAATATAATGTTGACTCTGTTTACTAGTAGAGCTCGATCTTCCTCGGATAGACCTGAAAAATAGGTAAAAGAACCTTATAACCCTCCTAGCCAATTAATCTATAGGGGCAAATTATTTTTACAATCAGCCAGGTACACAAGACATATTATAGTGCCGAGTGAGCGCGCAAGCACAGGTGCACTCCCTATTCCCTCACTCTAATAGTTCGGTGACAGCAATTTGACACGACCGTAGAGAGATCAGGCGCAGGACCAACGGCCTAACATGCTTCCCGCGAGAAACTTCCAAATTCCAAATTAAAGGCTAGTTTTTCGAACTGTAAATTCAGACAAAAATCACGGTCCCTCGCGGGATTCGAACCCGCGACCTTCGGTATTTTATTCAGGGTCACTAACTGTCGTATTGCCAACAAAGTGATTGATTAGTTGTTAAATATATAAATGTCCATTAAATTACCATGAATTTATCGTTCATTGTCAGTTAAATCTACATATAATATACATTGTCTTTCGGGTTAAAATAATCAACCTTACTTAAACTTGAGGGAAAAACAATTTTAATTCTACCGTGGATATCTGATTTGGTTAAATAAAGTCACTACATAGTAAAAAACAAAGATGTTTTCTTCTGTCTGTCTCTATGTGTGCTTAAATCTATAAACTCCGCAACGATTTTCATGTGTTTTTTTATCAGATAGAGTGATTCTAGAGGAAGGTTTATTTGTCTATTACATGCATAAAATGACTTATGACATGCTTATAAGGCACGCAAGGTCGATAGTAAGGCAATATAGCAAAATTCAAATCGCTAAGTTTAATGACCACATTTGAATTAATTTTAATTAACCGTGACACTATGTGTCAAATTAAATTAATTGAACCAAAAGAAAATTAAAATAAAAGAAGGCATAGAAAAAGTGGTAATAGCTCGTAGCCAGTTACGTAGCATATATTATTATAGTGCACAAATGAGTGCGCAAGAACAAGAACACTCCCTATTGACGGGCCCGTTGGTCGAGTGGTCAAAGACCCTGGCTACCAAACCGACGGTCGCGGGGTCGAATCCCGCTGGGAGGAAATGTTTGTGTAATGAACATCGGCATTTGTACTCGAGTCATGGATGTTTATAAAAAGTATTGAAATATGTTTTTCTGTTGCCTAGCATCCATAATACAAGCTTCTAGCTTAGTTCGGGGCTAGAAAATTGGTGTGTTAGTCCAAAGAACTTATCTTTTTATTTATTCCCTCACTCATGAAGTTCGGTCGCACAGCAAACTGACACGACCGTAGAAAGATCAGGCGCAGGACCGACGGCTTAACGTGCCTTCCGAAGCACGGAGGAGCTCGAGATGAAGCGCAGGCCAGGGGGTTTTCGCAAATGAAAAATCCGCTAGATGGCAATAGGCAGGCGTAGGGTCTAACTGGTATGTGATTGGTGAATTTTCACATGACATTGACAGGTGTTAAAATTCACCAATGACATAGCAGTTAGATCTCACGCCTTCGTATTGCCATCTAGCGGATTTTTCAATAGCAAACACCCTCATTTAGTGTTATAAAGGAGGAATACTGCCTCCGTGGTGTAGTGGTTAGAGCGCTGTGCTCAAAAACTACGAACTCGGAGGTCGTGGGTTCGAATCCCGCGGGGAACACTTTCACTTTGTGTTGGTTTTCCCAGTTTGGTTAGGGCATTGCAGGCTTGAATCACCTGATTGTCCGATAAGAATGATGATTCCGTGCTTCGGAAGGCACGTTAAGCCGTTGGTCCCGACTATGATCCAAATTGTCTGGTTTCCCTTGTGGTTACGGAGGTCAGACGACAGTCGCTCCATTGTAATAACCAGGCTTGTCAATTCAGGATCATAGTCGCAGCGTACCCTGGGCTCCAAGGCAATGGCCGAGGATGCAACCGGGAGAGGCGCTAGGATGATGATGATGATGATGAAAGGAGGAATATTGAGGAGTATAGGACTCACCTAGTCCAGGCTCCATTACATCTCCAGATACGACGAACACCTTCGATGCGAAGATGTCTGGTTTCTCCTGCTTCAGACGATCGAAGCACTGAAAGATGATAAAGGTATAGGTTAAGTCCTTCTTAATTCCTAATTATCATCTCTTCAACCGCACGACATTCACTGCTGAACATGCCTACCGTTAAATCTTTCATAAGTCAATCAGGTGGTCTAGGCACCGTGCAGAAACTATAGAGGATGCTAAAATCCCGTTTTTTTCTGTGGTTTGACGGTAAAATTTGACATTTAGCGTACAAGTTTCGAATATGAGTCACTAGATGACAGAATAAGGCACCGTGTTTTTCCGTGGTTTGACAGTAGAATTACCGACATTGAGAGTAAAAGTCTGAATATGAGTCACGAGATAGCAGAGTCATCGCTACGGACGGTGCCTCTAGCCAAGTTGCCTCTTTGACTTTTGTCGCGACTAATATCTCCATCCCGCTCACACGCATACTTCATGTGCGGGATGGCAATAGTGGTCGAAACGATGGCGATAGTGGTCGAAGTGGCAGCTAGACCATCTAAACACTCAAATTTTCACCTCCTTTATTAAAAATCTTTCAGAGACCCAGGCCACAAAACCAAAATTTGTGGGTTCGAATCCCGCTAGGAGCAAATGTTTGTGATGAACATCGGCATTTGTGCTCGAGTCATGGATGTTTATAATATCTTCCATAGGACAAGCTTCGTGCTTAGTTTGGGGCGAGGCAAATGTTGTGTTAGTCCAAGGCATTTAAGGCATTTTTATATTGAAAATCAGAATTATAACTTACTGCTGAACCATCGTATAGTTGCTCCAACCGGTCCTCAGACTTCACTCCCTTCTTGCTTCTGAGGAGGAGGTAGATCCTGTCGAGATCTGAACAGGAGTATAGCAGCTTCTCTATTAGGGCTTTGCCCATAAATCCTGGAAGGGAATAACATATTTATTTATTTGTAGGCAACGCAGACTCCTTGAGTGATTCGTCCCACAACACGTTCGTCCGAAAGGGACATGCCCATATATTACCAACTAACATATCTATACTAATATATAACATATCACTGAGCCATAGCCTATTTGCAGATCTGCAGCGCACACTCCAAACGTCATTGTTTATTTAACTTTATTTCTTTTTGTCTATGTTTCGTTGATGATTGTTCGTTCTTCATGTACCTTTTTTTTAATGTTGTGTGCCTGAATAAATAATTTATCTATCTATCTATCTATCTTATATAACGACAGGCCCGTTGGTCTAGTGGTCAGAGCCCTTGCTACACAAAACCGAGGGTCGCGGGTTCGAATCCCGCTAGGGGCAAATGTTTGTGTGATGAACATCGGCATTTGTACTCGAGTGATGGATGTTTATAAAGGTATTAAGTATTTCTATCCGTTCCCTAGCTTCAATAATAAAAGCTTCGAGCTTAGTTTGGGGCTAGGCAATTGCTGTATTACCAAGACATTTATTTTATTTTATTACATAAACTTACCCGACCCTCCAGTGATAAATATAGTCTTCCCTTTGTAATATTCTGGTATACCCGGGACATCCTCGAGTTCCCTATCTTCAAGGAACGTCATGGTTACAAACTGAAACAAACAGAAATAGTTATTCAATAAAAAGAACTGTGAACATCAATATGAGTATGAGAGACATCCTCCCAAGATAATGATATGATTATGCTCATAGCATGCTCTGCTCTGCTCTGCAGGCTGGTTGGTGCCCGCAGTATGATGAAACTTAGAATACAGGGTGGGTATACTCATCATCATCCTAGCGCCTCTCCCGGTTGCATCCTCGGCCATTGCCTTGGAGCCCAGGGTACGCTGCGACTATGATCCTGAATTGACATGCCTGGTTATTACAATGGAGCGACTGTCGTCTGACCTCCGTGACCACAAGGGAAACCAGACCAGTTGGATCATAGCCGGGACCAACGGCTTAACGTGCCTTCCGAAGCACGGAATCATAATTCTTATCGGACAATCAGGTGATTCAAGCCTGCAATGTCCGTACCAAACTGGGAAAACCAACACAAAGTGAAAGTGTTCTCCACGGGAACTACGAACTCGGAGGTCGTGGGTTCGAACCCACGACCTCCGAGTTCGTAGTTTTTGAGCACAGCGCTCTAACCACTACACCACGGAGGCAGAGCAGGGTGGGTATACTATGGGCTGACTTAGGTGATAGGATACTTTTTATTCCGATAAAATGCTCACATAGGATAAAAAAGGAATCTTGACAACGCGGGCGAAGCCGCTAGTTAAAACTAATTAATGCATCAATCACGATCAGATACTTATTGATAAATGGAAAAATTTGTTGTTATTCCATGGATATTTGCGTCATTGAATTAATGCGTAGGTAGGTAACGCATCAAACTCGTGTTATTATCAGAGATGGGACGATTTCTCGGTAAATACTCGGTACTCGGCGGATTTCTCGATACTTGTACTCGACCGAATAACTCGGTTTGAATGCCGAGTAAACCCGGCTTATATGTATTAAATTTAAGTAAATATAATTTATTTCAACCTAGAAATTAATGCAGAAGAATGCATTAAAACAAGCAATATTTTATATTCTTTTTTTTTCTTCGTAGACGTCACAAGCCTCCTTAAACAATCTTTTGCTATTGGAGCTCATAGAAACACTTGTACTAAACGTGCCAGCTTTGAATACAAAAAAATGTATTCGAATTGCCGCGCAAAAAGGAATTTGATTACACCGAGTTATTTTACTCGGTTGAGTAATACTCGCTAATCGCTTTTCTGCAAAAGTGATACACGGCGCTTTTCTTATTATTATTAATTATGGAACAACTCATATTCTGTTCTTACCCATAATATTTAAGTCATAAGAAAGAGACAGAACCTACAACTTATTTAGTAAACTGATTGATTTCTTGCTTATCAATGCGCAGCACTCAAGGGTTGACCTGGTTTAAATCCTAATATTTAATATCGGCGTTCTTTTAAGAAAACTCAGTTTCCTTCAAGAAGTTTCATTAAAGAATCTTATTCTTCATCTTGAATCTAGAAGATTGCAGTGTAATTTTACATCCCTGCGGCTAGGAAACCCGTGAACGGAAAATTATGCTACATTATGAATAATTCAAGTTAAACTACGTAACTAAATAATAAAATCACTCACCTTACAGAATTACTTCACTCACAAACCAAAACTATTTAAAAAAACAATCAAAAACGCATACTTTAAAAAAGCACACACCACTCAATTAATCCTGGCCACTAAAAAAAACACAATTAAAAAAGTTTCTATCCAAATTTCCGCGCGTAATTCGATTTTCAAAATATCATAAAATGGCCTCCCTCGTTCAAAGATGGCGGCGTAATGTAAACGATTTTATTGTGTGAGTATCTGCTACGGGTTGCGGTCAAATGTCTTCAATTGTAATTCTATGCGCACACTTAGGTATACTGTTAAGGAGAAGTTGCTTTGCTGAATACAATATTAAGACTGGCATTTTAAACTATTGTTATTGTATGATGATAATGATCCTGAATATTGACAGGTGTCTATTTTAAACCTTCGCAACGTATTTATTAGGTACTTAGGAAATACGTGTGCAAGCAGGACTTAACACCAAAAATAATGAAAATAAATGAAATTATTTATTTCCACATAAGACTGTTTTACAAAGTTATTACAAACATCTCATTCAAAAAAATTCTTTCAGTGAATTCAGTTAAAGTTATTTTCATAAAGTGTTGGTTTATTTGAGAACAAAACGATTTGAAATCAAAGAAGTTTTAGCAAATTGTCAAACATAAATGTCTTATTCTGTAAACCTTACAGAATAAGAACCTACACGTAAACAACATGAAAAAATTATGAAACTGTGCAATGTAGTGCCTAGAAGACTACTTCCCCATCTCTTCCCGTGTGTGTCGTACGTAAGAAGCGAATAAGGCACATTCCGGGGGATGGGCAGCAGCGTTCCCCTGTGTTGTATCGTTCACCATACTGCGGTCACCAACCCGCCTGCCCAGCGTGGTGACTATGGGCATAACTCGCCATCTTGGGATGGCCTACGTCCAGCAGTAGACTCCAACAAGCTGATGATGAGGTACATCTTTTATTCTAATATCAATAAAAAAAGTATTAAACTACTTACGATAGGTCAGGTCAAGTAAAATCCGGTATTTATTACTATAACTGATCTCGAGAAGATCTGATTCGCTCCTTGACTTAGTAAAATATTAACAATAACTGGCGATTTGATGTAACACGTGATAGTCTTAGAGATAGCATGCTGGATATAAAATGACATAACTTTTTCTGTTCTTTGGATCTGCATGGCGACAAACATAACACAGATTATTGACGGGCCCGTTGGTCTAGGGTTCAGAGACCCTGGCTACAAAAAAACCAAGAGTCACGGGTTCGAATCCCGCTAGGGGCAAATATTTGTGTGATGAACATCGGCATTTGTACTCGAGTCATGGATGTGAACAAAAAGTTGTCTATACGTTTCTTAGCTTCCATATTCAAGTCAGCTTCGAGCTTAGTTTGGGGCTAGGCAATTGGCGTGTTAGTCCAAGGAATTTATTATTGGTTTATCTTTTTTAGGACATCTTTTTCATATTTTTCTAAATTACGTTGTTAACCATTGCATCTGTAAAACAGACTCAATCAGTCAATTTCACGGTTAAATTAATCAAATAAAAAAAATTCCGAAGCAATCAATATCCCAATTGCTATTAATTGGAATACTTAATATTGTTCTTGATAAAACTTTTTTTTTACCAAATCCAATCTTTTATTTTATTTAAATGTTTAAATGAAAAAATCTTGAATATCTTAAACGAAATACACTGGTTTGTAAAAACGTATGTTTTATTTTTTTGCATACCCAATCTCTTATATTATTTAAATGTTGAAATAAAAAAACTTGAACACCTTAAACAAAATATAACAATACGTATTAACAAATGTTTCCAATCTCTAGCACTATCCGCTCTTCACCTTGGCGTGTGTATAATCACTGCGTAACAAAGGTTGCAGTGGATGCATAACAGATGCAACCGCCATTTATCGCTTCGTTACAGTTCAATTATGCAATTGATGAGGTTATGTTACGAGTGCGTAGAAGATATATTTTTACAAGTCTTAGTTCAGGTAAATAGATAATATACCAAATATTTAATTTACTCTCTCTACAACGCCTAGATGGTCTAGTGGTTAAAATATCAGGCTGTGGCCTCGAGATCCTGGGTTCGATTCACAGATTCTTTTTTCACCAATCCGTATTTGTCAATCGTGGTCATTAAGCCAAAATCCATCTTTGTAACTAACGTGGTTTCAAAGGATGGAGGCCTTTGCTCTGCAGTGGGTCATTAATAGGCTGATACTTTACTATACTCTATGTATATAAACAACTAAAAAGTAAAAAAAAAACCTTTAATTCGAAAAAATAAAAGTTACGCCGAAAAATATTTTTCAACAAAAGCAAAGGCGAGCAAAATGAGTAATCTTATTTAAGCAAAAATGTGTCTCGGAATATGTTTGCACTTAAGTTAATAAGAATAACTTATTGTACATTTATTTCTCACAACTAAACATCGAAGTCTTTATTTACTAAAAATTAAATATTTCTTACCATTTCATTCAAGAATTATTTTATATTTTCCATTTTTATTTGACTCAACAAACTGGTGTGGTTGTAACTAAAAATATACATTATTAACTTTAGACATATTAACTTTTTAATGTTTAAAACAATTGATATATGTACCTAATAATTTTCACGTAAGAATGATGTTTAAATAAATAAATTCCCATATCATTATTTTTAGTAACTACTAAAAATAATTAATAAACATAACTCAATCTAAACGACTGTCCCTTAAGTCTTACTCAGCGTTTTCAAAGGGCAAACGAATCGCCAACGTATTTCCGAGTCAAACGTCAACGCTTTGCATAATCAAATGATCACATAGATTTAAATGGTAGGCCCTGACACCAGAAAACTGTTGCTTTATTTTGTTTTTACATGACGTACGTTTCGACATGCTGTCACTGCGATTAGAAGCGACTGTCACTTCAGAATTTAGTGCCAATTTCAGAACGAGTCGAAGTATGGCGAGGGCATTTCTTATGATTTAAATAGATGAATTATCAATTAGTTCAAAATAGACCCAAATTTTGATTACGTCTAAATACAGAATCCGATGGTCTAGTGGTTTAAACACCGGACCGCGGTACCTAGGTCCAGAGTTCGATTCTTTGGTAGTGCAAAATTTGTGCCGGTTTTTCCGAACTCAACCCGGGTTTGTGATCACCAATCGCTTTTGGCAAGCGTGGTGATTAAACCAAAAGCTGTCCATGACTCGAGTACAATGCCGAAACATTTTCTTCTAGCGGGATTCGAACCTGCGACTCTCGGTTTTTTAGCCCTAATCATAAAGCCAACGGATCTGTCAACAAGGAATTTAATTGAGGCTGGAAAATTATAACTAAAAATAAGCAATTTCATTGACAATTAAAATTATTGGCTATAATTAAAAATTAATACGAGGTTAGTTAAACATGTTATAAAAGTCAACATAAATCACCTTGATGTTCAATTTACTTCCTTATGCACATAATCATAAGGTACAATATGCATAATCACTTACCCATTCGTGTCACGTAGAAGGAAAACCTTGATTATTAAATCGCATTTATGAATGACTAGCGGCCGCCCGCGACTCCGTCCGCGTGGATTTCGATTTCCAATATCCTATGTGTTGTTCTGATGTATAAGCTATATTGTGGTAAAGTTTCATTCAAATCCATTCAGTAGTTTTTACGTGAAAGAGTAACAAACATCCATACATCCACACATCCATACATCCATACATCCATACATCCACACATACAAACTTTCGCCTTTATAATAGTAGTAGGATAGTAGTAGGATTCTCATGGCTCAGTGGTTAAGTAATGGGAAAAGATTATAGGTTCGATAGTTTAATAAAGTTGTTATTCATCATTATCTTTGCTGTAGTGGTTAGAGCGCTGGTTCTAAAAACCTAAGAGGTCGTGGGTTCGAATCCCGCGGGCAACTATTAAAGCCCTTATTCTATCCGAAACATTTATTTCGGATTTGCTTAAGGATATTTTTTTTATCGGATACGGAAGTCGCCTAGTGGTACGGAAGGCGCCTCACATACGTGAGGTCCCCGGTTCGAATCCGGGCCCACGCCTCTGGATTTTTAGAAATATATGTGTGGATTTGTGCCATTAGCTCGGCGGTGAGGGAGGTGCGGGAAAACACCGTGAGGAAACCTGCACTTTCAGTGATTTCTGACTTTAGTTCAGTTAGATCTGAATGTGTAACCATGATCCAATCTGTCTGGTTCCCCTCTATGAGTTAGGTACGAAGGTCTGATGACAGTCGCTTCACTGTAATAACCAGACTTGCCAAATCCTGGATCATGGTCAAAGCGGACCCCGTATAGAAACGGGATAAACGCTAGGAAGAATATATCCGATAGTTTCGGTTTCGGAGCTCCCTAATATCTCTGCTCAAACCCTGATGATGTAGGTAGTTATACCACAGATAACATATATGTTTTGGTTATACCTCAATGTATACGATTTACGACTACAAGTTGATATTTGAAGTATGTCAATTATTGACAATATGTCATATTTCTGAGTCATTTACGTGATTTTTTTAACTATTTATTTTCAGATATTCGCCGTTTAATTCTTTTTTTGTACAATATTGAAATAAATCATGGCTAAGAAAGATAAAAAGAAAAAGGTATGTAATACGAGGACAGATGTTATTTTATATAATATAAATATAAAGTGAAACATTACTGAAATATTATGGGATTAATCGTCGTTTTGTAAAAGCTAAAAATAAATTCAAGGTGTGTTTGTTAGGTTACAGATCTTACAGAAAAAATACTTATACTAGCGGCCGCCCGCGACTTTGTTCGTGAGGATTTTGGTTTATCCCGTGGGAGCATTTAATCAGGATAAAAAGTATCCTATCACCTAAGTCAGCCCATACCCTGCCTGCATACCAAATTTCATCAAAATCCGTCCAGTAGTTTCTGCGTGTTTGACGGACAAACATCCAAATAAACAAACTTTCACATTTATAACATAAAAATAAAACTAGCGGCCACCCGCGGCTCCGTCCGCGTGGATTTCGATGTCTAATAGCCTAAAACCTTCCTCGTCAAATGGACTATCCAACGCAAAAAGATTTTTTCCAATCCGACCAGTAGTTCCTGAGATTAGCGCGTTCAAACAAACAAACATACAAACAAATTCTTCAGCTTTATATATTAGTATAGATAAATAATAATAATAATAATAATAAGAGCGTAGGGATGTGACGACCCCATCGCCCGTTGGTGGAAGTTGGAGCTCCTCCTTGAGGAATTACAACTCCCACCAATGCAATCAGTCTCCGCAGGGCAGCTTGTGGCGAGCTGTTGGTGTGTGGCGACACCACGGACCCGAGACCTCCCGGGGGAACTTTACCATCTTCTCCCCCACCTCTGGCTTGCCTTAATTGGCCGTCCAGAGTGGAGCGCAAGAGCTATATGCTCGCAGGGTGGAAGTGAAATATGCGTAAGACGCGAGTTGGTGAGGTGGGCGACCACCGAGCAGAAAGCGGTGTACACCTCTCGACACCCTGAGCCCACCACGACAATGTTGCCCTCGTGCCACCCGCGACCGCCATGGCCGCTTAGAGCGGTGGCTATTTTTCGGGGGCCCATCCAGTGGGAGGCTAGTCACCGTCTGCTAGGAGAACAAACATTGAGACATTTGCATGGCAGACGTCCGTTGTCTCAACCCATAGCCCAGTTACCAAACCATCGAATTGCACCTAATAGACCTGGATTTTGTTTTCCTTTTTATTTTTACAATAGTTCTTGCATTTGCCGGGTACTGTCTTTGACTAGATCTGTATTTGGTCAGAGATAGAACCCGGCAGATGTACACATCCCATTTAGATCAAACGGTACAAAAAAGCCTCTGCGCTGTTGGCTTTGGCCCCACGCATGCTTCAAAGGACCGGGTCCCTGTGGACCCGAGATCTCCAAGAGTACATAATAATAATAACGTTTATTTTCCAAAGCTTAAAGTCTAGTACAATAGTCTCATACGACCGCTACACTAAGCATGGCTGGTCTCGCAGCGGCCATCATACATGTTAAAATTTGTTTCCATTGACTTTTAGGCGCACGGTGTAAGAAACATTATTTAAGTGGCATAGTTAATAAGTTACAAAAGAAAATAAGAAAAAGTTAACAAATTATGTATGTGTGTGTGTGTGTGTGTGTGTGTGTGTGTGTGTGTGTGTGTGTGTTTGAACTTGCGTGTATAGGTGTTTGCTGTTGTACGCGAATGTTAGTGTAATTAAATCAGACAAGGGTTAGTTTAGTAAACTTTCTGTTTGGGAATAATCCAAAGTCATTAAGAGCGAATCAATAATAACTTTGGCTTTGAAGGAATGAGCATTTTTGAAATTTGCTAAACGACTTATGGTGTTGTAAATACGCGGGTGTAGGGACGTAGCTTGCCGTTTAGCGAAGGTGGAATTTGTGAAAGGAACTGGAATTCTGAAAACTCTTCGATGGATTAGCCGGCCGTATTCGGGTGAGTTTCTGACTATTTTGTGCATACGCGTAACTACTCGCTGAATATATAACTGCCTAACCCTGAGCACTTTACTCTCCCTGTATAGCTGATCTGTACTGTATCTGATAGGCCTTTTCCACATAACTTTGAGAATAGAGCGCTGAGCTCTTTCGATTTCCAACATTGAACATTTTGCTGCCCCTCCCCACACCCTGATACAGTACAGCAACAAAGATTGACAAACAGCTTTATATACCATCATCAGAGTGTCTCGGGAGGCGGATCGCCTCAAGGCTTTCATCACGTATAAGGTTTTTCTAATCTTTGCCGCAAGACCACTTATATGGTAGTTGTACGAGAGTCTATCATCAAGACAAATGCCTAGATAATTTAATCTGTCTATGCGTTCTAAGGGTTTGCAGATACAGCTTTGGCTTATGTTTTTACAATAGTGTAAGATTATTCGATTTGATATTGGAGCTCTGGATGCGATAGTTTTGTGGAACGTCATGTACTTGGTTTTAGTGCTGTTTAATGTAAGCAAGTTCTTTTCCAACCAATCAGCCACTTGAGCCAGCCCTCTCTCCGCTTTTTCGGTTACACTATGCCAGGTATCACCCTGAAAAACAATTACTGTGTCGTCCGCATAGCAAATTACTTCACCGTTCTCTAATTCGAGTTGGGACAAATCACTCAAGTACATCAGAAAGAGAGTAGGACCAAGAATACTTCCCTGAGGCACTCCAAATTCGATTGATTGTTGGTCACTGATGGTTTGGTCTACGCGAACGCATTGCTTACGATTGGACAGATAACTCGAAAACCAGTTCAACGCGATACCCCGGATACCAAGATGACGCATCTTCTCAAGAAGGATAGTTTTCGACACGGTATCGAATGCCTTGGCCAAATCAATGAAGACACCTAGGCAGCATTTGCTTGTGTCCAAAGCAGCAGAAATAATGTTGGTCAGTTTAAGGACTGCGTCTTCAGTTGATTTACCCCGGCGGAATCCGTATTGCGTATCTGGTATCAGGTTATTCTCCTCAAGGTAGGATACCAGTCTCCCGCTCACCAGTCTCTCCAAGAGCTTGGAGAAAGTGGTAAGCAGAGAGATGGGTCTATAATTAGAGGGTATGGCTTTGTCTCCTCCCTTATGGATGGGAGTGATTATGGCTACTTTCCAACAATCAGGAAACAATCCTGTGGAAAGGCTCAAATTGAAGATATGAGCTAGAGGTTTGATGAGGCCCAGTCTCGCTTTTTTTATTAAAAGTGGATGACAATTATCTATACCTGGAGCACTATCAGCTTTGAGGTCGCATATAAGCTTGTAAACCTCGTCCTCGTCGGTAGGCGACATAAAGAATGAATTTAAGGAAGATATTTTGGTTTTATACATTTTGGCGAGTGATTCTTGAGTTTGGTTCAGCTTTTGTAGTGTTTTTGTGGCTAGATCTTCTCCTACATTTGCAAAATAATTATTGCACTCATTCAAGGAGTCTGACGGATTCTTACTAGTTTGAAGCAATTCAACGGGGCTTCTACGAGATTTTTTAAGATGGCAAATGTCTTTTATTGAGTTCCATAATTTTTTGGGGTCGTTATGGTTAGATACAAGCAAATGATTTTCGTATTCAGTTTTCAGTTTGCGTAGCAGAGTAATCAGAAAATTGCGATATCGTTTATAGGTAAGTTGGATGACATAATTATGGGGATTTTGCTTTGCTTGTAAGTGGAGAAGATCTCTATGTTTTTGGCATCTTATCAGGCCTGGGGTAATCCAGGGCTTAAATATGATCTTTGAACGCGACATTACTACTTTTTTGGTATTATTGCGAATCAATCTATTTATGATATTGTCGAAGAAGTATGATGCTTCATTTACATCAAGTGAGTTGGTGACCTCTGACCAGTCAGCTGAACATATTTCCTTGGCAACACCATCATAGTCTATTTTATTGTAAATACGTTTCCTAGAAGTTTTAGCAGGATTTAAAGCTAGTCCCAGTAGGCAAATGTAGTGATCTGTAATGTCCGTGGGACAAACAAAGCCGTGTGCAAGTTGAGGTGTTTTGACGAAGAAGTGGTCCAGACAAGCCGTACCTCTAGTTGGTATCGTTATTGCTGGCAGAAGTTGATGTTGGGCAAGAAGGGTTGAGTAGGAAGCACATTGCTCACTTAGGGGTTGGGCACAAAGATCGAGATTTAGATCACCAGTTAATATAACATTGGTTTTATTACAAGTTAAATTTAGAACACAGTCGAGTGAGACAAGAAACTCGTCAATATAAGTAATTGAAGGGGATCTATATATGGCTATTACCGTTATTTCATCGTTTCCCATGCTGACCTGCAAACAGTTACAGTCATTGCAGGGAGGTTCTGTCACTTTTGCGTTCCAGCAGCTTTTAACGTAAGCAACAACGCCTCCACTCTTATTAATATATTTATGCGTTCGAAACGAGTCATAGCCAGGCAGTTGCGGAATAATGGTATTGTTATTAAGCCAACATTCTGTCAAAACAACAATATCATACCGCACGCTTGTACGGGCTAGCGTTACCAAAAAGGAATCAAAGTTATGCAGAATGCTCCGAATATTAAAGGTCACAGCCCTGAAGTTGTGTGTCTTAGACAAGGACTGGGCAAAGGTGTCAATGCTGTCAATTAAGTTGCAGTCTATTGAAAGGGTTTCATCAAGATTCTTACTAAAATCAGCCGTGCCTATGCGTTATGTACAAATATTCTGTAAGTAAGTAAGTAGAAAGAATTATATAAAAATAGACTGCAACTGTGAGACAGGGGTGCACCTTATAGCTGTATGACTTATTAGTGTGTGTGTGGGTGTTTGTGAAAAATTCTAAGTGTTTGTGAATTTGTAAATAGTAATGATTGTTGCCGCCGGGTCAGGATCGGGGCGGCAGCAATAAAAAATAAAACGCCTGCTCTTCCGAGTAAATTCGCAACCACATATATTTGACGTATAATCTTATAAAACAAAATTAATATCAAAACGTCATAGAAAAGAAAATATCAAAATCAAAAATATATTATAAAAGAGGTTTGCGTCGGCAACATGGCCGCCCCCGGTGTCGAAGACACGAGAAAAAGTGAGGAAGGCGACGCTAGTCTCACGGGGGAGCTATACTGCCAACGCGGAACCATATAAATAAAACACATAAAATTATCAAAAATGGTCCGCGAGCCGAGGTCTACTTCCTAGCGAACCCGCCGAATCATGTCCCCAAGAGATGAACTCGTGAAATGATACGGCATTATCGCCACTAGAGTTCTTGAGTTGACATGATTCAGCGGTCGCGAGTTCGCGAGGCCCTCCGCTTCCGCCGGTGAAGACGTGCAGCCGTAGGTGAGCCGTCTCAATAAAAGCGAGCAGCCGCTCCCAAACTCCGTCCGTAAAATCATCGCCGGGTATGAAATGGAGACAGTCAAAGCCGGTCTCTTCCTCCGGTAGGCCTCGTAGGCCTCTGCTAGGTGGCGTCCAGGCCACTCTCTCCGCCGGCAGGCCTCCAATGGGCGCATGCACGTCCGCAGACTATCTGTCGGGCATGTCGGGTGGCCGCTCACGACCCGTCGAACTGCCGGCTGCCATCCGGGGATGTAGTGGCGTCGCGCTGGTGGTGGTGAGCTGCACAACAGTGGAGACAGTGAGTGGCATGACGGCTAACCGCCTCGAGGATGAGCAGAGCGCTGGAGACGACGTCGAGATTGACAAAGCCGGAACGCGCAGCGAGAGGCGGAGGAGGCCGTCTTGGCTTAAGTTCGGGTAGACTTCGGCTGGGCAAAGCTCTCCGCGACGAGTCGGGCATGTGAGTTGAGTTGGGAGCGGAGGCGTCGCAGACGCTCGGCATCTTCAAGTGCTTCCACGGTGTCGGCGAGTCCACGATGGGAGGGCCGTTAAAGGAAGTGGGAGTAAGACCTTCGGCTAGAGGATAATCGCTCATTATCGCTAAATTGAGAGGTACGCGTACGCGCGCCGAAGAGATGTGCGCGCGCGCTGTCGCAGAAGGCGTAGCTGAGAACCCTGAAGGGGTGCGCCAGTGAACCCTGAAGAGGCGCGCAAAAACCCAGAAGGGGTGCGCAATGCGCCCTGAAGGGGCGCGCAAAGGACCCTAAAGCTCAGAGGTGCCGGCGATAGTGCGCCGAAGGGGGGCGCAGCCGGCTCTGAGAGGCCAACAAGAGGGCGACCAGAGAGGCAATGGACGCGGCCATCTCAGAGACGCCGGCGATAGTGCGCCCAAACGGAATCGCAGCCGGCTCTGAGGGGACAGCAAGCAAATGGGCGACCAGCATGTACCTCTAGTCCGCTACATTGGTGAGCATAATGACAAATTTAGAAAGGGAGCGATAACAAAGGTGAGCGATATGAGGTGTGCCATTTAAGGATCTGTCAAGACCTCATAGGTCCTATACGACAGAATCCGACACACAAAGAAGGTCGTGAAGGCGCATCATGAATGAAATGTCGAGTCGAGATGTATATAGCGGGCGTTTTATTTTCTATGCTGCCGCCCCGATCCTGACCCGGCGGCAACAAGTGGTGTCAGAAGTGGGATGGCATCGCCACCGTAAGTAGTTATGTGGAAACTGTGAGTACCCAATTATATATTTACTCGCAAACCGGCGATGACATCCCAGGCGATATCCAACTCCTCTAGCCGAGCCGCGCGGATACTAGCCCTCGAGGCAGCGCACGCTAGGCGCGTGTATCAGATCAGACGCGACCTTGCCGCAGCCGAAGAAGCCACCGCGCTCCTTGAACTGCAGGCAAATATCGCGGCCCTGGCGTGCGGCTCCCACCAAAGCCGCTCCGCTATCGGAGGATGGTTGGACACTCCCTCGCCCACGCTCGACCCTCCCTCGCCCGTGCTCGGTTCTGCAGCTAAGCCTGCACCCGCACTGGCTGCTGTGTGTCCCCTTGCCGAGCGCTTGTCGCGGCCTGATCCCGTGTCGCACTGTGCTCCGATATCGGAGCGCGACACACTGGGCGCCGCACTGATGAGCCAAGGTCTCGCACTCTTAGGGCCACACACGCCGCGGACACTAACCGAGCGCGAGGGATATTTTATAAGCAACTCAACTATTGACGCACTGTCGCCCACGCGCGACTCTTACTCGCCCAGGCTCGGTCCAGCTATTAAGCTCGGACCCACTCGGACTGTTGTGTGTTCCCGTGCCGAGCTCTCGTCGCGGTCTGATCCCGTGTCGCCCTGTGCTCCGATATCGGAGCGCGACACACCGGGCGCCGCCAGGACGAGCCAAGCTCATACCGAGCGCTCATCGCGGCCACCCGTGTCGCCTACTGCTCCGATATCGGAGCGCGACACCTCGGGCGCCGCACTGATGAGCCAAGCTCCCGCACACATAGGGCCACACACTCCGCGGGTTCTACCCGAGCGCGAGGATTCTTATTTCATTGCACGTAACTTATCATGTTCGTTTCTGCCCACAGACATATTCACGCGCGGCGCTTTGAAGACTGCGCCCTCTAGGCCAGAGGTTGCTACCAGCGGTCGCCCTGTTCCTGTTGGCCCCTCGGAGTCGGCTGCGCCCCCTATTGGGCGCCCCCTGACCGGCATATCTGAGGTTGCCGCGGCCGCTGCTCACCTGCCTGGGCCATGCAGTCCCGCCCGCTGCCAGCGGCCTATCGCCGCCACCACGACGAGCGCGCGCTCCGCGCCCTCGGTGACGGCCTCCCGTTGCGCACATTATGTCAGAACGGCTATAATCTGGCGCCGGCGCCCTCCGCGAGCTCGACTACGAGGCGCCCGCACCGCCGCCCTCCAGCGTGCGCGTCCACCACGAGCGCGACTTCGTGCACACATCGTCATCCGCGCGCTGGACGGCGGGCTATCGCCGACGATTCTCGCCGCGCCGCCCGTTCATTTGCTCTTACGGCGGGCTATCGCCGACGATTCTCGCCGCGCCGCCCGTTCATTTGCTCATGATCATGAGCAAATGAACGGGCGGCGCGGCGAGAATCGTCGGCGATAGCCCGCCGTCCAGCGCGCGGATGACGATGTGTGCACGAAGTCGCGCTCGTGGTGGACGCGCGCGCTGGAGGGCGGCAGTGCGAGCGCCTCGTAGTCGAGCTCGCGGAGGGCGCCGGTGCCAAATTATGGCCGTTTCGACATAACTTCGTGCGCAACGGGAGGCCGTCACCGAGGGCGCGGGTCGCGCGCACGTCGTGGTGGCGGCGATAGGCCGCTGGCAGCGGACGGGACTGCATGGCCCAGGCAGGTGAGCAGCGGCCGCGGAAACCTCAGATATGCCGGCCAGGGGGCGCCCAATAGGGGGCGCGGCCGACACCGAGGGGCCAGCAGGAACAGGGCGACCGCTGGTAGCAACCTCTGGCCTAGTGGGCGCAGTCTTCAAAACGCCGCGCGTAAACATGTCTGTGGGCAAAAACGATCGCGTTAAGTTACTTGTAGTGAAATAATCCTCGCGCTCGGGTAGAACCCGCGGAGTGTGTGGCCCTATGTGTGCGGGAGCTTGGCTCATCAGTGCGGCGCCCAGTGTGTCGCGCTCCGACATCGGAGCGATAAGCGACACGGGTGGCCGCGATGAGCGCTCGGTATGAGCTTGGCTCGTCCTGGCGGCGCCCGATGTGTCGCGCTCCGATACCGGAGCACAGTGCGACACGGGATCAGGCCGCGACGAGTGCTCGGCACGGGAACACACAGCAGCCCGAGTGGGTCCGGGCTTAAAAGCAGGACCGAGCATGGGCGAGTAAGAGTCGCGCGTGGGCGACAGAGCGTCATTAGGCGACACGGGTGGCCGCGATGAGCGCTCGGTATGAGCTTGGCTCGTCCTGGCGGCGCCCGGTGTGTCGCGCTCCGATATCGGAGCACAGGGCGACACGGGATCAGACCGCGACGAGAGCTCGGCACGGGAACACACAACAGTCCGAGTGGGTCCGAGCTTAATAGCTGGACCGAGCCTGGGCGAGTAAGAGTCGCGCGTGGGCGACAGTGCGTCAATAGTTGAGTTGCTTATAAAATATCCCTCGCGCTCGGTTGCGCACATTATGTCAGAACGGCTATAATCTGGCGCCGGCGCCCTCCGCGAGCTCGACTACGAGGCGCCCGCACCGCCGCCCTCCAGCGTGCGCGTCCACCACGAGCGCGACTTCGTGCACACATCGTCATCCGCGCGCTGGACGGCGGGCTATCGCCGACGATTCTCGCCGCGCCGCCCGTTCATTTGCTCATGACAATGAAGGTGGTCGTGAAGGCGGATCACGAATGAAAAATGAAATGTCGAGTCGAGATGTATGGCCACGGGGCTTGGCTCATTAGGCGGCGCCCGAGGTGTCGCGCTCCGATATCGGACCGATGAGTGACACGGCTGACCGCGATGAGCGCCCGGTAAGAGCTCGGCTCGTCCTGGCGGCGCCCGGGGTGTCGCGCTCCGATATCGGAGCGATGAGTGACACGGCTGACCGCGATGAGCGCCCGGTAAGAGCTTGGCCCGTCCTGGCGGCGCCCGAGGTGTCGCGCTCCGATATCGGAGCACAGTGCGACACGGGTGGCCGCGACGAGTGCTCGGCAAGGGAACACACAACGTCCAGTGCGGGGGCAGCTATAGCTGCAGAACCGAGCACGGGCGAGGGAGGGTCGAGCGTGGGCGAGGGAGCGTCCAACCATCCTCCGATAGCGGAGCGGCTTGTGCGGGAGCCGCACGCTAGGGCCGCGATATTCGCCTGCAGTTCAAGGAGCGCGGTGGCTTCCTCGGCTGCGGCAAGGTCGCGTCTGATCTCGTACACGCGCCTAGCGTGCGCTGCCTCGAGGGCTAGTATCCGCGCGGCTCGGCTAGGGGAGTTGGACATCGCCTGGGATGTCATCGCCGGTAGTGAGTGAATGTAAGGAATTGGGTACTCACATTTTCCACGTAACTACTTACGGTGGTGATGCCATCCCACTTCTGACACCACTTGTTGCCGCCGGGTCAGGATCGGGGCGGCAGCAATAAAAAATAAAACGCCTGCTCTTCCGAGTAAATTCGCAACCACATATATTTGACGTATAATCTTATAAAACAAAATTAATATCAAAACGTCATAGAAAAGAAAATATCAAAATCAAAAATATATTATAAAAGAGGTTTGCGTCGGCAACAATGATGATAGTAAAAGATAAATAATAATGAGATAAATTCTATTTTACAGGATGAAGAACCACCTGGTGAGTAAATTATAAATTAAAGTCATACAATACCACCAATAGATATAACAATAACCTACTAAATAGATATAACATGTAAAAAAAAAATACAGATTCGTTTGTGATGCTAATATAAATAAATAAATTCTTTGGACTTACACACCAATTGCCTAGCCCCAAACTAAGCTCGAAGCTTGTACTATGGAAGCTAGGAAACGGAAAGACATACATACTGACTCGAGTACAAATGTCGATGTTCATCACACAAACATTTGCCCCTAGCGGATTTCAAAACTGCGACTCTTGATTGCGGAATTCGAAGTCATGACACTTATTTTTTAGCTACGTTCTCTGATCACTAGAATAACGGGCCCGTCAAGCCCGTTGATGATGATAATGATGATGAAAATGAAATGAAAACGAAAAATGACAACTTTTTTTTTCATTTCTTTACAATTAACCATGATGTTAGGTACAAAATGTATACAATATAAATAAATAATAAATATATATTTCACAACATCACATCCATTGATCTGACCCCGTGTTAAGTAGCTTAAGCACTTGTGTTACAGGCATCAGAATCAACAGTGGTATTACAAATATACTTAAATAGATACATATAACACCCAGACCAGGACAAACAGACATGTTCATGCACACAAATGTTTTTCCTGTGCGGGGATCGAACCCGCGACCTCTTGCGTAATAGGCAACATCTTGACCATTACACCAAGCGGGTCGTGTAGTTTTAAATTGTCAAATGTAGTTAGAAGCTGATGATAACTACCCCCCGCACTAGTTAATAACTGTGTTGCGGCAGAGTAGGATCGTCGCATCATCTAGTAACACTGCACAGTATAGACTAGTAAATGATGATGATGATGATGATCATGATAATGATAATGATAATGATAATGATGATGATAATGATGATGATGATGATGATAATGATAATGATGATGATGATGATGATGATGATGATAATGATGATAATGATGATTCCAGAAACTGAAGTGCAGGATGAGGTCCTCATGGCGACCACGGACCTGGAGCCAGAACCGGAGGAGGTTCAGTATACTGATACTTCCTACACCAGCGCATCTTTCGAGTCCCTACCGCCTGTTGTTGAAGGTACAGTTTATAATCTATACTAATCTACATAACCCCTCCAGCCGTATTCGGCCATGGCGGCCGATCTTACAATCAGCCAGGTACGCAGGATATATTATAGTGCACAAGTGAGTGCGCAAGCACAGGTGCACTCCCTATTCCCTCAATCTCATAATTTGGTGCGACAGCAATCTGACTCGACCGTAGAGAGATCAGGCGCAGAACCAACGGCTTAACGTGCCTTCCGAAGCACGGAGGAGCTCGAGATGAAATTTTTCGGTCACCCGTCCGATGACTGGCATCTGCGAAAGTTGCTTAACTTTAGCAACCGCAGGCCGAGTGCGCTAACCACTGCGCCATCGAGCTCCATATATAAACTACATATTATATAATCTGTGGTAAGGCACTACGTACGATGACCGAAGTTACAATCGCCATCTCCTCCGGGTTGAGTTTGCAGAGAGTGCCCCAAGGTACCTACATGATACAATAATAAGGTACTCATAAGTTTTAATAATTGTTCTAATCCATGGACCTGTAAGTTGTCTGAAAAAAAGAAAGATTTGATTCTCGTAACATCACTCTCCTAGCGTTTATCCTGTTTCTGTGCCGTGTTCGCTTTGACCATGATCCAGGATGTGGCAAGTCTGGTTATAAAAGTGAAGCAACTGCCATCGTAACCCTTAGAGGGGAACCAGGCAGATTGGATCATGGTTACACATTCAGATCTAACTTAACTAAATTCGGAAACTATCTGAATGTGCTCCACGATCTTCCTAATACCTAAGAATAGCATTGAGTTTCCTTTGAATCGTCAACTGTCAACAGGATCATCTCTGGTGAGATATATTATAGTTTAGCAAGCTGACACTTTAGTTAGAGCAATTTATATCTTGAGTTTTTCGAGGATAAAAGTTCGAATTAACATTCCGGGGTCTCGAATTGTGTTATTAATTAAACCCAGTGCCTTAGACAAAACGTAAAACCGTTGGTCCTTCGCCTGATCTCTCTACGGTCGTGTGAGATTGCTGTCCCACCGAACTATGAGAGCCGAATTCTACAGTAGCCAACACTAAAATCACCTGAAAACAGTCCTTTTAAAACTAAGTAGTTCATTGATAAACCAGTAACCATAGCAACTACTCTTTTACCTAGCAACCTCACACACTAATTTCATCAAACGAAAACAATAAAAAAAGAGTTCTGCATACAAACATCGTAAGGGTAAGATATTATCATTATTCGATTGATTAAAGATCGATTTTTACCGATAAGACTCCGCAGCCATCTTTGAATGACAATTTGACGTTTGTTTTTAGAGATCCTTATGCTTAAAGGTTTTTTAAAATGTTGTTATTTAAGAAACCTATGAGTTTTTGACATTTGGACTTTAATGAATGTTATTTTTGGGGACTAGCCACCCGCCCCGGCGTCGTTCGGCACTGTTTCTCTATTATATTATGCATGTATTTTACACATAAACCTACATCTTGAATCTATCTGTTAAAAAAACCCCGTGTTAAAATCGGTTTCGTAGTTTTAAAGATTTAAACATTACAAAGGAGCAGAAAGAAAAGAGCGACTTTGTTTTATACTATGTACCTAGTTAGGGTAACAAACGTTTTAATTTTTGTTAAAAAAAATGGGTATGTGTGAAAGGCGCAGGTACCTACTACAAATTTTTGAGAGAGTTGGTTCGAACGGGATTTAAATACATCTCTGTCCGAAACGCATACTAAAAAAATATTGTTATTGAAAGTGGGCGTTTCGCACGTTCGGGCGAATGAATTTCGTGCGAATCAACTACTAAGCTTTGACTTAAATGCAGGTTAAAATCGTGACGCAGAACAAAAAATAATTATTATTGTTACTAGATTTCAAAGCAAAATTTATTAATATTGGTTTTTTTTTATTTCAGAGGTTAAGCCAAAAGCAAAGAAGAAGAAGGGCAAGAAAGCTGAGGTAATTAAAATATGAGACAAAAATAATTCACAAATTAAAAAACAAATGAGTACATAAAATATTTAAGTTATTAGTCATGCCCACCCCCACTAAACTGTGGCATTATTTTGACGTACGTTCAGTGCGCGTGTGCGTACGCTATCTCTACGATAAGAAGCGACAGTAGCTTCTTATTTTAATGGCAATTTCAGAAGGAATCCATGTATGGCGAGGGCATAATAGTACGTTTGTTCGTTGCATAAAAATATACTTAAATACGTACATTTCAAATTTACTGTCCTGAATTTATGTTAAGGACTTTATCATGGCTTATCTTTCAGGCTGTAGAAAGCAAGATCGCCTTAGACGCCAGTCAATTATTTCAATGGTCTGAGGAATCTCTTGGTCAAGGTAATTCATGTATCTTTCGATAATACCTTCATTTTTAACAAAACGCCTTTTCCATACACCGAAGTATAGGAATATTTTTCAACTGACGTATTCTAAGAAGTTTACGTTTTTTACAATTCAAAATTCAATTCAAAAAAGTGATAAAACTTTTTGCATAAAAAAGTTCGGACTTTTTGGTAAACATTTACTCAATTCATTCACTTATTCTAAGGAGTTTCATACCTGCATATAAGGAAAGTATGGTAATTTTTAACTATCCACATAGTAAGTATGAAATAAAATAAAGTCCAAGTAGTTTCTTAAATTGAAGGGAAGTAATTGACATGAAATCAATTATATTCTCAGAGGAGCAAAAGCAAACGGTAGAAGAAGAAGAGCCTAAAGAAAAGAAGAAAAAAGGCAAGAAAGGGAAGAAAGACAAAGAAAAAGAGGAAATACCGGAGTTTGAAAAGGTAATTTTTATAAAGCATAATTATATGTTTTTTTTTATAAGATTTTAGACTTTCGCGTTGCATTATATCACTAATATTATTTAACGGGACTAAACGCGATATTAATTATGTAGTATATGAATACTACTTACTGCTTGACGTTTCGGCTGCGTTACAACAGCCGTGGTCGCAAGCGGACTCCTATAAGCGGACTATATGTTTTTTTAACTTATTTTGTATGTACACTTTATTATTATTATGTATGTTCAAATGAACCACGGATTAGACTAAAATTCAATTATTAGTCCATCATTGTCCTGACCTTATCCCACACTAGGCGGAGTCAGCGCAACATGTTTTCTTCTTCCATTTATTCCTTTCAGCCTTCAACTTTGCACTCTACATAAAAATCATACTTCACACTTTCGATCCATCTTTATGTCAATCTTCGTTTCAAACAATACGCTTAATTTGTCCTAAAATATTATTTAAAAGATTTGCTGGGCAGTTCCGCATCTAATGTTTAAAGCAACACAAGTATTTTTTACACAAAGCTATAGTAAAATAAAGTCACATCATCAATTTGACTCAATCACCCTTCAATTTACAGAAAAACTGTCTTACTTCCCTCCCCTTTTACTACGTCCGTCTTTAAAAGTAGTTTATGGCATCGTTAATATCGAAAAAATTGTCTTTCCGATTCGATGACGAATGTGTATTACGACGAATCACGACATTCGATCAAACGTTTTGATAAGAGTTACAATGTTTCGTCCAAATCCAGCAGAGATTGTCGGTATTTTTTGTAAAATAATCTTTAGTTTGTTGTTTTGGGTATATGCATTCGTTAAATTTAAAAGGACTGTGTATTAATTGGAGAATATTTAATTAAATCTTAAGTTAATGTCTTTACTAACGACAAAAAAATTGAGTTTTCGTGTGTGCAAGTGAACAAAGTTCAAAAAGTAAAGTTGATTCTCGTCCTACTTATGTCCCACTGCAAGGAAAAAGCCGCCATAACTTCAAATCTTTTTTAGTTACAAAGATGTGTATGTGCTTAATCACCACGATAACCAAATGCGGATTGAGGATCACAAACATGGACTGTGTTTGGAAAAAACTATACAAATTTTGCCCGAACCGGGAATCGAACTTTCGACACCACGATCCGGAACTAGAATCACTAGACCATCAAGGTACTTAAAAAGTGAATTTAAATTCAATTTAATGCGAATGCATATACCCAAATTCCGTTAAGTTAGAAGTGACAAATAAATTAACTACAAATGTTATGACAGCCAAAAAATTGGAAAAAGATGACTAAGAAGGAAAGAGAAGCATGGATGCAGCAGAGGATAGAAGAATGGCGAATAGAGAAGGAAGCAGAAAAGTTAGTTGTGTCATTGACAGAAGAATTATCAATATACTATGTACAAGTAGTATAAAGAGATCTGTAGCAATCAATACATTTGGTTTCAGATGGTATTTCATCTTTCTATACATCATCCTACCATTTAATAAGTCAGTTAGTGGTACTCCTATTAGAGATTGTGCTTTTCTTATCCATCAGTGTCCTTTGTAATTTCGTGTTATTGTATTATTTAGTAAAAGAGGTAAGTTAGGTACCTACTCAAAGACTCATTGAGGTAAGGAGATGGCTCAAAAAACCCAGCGTCGACAGAATCTTCGTATGTCTGTTTTCGATAGAAGTAAAGTGTACATTACAGATATGTACAATATTGATTATACAAAATGTAAGGGAAAGTGTTTTTGCAATTAGCCGATTCTTCCAATAGTTGGGGAAAAATTATATTCATACGGACATAAGATTCTGTCGACGTTTTTCTCTGTACAGATGTTGAACCATCTTCTTTCTTTGACATTATTGTTAATTCAGTACGTGTACCTTGTTAGGATATAATGATGGTTTAAGTATAACTTCTTGTCACTAGCAAAAATAGCGTTAGTCTTATCTTTTACTTAAAAGGTTTTGCTGATTTTATAGCTTAGTTGAACTTCTACTCAAATGAGCCGCTCGTCTGGGGAAGTAACTCTACCTTAAAGAAGACCACAGTGAAATAGCACTTCGTAATATGTGACTGCTGGAGAGAGATGAGATGGTCGCCATAGCTCAGTTGGGGAGGGTATGGGGTCTTGAAGGACGGCAACGCATCGGCGATACCTCTGGTGTCGCGATCCATGGGCGTCGGTGACTGCTTACCATCAGGCGGTCCGCTAGCTCGCTTGCCGCCTCTGCCATAAAAAAAGCTTATTCCGAAGAAGACCGTTGAAGACAATACAGTTAATTTGAACTTATTCAGTAGCCGTTCTTTTATCTGTCTCCAGGCAAGCGATCTTGGCCGGAGCCAAGGAGAAGAGGGCAGCCCTGGCGAGGGAGCGAGCTGAGCTGATGGCGAAGGACAACAGCGAACAGGACATCAGAAGGGATATACTGCAGAAGACATGCGACTTCTTCGCCAGTAAGTAAAAACTGCCTATGTGAAGCGTCACTTGGCGGAAATTTAATTGAATTGAAATAAAAAATATGGCTCACATAGCGGGCACTGGACTCCGAGGCAATTGCCGAGGTAGCGATCGGGACCTCCGCTAGGATGATGATGATGATGAATATGGGTCACAAAACAACTAACTCCGTAGTGTAGTGACTAGACCTCTGTGCTCAAAAACCTCAGAGGTCGTTTTTGAATTCCGCGGGGAACACTTTCACTTTGCGTTGGTTTTCCCAATTTGGTTAGGACATTGCAATGGATTAAGATTTCCTAACTCTACGCGGTCAAAGCCGTGGGTAAAAACCAGTAACTTATATTTCTGTCTTTTTTTTACAGAATTTGAAAGGCAGAAAATGGAATTCGAAAATAAGAAACAAAGAGACGCTGAGGTAAGTGAATCAAATAATCCTAGTTAACGTATTTTTCACACCATTTTATAAGCAGAAAGGTCTGTACAATCTTAAAGGATTTATTATTATTTCATTATAACTTGATGTCAATGAGTCTCCTACGTTTGGAGATAAAAAAACAAAGTGAGGAAGACAACACAGATTTTCATTTAGTGATCTGTAGATATATCTTGGCAGTATCGTATACACTAGCGTAACGGACGACGCTTATAATTGGCACGTCGTTTTCTGATGTGGGAATCAAAAAGAGTTTTGGGTTTTCACTGACGATTTAGAGACGGAGACCTACAAACTTCAGTCAGACACACTTTTGTCACTCACCAAAAATATGCCTGATTCAAAATCAAAATCAACATATACTTTATTTATGTAGGCCTTTGCAAGGCACTTATAAATCGTCGATAATAATAGCACAATAGTATGAATCGACCACCGACTTCTGGATTCAGTCATCTACCGTGACGATGCGGCAAGAAACTCGATAAAATATTCCGTTTACACCATCAATTCCACCCCAGTGGGCGCAGTACCTCCGCTGCGACGGGCTGCCGGACCCTCGCGTGGTGACGCAGATGAACACCTACCTGCACATCTGGCAGTCCAGCCCGGAGACAGACCCTGACGAGCTGGAGAGAAGGTGCATCGAGGCTTTGCCGGTAAGTTAGAAAACCCAAAAGGTTTAAACGGTTTTAAATGCATAGTGAGACTCCATCAAAGCTTAGATGTGTGCTCTGTGCTGTGTCGTTAGTAGCCTATAGGTTGTCAAGCTGTGATTGATCACGTGTTGGGCCAAAATCGTATTGGCTACTTACGACACATCTCCACTCCACAGCACACATCTTAGCTTAGGTGGAGTCTCACTCTAAGAGGTGTAACTTTTTTATGTAAGCGGGACCAAACCAGCTTCAAAACCACCTGGTGGTAAGGGACCACCGCTGCCCTTGAACATCAGAAACTCTACAAGGGTCGCAGATGCGTTGCCTGCCTTTAAGACTCCACACCCTCCCCATCTGAGCTCTTGCGGCCTTACTAACAAGAAGAAACAAAGCACAACAGTTACGAAGTGCCACTTCGCTGTGGTCTTTTGCAAAGGTGTGTTGAGGTGCTTTTCTAGACAAACTGCTCATTCGAGTGGGTATTCCACTAAGCTCTTCTCCTTTATTTATAGTAATTTCAATCCAGTGGGCGCCGTTATCTGTCATCCGAAGAAACCGTTCGGTTTTTAGCGGAGACGACGAGACGAGAAATTTCGACTAGAAAGTGTTCATTATATTCTGTGTATTTTTCTTCCAACAGATGCTGGAAATGCTTGAAGAATTCGTGGCGAACTCAAGACAATACACAGCTCTGCAGGCTCAAAGTTACAACGAAGTAAGTAATTTTATTAAATTATTATTTTATTCGATTCGATGTAGGGGGAGGTGGGGCAGAAACGTTCCCCTATGTTTTATTGTTCACCATACTGCTGTTTTATATAATGTGGAGACTATGGCCATCACCCGTGACCTGGAGGAGGATTAAACAATTTACGAGTACCTTACAGTGGGTCACCGATCTGCCCAGCGTGGTATCGATGGGCGCAACATTCCATCTGGCCTATATTTTTTAACCCAGGGAACAGGGCAGGCGGATGATGATAAGGAATCAATATCACACATCTAAGATTTAACATAGGTAACTGCTATTTCTTAAATTGTTATTTTTTGATTATTGATGTGTTAGCTTCATGAGGACTGTTTTATGATAGCTCCTAAGTCTATTAGCATCTTAGTGTCCATATGCGAATACCTGTGAATGGCTATGTCGTTATAATTTAAGTTATTTTTTACTTGTATTACTTGCTGTTGGTTTTCCGAATAAAAATAAATAAATAAATAAATATTTTAATTTATAAACAAAGGAATGTTAGTCTGAACGCACGGTGACACAGGCGAAGGATCGAACCCAGAACCTCTTGCAATCCAGGCAAGACGAATTTTTCTTTGTTCATATCTTTAAAAATATAGATAAAGGTGATGATGATGCTAGTAATGATGTTAAGACTGACAATCCTCTTTACTTTCAGGTCCGCCTAGCACTTCGAGAACAGCTATCCACAGCAATCCAGTATGCATCCTACACACTTCTTCGGAATCTTGAGAAACACCTCAAGTTTGAGTCAATCAAGCTAGCCATTTATGAGAGGGAGTTCAAAGGACTCCGGCTTAATTTGTGGGTGGCTGTGAAGATGCCAACGAGGAAAGTGAAGCCCAACGAGCCTGATCCGTGAGTAATGTAATATTTGGTTATTATTTTATTTAAAGGTTATTATGATTATGTCATACGTAAGTGATCACCGCTGCCCATGGGCATCAACAACCGCACAAGCGTCGCAGATGCGTTGCGTTCCCTCCCCAACTGAGCTCTGGTGACCTTACAGAAACATAGCAGAACAGTTACGAAGTTCTATTTCACTGTGGTCTGCTGAATAATAAGATTAATTTTCAAAAGTTTTCATCTCTAAACAAAGTTGATGCCACAATTAAGGTATTTGACTGCAATGATAGAATATCATAATTTATTTCGTATGCAGTCAAAGCATTATGACTTTTCACGACCCTTGAGCGATATTCGCGTCGCGAAATGTGCGCCGGTCAGGACTCGGTCGTGCAGCGGTCGGTGAACACTAGTGCTTCCACGTACAGTCACTAGTTGCGGGCCTCGTTACGTTCGCGAGCGCGCAGCGCGGTGCGCGGGTACGGGGCGCGGGCGCGAGCACGGAGCGCGGGCTCAAGCGCGGGGCGCGGGCCGCGGGGCACGGGGCGCGGCGGTACGGCGACGCGGGCGCGGGGCGCGGGCCGCGGGACACAGGCGTCGCGGCGGTACGGCGACGCGGGCGCGGGGCGCGGCGACTCGGCGGCGCGGGATACGGGCGCAGGGCGTAGGGCGCGTAGTGGTACACGGCCCTATGTGGTTACGCGGCCTATGTGGTTACTCGGCCTTATGTGGTTACGGGTGGTCGGAGTGAAACGCCACTGTCGGTACAACTGGGTACACTTTCCCGCCTAGCCGCGTCAAGCCCGCCGATATTCAGCCTTCTGGGTAGGCTTCTTGTGGTTTTCTTGTGGTTTCCTTTAGGGCTTCTTAGTACTGGATCCTCCGGTGAACTACGATTTGGCCCCTGACCAGGCTCGCTTAAGTGCGATTTGGCTGGTCTCAGCTAGCGATATCTGAGACGAGCACAACTTTTCCAACCTGGTCAGGGTAAAACAGTCTAACTTTCTGATAAGGACAAAACATATGGGCGCGACTTGACGATGCTAGTCGGTACGATCTACCCTTCTTTATTTTAACATTTTTCATTCAAACAAATGTTACATTTATTTAGCCTCTAAAATCCTAATATTTATCCTAAATAAAATAAGGCAAAAACAAACATTTATTTGCTTAATCTATACACTTCTTTAACATTTTCTTACGATCAAATGCTACATTTACTTATCCTCTAAATAAAAGAAGCCCCGAAAATAGTCATTTATTTGCTACATAATATTACAAACGTCACCCACCACTTGCATGCACTCCCATTACTATATAGTTGTTTATTTATTTACTTTAAACAATATGTTACAAAGTATATTTAAACATTTTAAATATTAAACCGCGTTTTGTTGGCCGTCCTGTACATTCTCCCGCCGTGCGTCGGCAGTTGTGGCGACGCATCTCCTGCTGCTGGAAGGGCGGCCGACTCCGTGGGCAGGATCACCAGCTTCTTCGTGGGGCGGCGCAGGACTCCCCCTTGTGTCTGCACGTCGACTGCGCGGACCACTCCGTCTGCTCCCGGGTAGACCGCTATGACTCGTCCCAGCGGCCACGTGTTGCGTGGCTGGTTGTTGTCGGCAATGATGACGATGTGGCCGACCCTCAAGCCTTCTCCTCGTCCGTGGGGCTCCCGCCGGTTTTGGAGTTCCGGCAGGTATTCTTTGAGCCATCGGCCCCAGAACATTTCGGCGAGGCGCTGCGAGGCGCGCCAGTGTGTCCGCCCGAGGAGGTCTCTGTCTGAGGAGACCCCCATCGGCGGCTCGTGGGCTGGACCAAGCAGGATGAAGTGGTTTGGCGTCAGCGGATCGGGATCCTCTGGGTCGACGCTGACGTGTGTGAGCGGACGGCTGTTGACCGTCAGCTCCGCTTCGGCGAGAAGGGTGGCGAGTATCTCGTCGCTCACCGCTCGCCCCGACGTGACCGCCGCGAGTGCGGTCTTCACAGAGCGCACCATGCGCTCCCAGGCCCCTCCCATGAAGGGCGCGCTCGGCGGGATGTATTTCCAGACGATCTTCTTTCTTGACGCTTCAAACTCGGTGGCCTCGTCGATCGCTTGCCGGAGCTCTTTATCGGCTCCCTGCAAGTTGGTGCCGTTGTCGCTCCATATCTCCTTGGGGCAGCCTCTGCGCGCAATCATTCTGCGCAGAGCCATGACTGCCGAATCGGTGGTGAGGCTGGCGGCCAGCTCCAGGTGGACCGCTCTCGTCGTGAGGCAGGTGAAGAGAGCCACGTACCGTTTGACCGTGGCCCTCCCCATCGTGGCTTGCAGCGGACCGAAGTAGTCGACGCCTGCATAGGTGAAGGCTCGCTGATGGTGAGCGAGCCGACTCGGCGGATGGTTCCCCGTAGCTGGTTCTGGAGGCGCGGCTTTGCGCACTCGACAGGGCAGACATCCCCGTACAATTTGCCTCGCGACTGGGCGCACGCCGATTATGTGGAAACGTTGTCGGCAGTGGTTAATGGTTGCTTCCACCCCTTGGTGGTGGTGTCTACGGTGGGCATCTTCGATGAAGAGACGAGAGATGTGGTGTCTCCCGTCCAGCACGGCAGGCCTCTTTGTCTCTTCTGCGACGTCTTCCAACTTGCTTATGCGAGACCTTATTACGATGAGCCCGGCTTGTATGTCTATAGCCAAAGCTCTGAGCTTGCTCTGGTTACTCACGCGGCGCCCGTGTCGCAGATCCTCTAGTTCTTCTGCGAAAGCGTCTTCCTGAACGGCGCGGACTAAAAGTTTTTCGGCTTCTATGAGTTGCTCGGCTGGCAGCTTGATAAAATTGAGAGTCTTCTTTCCTCTCGATTCTTTCTCTTCTTTGAGAGTTTTACTAACCTCTCTTTTTCTTTTTCCGGTGTAATCTGGATCTTCTAATTTATTTCTCTTCGTGCGGGCGTAATTAACCCGTTGTGTTTTCCTTTTAATTATGTTTATGAATTGAACTACTCGCGCCGTCGTTCGCAACAATCGTTCCCAACGCGAGAATCGGGTGAAGTCGGGAACAGCTTCCAATATGCTCTCCCGCCGGTGACGTGCCCCTATGGTCATCACCGATTCTTCGCCTGTGTGTATCTCTTCCTCCTTATTGATCTCTCTTGGCCATTCCTCTTCTGGTCCCTTTAGGAAGGCGGGACCTCGGAACCATCTATGTTCTGAGTTAAATGTGCTTGGCACGTCTCTGGTGGCGTCGTCTGCGACGTTCAAACTGGTAGGCACCCATCTCCATTCTGCCACTCTGGTGTGCTCCTCGATCTCGGCGAGTCTGTGCGCGACGTACGGCTTGTAGGCGCGTGCTCCTCTTCGCAGCCAGGTGAGCACGGTCTTGGAGTCCGTCCAGAACACCCTCTGATGTGGCTTCTCGTCGTGTTCTTCTATTACTGCGTTCGCCATTCGGACGCCTATCAGCGCCGCCTGCAGCTCGAGCCTCGGGATCGATGTCAGTTTCAGCGGGGCCACTCTCGCCTTGGCAAGAACCAGCGAGATGGCTATCTTCCCCATCGCGTCCTCGGTGCGCCAGTACAGCGCAGCAGCGTAGGCAGCCTCGCTCGCGTCCACGAAGATGTGGAGCTCTCTCCTGCGCGCCCCGCTGAAACCTGGAACACAACGTGGGATCGTTAAGTCTTTGAGTGAGAGTAGATGTCCCAGCCAGGTCCGCCATTGGTCTGCGAGGTCCTCGTCGAGCTGGTCGTCCCAGCCCGTTCCTCTCCGCCAGGTCTCCTGCAGTATCTGCTTCGCCCGAGCTGTGACTGGCGAGGCGAAGCCGAGCGGGTCGTAGAGAGACATGACGACCCTCAGCAGTTGTCTCTTCGTGGGCTTTTCTGAAATCAAAATATTATCTGGGAGTCTTTTCATTTCTAAATTGAATGTAATAACGTCGCGATCGGGACGCCAGATCAGACCGAGTACTCGTTCAGTTTTTTCACCATCATTAAGGGCTTTGGTCGTGGACTCTGTGTCGCGGACCTCCCCCAGTTCCTTCAATATGTCGGGGTCGTTGGAGGCCCACTGTCTTAGCTCGTAGTGGGCTTCCAGTTGTATCCACTTTACGTCGCGCGCTGTCCTTATCGCCTCGTCTCGATCCCGAAAGCTCTGCAGGTAGTCGTCGACGTAATGATTTTTTATTATGGCTTTGCATGCCTCCGGGTGAGTCTGTTCATATCTCTTGGCGTTTTCATCTTTTACGAAGATTGCGGTGGCTGGCGATGAAGTGGCACCGAAGATCAGCGAGGTCATTCGGTACTCTTCCGGCGGGTGATCTCCTCGGTGTTGACCTCTCCAAAGGTAACGCAGCGCATCGCGGTCTTCAGCCTTTATTTTTACTTGCATAAACATTTCCTTTATATCTGCAGTGACAGCGATGGGGTACTGCCGGAACCGCATCAGCACGCCGGGCAATGACTGCAGCAAATCTGGGCCTGTCAGAAGGTGGTCGTTCAGTGAGACTCCTCCTGTTTTGGCGGCGGCGTCGTGAACCACTCTCACCTTCCCTGGCTTCATCGGATTGAGAACTGGGAAGTGGGGAAGGTACCATAACTTCCCCGGAACAGCATATGGTGGCGCCTTCTCTGCGTAACCCTTCTTTATCAAATCGTCCATTTGTTCTTCATATTTTTTCTTTAAGTTGGGATCCTTGTCTATTTTCTTTTCAGTGGCGAACAGCCTCTTGATGGCGTTTTCTCTATTGTTCGGCATTTGCGGCGGCTCCTTCTTCCACAGAAGCCGTGTTTCGTATGCACCATTCTCCAATTTAGTGGTTCCTTCTTGAAGTTGTTGGAGTGCACGCTGCTCGGGGTCGCTCTGAGGTCTTCTCGGCTCCACCGTGAGTGCCTCCATTGTGAAATAATGCTTGAGTTCTTCATCCATTTTCCTTTCTAATTCGCCAAGTTGGTTTACAAAATGCACACGTTGTCCTGTGATTCGGGTGTGGGCGCCGTGCAGCACCCAGCCTAGCGCCGTGCGTGAGGCAACTGGTTGATCACGTCTTCCCCTCCTGGTCTCCTGTGCCAGGAGGAGGCTCCAGTTGTCCTGCCCGATCAGCATCTTCGGTCTTGTGCTCGCATAAGTTATCTCGCCTAGTATGTCCTTTAGGTGAGTACAACTCTTGATGTCCTCTTCCCGTACTTGCTGGGCCGATAACTGGAGGTTGGCGAACGTTCTCGCCCTCAACTTCTTCCTGCCAGCTGCTCCAACCAATGTTACGGTGACCCGTCGTGACTGCGATGCACTCATTTCTTCATTCCCGATTGATTCTATATGTAGGGGTTCGACTCGTCCCCTGGTTCCTGTTCGCTGTGCTATTTCTTCATCAATAAGGGTGACGGTGGACCCATCATCCAACAAGGCATGTATGTCTACGGCGCCCTTCGGTCCTACGACTCTCACTGGTACAATCTTGAGGTACGCCTGTGTTTTTATCGGTGTCCAGGTAGAAGCCACTATTTCCTTGTCTTCCTCCTTCGAGTGGGCGTGTAGCAGGGTGTGGTGCAATCTTCCACAACCCTTCTCTTCACACGGTTTTGCGCGGCAGTTGAACTTCCGGTGTTTTCCCTTCAGACACCGGAAGCACAAAGCTTTCTCCTTCGCAAATTCCCACCGCTTGTTCACGTCCATTTCCTTGAAATGGCGGCAAGCGGGGGTAAGGTGGTCCTGCCTCCCACATGCAGGACACTCGGGTTCGGTTCTCTTCTGAGATGTGATGTATGTCTTCTGTTTTCTTACAGGAGCGCGGCCGGAGGCTTCATTTATTCGCGTCATCTCCACTTGTTCTGGCTGCGCGTACATACTACATCTGTCTGCTTCTCTCTGGAGGAAACGCGCCAACTTAGGAAGGTCCGCTTCATCTTGACTCTGCTCTGCTGCGAAGTCGAACCACCTGTATCGCAGTGACGGGGTGAGCTTTTCAATGGTCGCCTTTGTAGCCTCGGGACTGTAGAGGTAATGTGTCTTCTCGAGTGCTCGAAGCGTGGCCACAATGTTAGCCACTCTCGTTGCGAATATGCAGAGTTCCCTCGGGGCGTCTGTAGGGCGTGGCAAGCTCTTCAGGCGTTCGATCTCTGCCAGGGCGATCGCATCTGGTCGTCCAAACCTTGACTCGAGAGTCTTCATGACAATAGCCGGCTGAGCGCTGTAGATAAGCAGGTCCTCAACTGCTTCCTTTGCTCTTCCCTTCAGGCTTCGGCGTAGGCGGGCTAAGTTTTCTAATTCAGAGTAGGCGTCTTCAGATTCCTTATAGGCCGCTCTGAATGATAACCATTCTTGGTACGAACCGCTGTATATCGGTAGCTCTGTGCGATGTCGTTGTCCTCCTCTTGCTGCGAGTGCTATCGCAGATGCTAATTCACTTAAGTCAACCTTCTGTTGTAAGGCGACTGTTCCATCTCCCGCCGGTACTATCGTATTCACTGGCTGGGGTACGTACATTGGTTGGGCAGGTCTCGCTGGCTGCGAGGTGTGCTGGGGCTGCTCGAAAGTGCGCCGTTCTGTGCACTCCGGCGGCGGCGCCTGTTGCTGCTGTGCATACCTTGGCTCGGGATCCCTGATGACAAACGTCTGTTCTGGTGCTGTAGCACGGCGGGCTTGATATGAGGCAGTGTCTTCCATGTGCGGCTGATCAGCAATAGCCGGCACGACCCGACGGCCGCTCTCCTCGATCCAGTCGGTGACTCGCTGCTCCGTATCTTCCTGCGTTATGACGGTGTCATCATCATCTTCATCTTCTTCCTCGGCCTCTATTGTAGCAACACGAGCGGCCGCTAATTGCACTTGAAGCCACAACAATTCTTCTTTAGCTTTAGCTAGGCGGGTTGCTTTATGTTTCGACCTCCGGTCCACACTAATCACTGTCGACTTACATGCTTGTCGTTGTTCGGACGGGTCCCTGTTCTCTTCCACAGGGTTCTGGGAGGCTGCTGCGGTGGGGGCGGTTGGTAGTTCAGTTTGGGCTGCGCCCTCCCTTATTCTTCGAGCCCTTCTTGTTTCCGGAGGATCCAGTCTTGTAGTTACAGTCGTCTCTGAGTTGCCCTTCTTAAATGTTGTATCAGTGGTCGCGATGCCAGTAGTCTTGGTTCCAGTGGCGGTCGTATCAGTGGCAGTGTTATCGGTGGACGTAGCTCCACTCGTAGTAGCCGTGCCTGATACCGCCGAGTTGCCCGGAGCGGTCGCCGTGCTCCTCGCCTGCATAGCGCTTGCTGCTCGTTCAGCCTGAGCAGCATCGAGGCGGGGTGCATTGTCGATCTGGGCGGCCGCAGCATCCCTCAGCGGTTCAGCCGATGTCCTTTCCCGCGAAGCGGTCTTTCCGCTCATGGACCTTGTGCACGGCATAGTCACTATCACTTAGTCACTGAGTCACTATAGCACTGAGTTACTGCTGCACTGAGTCACTGTTGCACCGAGTCACTGTTGCACTGAGTCTCTGTTGCACTGAGTCACTGTTGCACTGAGTCACTGTTGCACCGAGTCACTGTTGCACTGAGTCTCTGTTGTACTGAGTCACTGTTTCACTAATGTTCACTTATTGTTCGTTCACTTCACTGACTGTCCACAGTATCCGGCTCGAAGGACCAATTTTCACGACCCTTGAGCGATATTCGCGTCGCGAAATGTGCGCCGGTCAGGACTCGGTCGTGCAGCGGTCGGTGAACACTAGTGCTTCCACGTACAGTCACTAGTTGCGGGCCTCGTTACGTTCGCGAGCGCGCAGCGCGGTGCGCGGGTACGGGGCGCGGGCGCGAGCACGGAGCGCGGGCTCAAGCGCGGGGCGCGGGCCGCGGGGCACGGGGCGCGGCGGTACGGCGACGCGGGCGCGGGGCGCGGGCCGCGGGACACAGGCGTCGCGGCGGTACGGCGACGCGGGCGCGGGGCGCGGCGACTCGGCGGCGCGGGATACGGGCGCAGGGCGTAGGGCGCGTAGTGGTACACGGCCCTATGTGGTTACGCGGCCTATGTGGTTACTCGGCCTTATGTGGTTACGGGTGGTCGGAGTGAAACGCCACTGTCGGTACAACTGGGTACACTTTCCCGCCTAGCCGCGTCAAGCCCGCCGATATTCAGCCTTCTGGGTAGGCTTCTTGTGGTTTTCTTGTGGTTTCCTTTAGGGCTTCTTAGTACTGGATCCTCCGGTGAACTACGATTTGGCCCCTGACCAGGCTCGCTTAAGTGCGATTTGGCTGGTCTCAGCTAGCGATATCTGAGACGAGCACAACTTTTCCAACCTGGTCAGGGTAAAACAGTCTAACTTTCTGATAAGGACAAAACATATGGGCGCGACTTGACGATGCTAGTCGGTACGATCTACCCTTCTTTATTTTAACATTTTTCATTCAAACAAATGTTACATTTATTTAGCCTCTAAAATCCTAATATTTATCCTAAATAAAATAAGGCAAAAACAAACATTTATTTGCTTAATCTATACACTTCTTTAACATTTTCTTACGATCAAATGCTACATTTACTTATCCTCTAAATAAAAGAAGCCCCGAAAATAGTCATTTATTTGCTACATAATATTACAAACGTCACCCACCACTTGCATGCACTCCCATTACTATATAGTTGTTTATTTATTTACTTTAAACAATATGTTACAAAGTATATTTAAACATTTTAAATATTAAACCGCGTTTTGTTGGCCGTCCTGTACAATGACTAAATCAAAAATTTTGCACACTTTTATTCCACTGTTATTTTTGAGATTTTTACAAACTTATTACAGCCAATTAAAACAAAAAGAGTAGTGATTTGACAATACAGAAATGTGACGTCACCATTCACTATTTCATGCAGTTTTTTCTACAAGGTTACGTATTTGACATTTCATAAAAGAAGTTGATTTGACCTGCATAGCACGAAAGTTATGAAGTGCTCCTTCACTGTGGTCTACTAAACATAAATATTATTTTCCGTTATTCCAGCGAACCAGTAGAACTCGCCTTCCCAGCAATGAAAGTGTCAGTCAAACTGCCCAAGATCATCGATGGCACCTGTGTCTGCGTGCGCGCAGCTCGGTCCATGATCGATCTGTTGAGTGAGAGCTCGAGGACTTACCATCTGGCTGGGGATATGCCGAATAGATACATGGGTAAGTGCTACTTCAAGGCATCATCATCAAGGTTATTACAAGGGTTGGGACTACATCATCACTTGACCTGTTTATTTATTTATTTATTTATAAAACTTTATTGACCACACAAAAAGCAGGTACAAAAGGCGGACTTAACGCTGAAAGCGTTCTCTGCCAGTCAACCTTTAGGAAAAACGAAATGTTAATCGCGGCAAAGAGCAAATTAGAAAATAATTTTAAGAATACATTAAACCAAACATAAGATTATCTAATAATAAACATACACAAATACAAACTTATATTATAAAAGAATAAATACATAAACATACATACATATAATATTGACCTAGACCTGTTGTCTAGTGTCTAGTGGTCACAGACCCTGGCTACAAAACCAACGGTCGTGGGTTTGAATCCCGCTAGGGGCAAATGTTCGTGTGATGAACATCGACATTTTACTCGTGACATGGTTGTATATACAGTATTTAAGTATGTCTATCCGTTCCCTAGCATCCATATTACAGCCTTCGAGCTTAGTTTGAGACTAAGCAATTGGTGTGTTGGTCCAAGGCTTTTATTTACTGATACAAGAATTGTGTGCTACTGAATAGTGTCCACACCGGACTAGTAAAGCGTCAATCTCAGTATATGCACAAGGTAAGTATTACACTATTTCGAAACTGCCCAAGATCATCGACGGTACCTGTGTCTGCGTGCGCGCAGCTCGGTCCATGATCGATCTGTTGAGTGAGAGCTCGAGGACTTACCACCTGGCCGGGGATATGCCGAACAGATATATGGGTAAGAGAGATAATGCTGTTGTGACTGCATCCGTGCCCGTGGTGTAATGATTGGAGCGCTGTGCTCAAAACCTCGGAGGTCGAGGGTTTGATTCCCGCAGGGAACACATTCACTTTGTGATGATTTTTCCAGTTTGGTTAGGACATTGCAGGTATGAATCACCTGGTTGTCGGATAAAAATAATGATTCCGTGCTTCGGAAGGCGTGTTAACCCGTTGGTCCCGACTATGATCCAATTGGTCTGGTTTCCCATGTAATGGTTACGGAGGTCAGACGATAGTCGCTCCATTGTATATACTAGGCTTTTCAATTCAGGATCATAGTCGTAGCGTAACCCGGGCTCCGTCCAAGGCAGTGGCTGAGGATGCAACCGGGAGAAGCGCAAAGATGATGATAATGCCGTGAAGTAGCATATTATAATTGTTTTCTACGTAAACAGTTGTGAGTGTAGGCCTCATCTAGATGCGAGGGTTAGGTCATCCATCGTCAGAACGCAAACCACAGGAATCCCGAATGTGTGAAATAAAACCCCGGAATGTTCCTTAGTCGCTTCTTAGGACACCCACGGGAAGCGATGGAAGTACTCTTTTAAGCCGGAACTAGGATGCTAGACTTATTTCTTCCAACCTTTTTTTCAGACCTCTTCATTTTCAACGTGAAGGAGCACGTAGAAACATACAAACTGAAGAAGGAGTATGATGATATTCGCGCCAAATTCTACAAGGAGATCAGGGAGAAGGTTCGAGAACTGGAGAACTTCTTGAAAGCCAACCCGTAAGTGATTGATGGAGAACTGTTTGGTACCCTTGATTAACCCTTTGAAAGAATCGTGAGATTTTAAGGAGAAAGTGACTTCATATTGCAAATATTATACACATATATATAAAATACAGCTTATTTATGCCCCACTGCAGGGCAAAGGCCTCCGTCATTTGAAATCATGCTTTCGTTAAAAAGAAACATTGGCTTAACCACCATGCTTGCCAAATGCGGGTAATTAAGTCAAAGTTTCAGAAAAATCGACAGGACCTTGGGACCACGGCCTCCTACTTACTACACCCCTAAAACATCGAGACTCCACTTTACTTTATTTCAAGCACCTATTTCACAGTTTGAATTCTAAAAGTCCCTCTTAATTATCAAAATCCTCAACAGGTATACTAAAAACGAAAAAGAAAAAGAAGATTTAGACAACCTAAACATGATGGAACCACCGCCTTTACCAGACCCGAGGACACACGTAGCTTTACAGAATGGTAAGTTTATTAAATTAATTAATAAAATAATACTATCACCACGCCATTGAGGTATTACGACTACGTATAAAGACACCTGGAAGAAATTGAAAGTACGCACTGCTGCGTCCATGGACAACAGTTGCCGTCTATTGTTCCATTTTTGTAATCGAAAAAATGCCGTCTTGTGTTTTAAAAACATGTACAAATCATTACAGGACGAAAAATAAAGCTAGTGGCGTGTCATTTCATAGACAAACAGACAAAAATAATAAATTTGGTCGCCCCCTTCCCTCCAAGTTGCCGCATAGATTTTGTTCTCGATGTCTTCTATACTAGTTCAGACTTGTTACTTGGTGAGTTGTTGATGTCCATGGGCAGTGTGTGTGAGTGTGACTAACCATCCGTGGACCTTTAAGATCGACCGCCTTCTGCTTCCAGAAAAAAAAATCTCACTTACTTACGTACATATTTACAACTAGCGGCCGCCCGCGACTTCGTCCGCGTGGATGTCGGTTTTCATTATACGAATGTTTTTTCCCGCTAACTCCCGTTCCCGTGGGAATTTTGCAATATTCTTTTGCAACTAAGCATCAAGTTTACTAAGGGACCTGCATGCCAAATTTCAAGCGTCTTACTCAAGTAGTTTAGATTTTCCAAACAAACTTCCACCCCCTCATTTCGGGGATGTGGGGGGTTGGAATGTGTCAAAAAGTAGCCTATGTTCTGTCTCAGGGTCTAAAGATTGTCTGTACCAAATTTCATCAAAATCGGTTGCGAGGTTTAAGCGGGAAAGCGTAACAGACAGACAGACAGACAGACAGACAGACAGACAGACAGACAGACAGACAGACAGACAGACAGACAGAGTTACTTTCGCATTTATAATATTAGTTGGGATGATGGCGTATTGAGCAAAATGATTGTAACTGAGACATAGCATTAAAGTCTTGGCTTCCGTTATCACAATATGAAGAATTCTGACATGAGTTTTAAATAGTTTTTAATTTTCAGAATTGGCGTTTCAAAAGTATCTCAAGATGTGTTCAACGCGAACCAGGGCTGGTGAAGTTAACTTACGGAAATACAGGCGAGTCTTACCACTTACTATGATGATGAAGATTTTCATTATCAGATCGATCCCCACAATAACCCTATCGGGATTCAAACCCATGACCTTTGGCGAGCAAATTACAGATACGTAGTCACCTAGTAGATTTATGTAATAAAGACAATAGTGAAATTTGGACTAATTTCTTGCAGGATTTGCGGTGGAGTTCTAAATCTGGATCTCCTGACGACTCCGCCACAACCTAAGAAGATGTCTGGTGCCATCGTTCTTACTACACGTAAGTTTTTGTATTAATACTTTGCGATGAAGCCACTTACTACAGAGAGCTTAGTGGAACTTCTACTCGAATGAGCCGCTCTTCTGGGAAAGTACCTCCACCTTACAGAAGACCACAGTGAAGGAGTGTTTCTGTTGTGATATGTTTCTGCTGGTGAGTAAGGGCGCCAGAGCTCAGTTGAGGAGTGTATGGGGTCTTAGAAAGGCAGGCAACGCATCTGCGACCCTTGTGCGGTTGTTGATGAACGTTTGCCTACTACAACGTTTAAAAAAATAAGAGAAGTGAGTGAAAGGCACGTAGGCACGTAGGCACGCGTGACAAAGAAGAAGATTTCGTCTATGTTAAAAGATGGCTTGGAACGTGCAAGGAAATATAGTTGCACACCGGATTGTAAAAGAACTAGACATTCCTCAGAACGCGTGGCATACGCACAAGATGCAAACCCATTATTTATTTGGATACCGCCAAAGAACTGAGTAACATCAAGCGAGCTGTCACTGTACCCAATCTTCGTGGTCTTCGTGAGTTGTTTATCTACAAGTTCTAACCAAACAGTTAGGTATCGATTATAAATGATCACAATTACAACTACCCCGGCACATAACACGTCAACTTTTTATGGTAACACAAACATCAACATAAAAACAAGATAAATTCATGATAGTAACAATTAAATGTTTACATAATATTTTACAATATCTTATCTTAATATTTAATTAACAGAATGGAGGTCAATACGCTTTTGTATTCGCCTTGAGACTGGTCAATTCAGGATCATAGTCGTAGCGTACCCTGGGCTCCGATTCAATGATGATGATCATGCTAGAGATACTATATCATGCTTAAGCTTCTGTGTGTGTTGTCCAACTCTTCTTTAATCTCTTCTAGAAGAGATATTGTTCTGCTTTGTTCTAAGATCAGGCTATGTTATGTAAATGTAAGTACAGTTACTAAACAAGTGACTAAATATCTCACGTCAATCATATTAATAGAGTCATAGCTATTAAATACTAGTGACAAAATATCTCGAGTCGGCAGTGATATTTCCCGAAGTTGTGATTCTGCACAAGTTTTGAATGTTTATTAACAAAAGTGATACTTTGCCACATTTACAAATAAAATACTTGTGACAAAATATATCACGCTACTGATACTTTCCGTGGTATGCAGTTCTCAATGTGCCACTCACTACCATGTTACATGATACTTCGTGCCACTGTCATAATGTCATTTATTCTGCACGTGATAATTTGTTCTACGATACCTATTATAATACAAGTGACAAAATATTAGGTATACAATCACGCCAGCGATACTCTATCATGCTTATGCTTCTGTGTCGTGACACTCTTCATTAATCTCTTCCAGAAGAGATGTTGTTCTGCTTTGTTTTTTGGCCAGACAATGTAAGTCTTGGTCAGCATGAGATAGTGAAGAGTGTTAGGTCGAAGTCGCCGGGGTATGTCTTCTAGAAGAATGAGGATTAAGTCTTCTCTACGGGTCTCTAAAAGTCTGGAAGAATAATTGAAAATTAATATTTTGTTGGTTTTTAACAAACTTTTATAGTACATCACGGACTACTAAAAAAGTAAGGACTTTGCACCGCCGTACTAAGATGTGCAGCCACAATTTTTTATGCATGTGTGACCGTTTATAAGGCGGGTGGGGGGGGGGTTGAACTAAGAGGCATTCGGTGTTTTACTGTAATAGTGCCTTTTTGTTATACTGCTTGACGTTTCGGCTGCGATGCTGCAGCCGTGGTCACAAGCGACCATAAAAACAGCTCTTGGAACGTCAAGCAGTAAGTACTCAGGTACTTATAAAAATAATATCGCGTTTAGTCCCGTTGTAATAATGTTAGTTCGATAATTCTCAAAGTGGCAACTTTTTAGAGGCCTATGTAGGCAAGCCAAGATGCCATTTTTTCGAATTCTCCATACGTACGACATATATCTCCACCCCGCTCACACAGATAGTTCGTGTGCGGGATGGAATTTAGTCGCGACGAAAGCGTTGGCGAATAATCGTCAAAGTGGCATCTTGGCTTGCCCACCAGATTAAATGCAGACAACGAAAACTAATAGTTGGGTGGATCAACTTTTTAACCGACATAAGTTTGTCCCGACGACATCGCATACGAAAACGACTAAATTCAGACAATATAGAAATTATTTCTATGTTTTATTCAATTAACAGCTCATTAACCTTAATAAAAAACATATGATATCTAAATAAAACGAAGAAGTAAACGTAAAAACTATGGTAACTCAGTATACGACTTTGCATAAGACGTAGCTTTCCATACAAATTTTAGCTGTCCCTTGATCGAGGTGGCTATATGTAATTGCTAATTTAAGAGTTTTTTTCCTTGGAACATTCTTAAGTCTGGTTATTTATTGCTTATAAATGAAACAAGGTTTAGTTCTTACTATGTTAAATATAAAAATAGGTTTTAATTTTATAGAAATTTAGGCTTTAAAGCTCTGTCCCTAATTCATCTCATTTTGTGGTGTATACTGAGTGACCGCGAAAAAACGTAAACAAAATTATGCAATACGTCACAAATTTCTAGTAAAAAACGGGGATACGATGTTATTCCTTGCACGCGCGGCGGCGAGCCTTTGATTCCTGCCGTTGCGCTGCCAGTCCGCAGCAAACTCTAGAGGGGTGCGCGTGTATTTATTCAGTGTCGGCAGAGTTACCGGATTATTTCGATGAACGGGTAAATGTTTTTTAATTTCTTCAGAAGATTTTGAAGGACCTTAAGGCTGATTTGCTATGGGTCAATTCAAAACGTTCGCCATATTAGTAAATTTTAATTTACAATCCATTACGTAAAAAATGTCTGCTGAGTTGCCTGTATACTGTGTTACCAAAGTGGTAACTCCAAAGACAATTTAGGTAACGCTTTAGACATTATGCGATTTCCATAGACATACTGTCATAATCAGAACTACTTTCAGATTGTTAACTTGCTAATGGTGGTATCCATGGTGGAAAACATGCATAACACACCTCAATAAGCCGCTCAAGTTGTTACCTTTTTGCAACAAGGACTCAGACAGCGAGTACTCGCTTCACAGCTTCCCTTTAGTCAGTCTACTGTATCCCGAGTATACAAGCAATATAAAGAGGCTGGATCATTATTTTGAGGCTAAGAACCAGCCGCCACCGGGGTACTTCTGAACGAGACGACCGGTTCATTGTTTCTACCACCCTGCGAAATCGGCACCTTACGGGTGTGGACGTGCAGGTGAGCTGAGACATGTTCAAGATGTAGCTATCAGCGAGTAGACGGTAAGAAGACGTCTAAAGAAAGCCAACCTGACTCCAAAAAGGCCAGCAACAGGCCACAAATCGACTGCAGGCCACCGACAAGCTCGGTTACAGTTTGGTCGAGAGCATCTCAACTCGAATTTTGGGCAATGGCGGTCGATCCTGTTCACAAAAGAGTGCAGGGTGTCTCTGCATGGCAGTGAAAGGAGAGGCCAGGACTACAGGCGTCCGGGAGAGTGAATTTCCCAATGCTGTTTCGCAGAAACCGTTCCCTTTGGTGGCGGTTCTGTCATGATGTGGGCTAGTATCCCGTTGGAGGATAAAACCGAGCTCGTTTTCGTGCCTGGAGGAGGCCGAGGAGGACAAGAAGCTGAGGGGCACATCACAAATATTTTCCTGGAACATGTTGTGCCCTACGCAGGATTTGCTGGAGAAGACTTCATCCTTACATCATCATTATCATCAGCCTGTCGCAGTCAACTGCTGGCCATAGGTCTCTCCTAATGCAAGACAAAGCTCTATGCCACACAGCGTGCATTCCGCAGCAGTTCCTTCAAAAAGTCGATTTGCACACCATGGACTGGCATGCGCTAGGTCCAGACCTAAATCTCATCGAGAATTTATGGGACGAGCTCAAACGCAGGGTACGAAAAAGAAATTCAGCCCAATCTAGTCTAGAAGAGTTGAAGGCAGTTTTATTAGAGGATTGGGGAGGTGTCCGTCAAGACATCTTCAATAAATAAACAAGGTCGATGAAGAACCGATTACGGGCTGTACTTAGGGCTAGTCAGTATTAAATTATTTTTTTTTTTTTTATTAACCTATATTGTCCCACTGCTGCCCAGCAGTATTAAATACTGCACCAATAATTTTTATAATTCCTAAGAAAAAAACATGTTCTAGTTGTGTCAATTCTGAACTCAAAATCTTTACCCAAAATCCCATTTTCCCTCATTCAAGTTCAGACACCGATATCAAAAAAATATACATTGTTATTATTAATGATTATATCTCATAAAAACTGAAGTTTTAAGCTATTAAATGACATATCCTTTCTATTCAAATGTTGCATACTTTTACTTAGAACTATGTTTGAATGCAGAGGTTGGGCTTGAGTCGATTAGGTTGCTTGTGAGTGTAGTTATGTTCAGAAGTATATCGATTGTTCTTGTCTCTTGTCTCTTGAGTTACCAAAAATGTCTCAGGAGTTACTATTTGTCCCTAAATTTGTAAGCCGTTTTTGGAAGGTAACAATGTGTGTTTGATTTCATTTGTATGATTATTTTAGGTTTACCGTAAAATTAGGTTATTTACTTTAATTTCAGAGAAAACGGTGATTTTATTTTAAGTTTTTAAAGAATAACAGAGAAAATTTACAACATGTATGACTCGTTAGTAACTCAGCATACATATATATAACATTTTAGTGCCCATATACTAAAACTATATACAAATGCTGTATACCAAACGATTTGATTTCGCATGACAGAATAAATCCACTGAAATAAATATCGAAGTGTCTATTTATTCAAGAATTGCAGCGTTATAACTTTGGGTAACTCCGGTGACAAAACTATGGGTCAAGATTTAAACATTTGAGTTTTTCAATAGGAAGTAGTTCAAAAAGTTCGCTGCTCGATTAGGAAGCCGTATCTCAGATATATTTGACACACTTCTGAGTAAATAAAATGGATAAATAAGCAAAAATTTTTTTTTGAAACATGCCGAAATTTTACGCTCGTTTTGTCGGTTAAAAAGTTGATCCACCCAGTTACCTGTGTTGTGCCAAGTGCATTTCAAACTGACACCACTGGCTGAGCAGGAACTTCTGTGAGATGACTAGCATGATGGCCTTGGACCGGTCCATACACGACACTATGTTCTCCAGGATCGACAGGCCCACCTGTGGGATGAGGGGAATCAAAGAAAAAAATTAAACTTAAAAAAAAAAGGCAAAACTGCTGGGTTTCTTCCGGCGTCTCTTCTCAGCAGGCTATTCACTTCCAGGCGCTGGTAGGGTGAAAAGAGTGACATGCAAAAGAATTTACTAAGTTTATCAAATTGCTGAATAAATTACTTCATTTCAAAAAGTAAAGCAAAGAAAATAAAATATGAGCCTATTACTGACTAGGTACATGAATTATATTACAGGACGAAGACCTTGCAGTGGCTGAAAAAAGATATTTTTGTCACAAAGATGCGATTTGGCTTAATCACCACGATTGCCAAACGCGGGCAAAGTTCGGAAAAATAAACTTAAATTTTTCCGTGCGGAGACCAAGTCATGATAATGTACTTGAATTTTGAAAGGTAGGTAGTTAGCGGCAAGTTCGCGCGCTGGTTAAAGAGCTTCGAATATTTTTGTATGGAAGCTGGAATAACTACAAAATGCCACTTTGGAAAAATCGTGAAAAATAGTCAAGATGTTGCCTATTACGCAAGAGGTCGCGGGTTCGATCCCCACACAGGACAAACATTTGTGTGCATTAACATGTCTGTTTGTCCTGTTCTGGGTGTTATATATATGTATCTATTAAAATATATTTGTAATACCACTGTTGATTCCGATGTCTGTAACACAAGTGCTTAAGCACGGGGTCAGATCAATGTATGTGATGTTGTGAAATATTTATTTAAATCCTCCTTTGAATGGTCAGAACCATTCATGAAGTCTGGTACGGAACGGCACCGTTACAGACTCATGCTGATCATCCTACCTGGAAGTCTCTCTCGTGCAAGCAAAGGCTGACGCTGCACTCCCTCTCCAGATGTCCGAGCAGGTGGTCCAGCACCCACGGCCGGTCCTCGTTGCAGTAGGAGACGAACACGTCGTAGTTAAACGAGGTGTCGTCTGGAAACCAGGGGAGATGGGATTTATAATCTATATATACTATATACATATATCTATATACTAATATATAAAGCTGAAGAGTTTGTTTTTATGTTTGTTTGTTTGAACGCGTTATTCTCAGAAAGTACTGGTCTGATTTGAAAAATCTTTTTGTGTTGGATTGTCCATTTGACGAGGAAGGCTTTAGGCTATTGGAAATCGAAATCCACGCGGACGGAGTCGCGGGCGGCCGCTAGTATTCTGTTTTGGACGTGGTTGAAATGAATTGGGTATTTGACTGCATACGAAATAAATTATGATATTCCAACATTAAAGATGAAATCAAAAATTAAGCACAATTTTCTATCCCACAGTTACATTTGAGCTTTTAACAAATTATTTCACCTAATTGAAACTAAAAGAGTATTGATTTGACAATACACAAATGTGTCGTCACAATTTTGTATTCCATACAGTTTTTCCTACAAGTTTACGTTTTTGACATTTAATAAAAGAAGGTGATTTGACCTGTCAGTCAAATACCGGATTGTGGTGGAAATTCAATCTTAGTTTTGAAGTAGTAGAATCAAAAGTAAATTAACTGATTCCCTTGACTTGTTAGTGGAGGGAACCCTCATTGCCCAGGTCTAAAATGAGCTGAGTAAATTGAATCTTTTTAAAAAAAAGTAAGGGTCGAAAATTAATAAACGACAAACCGTTGGACTAAAGCAACAACGCTTAGCCGCAAACCACAACCCAGACTAAGCTCAAGGCATACTTAAATACTGTTATATACATCCCTGACTCGAGCACAATTTAAGCATTTAAGTATGCATTAATTAAATAACTGTATTGGATACAGTGATTTTTGCTCATATACTACATATAAAGCTGACGAGTTAGTTTGTTTGTTTGTTGAACGCACTGATCTAAGGAACTACTGGTTCGAATTTTGGAAAGCATTTTTGTGTTGGACAGTCCATTTGACGAGGAAGACTTCGAGCTATAGTATAACACTATGTGTGAGGAAACTGAAATCCACGGAGTCGCGGGCAGCCGCTAATATTATAAAAAACTTAAATATTTCCACTTACCATCGATAACTTTGGTCTTATTCACCATACTCAGCAGGGCCGAATTCCTCATAGTCACGTAACAGTATCTCAGGTTCCTCCTGAATATGAAACCTATTAAAATAGCCGGGAGCAAAACTCCTGGGATTGCTATCAATGCCAGGAGTTGCGTCCTTCCGCTTCTAAGGCCTGGTGGCAGATTCCCTTGGTAACGTTCTAAACAGCCGTTCACCTCAGCGAAATTTAGCTTCTGCTTCCCTTCAGCCACATTCGTACACATATAACTGCCCTTACTAAAATCTAGCAATAAGAAATTTCCCAGAGACAGAATCTCTATTTCATCTTTGCCACCTTTTTTCTTCTTATTCATTGTAGCGTTTCGACGATTTGAAATTCGAGCGTTTATTTCATCGAACGCGGAGTAGTAAGCGAAGTTTCGATTCGTTTGGTTATCTTGAGGTGCTTGAGGACTTAAATATACAACTGGTAATCGAACTTCGTTTCGAATCCCAATTTCTATAAATTCCCGAGAATAACAGTTGCAGAATACGGCATTTTCTGATAATGCGAGGAAAGACACGTTTGCTAAATCACGTATCATGTCACTGGATATTAAAGTTATCATATTATTTCGTACGTCGAGAAACTTAAGTGACGGCATGTACGAATATGTATCTGAGAACCAATTCATCAAACGGTTTCTCCTTAAATCTAATGCTTGTAAACTTACTAAGCTACTAGCAGGTTTGTGTTTTACAACATTTATTTCGTTGTTGGCTAACCTCAGTATTTCAAGATTAGTGAAATTTTCGAAAATGTCAAAGTTTTCTAAACCCACTTCGGTCGCGAAAAGGACTCTCAAACTACTCTCCAGGCCGTTTAAGGTCCCAGGATTTAATAGGACACCATGATTTCCAGACACGTCCAGGGATGTCAAAGATATATTCCCGAAGAATCCTTTTGGCAACTCCCTTATCCCTGTATGGCATAGAGACATCATCTCGACGTTAAAACCAAGGCTGCTGATAGAACTAATTCTTCTGAAGCTTACGAAAGTGTTAGAAAAGTCCAATGTGGTCAAATTCTCCAACCCAAGAAACGAATCGTTATCCAAAACAAGGACTTTTCCCACTCCATCTCTTTCCGTGGCAAAGTTTCTGCTCAAATCCAAATGCCTCAATTTTGAAAGTCCGACGAAGGCAGAAGGGGTTATGGTGTGTAAAGAGTTATCGCTAAGGTACAAGGCTTCTAGTTCTGGCATGTTCTGGAAGATGAAGGAGTCCAGAGTGCTGATCCCGCAGGATCGGAGGTCCAGCTCACGGAGTCTCGGGAAGTGCACTCTCTGGAATCCTACTGACCATAGTGATCTCACTGGAACAAAGAACAACAAACAATTTAATAAAATCATTTATATCGTAGTAAGTTGTTAGAGAAGATTACTTTAGAATAAGTGAGATATCATACAGAATATTGGATCCTTTAAATTTCAATAGGTTAATAATCAGAGAAAACCTCTCTTGGCAACTTTAATGGAGTGGTTTGCCGATTTTTTCGTACTATACATATCACAAATGCCTAGTATAACACATCAAAAAATATCCTACCTGATTTCTCTACGGTCGTGTCTGATTGCTTTCCCACCGAACTATGAGAGTGAGGGAATAGGGAGTGCACCTGTGCTTGCGCACTTACTCGTGCACTATAATATATCTCTCGTACCTGGCTAATCGTTAGATCGGCCATTGCCGAAAAACGACCGGAAGGTTATTATTTTACTCGTATAAGTCAAATTCTGTAACTGAAGCAACTTATCTGTAACTAAAACAGGACGAAAGGGGAGGGTATGGTGTCTTAAAGGCAGGCAACGCATCTGCGACCCTTGAGCGGTTGTTGATGTCCATGGTAGCGGTGATCACGATACCATCAGGTGACTCTCTTGTTCGTTTGCTGCCCTCATCATCATCATTATCATTTTCCTGCCCTGTTTCCGGTCCATCTGGGGTCGGAGCAGTATGTTGACTTCTTCCAAACAGGCCTATCAATCATTCGTAATCGAGCCGAACTCCTTTTTCAGTCATGTCATTGTTTGTCTCTCTAAATCATAAAGAACTATACCTTGTCCCCTCTGTATACTGCCAGGGCTGATCTCAGCGGCTTGGTAAGCGCTCAGCATGACCTCATACTGCTCTCCAGGAACGCTGACGTCCACGAACATGTTTCCGTAGAGAGTGACGTATTCTACCGTCGTGGAGAGGTTGCGGCCCTGGCTGTCTTCGAACGAGTCGAAAATCTGGAGGATTAAGATAAAATTAAAGAGCGTTAAGTAACTAACAAGGAGAAATTCGTCAGGTCCATTAACGGTCTAGGTAGCTGAATGGTCAAAGCTCATAGCCAAGATGCCACTTTGGCGAATTCGCCATACGCTTTCGTCGCGACTTATATTGCCATCCCGCACACGAACTATTTATGTGAGCGGGATGGAGATATAAGTCGCTAAAAAAGCCTCTGGCGAATTCGTTAAAGTGTCATCTTGGCTAGCCTACCAGGTGCGATGCAGATCCCCATCATACAAACCTACATCGCGCTAGTAATTAACTGTTCATCCTACTACTATTATAAAGGCGAAAGTTTGTAAGTATGGATGTATGGATGTTTGTTACTCTTTCACGTAAAAACTACTGAATGGATTTGAATGAAACTTTACCACAATATAGCTTATAGGTACATCAGAATAACACACGTAGTCGCGGGCGGCCGCTTTTTTATTACTATAAAAGGAGAAACTGACTGACTGACATATCAACGCACAGCCTTAACCACTTAAATTAGACGCTTGGGTACCTTAGTTAATTTAAGGCTTATTTGCAACAGGATATTGCAAAATTCCCACGGGAACGGGAGTTAGAAGGAAAAAACCTTTGTATGAAAGAATCCAAACCTCAACCGATTCTGATGAAAATTGGCACAGACAATCTTAAAACCCTCAGAAAGAACATATTGCGAAAAACAGAATTTAATATCCACGCGGAGGGAGTCGCGGGCGGCCACTGGATTAGTAGGGACCGGCCATCATCCACTACATACATACATTAAAAACAAGTAAATCTTACTGGGGGTATCCTCGTGAGCTTGCATCTGGCAAGGCTCAGGTATCTGATGGGGTCGCTACTCGCCTCCCGGTCTTCGTTGATGTAGATCCTGGACACCGTTGATGACGAGATATTTGGCACCGTTGACAGATCTAACGCCTCCCTCTGATCTGGAAATGATAACACATTGTTTATTATTTTTGTATAATTACATATTATGGTTAATCTATATTTTGTATGGTATATATTTTGTATGGTTAATATTATTTACCTTTATCTATGTAACCAAAACATACTGAAAATATTTTAAGGGCGAATTGTTGGACATGTAATAAATTCAGATAGTAAAATGTCAAGGCCAACTTGCTATGTTCGTTCGAGCTTCAAAATGATTGAATGAGATTCAGATGTTTATAAACGTAATTAAGTATGTCTTCTATCCGTTCCCTAGCATCCATAGTACAAGCTTCGAGCTTAGTTTGGGGCTATGCAATCCGGTATTTGACTGACAGGTCAAATCACCTTCTTTTATTAAATGTCAAAAACGTAAACTTGTACTTGTAGAACTGTATGGAACACAACTTTGTGACGTCACATTTTTGTATTGTCAAATCAATACTCTTTTAGTTTCAATTAGGTGTAATAATTTGTTAAAAGCTCAAAAGTAACTGTGGGATAAAAAATTGTGCTTAATTTTTGATTTCATCTTTGATGTTGGTTATATCATAGTTTATTTCGTATGCAGTCAAATACCCAATTGGTGTGTTAGTCCAAGGAATATAAACTTACTTATGTTGTTGGTGAGCATTCCCTCGTGGTCCACCCATCTCTGCCAGTTCTCGGCGAGACCAGTCAGGCAGACATTCCTGGGATGAGGACCTTTCCCCGCCGCCAAAGCAATGTAGCTCGCTCTGAAAGGAGTTTGAAGATTGTTTCACTCTGATTGGCCGAATTTTGATGTTGACATTCACCCGAAAGGTCACTAGAAGAAAACTGTGACCATCCTAGCAAGACACTCGAGATAGACTTATAAAACTATTCACTTTCTGTTTGACCCTAAGGCTGTCGTGAAGAGAATGCCGTGAGGCATTATGTCCGCCCTTTGTCCAATTTTTATATCGTGCAATAAAGTTTAAATAAACAAATAAAATAAAACTGATGGTAATACTTCATTTGGTCAATGTACCTTTCGAGTTTATTAATAGAATTCAATGTACCTTAACCGTTCTAGCAGCAATCACGTTTTTTTAAAGAGTGGTATAGCTTAGTGGAACTTCCTCTATAATGACTCGCTCGTCTGGGGAAGTACCTCCACCTTACAGAAGACCACAGTGAAGTAGCACTACGTGACTGTTGTGCTATGTTTCTGCTGGTGAGTAAGGTTTACAGTGGGTAGGGTATTGTGTTTTAAAGGCAGACAACGCATCTGCAACCCTTGTAGATTTGTTGATGTCTATGGGCAGCACTTACCATTAGGTGACTCTTATTCGTTTGCTCTAGAAAATTCAGGACAATTTGGAATGGTTTTATTTCTAATCAAGTCAAAACATTGTGTAATAATCCTTTCAAAACTAAACAATGCCAGATTGAAGATTGTCATTTTGATTAGATTGTATCAAATTCCTCAATAATGCATCAATTCTGGATTTTTAAGCACGCTGAAACTCCTGAACGGATTTTGATGAATTTTGCTATAACAGCTCCCATGGTATCCCATGTTAACAAGTAAATAACTGTTTTATCAAACAGGATTCGTAATGACGCGGGTGAAAAGTAGTAAAGAATATTTCTTCCAGAATCCAAATATTCTTTACTTTTACTACAGAATACTACAAATATATCTATGGAGATAAGAAAATTACTCACAAAATCCATATTAGTACAGTCATCTGACCAACACCGCACATTTCGTTGATAATTTTGGTTGCATTTTTCAATAACAAAATCCAATTGATGTTATTTAAGTTATTCACAACATTGCCACCACTTTTGGCACTTTTGGCTGTTTCAAGCACTTTTTGGCACTTTTCGCACTTTTCGGGCACTTTTCGCACTTTTTGGCACTATTAGCTCTTTTTCGCACTTTTTGGCACTTGCCGCAAAATTTGTCACTTTGTGCACTTACACTAAAATACAATATTTACACTGTGAAAACTGTTAATACGGATACTTTCTCCAATTTCTTTGTTTTTCACTCTGGCCTCTAAAGTTAAAGTATTTATAATCGTAGTGTAATAAATTTATTATTGTTATATTTCTACTACACTGCTAGAATGAACCATTCGACGCACTTCACACATCATCGCTAGATAAAAGTAATCTAATCTGTATTATAATATCTATGTCGACGATAAACATTAAAATCCGACAGACTGCGATGTGTCATCATAATAATTGATATTTCACTAATTTTCTCTGCTTTATATTGGTAAAAGTTTAAGAAAGAAAAGGAAAGAAAATTCTTTGGACTCACACACCAATTGACTAGCCCCAAACTAAGCTCGAAGCTTGTACTATGGAAGCTAGGTAACGGATAGACATACTTAAACACATTATAAACATCGATGACTCGAGTACATCACACAAACAGGGATTCGAACCCGTGACCCTTGGTTTTGTAGCCAGTGTCACTGACCACTAGACAAACGGGCCCGTCAACTCATCCCAATTTTTTACCGTTTGTGTCGTAAGAAGCGACTAAGGTACATTCCGGGGGATGGGCAGCAGCGTTCCCCTGTGTTGTATCGTTCACCATACTGCGGTCACCAACCCGCCTGCCCAGCGTGGTGACTATTGGCATAACCTGCTATCTGAGACGTCCAGTAGTGAACAGTTGTATTAAAACTAGACAATTTAAAATACTGCTGATTGTACGCTTTCACTTCAAATTGTGAGTAAAATATTATTTGTCATTTTATACGAAATACAAAGAGATACGATAATTTAATGTAATTTTATCTTGTTACGAATATGATTACGAATACATCACACACAATGTGTAATAGTGGATGAAATCAGGTCTTAGCCTCAGGTTCTATTCCTGCTTGGTATGGACTCTAGATTGTAGATTTAAAAAAGCTTCACATTTTTGCAATTCAGTATCATGGTCCAGCGTACCCTGGGCTCCGAGGCAACGGCCGAGGATGCAACTGAGAGAGCGGCTAGGATGATGATGATTGTAGATTTTTATAAACCTTCTAGAGTCTAGAATCTAGACTCTACCATTGACGTAATATTTTGATCACCGCTTAAACATCATCATCATCATCATCATTTCGCAATCCATCGATGAACGTAGGCCTACCCCAGGTGGAACGTTGCTGCCCATCCATAAAGGTTATAAAAAATGTTTCGGGCTATTAATGTCCCACTGCAGGGCAAAGGCCTCCATCATTTGAAATAGTCACCCCATAGTCATGTAATCTTGTTTATGTTACAAAGATGGGTTTAGGCTTAATCACCACGCTTGCCAAATGCGTGTTGGTGGTCACAAACTCCGACTATGTTCAGAAAAATCGGCACAAATTTAGCCCGACCCGGGAATCGAACCCAGGACCCCATCAAAGCGTTACGTAAACAGTAAACTTACAAAGAATAAAACACGAAAATACTCGTACTATTTTATGCGGTAATTACCGCTCGCGCCTATAAGAAAACGATATTGATAATTTTCAAAACAACGGAACCACTATAAGGATCGGATTTATTTTCTTATCAGTGTAATCACTTAAAGATAATATGACCACGACATTCGATAAGACAACGATATACATACATAATATACATAATATTACAATATGCATAGAAACATTTGACGTCATAATGTGTATAAACTCTTTTGTTCACATTTGACACAACATGTTAAATGGGGGCCATGTTCATTTGTTAATACTCCTTTGTGTATAGTAATAAATATAAATATAAATAATAAGTATCTCACAACATCACATATGTACCATCATCTGGCTTCGTGATAAGTAGTTTAAGCACTTGTGATACAGACATCAGAAACTAATATAATAACCCTCCGGCCGTATTCGGCCATGGGGGCCGATCTTACGATCAGCCAGGTACGCAGGATATATTATAGTGCACAAGTTAGTGCGCAAGCACAGGTGCACTCCCTATTCCCTCACTCTCTCGTGTCAGATTGCTGTCTTACCGAAATATGTAAGACAGCAATCTGACACGACCGTAGAGAAAACAACAGTGGTATTACAAATATATTTACATAAATAGATACAAATAACACCCAAACTAGGACAAACAAACATGTTCATGCACACTTATGTTTGTCCTGACCGGGGATCGAACCCGTGACCTATAATAGACAACTTCTTGACCATTACATCAAGCGGGTCGTCAGGTGATGATGTCCCGTGTAATGATTCCAATAGAGGGAATAAAAATCAATATCACGTCAAGCTTCTACGAGTAACAGAAAATTACGAACCTGCCTTTAAAAAGCAAACTTATTCGAAGCTTTTACACAACATATTGATTGATTTTTGACGACCCGCTTGGTGGAATGGTCAAGATGTTGCCTATTACGCAAGAGGTCGCGGGTTCGATCCCCGCACAGGACAAACATTTGTGTGCATGAGCATGTCTGTTTGTCCTGGTCTGGGTGTTATATGTATCTATTTAAGTATATTTGTAATACCACTGTTGATTCTGATGTCTGTAACACAAGTGCTTAAGCTACTTAACACGGGGTCAGATCAATGTATGCGATGTTGTGATATATTTATTTATTTATTGATTGATCATTCCAGTACAGCTCCCGAAACGCCTGCAGCCAATGAAGTACCAGGTGCAGTACCGCGCTCCCGCCCCCCCTCCGCCCGGGGTGACGAGGACCCCGGAGGAGATTGAGCAGGAGATCAAGAGAACCGAGGCGGAGTATGAAAAGCTGGCGCTCGTGTTTATAGAGTGAGTTGGGAACTGTTATTTGAGGATCTCGAAGTCAAACTCAAAATATTTTTTATTCAATTGGGCTTCATAATATAAGCACTTGAAGAGTTTGATGGATGGCTCAATAGTAAGCTTGGCTTGCCATTTCTAAGTTAAGCAACTTTCGCAGAGGCCAGTCATCGGATGGGAGCTCTTCCGTGCTTCGGAAAGCACGTTAAGCCGTTGGTCCTGATCTCTCTACGGTGGGTGACCGAAAAATTCCATCTCGAGCTCTACCGTGCTTCGGAAAGCACGTTAAGCCGTTGGTCCTGCGCCTGATCTTTGTACGGTCGTGTCAGAATGATGTCACCGAGAGTGAGGGAATAGGGAGTGCGCCTGTGATTGCGCACTCACTTGTGCACTATAATATATCCTGCGTACCTGGCTGATCGTAACATCGGCCGTCATGGTTGAAAACGGTCTGAAGCAAGGTTTATTTCCTAAAGAAGATTAAATGAAAGTTTTTTTCACAATCTATAGTTAATATAAGCGGCCGTCCATTAATCTTGCGAGCCTCGAAGGGGGAAGGGGGTGTCCGTATAAAACTACGAAATATCAAAAGGAGGGAGTTAATTTGGGGTTGTAGAAATATATCAAGTATATTTATTTTTTCGCCAAAAGCGTGACAGCTATTTGATGCATTATTGTAGACACATTATTGTAAAAATTATGGCGTTTAAAAAGAGCAACTGTCGAGTTTCTTGCCGATTCTTCTCGGCAGAATACTGCCTTCCGAATCGGCGGTCGAGTCATTGCTACTGTATTTTTTTTTATGACGATTCATAAGTGCTTATATTAAGCCCAATTGAATAAAGAATATTTTTATCTTTATCTTTATCATATACTTTTTCTCTTTTCATTTATTAAATTTTCTGGAATAAAACTTGTTGGTACTTTAACCTGCTATAAAAAAAAGATCATTTTGAGGTAGGTACCTATGCTAAATACACGTGATATAGGGGGGTTAATCTTGAACCTCAAATCTTTTCAATGACAATGGTTTGCCCCCAGACTGCCCCAAGACGTGATGTGGACCGAACCGCCAGTGGTCTGCCAGTGGCAGGAGCCTCGGAAACTCTGGACGAGTAACTACGTCAACGATTACAAGTTTAATGAAGATAAGCTGACGATACAGTTTCGGACTGGGGTGCTGTGTGAGATATCATTTCTGTATATTTGAACTACAAATAATAATCATCATCGTCCTCCTAGCGTTTATTCCCCTTCAGTAATCACTTATTATTGTAATAATATTCCATTAAAAAAGTATGACAGCGACATACTTTGTTTTGTTTGGTATTTGCATACTTTTTAGATTACCTTATGTTGCCTCTTTTTAACTTCTTCCGTGGTGTTATGGTTAGAGCGCAAACCTGGAGGTCGTGGGTTCCAAACACGCGGGGAACGCTTTCACTTTGTAATGGTTTTCCCAGTTTGTTTAGGACATTGCAGGTTTGAATCACCTGATTGTTCAATATCAATGATGATTCCGTGTTTCGGAAGGCACGTTAAGCCGTTGGTCCCGACCGACTATAATCCAAATTGTGCGATTTCCCCTGTTAGGGTTACGGAGGTCTGACGACAGTCGCTCCATTGTTATAACCAGGCTGATCAATTTAGGATCATAGTCATATCGTACCCTGGGCTCTGAGGCAATGGCCAAGGATGCAAACAGGATGAGCGCTAAGATGATGATGATTATTATTATTTTTTGATTCCAGGGCCCATTGGTATAGCAGCCATGAGATACAGTAACCTGCCTTACCAAGGATGGGATGTGAGACCAGATCCACAGAGGTAAATGTAGCCACTGAAAAATATCCTTACTAGGTATTACAAATCGGAAAGGGAATTTCTTTGTATGTTCCGCTTTCACGCCTTAACTACTGAACCGATTGCTTTGAAATTTTGCAGACGTAAAGTTAGAAGTCCGAATTAAAAAAAGATTTCTCTTTAATCGCTTAAATTAGCTAATATACTGGCAGACCTATTTGGATTATAATGAAGTAGAAGGTTTTGAGCTAATCTATTCTACGTCCCTTCCAAAGAGGGATGCCGTAATTAGGCCCAGAAGTGCACACGATGTTCCATTTTATAAAAATAGCTAAAATATTCGTTCTTAATTATTCGCGCTATTCGTATGTCGCTAAAAGTTGGGGTTAATATAACAAAAATTAAAAGAAATTCAACTATTTATAAACCCCACCGGAATTGCGTCCTTTTGACAGATATGTGTAAACAAATCTATCTACGCCCTATCAGCATTGAAGTAAAGCTCAAATTCGTGTGTATCGAGCCGACCCACGGCGGGCTCGTATGTGTTAAGAGTTGCCACTACAGAAATATAATTTCAGATAATCGATTATAAGAGAATATCGAATATTATTACGTTGGTGGATCTTAGCTAAAATAGAAATAAAAATACCACTTACAATTTATCTACAGAAATGAGGTGAATAATTGGTTGCAATTTTTAAGATACCCGTACGATCCCGTACGATCGTGACATGAGGGGTAGCATGTCAAAATAAAAAAATAAATATATTTCAGTGTCATTATCGTATTTATCTTTTAAATATTTTAAAATCTCAGTAAAATATTTTCATGAATCGATCAAACGTATATTTTATAAAACTATATTTGAATCGAATAGATCTAAAATCGAATATCGATATTTTTTTACGCAATGGAAACACTAAAGTAACTGACAATAGGCTAGTTGCCACTATTTTTATTATTTGCTAGAACGGTTCATTACGATTATATTACAACATAAAAAAAATATGAAATTTTTTTGAAGCACCTATCCAACTGTATTTTGAATTTTAAATTATTAATTTCACTATACTACCGTAAACGCCGTCCGCCATGATGGTCTGTGCCGTGGCGTCACATTTCTTGTCAACAATACGCGTGTCATAACCAAAAAGTGTTTATCGGAATTAAAACCATGTCTTCGTAGGGATTACATGATACATTTATGAATAACAACTCTTGTATCGTGCGTGAATGTAAGAATACATCAATAAGAAGTTGTGGACTAAAGTACCCAGTGATGTGAATTTGCGAATCAGAATTTGAAGCAAAACATTTTGCAACCATCGAAGTATCTATTTTGGGCAGATTTGTTTTCAATAAATATGAACTGTATAATATTTTAATAGTGAAATAAACATTAATCAAGGTGTTTAAATGAAAGATCACGAATAACCTGTCGAAACTGTCGTTTGACGTTGTGTTGTTTACAATATTGGTGACGTAGAATCATGGCGGACGGTGTTTTCAATCAAGAGAAAAAAAAGTAAAAATGCATCGGGTTTAAGTTGAATTTTTGCAGCAGTCCCTTATTTATATTTAATGAAGTTAGCATATTTTGGACCCTTGTACGGAATAATATTCGAATTAAAAGTGATTTTATAAATGGTGATATGAGGCAACTAGCCTATTGAATTGTCAAAGTTCAAAATATCAATAAGTAATTGTGTTTTTCTTGCATCAACAAAGTGATCGGTTTTATTTAGTGCGTTTAACTAAACAACTTCATTATGAATACTGACTCCGACGATCCGGGTTCAGCCGTAGCAGGTAAACAAATACTTTTTACAACCCAAATCAGATAAGTATGGGAAGAGTTGTCTTACTATGTGTGTACGAATATACAATAAGTTACCAAAAGAACTTAAGACCCTGAACAGTAACATTATGTTTAAAAATAGATTATATAAATGGCTTAATGAATATAATTTTTATGACCTTAAAGAATTTTTTGACATAAATACTTAGATATTATTTACTAATCGATGACATTGTAATAATTTAGATTTTAATTTTGATAATTTATAATTCTGATTTTATTTGTTAACATTTTTTGCATGCTATACTCTTCTAGCAAAACATGTGCACTGTATTAATAACACTAACATCTTGATGTATACCATGTTTTTATGCAAATAAAGATTATGATTATGATTATGATTATGAACCTTCAACAGCTAATATGGTGGAAATCGTAGATTATAATACTGATGGAAAATAATAAATATGCATTTTTCCAAAAACACTGACTTTTTTTAAACCCTTTCTTTCGCCAGTTAACTAATGACTATTTACTCTATATTTCCATAGTACTTTCATATGTGTGCACTGTGGGCCGGAACTTCTATGGCCAGCCGGCATCCCCCTTTCAAGTGCCCACGTATAGCCGTTAAGGCTGTGCTATGAATTGAAATGTCAGTAAGTCATCATTTAGATAAATTTAACACCCATGATGATGACGACCCGCTTGGTGTAATGGTCAAGATGTTGCCTATTACGCAAGAGGTCGCGGTTTCGATCCCCGCAAAGGACAAACATTTGTGTGCATGAACATGTCTGTTTGTCCTGGTCTGGGTGTTATATTGTATCTATTTAAGTATATTTGTAATACCACTGTTGATTCTGATGTCTGTAACACAAGTGCTTAATCGACTTAACACGAGGTCAGATCAATGTATTTGTTTGATGTTGTGAAACATTTATTTTTATAATAATAATAATAAATAAGTAAAAAATATTTCAATATTTATTATGATGATGATATCTTGCAGCAAAGGCGTCCTAATAACAGTGACGGGAGTCTGCGTGACCTGTACCTGGCTGTGTCTCGGCAACTCTGTTCGGCTGAAGTGGATCGCCAACGCACCAACTTCGGCTTTGAAGGAACACTTTAACAAGGCTTATAGTGTGAAGAGGATGGCTCAGGTATTGTGACAGCATCACAGCTTTGTTTCAGTAAAATTATGGAGGCCTTTGCCTTCCAGTGGGACAAAATATGGCATTTGACAAGAGCAACTGTCTAGTTTCTTGCCGATTCTTCTCGCCAGTAACTGCTTTCCGAATCGGTGGTAGAGTCATTATTTTGTAATTTCAGTTTTGACTTTTAATAAGTGCTTCTATGAAGCCTATGCTAATAAAGAATATTTTGAATTTGAATTTGAATTACTAAGCTGACTTTACTTGTAAATTCGAGCAAATTAGCTGTAACATATTTTTTGTGAGTAACTTACTTAGACTTATTTTGTTAACGTTTTTCTTTTGTTATTCTAGGGCCCATTGGTATAATAACTACGGTAATACAGCAACATGCTTTACAGCATCCCGCCGTTTACCTAGACGTTGACATTAAAAATCCAATTCATACAAAGTAATCAAAACTTTAAACTTTGATACAGATCATGAAAGAAGCTGCCTGCGACTTCTTCCCGGACTTCGACGGCTATAACCACGTGGAAGGGTCGTGTCCCAAGGAGTGGGTGATGGAGCGGCACAACTATCATGCCATGGCCTTCCTGTCCAGGGCTTACAACTTTCAGTGGAGCAGGTATGTTTGGCAATGACCTTGACATAAGGCCGGAGAAGACTAAAATAATAAGGGCGACAAAAATAACTGCGACAAAAATAATGGTGATGAAAATAATGGCAAAAAAATAAGGGCGATATAAATATGGACGCCAAAAATATGGGCGTCAAAATAAGGGCGACAAAACTAAGAGCGACAAAAATAATGGCGACAAATAATAATACCCCTCCTAGCCGAATTCGGCCACGGCGGCCAATCTTACGATTAGCCACTTACGCGGGATATATTATAGTGCACAAGCGCGTGCGCAAGCACAGGTGCACTCCCTATTCCCTCACTCTCATAATTCGGTGGGACAGCAGTCTGACACGACCGTAGAGAGATCAGGCGCAGGACCAACGGCTTAACGTGCTTTCCGAGGCACGGGGGTGTAATTACACCGCCAACTTCCAAACTCCGGACTGTGTCTGTGTTATCACAACATGGAAACATAGACACAATTTCATCGGTCCGACCCGGGATTCGAACCCAGGACCTCCGGCGCGGCATGATCATGATGAGAAAAGTGATGATGGCTCAGAATGATATACTCTTGTGAATTCTTTTTAGTACCTATTTGTTAACATTATTGATTAAGAAATAATTTATGGCATTAAAAATAAGTGTCGAGAAAAAAAAATTCTTTTTTCTCTATCCCTCAACATTGAATGAAATTTCTTAGTTAGGTTTGAAAGTTTACTGCATGTATATACACTATCAAATATATATCACTGCAACATATCTCTCAGAAAAATCTAAACGACTTTGAGGGCCGTAAAAGAGAATAAAAAAGGAATTACTGAATATCTTGAAAAGTGGTGGCTAGGGGTAGCAAGTATGTTTGAACAAAATGTGCCGTAGCTATAGAACATGCCATTTATCGCAACTAGAACACGTGCATATACGGGCGATTTGAAAAAAACCCCAAAAACGATTATTTCCATAGTAAAAAAAAAACAAATCGGTATAGCTCTTATAATATAAAGTTTAAAGAATTATTTTGCTAACAAGTACTGTATATTTGTTTATTTCTAACAGAGTTGCATACTTTTTACGTTGAATTTACGTCAAAAGTATTTTTAGATCTGAATGTCCAACGTCTTGTATGGGATCGATCCACTGTGCGCCGCTTTAAAGTGTGACACACTAGCCACTGCGCCACGGAGGCAGTTGTGTGGCGACAAATATAAGGGTGACAAAAATAAGGGTGACAAAAATAAGGGCGACAAAAATAATGGCGATGAAAATAACGGCGACAGAAATAATTGCCACAAAAAGAAGGGCGTTAAAAATAATTGGACATAAATAAGATCAAAAAAAATAAAACTAAGGGCAACAAAAAGTCCAGAGAATGACGTTGTCTGTTGTTCTCTATACCTACTATTGATTTTGTTTTTTCTTTAGGTGGAATGCTGCGCAGGGTACTCGGAACATTGTAATGCAATTACGAGAAGCGGTAGATAAGAAAAGAGAGGTGAGAAAGAATTATACATAATTTAAATACTGATGATTTTCTGGGAATAGGGAACAGGAAAACTAATAGAGAGATCAGGCCCAGGACCAACGGCTTATGCCGATGGTGACCTTCCGAAGCACGGAATCCGATGGCTGGCCTCTGCGAAAGTTGCTAATTATTCTGCTTAATAAAACCTATGTTTTAGAAGAAACCTTTTTTACATTTTCGCAGGGTAAATTCCAGCTTCTATACGTGACTCCGCAGCGTTCCTTCGTGTTGAAATGCAACGAAATGACGCAGGAGTTCAACACTGAACCTATGATGGGAATGTCGGTATGTCTGTCTTTCATATTCACATTTGCAGATGGGAAGGTCCAGGACAGTGTCCCGGTATAGGCACTGTGCGTAGCGATGACTCTGCCATCTCGTGACTCATATTCGCAACTTTTACTCTCAATGTCGGTAATTCTACTGTCAAACCACGGCAAAAAAATCGAGATTATAACGCCCTCTGTAGTTACTGCACAGTGCCTATTTGACTGACAGGTCAAATAACTCACTTTTATTAAATGTCAAAAACGCAACTGTCGACTGAACCGATCTTTATGACATTTTGACTGAACCGACCTTCATGACATTTTGTCTGAACCGACCTTCATGACATTTTGTCTGAACCGACCTTCATGACATTTTGACTGAACCGACCTTCATGACATTTTGACTGAACCGATCTTTATGACATTTTGTCTGAACCGATCTTTATGGCATTTTGACTGAACCGGTCTTTATGACATTTTGACTGAACCGATCTTTATGACATTTTGACTGAACCGATCTTTATGACATTTTGACTGAACCGATCTTTATGACATTTGGACTGAACCGATCTTTATGACATTTTGACTGAACCGGTCTTTATGACATTTTGACTGAACCGATCTTTATGACATTTTGACTGAACCGATCTTTATGACATTTTGACTGATTTTTTTTTATGACATTTTGAATATGCCGACTTATTGGACGAGTCAACCATTTGGAAACGGGATACCAATATTATTATTTGACTATTTGGTTGCGTCTATTTATTTGAGTACCCAGGTAGGCTAGACAAGATGCCACTTGGGCGAATATTCGTTGACGCATTCATCGCGACTTAGATTTTATTTAGAGTCCTCCCGCACTCGAACTAAATGTGTGAGCGGGATGGAGATATAAGTTTCGTCGTTAGCGATAGCGAATAATCGTTAAAGTGGCATCTTGGCTAGCCTACCTGGGTGTCAATAGGTATAATCAGCGCCACAGTTTCAAACTTCGTTTTTCTTTCAGTTCTACCCAGACCTGTTTACTCTGAACATGTCATATGGATCAGTGGACGCCCGCAGAGCGACTTTCAACATGAAGTACCGCCTGGTTGAAACAGTCTTCAATATGCTGCAAGAACTAAAAGTGTCTAGTTTCTCATAAATTTCATTCAATTAAAGCGCTTATGCCCTTGCAATAAGCATATCAGAGAACTGTATACCGTCAAAATTGTTTTATTGAAATCTATACTAATATAATAAACCTGAAGAGTTCGTTTGTTCGTTTGAACGCGCTTATCTCAAGAACTACATACTGGTTCGAATTGAAAAAATGTTTTTGCGTTGAATAGTCAATTTGTCGAGGAAGGCTATATTATTAAAGCACTATGTGTAAGGAAACCAAATCCCACGGGTACGCAGTCGCAGGCGGCCGCTAGTAATTAATAAAACACAGGTAGTACTATAAACAAGTTCTATTTATTTTATGATAATAAAAAACTAAAAACTACTAATAGTAAAAAAGGAAACTATACTCCTTCCGCTACCAAAAACGGAAACAAAAATGTTATTTTACAAAAAAAAAATGTATTTTTAACAAACACCGTTAACATTACTTTAATGATTTACCATGTGGCAGTTGATTGTTATTTACATTTTTTCATTTTAAATTAAATTATTAAAATTTTTAATATGCGTTAACACTTTTATGAGTGACTGTACTTTCGACTTAAAATTTAAAAACAACTTCGTTTGCAATCGTTGTTCAAATAAAGACTGATATGATTCTTCTTAATTTGAAAATATTTTTAACATAATCAACACATATGTATATCACATTCTGACTTACTTATTAGTTTTAATTAATTTGATATATTCCCGAAACAGGTATTTGTATTAAGCGTTGCCCTCTTCGTAAATTATTATATGTTATTTTTTACATGTTAAGAACAAAAAAATGTGATGAAATTGTGAATAATCTTAACTATGATAAAACAGTTGGTAAGTTTACTTATTATAAGTTGGAGCCGCCTTCAGACCTTAGATTGAAAATTAGAACCATGATTTAGTAAATTAAAATCTTATTCTACTATGTTAAATAAAATGAAGTAAATTGTATCTTCTATGTTAACTAGGAATGAAAAATAATTTAAATAAAATCGTTACATATAATAAAAATTTGAAAAACCTATCCCATTAAAATCTGTTTATGAATTAATTAAAACTGTCACAAATATACACGTCGACGATACAAATACAGTCACGCACAAAAGTGTTAATCCAAAAATGGAAAGCGCAAAGTCGTTTCGTGTCTTCTTAAGTATTTTTTACTAAAAATGCCATTGCCTTTCCCATTTTATAAAAAAAAAAGATAATGACTAAGTTATAATTTACGAATACAATTAACGCGTACTAACATATCGAGATAAAAGTAGTTGTATTTTTTATACAAATTAGTGAAGTTATTTATTTAATATTTTTTTATCTACTCAAAAGTCACATTTAACTTAAAACAAATGTATGTAATGTGATTTTGATTGCTGAGGACTGACTTTTTCTGCGAGATCAAAAATGTTATTGTGAACCATAGACAAAATTGTACAAAAAACCAATCACAGACAATAGATTAAAAACGACGTTACGAAAAAATCAATCCCCATTCTTTTTATGTTAATCCAAGAATTTCGTATGGATTGAAAACATATTGACCTCCATATTATCTAAATTCTATGGATTTTTTTAATATAGTAACCCAGTTATAATATTAAATAATTATTTTTTTGTAAAAGCATATTTATTTATCATTTTTATATTAAATTAAAAGCAAAAATAATCTAGAATGATAGAACATTTTTATTGTTTATTTTCTTAATATTTACAAGAATAAATGAATGACTAAATAACAAGCTTTTCCGTTTCAGTGTTGCCAGATGAAATAATTAACGTTACTGATGGTAGTTTCCTAAATGTCATCTGGTAACACTGGGTAGTATTGCTATATATTCAGACTTACATATTTTAAAAGCAATATTAATGTTGCCATTCTACGCAAAACTAATATCCGAATGACATGTTCAAATGATAAAAAATATTTGTTATAGTTCACAATAGGAGTTGAACAATGGAATCATCATTTTGACGCTTTTTACGAACATTAAGGATTTTATTTAGTTATAATACTATCATATTTTGTAATAGTTATTTCTTTTCAATAAAATTATCGATTTACTTTAATTAAAAACGTCTTCTCTTTAAGACTATATTGGTTTAACATCAACAAACAGATTCAAAATTTATTTGCCCTACCTTGATTTCGAATTTGACATCAGGCAAACGTTTAAACGTCAAAAAGAGGTATATTGCTCTACCCTATCGTCCTATAATTAATAAAATATATTTTACATACTCATATGTAGGTACCAGTCTAAAATATACATAACGATATACAATTCTTTTAAAATGAGAATAATGCATTGTATACCTCGGACTGTCGGCCATCTTTTTCGACAAACAGTAAAAAAATTATAAAAAAATTAAATTCACAACGAAAAAGAATGGTCGCAGATTTTTGAACTTTAAAAAAATAACCGTTCGAAAAATCGCGGGCTTTTTTGAACTGGGAAAAAAGATGGCGCGATGTCGTAACTTTTTTTTGTGAGTTCGTGAAAGTGTTACTTAGATTTTAATGTGTTTTTAAGAGACATTGTTTTTTTTACAATCTTCTAAGACGTCTGACAGGACAATGAGTGCGGGCGTTGCATAGATCAAATACCACCTAGTCCGATAAAATATATATTTATTGTTATATAAGACAACATTCTTACGTCAAAAAACCCTTTAACTGTTTTTCAATATTTGAAAATTTTACCCTTAAGATGAATGAATGGGCTCTAGATTAATCACCACGCTTGCCAAAAACTGTGTTAGAAATACCAGAACTCCGTAATTACTCTACCAAGGACTGAAAATGTCTAACAGTTGTATAAAAATGCTGTCTTATATATATTTTAAAATCAAAATTCTAGGCCATGTATAAATTAAAAGAAAACAATTTCACATTATCTACAAATTTCCACGTCATAATTTTACCCACACACAACAACTAACAAATATGTTTTCATCTGATAACATTTATAGTGCATTTCATCCAAGATGATCCTTTGACAATTGAAGGTTCAAAGGAAAATCGATACTACTCTAAAGCATTAAGAACCCAATTAAAATCATAAAAAAGCTCGTAGAGCTTACCGCCTTGAAATAAAGTTTTAATTTCGTATAAGAAGTAAACATGTCACTTAGATCATCTTAGCTGAAACGGACTATAATAAATGGATTACAAAGGAGCGACTGTCATCTGACCTCCGTTACCCAGGAACCGGAAATATTTTAATGTATTGGTATGCAATTTAGTGTTATCAGATGAAAACTGTATATTATAACAACCAAAGAGTACATAGGAAAGTTAGCAATCATCAATTTATTATTTGGGATTAAATCTATCCAGAAAACATTTATTTTAAAAAGCGTCCCATCTTGGATTCGCACTGGCACTTAACATGACATTTACACACGATTTTTTGAAAACTAAATGTAGCGTATGTTACTCGGGGCTAATGTTGCTTTTGGATGGTGAAAGACTTAAAAATCGGTCCAGTAGTGTTGAAAGTTTTCCTTTTTGAAAAAATAGTATAGATAAATAAAACTGTGTGACTTAGAAAGTGTATGAAAATAAGTTGTATTGGCAAATATTGTAAATATTGGCGATTCAATAAGAGCTACTATCGAGTTTCTTGACACTTCTTTTCGATAGAACACTGCTTTCCAAATCTATACTAATAGAAAAAAGAAAAAGAAAGAGTTTGTTTGTTTTTTAAAACGCGCTGAATCTAGGGAACTAATGGTTCGAAATTCGAATTGAAAATAACGTTTTGTTTTGGATATTCAAATAGTTGAAAAAGTCTTTAGGGCCATAGCACACGGCGTATTTTAAACGCGCAGACGACGCGCAGATTACACGCGTATACGCGATACAAACGAGATTCTTTCGCAACTTTGTAACTTTTGTATCATGATTGCAAACGCAACAATCAGCATCTACGGCGCTGAAAACGCGCGTTCCTGAAACGCGCGTCGTCTGCGCGTTTAAAATACGCCGAGTGCTATGGCCCTTAGGCTATAGTTAATGTGTGCGGAAACCGAAATGCACGCGGACAGAGTCGCGGGCGGCCGCTAGTTTTTCTATAACTTTGATAATTGCTTTTCTAAGTCTACATAAAAAATCCTTTGTTTATTTTAAGAATGTAACAAAGAAATACAAAATGTGTGCTTCAGAATTGAATCATACTTTCCTAAATACAAATTGGTTTATGTAAACGATAAGAATAAGGGTGTATCTGAATAAAATTTTCACAAGATGGTGTTACTCAAACATATAGTCCAAGCTATGCTGTCATTGGTCAATTTGACGCCACCTACAGAAATAGACCAATCTCAGAACAGTTGCACTCTATGTTTCGCTCCGCCATCCATCTAGATAAAACCCAGAAACTCCCAAATTACTTGACACACCTAGGATCTGATATCAATAATTTTATACACAAAAAACATCAAATCGATATTTTATAATCAAATTTTAATCGATTCTCGTGAAATTATTTCTACATACATACATTTTGAGGTATTTTATACATCCATTTGCTTATACGAACGTCGGCGTAACATTGGCCAATATCGAAACTTTAGTGCATGTTGGTTAATAAGTCATTATGTTGGACAAGTCAGTAATTATGTTAGTAGTAGCATCAATTCATGTTGGTTAAATAAGCAATTCTGTTGGTTAATTGTTGTAAAGTTTATGTTGGTCAAATCTCAACAAATTTCTTTTATCTTTGACTCAACGTTAACAATTTAATTTTTTTTAAATATACGCTACTAACTTTTAAGCTAATGCCATCATTAACATGATTAAATTAATTTTAAAGGGTAAAAGATGCTTCTTTCGACTCTAATATCTACGTCTTTTTCAATAAATTTTTTACAAAGATTATGTACGTGACACACAATTTTCCGAATTCTACAATAATATTCAACTGTTCAACATAACTTACCCACCAACATAACCACTTACTCCAACATAACCCATTAATCCAACATAACCACTTACTCTCCAACATAACGACTTATCGTCCAACATAACCCCAACCATGTTTAGTTGGGGACATTACCCGCCCGCCCCAAGTCCTGACGTCCAACATATTATCTAAGTTCCACGCGGCCACCGCATCAGCCGACGCGACGGCATCAGCACAGGTGGTCTCGGAGCAGTCTGTGCATCTCACCTCGAGTCATTTCCACGCTGGTACCTCGCTGAAGGATTTCCACGCTCGACCTGGAAGAATGAAAAGTATTTGATGAGTTTTTTAGAATTTTACTGAACAAACTTTAACATGGAAATGATTTGAGATTTTAGACTTTTCTTATAAGGACATACAATGCACGGGGACCGATCGGTCTGGCGCCTAACAAGGCGGAAACCGATCCTTCGCCGCAAGGGAGCGGAGGAAACCGCAGGCGTTTAGTTAGTGTTTCGAATTCGAACGTCTCTAGTTCTGAGCCGTACACACGGCTGCAGGCCTAACTAGCGTGTACGCTTTTCCCGAGTTACGTGGTTTGCCTATACCCGCTTCAATGTGCTTCAGCGCTCGGGCCAGCGTCTTGAGGAACTTGCTCCACTGCCGCTGCCGCTCTCAGTATACAGCTGTTATACGTGTCACTCACCTGGACTCGAGCTGTTTGACGTGGCACGTGAGCGCCTGCACGGGCAGCGGCCGCACCGGCCTGCCCACCCGCAGCGTGGTGTGCTTCAGCGCTCGGGCCAGCGTCTTGAGGAACTTGCTCCACTGCCGCTGCCGCTCTCAGTATACAGCTGTTATACGTGTCACTCACCTGGACTCGAGCTGTTTGACGTGGCACGTGAGCGCCTGCACGGGCAGCGGCCGCACCGGCCTGCCCACCCGCAGCGTGGTGTGCTTCAGCGCTCGGGCCAGCGTCTTGAGGAACTTGCTCCACTGCCGCTGCCGCTCTCAGTATACAGCTGTTATACGTGTCACTCACCTGGACTCGAGCTGTTTGACGTGGCACGTGAGCGCCTGCACGGGCAGCGGCCGCACCGGCCTGCCCACCCGCAGCGTGGTGTGCTTCAGCGCTCGGGCCAGCGTCTTGAGGAACTTGCTCCACTGCCGCTGCCGCTCTCAGTATACAGCTGTTATACGTGTCACTCACCTGGACTCGAGCTGTTTGACGTGGCACGTGAGCGCCTGCACGGGCAGCGGCCGCACCGGCCTGCCCACCCGCAGCGTGGTGTGCTTCAGCGCTCGGGCCAGCGTCTTGAGGAACTTGCTCCACTGCCGCTGCCGCTCTCAGTATACAGCTGTTATACGTGTCACTCACCTGGACTCGAGCTGTTTGACGTGGCACGTGAGCGCCTGCACGGGCAGCGGCCGCACCGGCCTGCCCACCCGCAGCGTGGTGTGCTTCAGCGCTCGGGCCAGCGTCTTGAGGAACTTGCTCCACTGCCGCTGCCGCTCTCAGTATACAGCTGTTATACGTGTCACTCACCTGGACTCGAGCTGTTTGACGTGGCACGTGAGCGCCTGCACGGGCAGCGGCCGCACCGGCCTGCCCACCCGCAGCGTGGTGTGCTTCAGCGCTCGGGCCAGCGTCTTGAGGAACTTGCTCCACTGCCGCTGCCGCTCTCAGTATACAGCTGTTATACGTGTCACTCACCTGGACTCGAGCTGTTTGACGTGGCACGTGAGCGCCTGCACGGGCAGCGGCCGCACCGGCCTGCCCACCCGCAGCGTGGTGTGCTTCAGCGCTCGGGCCAGCGTCTTGAGGAACTTGCTCCACTGCCGCTGCCGCTCTCAGTATACAGCTGTTATACGTGTCACTCACCTGGACTCGAGCTGTTTGACGTGGCACGTGAGCGCCTGCACGGGCAGCGGCCGCACCGGCCTGCCCACCCGCAGCGTGGTGTGCTTCAGCGCTCGGGCCAGCGTCTTGAGGAACTTGCTCCACTGCCGCTGCCGCTCTCAGTATACAGCTGTTATACGTGTCACTCACCTGGACTCGAGCTGTTTGACGTGGCACGTGAGCGCCTGCACGGGCAGCGGCCGCACCGGCCTGCCCACCCGCAGCGTGGTGTGCTTCAGCGCTCGGGCCAGCGTCTTGAGGAACTTGCTCCACTGCCGCTGCCGCTCTCAGTATACAGCTGTTATACGTGTCACTCACCTGGACTCGAGCTGTTTGACGTGGCACGTGAGCGCCTGCACGGGCAGCGGCCGCACCGGCCTGCCCACCCGCAGCGTGGTGTGCTTCAGCGCTCGGGCCAGCGTCTTGAGGAACTTGCTCCACTGCCGCTGCCGCTCTCAGTATACAGCTGTTATACGTGTCACTCACCTGGACTCGAGCTGTTTGACGTGGCACGTGAGCGCCTGCACGGGCAGCGGCCGCACCGGCCTGCCCACCCGCAGCGTGGTGTGCTTCAGCGCTCGGGCCAGCGTCTTGAGGAACTTGCTCCACTGCCGCTGCCGCTCTCAGTATACAGCTGTTATACGTGTCACTCACCTGGACTCGAGCTGTTTGACGTGGCACGTGAGCGCCTGCACGGGCAGCGGCCGCACCGGCCTGCCCACCCGCAGCGTGGTGTGCTTCAGCGCTCGGGCCAGCGTCTTGAGGAACTTGCTCCACTGCCGCTGCCGCTCTCAGTATACAGCTGTTATACGTGTCACTCACCTGGACTCGAGCTGTTTGACGTGGCACGTGAGCGCCTGCACGGGCAGCGGCCGCACCGGCCTGCCCACCCGCAGCGTGGTGTGCTTCAGCGCTCGGGCCAGCGTCTTGAGGAACTTGCTCCACTGCCGCTGCCGCTCTCAGTATACAGCTGTTATACGTGTCACTCACCTGGACTCGAGCTGTTTGACGTGGCACGTGAGCGCCTGCACGGGCAGCGGCCGCACCGGCCTGCCCACCCGCAGCGTGGTGTGCTTCAGCGCTCGGGCCAGCGTCTTGAGGAACTTGCTCCACTGCCGCTCGCTGCCGGTCGGCTCCGGCGTCGTGACCAAAGTTGAGGCGCGCTCGACGAGGGCGCACACGCAGGATAGAGTGAACTGGGGGGTGAAGACGTTCATAGATTTTTTTTTATGTCAGAGGCGGCAAACGATCTAGCGGGTCGCCTGATGGTAAGCAATCTCCGCCGCCCATGGACATCCGCGACACCAGAGGTATCGTTGATGTGTTTCCGGCCTTAACCCTATACCCTCCCCAACTGAGCTCTGGCAACCTTACTCACCAGCAGAAACATAGCACAACAGTTACTAAGTGCTACTTCACTGCGGTCCTCTGTAAGGTGGAGGTACTTCCCCAGAAGAGCGGCATGAGTAACATAGGTAAATCACAATGGGAACAGCAAGTATCGAAGAGGCCGGAGTGGAGGAATTTGTTGAACAACAAAGTTCGCAATTTCGAGTCTCTTCGGTGTTCTGAGCTAGACGCAAAAAGGGAACTTGTGAAGGCCCGACCATCTGCGGCCATCACATATCAGTACATGGATGGTGTGCTCACATGCTGCTTTGTCATCATCATCATCATCAGCATTATCATCATCAACATAGAACGGCGTACAAGTAGGTATATTAAATAAAAATGTTTTGTGTCAGCCTATTACACAAATTCTCACACAGAATTTAGGTTAATCTGCGAGGAAAACGCTTTTTTTTAATACCAGTATCTGCCTTTAAATTTATAAATAAAAATATTCCTTTTGGTCCCTTCACACCTGATAGCTTTTCTAAGCAAATGTGAATAAAAAATATGATTCTTCGAAAGGGCCACATGATTATTTATTTTATCATGCAAAATTGACAATTTAAACTGAAAATAAAGTTGAAACTTGAATACCAACTAAGTTAAATACTCACGGATGAAGTGAGCACATAGGGGGTCCTAGCAGGATCTAACGCCTCCGCAAGAATCCCACAAGACTCCAGAATGGGCGCCCAGCCCGTAGTACTGTGGATGTAGCTGAAACAATAACGAACTCATTACTACACGTTGAAATTATGTGTAGTTCATGTATGATGTTTCTGTCAACTAAGTTTCCGTGCTTCGGAAGGCACGTTAAGCCGTTGGTCCTGCGCCTGATCTCTCTACGGTCGTGTCAGATTGCTGTCCCACCGAATTATGAGAGTAAGGGAATAGGGAGTGCACCTGTGCTCGCGCACGCGCTTGTGCACGATAATATATCCTGCGTACCTGGCTGATCGTAAGATCGGCCGCCGTGGCCGAATATGGCCGGAGGGGTATTATCATTAACTAAGTTTATGTATAAACGTGCGTACAAGGCTAAGCGTGTTAGCATGTAAGTAGTGATGTTCCGGATACTCGTATCCGTGGATATCCGCGAGAAAAAGATGATAAGCAACCATATAAATTGTGCAAAGGTAACAAAGTGATCTTTATAAAGAAATCATTATTAAAGATAAAGATAAAGAAATTTATTCAGCAATTAAATTCACAAGGTAATTCTTTTGCGCGTCAATTTTTTTTTTACCCTACTAGCACTTCGACGTGAATGGCCTGCTGAGAAAAAGTGCCGGAAGAAAATCAACAGTTAGCCTTTTTTAACAAATATCATAGGAATTACATAAATGTCATTGAAATTATATAAAATGTAGATATGCAGAGATGATCATAAGTCACTCCCACAAATTCTTGCGACTTGTAACAATTTTTTGTTAGAAACCTGTGACAGAGCTTTGTTCACCTAGTCAAAAGTTTTTTCTTTTCTGTCAGTTTTAAAAATAAGGGAAGTATCATCAGCGAACAAAATTATCTCACATCAGTTCTTTACAAAATATAGCAAATCATTTATATTAATAAGGAACAGCAAAGGTCCCAATATACATCCCTGAAGCACGCCCATGCGAAGCTTAGCCCCCGATGAATTTGAATTATTAATATGGACCCTTTGTATCCTGTCAGTGAGATAAGATTCAATCAGCTTCAAAGATGTAGGAGACAGACCGTAATGTTTCAACTTCATGAGTAACGTAGTATGGTCAACACAATCAAAAGCCTTTGATAGATCACAAAAAAAAGCCTCGCGATGCAAGTCAAAACACGTTCTGTGGTGGTGTCGAAGCGTGTGACACACAGGTACGCACAGTGCCTACATACTCACTTGCCTCCGTGGCGAATTATGAGAGTGAAGGAATAGGGAGTGCACCTGTGCTTGCGCACTCACTTGTGCACTATAATATATCCTGCGTACCTGGCTGATCGTAAGATCGGCCGCCATGGCCAAATTCGGCAAGGAGGTATTATTACACTTACTTGCGGTAGTGCGGCGCCAGGTCCCGCAGCGCGTCGTCCTGGCGCCGCGTCGCGCCGGGCAGCGCGCGCAGTATCCGCGCCCACAGCGCGCGTAGACGCACGTGCGTCACCGCCACGCGGGGGAGGAACCGACATATCAACGCCTGGGGAGGAAGAAAAAATATAATTAATTATGTAAAAAAAATATCGGTTGCCTGTAAAGTCGGTTTTACGGACGAATATTTTAAGTGACAACGTCTTCTTCTCGGTAGAATATTTATTGATATGAATATTATTGTATTATGACGCTTTCTCGGTTTTCCAACGCCAAGAACGCTCAAGAAAGACAGAGACACAAGCACGCACCGATTCAACGCGCCTAATTCTCTAGTGCTGCGCGCGCAGCGGACCGATCATGTTTAAGTGGGAGAGAGACGCAAGGCATTCGCCGGTCCGGCGGGCCTCTCTCTCGTTCGGTGACTCATCGTAACAGACGTGAGCGGGCGTTACACTTTTTCATGAGTGACTCCGAGCCACAACCTAATTTAAGACGTTGTCACGTCAAAAAAATTACAATACTTGTTTAGGTACAATGAGAATGTTTGGCGAAGCTCCACACTGCTGGTGGCGAAGAGGTTCTTTACCGGCGGCTTTTGGCTCACCGCTAGGCGCACAAACCGGACTAGAGCTACATGATGACCAGCTGATGCTGTTGCGGTACTAAAGTAGGTCGTCCAACTACCTACTAAACCCCATACTACCCACTAGGACCCTCTACTACCAACTAGGACCCCCTCGGACCACCTAAGACCCCCTAGTACCCATTAGATCTCCTTACGCTCCCCTACACCAACCCACTATTACTAGTAGCTAGTCGAATTTCTAGAAACTAGTCAACTACGCAACATTTGGCACAACCTTTGGATAATGGAACACACAGGGGAATGCATAGGCACTCGCAGCTGCCCTCACTCCTCGAACCCATACACCTATGTACAAAGCTAGCAGCGCTCACCCGGCCCTTCCTGACGGCGAGCAGCTGCGCCAGCCGGTCTGCGTGCAGCAGCCCCGCGAGCATGCGCGCCACCAGCTCCTCCTTGTCCTCGTCCAGCAGGTTCCGCGCCGGCGGCTTCTGACTCACAGCTAGGCTCACTCTCCGGACTGGAGCTCATGATGACTAGCTGCTACTGTCTTCCTCGACCTACTGAACCCCCACTACCACCTACCTAGGAACCCCCTACTAGCCACTAGGACCCCCTGCTACCCCCTAAGACCCCCCACTACCTCCTAGGACCCCCTACTACTCACTAGGAGCCACTAGGACCCCCTACTACCCACTAGGACCCCCTACTACCCACTAGGACCCCCTACTACCCACTAGGACCCCCTACTACCCACTAGGACCCCCTACTACCACCTAGGACCCCCTACTACACACTAGGAGCCACTAGGAGCCCCTACTGCGCCCTAGGACCCCCTATTGCGCCCTAGGACCCCCAAGGACCCCCCTACTACCCACATAGTGGGGGGGGGGCGCTATGTAGTAACTAGTCAACTAGAATGTGGGCCTCCCAACTATATAGTTACTCACTACTATCTAGTCGACTATGTGGTGCCATCTAGCCCACTCCTCGAACCCATATACCTATGTACAAGCTAGCATCGCTCACCCGGCCCTTCCTGACGGCGAGCAGCTGCGCCAGCCGGTCTGCGTGCAGCAGCCCCGCGAGCATGCGCGCCACCAGCTCCTCCTTGTCCTCGTCCAGCAGGTTCCGCGGCGGCGGCTTCTGGCTCACCGCTGGGCGCACTCACCGGACTGGAGCTACATCATGACTAGCTGCTGCTGTCGTCCTTTACCCACTGAGCCTTCACTACCCCCTAGACTCTCTTAACACACCCTACTACCCACTAGGACCCCCTACTACCCACTAAGACCCCTACTACCCACTAGGACCCCCTACTACCCACTAGGACCCCCTACTACCCACTAGGACCCCCTTCCACTCATTAGGACCCCCTGCTACCACCTAGGACACACTAGGACCCCCTACTACGCTCTAGAACCCCCCTACTACCCTCTTGAACCCCCCACTACTTCCCGCAGAACCCCTTACTATCCTACAGCTAGTTACTAGATAGTGGGGGTCCCACTATCTAGTAACTAGTTGACTAGGCGACATATGACCCAGTCCTCGAAACCATATACTACTTAGGTACTCGTGTACACAGCTAGCATCGCTCACCCGGCCCTTCCTGACGGCGAGCAGCTGCGCCAGCCGGTCTGCGTGCAGCAGCCCCGCGAGCATGCGCGCCACCAGCTCCTCCTTGTCCTCGTCCAGCAGGTTCCGCGCCGGCGGCTTCTGGCTCACCGCTGGGCGCACTCACCGGACTGGAGCTACATCATGACTAGCTGCTGCTGTCGTCCTTTACCCACTGAGCCTTCACTACCCCCTAGACTCTCTTAACACACCCTACTACCCACTAGGACCCCCTACTACCCACTAAGACCCCTACTACCCACTAGGACCCCCTACTACCCACTAGGACCCCCTACTACCCACTAGGACCCCCTTCCACTCATTAGGACCCCCTGCTACCACCTAGGACACACTAGGACCCCCTACTACGCTCTAGAACCCCCCTACTACCCTCTTGAACCCCCCACTACTTCCCGCAGAACCCCTTACTATCCTGCAGCTAGTTACTAGATAGCGAGAGGGCTCACTATCTAGCAACTAGTTGACTAGGTGACATCTAGCCCAGTCCTCGAACCTATACACCTATATGTACAAGCTAGCAGCGCTCACCCGGCCCTTCCTGACGGCGAGCAGCTGCGCCAGCCGGTCTGCGTGCAGCAGCCCCGCGAGCATGCGCGCCACCAGCTCCTCCTTGTCCTCGTCCAGCAGGTTCCGCGCCGGCGGCTTCTGGCTCACCGCTGGGCTCACTCACCGGAATGGAGCTCATGATGTCTATAGCTTCAGCTGTTGCTGCTGTAGCGGCACTGAAGTAGTTCCTCCTACTACCACTAAACCCTTTACTACCCATTAGGACCCCCTACTGCCCCCGAGGACACACTAGGACCCCCTACTACCCACTAGGACCCCCTACTACGCTCTAGGACCCCCTTCTACCCACTAGGACCCCCTACTACACACTAGGAGCCACTTGGACCCCCTACTAGACACTAGGACCCATAAGGACCCCCTACTACGCACCAGGACCCCCCTACTACGCACCAGGACCCCCTAGGACCCCCTACTATCCAATAGGACCCCTTACTTACCTACAGTTAGTTACTAGATAGTGAGGGGAGGCAGTATCTAGTAACTTGACTAGGTGACATCTAGCCCAATCCTCGAACCCATATACCTATGTACATAGCTAGCAGCGCTCACCCGGCCCTTCCTGACGGCGAGCAGCTGCGCCAGCCGGTCTGCGTGCAGCAGCCCCGCGAGCATGCGCGCCACCAGCTCCTCCTTGTCCTCGTCCAGCAGGTTCCGCGCCGGCGGCTTCTGGCTCACAGCTGGGCTCACTCACCGGACTGGAGCTCATGATGAGTACAGCTTCAGCTGTTTCTGCTGTAGCGGCACTGAAGTAGTTCCTCCTACTACTCTCTAGGTCCTCCTTATACACACTAGGACCCCCTACAACCGCCTAGGACCCCCTACTACACACACTAGGACCCCCTACTACCCTCTAGGACCCCCTACTACTCCCCGCAGAACCCCTTACCATCCCACAGTTAGTTCCTAGATAGTGGCAGGGCCCAGTGTCTAGTTACTAGTCGACTAGGCGATGACATCCGGCCCAACCTATGAACCCATATACCTATGTACAAAGCTAGCAGCGCTCACCCGGCCCTTCCTGACGGCGAGCAGCTGCGCCAGCCGGTCTGCGTGCAGCAGCCCCGCGAGCATGCGCGCCACCAGCTCCTCCTTGTCCTCGTCCAGCAGGTTCCGCGCCGGCGGCTTCTGACTCACAGCTAGGCTCACTCTCCGGACTGGAGCTCATGATGACTAGCTGCTACTGTCTTCCTACTACCTAGTGAGCCCCACTTCCCCCTAGACTCATTTACTACTCCGAAAAACCCCCTACTCTACTCTAGAACCCCTTACTACCCAATAGGACCCCCTACTACCACAAGGACCCCCGACCACCCACTAGGACCTACTACTCCCTAAGACCCACTACGACCCCCTACTACACACTAGGACCCCCTACTACCGACTAGGATCCCCTACTCCCCACTAGGACCCCCTACTCCCCACTAGGACCCCCTACTATCCTCTAGGACCCCCTACTATCCTCTAGGACCCCCTACTACCCACAGAACCCCCTTACTACCCAGTAGAACCCCTTACTACCCACAGCACCCCCTACTACCCACAGAACCCCTTACTATCCTACAGCTAGTTACTAGATAGTGGGGGGCCCACTATCTAGCAACTAGTCGACTAGGTGACATCTTGCCCAGTCCTCGAACCCATATACTTATGTACGCCGCGGAGGGGCATAGAGTGAAGCAGTAGGATTCAGTTGATGGCTCTTGGGGCGTTAAAAAAAGACAGGGAACCCGCTGACGGACGGTCCAAGCCAGCCATGTAATTTTGCGAGGCCGCAGGCCGAGCCACGGCGAGGCCGAAGGCCGAGCGCCGCGGAGGGCGAAGCCCGTGAGCGGCCCCGTCTCGGAGCGACTTAGCTTACTTATGTATAAAGACTAGCATCGCTCACCCGGCCCTTCCTGACGGCGAGCAGCTGCGTCAGCCGGTCTGCGTGCAGCAGCCCCGCGAGCATGCGCGCCACCAGCTCCTCCTTGTCCTCGTCCAGCAGGTTCCGCGCCGGCGGCTTCTGGCTCACCGCTGGGCGCACTCACCGGACTGGAGCTTATGATGACTATAGCTGCTGCTGTTGCTGCTGTAGCGGCACTGAAGTTGTACATCCTTTTACCTACTGAACCCCTACTACCCACTAAGACCCCCTACTACCCTCTAGGACCCCCTACTACCCTCTAGGACCCCCTACTACCACCTAGGACACACTAGGACCCTATACTACGCTCTAGAACGCCCCTACTACCCACCAGGACCCCCTTGGACCCCCTACTACCCAATAGGACCCCCTACTATGCCCTAGGACCCCTTACTATCCTGCAGCTAGTTACTAGATAGTGGCGGGCCCAGTATCTAGTAACTAGTCGACTAGGTGCCATCTAGCCATGTCCTCGAACCCGTGTACTTATGTACAAGCTAGCATCGCTCACCCGGCCCTTCCTGACGGCGAGCAGCTGCGCCAGCCGGTCTGCGTGCAGCAGCCCCGCGAGCATGCGCGCCACCAGCTCCTCCTTGTCCTCGTCCAGCAGGTTCCGCGGCGGCGGCTCCTGGCTCACAGCTGGGCGCACTCACCGGACTGGAGCTCATGATGAGCAGATTCTGCTGTCTTCCTTTGCTTAATGAGCCCTCACTTCACCCTAGACACACTTACTACACACGAGGACCCCCTACTACCCACTAGAACCCCCTACTTCCACCTAGGACACACTAGGACCCCCTACTGCCCCCTAGGACACACTATGACCCCCTACTTCGGTGTAGCACCCCCCTACTACTTTCCAGAACCCCCAGTACTCCCCGCGGAACCCCTTACTATCCTACAGCTAGTTACTAAACAGGGGGGGGGCACTATCTAGCAACTAGTTGACTAGGTGACATCTGGCTCTATCATCGAACCTATAGAGATGCGTGGCCCAACCTATGAAGCCACATACTACTCAGGCACTCGTGTATATAGCTAGCAGCGCTCACCCGTCCCTTCCTGACGGCGAGCAGCTGCGCCAGCCGGTCTGCGTGCAGCAGCCCCGCGAGCATGCGCGCCACCAGCTCCTCCTTGTCCTCGTCCAGCAGGTTCCGCGGCGGCGGCTTCTGGCTCACCGCTGGGCGCACTCACCGGACTGGAGCTCATGATGAGCAGATGCTGCTGTGGCTTCTTTCTATAGCGGCTCTGAAGTAGTTCCTCCCACAACCCGCTAGGACCCCCTTCCACTCATTTGGACCCCCTACCACTCATTAGGACCCCCTACTTCCCACTAGGACCCCTTAATACCGGCTTGGACCCCCTACTACCCTCTAGAACCCCACTACTACCCACAAGGACCCCCTTCTACAGACTAGAACCCCCTACTACTGACTAGGACCCCCTACTACCCAGTAGAACCCCTTACTACCCACAGAACCCCCTTACTACCCACAGAACCCCCTACTATCCTACAGTTAGTTACTAGATAGTGGGGGGGGGCACTATCTAGAAACTAGTCGACTAGGTGACATCTTGCCCAGTCCTCGAACCCATATACTCATGTACGCCGTGGAGGGTGAAGCCCGGAGCGGCATACAGTGAAGCAGTAGGACTCAGTTGATGGCTCTTGGGGCGTTAAAAAAAGACAGGGAACCCGCTGACGGACGGTCCAAGCCAGCCATGTAATTTTGCGAGGCCGCAGGCCGAGCCACGGCGAGGCCGAAGGCCGAGCGCCGCGGAGGGCGAAGCCCGGGAGCGGCCCCGTCTCGGAGCGACTTAGCTTACTTATGTATAAAGACTAGCATCGCTCACCCGGCCCTTCCTGACGGCGAGCAGCTGCGTCAGCCGGTCTGCGTGCAGCAGCCCCGCGAGCATGCGCGCCACCAGCTCCTCCTTGTCCTCGTCCAGCAGGTTCCGCGGCGGCGGCTTCTGGCTCACCGCTAGGCTCACCACCTGGGGAAAGATGAGGTTGAGAATTTAAAGGTGTACTAACATTGAGCTATTACTACTACGTATAGACTGGACATCCAGAACAAAATCTGTTCGTCAGAATGGCAGTGCGGGCACCCGAATTGTAGAATAATGAGTCACAGATTAGATGACAGATGCGACACGTTCAATCCGCATTTGGCAAACGTGGTGTGGGGAGGGGGGGGTTGCAATCAGATTATAAAGTGCGTATAAAGATTTAAAAAAATTAAACTATCTGCTGTTATTTTAATTATCTGAGTGATAAAAATTTTTTTTTGGAAACAAAAGCCAAAAGTTAGTTTAGATAACATACGTAGTAGGGACGCCTTGTTTCACCTTATTGTTGTGATAAAGCCATTGGAACATTAATAGGCTGTGATAGTCGGACTAAACTCAAAACTATTGGACCGACTTAAATAGTTCTTTCACTGTTGGCTAGCTACACTATCCCCGATGAACATAGAGTACTTTTGACCCCGGAAATGTGGGGGGAAAAGGGGGGATATTAGAAAAGAGAAATAACGCGCGGGTAAACCGCAGACGGAAGGCTAATACTTTTATTATACCTGTCTTTTATCCACACTCTCACTCTTCGGACTATCCTGCTTGGGCCTTCGTTGGACCGACTCAATGTTCTTCAAGAAGAGATTCGACTCGTCCTCTTGATCGTTCTCCAGCTCCTTCTGCGCCGCTTCTAGCTGCTTCTGCTTCTCTTCTCTCTCCTGGAATGAGAGAAGAATTGGTAGGGTTCAAATGAATGTTGCATGCAACTTAACAATGATATTGATTGAACTCGAAATCCTTGTTACTTAAATACGAATAAATTGTCGACTCGCATTGAAAGAATAAAATATAATTGTGTTACAGATATAGTCCGTTTTTTGAGTTCCGTAGTCTACTAGAAACCCTTCTAGTTTCGTCATGTCTGTCTGTCCGTCTGCCCTGGCTCTTTCGAAAAATACATTATCATAAGCCTATTTAAGAAATTATGTACATAAAGAAGCAGAGGTGATAAACATTATTCTACAATTCTACAGTAGAAGCACTTTTCTGAACTAAGAAACTTCATGGCTTTACAATATTTGAATCTCCGTCGTAGTAATTTCTACATTGACATGACTTTTATTTGGTGGAATCAAATTATGAACATTCCGTATTTCTTTATAACCTCCGCTTCTTAAGTCTTTTAATGTGCAAACTTTAGACTCTAATAAGTATGTTTGAAGAGCCCTAGGAGAGGCCTATGTCCAACAGTGTACTGATAGGCTGATGATGACATACCTTCAATATAAGCGCAGTTGAGATGGCCAGAGGATCATTCAGTTCCTCAAGCCTGAGCAGGATCACGTACAATGCTTCTATGTCCAGGAGGAGTTGTTTCGTCCTCTTCAGTTCTCTTGGGACCTGGTGAGACAAAAGACATCGTGAACAAATTTTTGTGAACAACATATTTTGAACAAAACATCATGATGAGACAAACCACACCATTGTGAACAAAGCATCGGGAACAACATATTCTGAAGAAAACATCGTGAACAACATATTCTGAACAAAACATTGTGAACTAATAAGATAATACAGTTTTGTGGTTAAATATTTATTACAAAACTCAAAACTCTTTTATCTGATTTCGTTTTCCTTTATTTTGGACAGAAATAACATGATTTAAGGACATATTAGGATTAACATATTACTGCTTTGACTCACCTCGTCTCGGATTGACGGGTTTCTATATGTTATGAGAGGGTTCTGGGGGGGGTTCTGTCGAGATGTAGCTAGGAAGGGTTCTAACGGGTTCAAGCTAAGGGGGTTCTACAGGGTTTTATATGGGTTTCTACCGGGTTAGAACTAAGGGGGGTTCTACCGGGTTTTATCAGGGGGTTCTACTGAGTTTAAGATGGGGGGCTTGTAGGTTTAAGATGGGGGTTCTACCAGGTACTAGGGGTAGTAGATAGATAGATAGATAGATAAAACATTTATTATTTATTATGTATTCATTTAGTATGATGTGACTTACCTCGCTAGGGTTGGTGGTGCTTGCACGGCTGGGCGCGCGGCTAGGGGCGGGCTGCGCGTCGCTTCCCACCACTTCTACATCGATGATCTTGCACTGAGGTGAATGGGTTCTATTGTGTTTTTACCGGGGTGTACCCAGGGAACTACTGCCTCAACTTACCTCGTATCAGTGATAGAGTTTTAAGATGGTTCTGGAGGGGTGGGGCGTTCTACCGGGTTTTAGCTGGGGGGTGCTAACTAACCTCGCTAGGGTTGGTAGTGCTGGCACGGCTGGGCGCGCGGCTGGGGGCGGGCTGCGCGTCGCTTCCCACCACTTCGACATCTATGATCTTGCGCGGCGCCGTCACACTGCCGCACTGAATAAATAGACCGAAGATTGATTTTAGTAACAAAAAATTAATTTTTTTTTTTTTATCTAATAACAAAGATCAATTGGTTAGTAAAAATATTTCTTAAAGCTAAGTGTTAGTAATAAAAGTAAGTAAAAATTTCGGAAAAAAAAAACACTAAAATCCTATTTAGTCATGTACCTAAGTGGCACTCCATGCGAGTGAAATCCAACTATGTTTGGGACTTCGGTCTTCATTCGCACAAAGTGCATTAATGTATGCATAATACGTATTTTTATCAAGATTCTCAACAAAAAAAACATAAATTTTATAAGTAGGTTGTAGCAACATAACAAACAAATAAGAAGTTGTTTAATTTGATATAAAAATTGCGCCAATCAGGAACAGAAGTTTACAACAGTGTGTTGCTCCCTCAATCCGCCGCGAGTTGCGAACCGTTAGCCGCACAGCTTGTGGTACATACGACTTGCCGAGTGGCAGTATCACATCGAGTATAAGGCGTCTCGCAGAATGGGACGCAAGCTCGGCTACGAAGGGCGTGCGAAGGACTATAATATAAGCAGTATAGTATTGCTATATCACCTGTAATTTCCCCAGCGAGTTCTCGAACTGCGTAGGGACGTAGGTTCGAGGCGCGGGCGCGTCTTCGCTCGTGGAGTTGTGCCTGTTTGAGTTATGCCTCTCACGGCCATGGTTGTGGTTCTCTTGCTTCACCGCTGGTGACAAATATTATTATTATAAATGAGTATGATACTACATAATATGATAAATGTGGAAGAGTGTTTGTTGGTCCGTCTTCCACAACAAAACGGAGCAACGGATGAACGTCATTATTGATTACTAACGGCCGTCCGCGACTCCGCCCGCGTTTATTTCGGTTAACGCATTACCTACTGTTATAGCTAAAAGCCTTCCTCGTCAAATTAACTATCCAACACAAAAGTATTCTTTCATTTCGAACCAAAAACAAAAAACAAACTCTAAAGCTTTATTATATAAGTATAGATGTGGAGATCGTTGAAGAGCTGGGAAGTATAATCAGCTATGCTAACGCACTTAAATAGCGGAGGAAGTTTAAAACATTCCGTTATTACCAAAGCAGAAAGTTTAAACTTGATATGCGGACTCTTCATTTCAGGCGAACAATGCATCCCAAATTATTCCTTTTTTTATTTGCCCCAACTTCAATTAAAAGTGTGACTATTATTTTAAGTACATACTAACGGCTCGTCCTGGCTTCGCACAGGCTCTAAACATGACATTCACACACATATTTTTTTAATACTTTACATCGCCTATGTTACTCGGTGCTAATGTAGGTTTCGATGGTAAATGATTTTTTTAAATCGGTGACACTTTCTGAGCCTATTCATTACAACCAAACAAATAAAGCTTTCCTCTTTATAATACGAGTATTATTATTTAAAATATTGTATGATGTACTCACCTCCACTGTAGAAGGGATGGTTCTGCTGGTTCGCCTTGTGGGCTTCCTTGATACCCTCCTTCTCTTTACTCGCCTGTCTTTCTAAGAATACCTGGAAATAAATATAACTTCTTTAGTACATTGGTCTAATTGATTAAATCTGTCTATTTAAATCTACTGTTAGACCTGTAGGCCTTCGTCAGATGAGGGAATATGGCCGATCATATGATCAGCCAGGTACGAAGGATGTATTAGGTATAGTGCAAAGTCGAGGACCTTGATGGCGCAGTGGTTGCTAAAGTTAGGCAACGTTCGCAGATACCAGTCATCGGATGGGTGACCGAAAAACTACATCTCGAGCTCCTCCGTGCTTCGGAAGGCACGTTAAGCCGTTGGTCCTGCGCCTGATCTCTCTACGGTCGTGTCAGATTGCTGTCCCACCGAATTATGAGAGTGAGGGAATAGGGAGTGCACCAGTGCTTGCGCACTCACTTGTGCACTTTAATATGTCCTGCGTACCTGGCTGATCGTAAGGTCGGCCGACATGGCCGAATACGGCCGGAGGGTATTTTTTATTATTATTTTACACGGGACATGTATGTACGTACTCGCCCCCTCGCCGCTGAAGCTTGCTGCAAGTCCACCGCTGGACGCAGGCCCCTCCCCTCCCCCCCACTCCACTGTATCCACTCACCGTGTAGTAGAAGTCGTGTATGTACGGCGTGCCGGTGTTCAGCTGCAGCATCTGTATGTTGACGAGCCACTGCTTCTCCCGCTGCGTCATGAGCCCCGCGTACTCGCCCCCTCGCCGCTGAAGCTTGCTGCAAGTCCACCGCTGGACGCAGGCCCCTCCCCTCCCCTCCACTCCACTGTATCCACTCACCGTGTAGTAGAAGTCGTGTATGTACGGCGTGCCGGTGTTCAGCTGCAGCATCTGTATGTTGACGAGCCACTGCTTCTCCCGCTGCGTCATGAGCCCCGCGTACTCGCCCCCTCGCCGCTGAAGCTTGCTGCAAGTCCACCGCTGGACGCAGGCCCCTCCCCTCCCCTCCACTCCACTGTATCCACTCACCGTGTAGTAGAAGTCGTGTATGTACGGCGTGCCGGTGTTCAGCTGCAGCATCTGTATGTTGACGAGCCACTGCTTCTCCCGCTGCGTCATGAGCCCCGCGTACTCGCCCCCTCGCCGCTGAAGCTTGCTGCAAGTCCACCGCTGGACGCAGGCCCCTCCCCTCCCCTCCACTCCACTGTATCCACTCACCGTGTAGTAGAAGTCGTGTATGTACGGCGTGCCGGTGTTCAGCTGCAGCATCTGTATGTTGACGAGCCACTGCTTCTCCCGCTGCGTCATGAGCCCCGCGTACTCGCCCCCTCGCCGCTGAAGCTTGCTGCAAGTCCACCGCTGGACGCAGGCCCCTCCCCTCCCCTCCACTCCACTGTATCCACTCACCGTGTAGTAGAAGTCGTGTATGTACGGCGTGCCGGTGTTCAGCTGCAGCATCTGTATGTTGACGAGCCACTGCTTCTCCCGCTGCGTCATGAGCCCCGCGTACTCGCCCCCTCGCCGCTGAAGCTTGCTGCAAGTCCACCGCTGGACGCAGGCCCCTCCCCTCCCCTCCACTCCACTGTATCCACTCACCGTGTAGTAGAAGTCGTGTATGTACGGCGTGCCGGTGTTCAGCTGCAGCATCTGTATGTTGACGAGCCACTGCTTCTCCCGCTGCGTCATGAGCCCCGCGTACTCGCCCCCTCGCCGCTGAAGCTTGCTGCAAGTCCACCGCTGGACGCAGGCCCCTCCCCTCCCCTCCACTCCACTGTATCCACTCACCGTGTAGTAGAAGTCGTGTATGTACGGCGTGCCGGTGTTCAGCTGCAGCATCTGTATGTTGACGAGCCACTGCTTCTCCCGCTGCGTCATGAGCCCCGCGTACTCGCCCCCTCGCCGCTGAAGCTTGCTGCAAGTCCACCGCTGGACGCAGGCCCCTCCCCTCCCCTCCCCTCCACTCCACTGTATCCACTCACCGTGTAGTAGAAGTCGTGTATGTACGGCGTGCCGGTGTTCAGCTGCAGCATCTGTATGTTGACGAGCCACTGCTTCTCCCGCTGCGTCATGAGCCCCGCGTACTCGCCCCCTCGCCGCTGAAGCTTGCTGCAAGTCCACCGCTGGACGCAGGCCCCTCCCCTCCCCTCCACTCCACTGTATCCACTCACCGTGTAGTAGAAGTCGTGTATGTACGGCGTGCCGGTGTTCAGCTGCAGCATCTGTATGTTGACGAGCCACTGCTTCTCCCGCTGCGTCATGAGCCCCGCGTACTCGCCCCCTCGCCGCTGAAGCTTGCTGCAAGTCCACCGCTGGACGCAGGCCCCTCCCCTCCCCTCCACTCCACTGTATCCACTCACCGTGTAGTAGAAGTCGTGTATGTACGGCGTGCCGGTGTTCAGCTGCAGCATCTGTATGTTGACGAGCCACTGCTTCTCCCGCTGCGTCATGAGCCCCGCGTACTCGCCCCCTCGCCGCTGAAGCTTGCTGCAAGTCCACCGCTGGACGCAGGCCCCTCCCCTCCCCTCCACTCCACTGTATCCACTCACCGTGTAGTAGAAGTCGTGTATGTACGGCGTGCCGGTGTTCAGCTGCAGCATCTGTATGTTGACGAGCCACTGCTTCTCCCGCTGCGTCATGAGCCCCGCGTACTCGTCGCCCTCGCTGCTTGAGCTGCCGTCGTCGCCGTTCATATGCCTGGAGTGAATGGTGATTGAGTGAGTGAACGAATGAGTGAACGAGTTACGCGACAAAATGAATAAGCAGATTTTATATCTTGCACTGACAGAAAAATGGTATTCATAAATATCTCACGACATCACCCACATTGAACTGACTCTGGGTTAATTAGCTTAAGCACTAGTGTTACAGATGCCAGAATCAACACAACAGTGGGAACTTAAATTTACATATAAATAACACCTATACCAAAACAGACAGTAGAATTAATGTTATACATACATTAAATGGCTTCATAAATTAGCCAATATTTGTAATAAAAAGTTGATATTGTGAGTTATGCTTGAGAGATATGCCATCGCGGACATTTTTGTGGTGTTTTGTAAGTTGTACAACACTGTAGTACATCATTTTGACTCATCTCGTAGGGTTTGGACAGCGTTTGGACAAATAAGCGCGCAAAAAAGTGAGTTTTTAACGACGTTTCACGCGGTTTCACCTGCGTCCTGAGGGAACTACTTCCCGTACCGGTATAAAATATGTCATTCTGGGGCAATGTAGCTTTCCAATGGTGAAAGAGTTTTAGAAATCGGTCCAGTAATATTTGAGTTTATTCGTTACATACAAAAATACAAATCTTTCCTCTTTATAATATTAGTGTAGATAGTGTATATTAACATTAACATTCTGGCAAGTTTCCAAAAATACAAATGTGAAAATAAATAAACTAAAACAAACTCACCTGATATTATTATAAGTCCCATTATGTCTCTGGTTATTAAAGAAGTGATTGTTAAACTGATTTGAATTGTTGAACATATTATTCCTATTATTCAACATCGGATGATGACTTGCATTATGATAACTGTTCAGATGCAACATCGGATGCGTATTCTGAATAAGTTGAACAAGATTCTGCGAAGTCAAATTCTGCGGCGGCATCTTTTGCTGCGAATTATTGTACACTCTACTCTTCTGAACTTTCTGTTCAACTTTAGTTGTGTTCAACTTTTGAACAGATTTGTTCTGAGGTGATAAGTTCATGTTCATTTGGTTCAACTGTTGTTGGTTCGAGTTCTGTTTCGGTGATTGGTTTTTTATCTGTTGTTGTTGTTGTTGTTGCATCATTTGTTGGTTCATGTTCATCATGTTTTGGTTCATTTGTTGTTGTTCATTTGATTTTGATGGCATTGATGGGCCCTGGAAGATTAAATAATTAATTAATATGGGACTTTATTATAATAAGTACCTATATTACAGGTATCTTAATCTTTAATGTACCACAATATTCTTAATTCCATTCTACAGATGATACTGTGTAGTTAATAAACGTAAGTATTTTTTTATAAAATAAGGCAGCCGTCGAACAACTGCCTCCGTGGTGTAGTGGTTAGAGCGCTGTGCTCAAAACTACGAACTCGGAGGTCGTGGGTTCGAATCCCGCGGGGAACACTTTCACTTTGTGTTGGTTTTCCCAGTTTGGTTAGGACATTGCAGGCTTGAATCACCTGATTGTCCGATAAGAATGATGATTCCGTGCTTCGGAAGGCACGTTAAGCCGTTGGTCCCGACTATGATCCAAATTGTCTGGTTTCCCCTGTGGTTACGGAGGTCAGACGACAGTCGCTCCATTGTAATAACCAGGCTTGTCAATTCAGGATCATAGTCGCAGCGTACCCTGGGCTCCAAGGCAATGGCCAAGGATGCAACCGGGAGAGGCGCTAGGATGATGATGAAGGCAGCCGTCGAACAATCGGACTGTCTTATGGTAAGCACCGCCCATGGACAACCGAAACATCAGAGGAGTAAAAAGTGCGTTGCCGGCCTTTTAGAAGAGAGTCATTATTATCTAGACAGTAAAAATATTATATTTAGATTCCACTGGGTGGGAATTGGACTAAGACTCCTGTAAAAAGTGCGAAACACCAGACATGGGAAAATATTTAACGCGGAAATCATCATAATAACTTACAAAACTCTTATTAAGCGATACCAATTTTAACATCTGTTATACAGAAATCTATGATTAGGGTGTGTTGGATATTTTTATCGTACTAACGAAAAACACACAGCATCAAAGAAATAACAATGTGTTAAATAGTACTTACACGAAAATTACCGTACGGCGCCATATTCGGGCTAAAATTTTGCCTCGGCATGTTCATACCAGGCGGTGGAGCCATCATTCTGGGCTGCCCCATCATATGCGGGAACTGGTTCATTCCCGGCCCGAACTGGTTCCCGTTCTGCATCATCTGGTTAAGACTCTGCCCCATCTGGTTCAAATTCTGGTTAACATTCTGACCCAACTGGTGATTCTGACTCATCTGGTTCAGATTCTGAACCAAATTCGGGCCCATCTGAGTCGTATTCTGTCCCATCTGCATATTCTGTCCCATGCCTTGGTTCATTTGAGACTGGCCCAATTGGTTCATAGACTGACCCATCTGCACGTGGTTCTGGCCCAATTGATTCTGCATCAATTGGTTCGACTGCATATTCATGTTGAAGTTGCCCTGCCCCAAACTGTTTTGGAACTGCAATTGATTCGATGTCTGCATGAATTGGTTCACGTTCTGACCCAATTGGTTCACGTTCTGACCCAATTGGTTCACATTCTGACCCATATGGTTCTGCATGAGTTGGTTGGTCTGTCCCAGTTGGTTCATTTGGTTTTGTTGTCCGATTATCTTGTTGAGCGGTTGGCCCATGTCTCTCATTTGTTGTGGGGCGAATGGTAAAGGTACCGGAGCCTGGAGACCGGGCGGTCTTTGTAGGATAACTGGTTGGAATCGAGGCTGTAGACAAATATAAAAATTATATAATCAAGTTTGTTACAGATCAGTTAATTTTTAGGTGAATTTGAAACACACTTTTGACATTTATAATATCTAAAACACTGCCATAATGCAATGCTATGACAATAATATCATGAAATCAAATTAAGAACTTATCATCTTTTTCATCCTAGCGCCTCTCCCGGTTGCATCCTCGGCCATTGCCTTGGAGCCCAGGGTGTTCTACGACTATGATCGTGAATTGACATGCCTGGTTATTACAATGGAGCGACATTCGTCTGACCTCCATAAGCACAGGGGAAACCAGACCAGTTGGATCATAGTCGGGACCAACGGCTTAACGTGCCTTTCAAAGCACGGAATCATCATTCTTATCGGACAATCAGGTGATTCAAGCCTACAATGTCCTAACCAAACTGGGAAAACCAACACAAAGTGAAAGTGTTCCCCGCGGGATTCGTACCCACGACCTCCGAGTTCGTAGTTTTTAACCACTACACCACGGAGGCGGTCTGTTTGCAATCTTTTACCTGGAACATGCCCTGGTTGCCGATGGGCTGCGGCTGCTTCTGTCGGAGCTGCCGCTCCAGCTCTTCTACCGTACACACATTCTTGAGGGTCTGGACCGGCTGTGGAAGATACATCTAGTTAATAAGTGCTACTTAACAAAAAAGATCTGAATTTTCATAAATAAATAAATAACTATCCGAGATTCTTTAAAACTTCTAATAGTAGTAATAAGTAGGAAGCAACCACACAAAAATCTTGTCATCATAATCCTAGTGATACGTTGAGCCATAGGCGAAAAAGACATCGTGACCGTTCTATCTTGATCCTACTACTATTATAAAGGCGAAAGTTTGTATGTGTGGATGTATGGATGTATGGATGTATGGATGTTTGTTACTCTTTCACGTAAAAACTACTGAATGGATTTGAATGAAACTTTACCACAATATAGCTTATACATCAGAATAACACATAGGATATTGGAAATCGAAATCCACGCGGACGGAGTCGCGGGCGGCCGCTAGTACGAATATAATAAAGCTGAAGAGTTTGTTTATTTGACGCAAACAAGTTTAGATTTATTAATTAATTTATTTATTAATTAAACTAAAGCACAGATGGACAGAGTATAGATAATATTTAAACGGGACAAAACGCGATATTAATTTCTTACAGTCAGCTTGTGATCATGGCATCGCAGCCGAAACGTCGACCTGTGGCTTAATAAGTGGGTATTTGACCGAAATCTCACTTGATGGAAAGCGATGATGATGTCAAGGGTGTAGCATACCCACTTATAAACAGCCTACTACTATGGCCTCAAAAACGACAAGATCATATTTTTCAGGAAAAACTGAGGCCGGCAATGAGTACCATTCCTTGGTTCGCATAAGGAAGGAGGAGGCGAACCGATTCGTTCGAGTACGAGAGTATTTCTTCGTGTTCCACTCACCGTAGGAGCAGTGGGTAGGGACAGATCATGCCGCCACACGTTCGATCCAAGAGTGCGCACCGCCGGCGCGTCCGTCTCGTCCAGAACTAGCTGGGAAAGCGAGGCTTCTGTAACAATAACAAAGTTATGTATTAGATTAGATATAGGTAAAATAGCCGTAGCATCGCATCAGCAACACCATAAGAATCGCTCATGCGACCGGACTGCCTAAAAGCAAAAGGAATCAAGCGCTGACTTCAGTAAGTGTATTTAAAACAACAATCATCATATGTTTTTTTTACGTTTTAGTAATTTTGTAGTCGGTTTTTCTCTGTTAAAAATTAGTTTTGTCGATAATGAAAATAAAAAATGCGATAGATTCAAGCGATTATTAAAACTAACGTGTACAACCTAAAGGGGTCATTTAACATTTAACTATACTAGCAGCCCTGTATTGTACGTGCGTGTGGTAATTGTCGACAGAAAACGTCGATATTCTTTCCAGCCTAGACGCGGTGGGTGGACGGGCACCGATACAAAACAGGAGTTACCCTTCCACCCACGAGAGGGTGAATCCAGTGGGTGAGCAAGGAATTTCCCAAAGAAAGTAAAGTTGGATGACCCGCTTGGTGTAATGGTCAAGATGTTGCTTATTATACAAGAGGTCGCGGGTTCGATTCCCGCACAGGACAAACATTTGTGTGCATGAACATGTCTGTTTGTCTCTGGATGTTATTTGTATCTTATTAAGTATATTTGTAATACCACTGTTGATTCTGATGTCTGTAACACAAGTGCTTAAGCTACTTAACTCGGAGTCAGATTGATGTATGTGATGTTGTGAAATATTTTTTTATTTAAAGTACTAACCCAGCCTCGAGGTGTTGGCCTCGTCGATGCCGCTGTTCAAAACTGATAAAAAATGAGCTTCCCGTCCACCCACGAGTGGGTGAATCCAGTAGGTGAGAGGGGAATCGTTCAAAGAGAGTACTAACCCAGCCTCGAGGTGTTGGCCTCGTCGATGCCGCTGTTGTGTCGACGGCTGCTCTCCAGCTGAGACGCGAGGTGCTCATGCTGCACCTCCCAGTCGAACCCCTCCGCTGAAAGCAAAAAGTAAACTGTCAGTGCTGTGTGCCGTGAAAATGTGGGTGACAATTTAATCTATACTTTCTATACTTAATATATAAAGCTGAAGAGTATGTTTGTATGTTTGTTTCAACATACATTCATTTTGTTCCAATTTGAAAAATTATTTTTCTTCTACACCACAGGAATTCGCTAATCTCAGGAACTACTGGTCCGATTTGAAGAAATATTTTTGTGTTTTGAAATCGAAATCCACGCGGACAGAGTCGCGGGCGGCTGCTAGTAAATGATAATTCGGGGGTACATTCTTCACCGTGCCCGAGGGGACGACGCTCCGCATCTACAGTCCGCTTGCGACCACGGTTGTTGTAACGCAGCCGAAAAGTTAAGCAGTAAGTAGTAGATATGTAGTACATAATTCCAATCGCGTTTAGTCCCGTTAACAAATATCATTATAGTAATGAAACGCGAAAGTCTATAATCTCATAAAAAAGTAAAGTATCAGCAAATTAATGTCCCACAGCAGAGCAAAGAACTTTGTAGATGAATATATAGAGATGAATAGAAACAATTGAAAACTTAATATATATAGCCTAGTGAGGAGTGTTTTTATTAATCATTTTAATTTTGACATTCAGCGGAAGATCCACTAAGCTTTACTTCTCTTGAACACATGAATGGAGGATGAAAGAAAATCTATTCATCTCTGTGTTCATCTCCAAAGGTTGTTACTTTGCACTTATAAATCATCTAAGACATCACTATAGAATGAATCCACAAGCGACTTCAGAATGCAGTTATCTACCGAGAAGAAGCGGCAAAAAAACTCGATAGTAACTTTTCAATCTCCAATTTTTTACAATATTTACAATAAGTAAACATACTTGTACTAGTAACCCCTTCTTACAGTAACCCCTCTTTGTATAAAATTATAAGTACATATACCTTTTTAATATAAACATGATGCCATATGTGCAACCACGTTTTGTGCGAAGATTTTTTGTAAGTGTTTTATAAATAAATAAATAAATAAATACTTAAAATAAACAGAATGCTTTCATCATAATTAAATAATACTCACAGTCCTGTCCAAAGGTCTCATCGTTGAGTGCATCATACTCGTCCTCTGAAGGTTCACCACCTCCCTCGTCATCGTTTAAGTTCTGCAACAAACAAACAAAATAAGGATTAGTGTTGCTACACAACTAAATTACACATTTCATATATTTTTTAATGGCAATACTATTTGCATCAGGACCTCCCGGACTTAAGTGAATTTATTGTAAAAATCTCATTTCGTGTTTTTACTATTGATAAAATTAATTAATTACCAATAATGCAGTTTGGAAATGGTTTGGTATAGAGTTAGGGGATTCCAGTCCAATGTTTAATTTAGTTTATTAAATAACTAGCGGCCGCCCGCGACTCCGTCCGCGTGGATTTCGATTTCCAATATCCTATGTGTTATTCTGATGTACATATAAGCTATATTGTGGTAAAGTTTCATTCAAATCCATTCAGTTGCTTTTACGTGAAACACATACTTACAAACTTTCGCCTTTATAATAGTAGTAGGATTACTGTTTTTGGTGCACAAATAAACAAAATAACTACATAAAAGCTTAGTTTGGGGCTAGGCAATTTGTGTGTTCTGGTAATTTATGTGAAGCAGCTTACTTGAAAATAAAGCTCAAATACTTGCTAAATAGCCACCCTAATAATATTTGCTGTAGGTCGGAGACAGTTTTTATTTCATTTAACTGCAACTGTAAGTGTAAGAGGGGCATAAGGTTGATAAGATGGTGACAATTATTTTACCTACACAATAAAGGGGTTGAGAAGCAAATATGAGTTATTACTTTGAACTAAGATAACCCCGAAGGACAAATAACAAGCATACATACAAAATAAGTGATGGAAACAAAGTTGTACAAACATTGCAAGCTACATAACTCTGACTGACATAGTCTGGTACTAAATAATTACAAACTGTCACACATAGTATAAACTATGTTAACTTAAAATGACAGTCCTAATAATACTTTAGTCCACCTGTATTTCAATCAGAGTAAGTTACAACCTCAGGCCTATAGAAAAATACCAAGTAAGTATAAAAATTAATCACAATAGCACAGGTACATACTTGTTTTTTTTTTAATATTACGCTTAGGACTGTGTTGAAGAATAGGACATTTAGATAATTGCACATTCAGAAAATCAGTGTTCTACAATCTTAAAGTTTAAAAAAGAGAGTTAGTTGGACATTTGGATAAACAGTGTTCTACAATATCAAAGTTTTAAAAGATAGTGCACTCTAATTAGGATCATCATGTACCTAAAGTAGTGAAGTAGTCAATTTAAAATATTTTTCAACATATAATTGATATCGATGCCTAACGGCCAAAATGGCCTAAGCGACATTTTTTGCGAAATCGACTTATATATATCATTGGAATCGCCTTTTTTTTCTCCGTCGCTCTATCTAGGTTTCGTCACTCTAGCTCGTAGTTTTTGTCGGTTATGCGGTTGGTAAATTAAGGCTCCAAGCCTTAATTTTACGTCCTAAGCGCCCAATATTTTAGGGTTTTTTTCATTCTGGTGGTTAGAAAATATAATATTTTAAAATAGTTACTTAGACAATTTGCCTTAAAAACAATAAATAACAAAAATGTCGCTTAGTACTTTCGGGCCGCGAATTACAAACATAAGATATGGCGCTTAGGATTATTTGCCCTATCACATATTTCTATTAATTGTGGCGCTTATCCCATTTTTCTCCCAAAATACATGATCCAATTTATGGGTATTGGTGTGTCTGGTCGCAGACTTTCGCTGGTACAGGTTATCTGCGACACCCTGTGTTTTTAGTATTTCGCTAACACTAATACTTTTTCGTCAATCACTTCTTATGTTGGCTTAATGTCGGTTAAGCAATTTTAATAAAAATACAGATGCACTTAAGTCGCTTCTGGCTAACATGAATTTTTTTGGTTAAGGCGGTTACGACATTTTTTCTGTAAAAAAATAAATCCATTTGGGCTCAAGCGACAAAAAACACTCTTAAATGAATGATTATTAATACTTTAATGAATACATCTTGTAGAGAAATATATTTTACATTTACACCTAAAATTTGGAATCTTAGGAAGCAAAAAAAAATCATAAGCTGCCGGGCAGCTTATGATTTTTTTTCGAAATTTTTCATCTTTAATCCTCTCTCCTGTAAAGTTTGGTAAATGGCGGTTAGGCCTTTTTGGCCGTTAGGCATCGATATATATTTTTTCAATTAAAATTATTTATTGAGGGAGAGGATTGTCTTTACATTTACTAAGAAATATTTAACGCTCTATGATAAATCAAACTTTAATTTGTTTTTAAATATTGTAAATGATCTCTCAGGTGAATTTTTTTTTAAATTGTTTATTTCTTAAAGCACGTCCGATATGCCACAATATACATACTTTAATATACTTTACATACACAATCAACCAGCGTACTTATAGGTTAGATCGATGTATGGTATGTTTTTAATATTTATGATTCAAAAACATGTGTTTGGTATCCAAATGGTCTTGTATAGATCTAGAGTTAGTTTTAAAAGCCAATGTCATTTCGTGAGTGGGCTTAAAGTTCGCGTTTAGTCATCATATTTTCTAAATAAAGAAGAAAGTGATTCACAGGCTTGTTACTAGAAAACAGGTAAATATCAAAGTATGAATAAGTTATTTCAAGGTTTGGTACATTTTTCAAGATCAATACACGTTAAAGTCACAATAGAAGATTCCTGACCTCTAGAACTAGTACATACTTGCTTATTTTTGCATCATAACAACAAATAGCCATGCCATATAACATTTATGTAGGAAAATTCATGATTATACGAACCAACTATACATACACCTTTTTAATATTTCAAGATTATCAATTGCATTTTAGGAAGAAATATGCTAAGTACGCATAATCTGTACTCAAATAAGGCGATAAACATTAAAATTCATGCGAAACTTAGACGAAAATCCCATAAAATTGCGAAATAAAAAGACTACTTGGCATGCTGGCAAGAACGCCAGTTGATATTATATTACTTGTTTTTCGGCATTTCACACGTGTTGTGATGAGGAAATCTTTTTAAACTTACCGATAACGAAGTATCGAATCCGAAGAAAGAATCTGCCATTGGATTTTCTCATATATCATGGACAAAAACGACATGACTTGTCACGCTACATATGTCGTGAAGATGTTGGCCGCCATTACTGAACTTGACAACTGACATTTTCGTTTCGATCATTGCCAGGAGATGTCGCTTTTAATTGCGTTTGGAAACAGCATTTAACAAAAAAATATATTTATTTGCGACTATTCATCAACGCTTTTATATTAACAGTAGCACCCTGCTTGGTTTTAATATTTTTAATTCGCAAATGACTAAGTTTATGAGCAATTTTGTTATTCCTGAGAAAGGCGTGCTTTCAAAATTTTAATAGTTGGCAACATTGCAGCACTTCCAAATCGGTCATCGCCGTCGGCGTCGTGGGTTTTCCCCGTTTATAAATTAAAAGTAGCTCCAGCCAAGGTCCAGGCAAGCTACTGCAAGCTACTCTTCCGGCAGCGATCCTTAAAAAGTAACTCTGTACTGCTTAATCCGTCTGCCTGTCTGTACTGTATGCTGACTGACTGGCTGGAGGGTAGGGTTCCTTATAAGGGCCCAAGGAGCCAAAAGGTGAGAAGTGAAATCTCCATACACACAGTATTTTTTTTCTTTTAATAAGTAGAGTTTTGTTAATAGATGGGTTATACTTGGATTATACCAAAGATATTGGGTTGGGCTAAAATGAGATACAGTGATAGAAAAATTACGTGATTTCTAGTTTTGCGGTCTCTGTGGATACGAATGTAATTTAGGAAAATACAGTTAATATCCATTTAGCGTATAATCTGCATTTTCGTTATATCTTGATGCAAAAAAAAACAGTTTGATTCTAGAACTGACAATGACATTGACGTGACGACTCATAAACGTCAATCAATTTATGACACGAACTTTTCGCAGATTGCATTAATTATAATAATTTCACAAGTAAACAGCAAAACAGTTAAGAATTTATTGAAACTATCGTTTAGTTAATTTGAATGTGCTGTTCAGTTTAGACCACGGAACATAGTAAACCATAAACAATTTCTATATCGAGGGAAGAGCGGTTGTTAAAACTCAAGACATAACTTTTAAAAAGTTCTCAAATAAATAGTTTAAAAAAATTAAAACCCTTTTGTGAACCTGGTTTTGAATTGGATCAGTCAGGTAAGTTTTTTTAATATCCTTGATAATATAGAGTACTGTTTCATGCAATTAAGATCCTATCATAAAAATTGTTTATCTTATGTGATAATGATAAGTTTAGATAAAACTTGTGGCCTAGATTCTTATTTAATTCAAAATTTTGGTGGTTTATAAATTTTCTTTACGTTTAAGAAACATTTCAATTGGAATACTCCATTTTTAGGCTTATATTAATAGCGCACTCAACTCTGAGCTCGATCTTGAGCGCGAACTTGAGGTGCTGTTTGTATGAGAATGACAAATCAAGTTCGTACTCAAGATAGAGCTCAGAGTTGTGTGTGATTTATTAATATGAGCCTAAGTGTCCATATCGCATTTCACTCCTAGACATATGTGTCTCCTAAGTCTCTCCACATAGCCTGATCCTCGTTGACACAGGCATAATCATCATCACCATCCTAGCACTTCTCCCAGTTGCATCCTCAGCCCTTTCCTTAAAGCCTAAGGAATGTTACAACTGTGATCCTGAATTGACAAGTTTTATATTAATATATTATTTAACGGGACTAAACACAATATTAATTTAGTATACTTCTTATTTAGTTTAGTATACTATAAAGGGGCCCCATAAACCTACATGCTGGGTCGAAAGTCCCAGGCGCCGACTGACATTCATATCTGTTCCACGCGATGGACCCGGAACCTGCATGGAGAATCCTTGTATAGCTAAGAAGTTCATCTCTGTAGTACATGTACACTACTTACTGCTTCGCTGCATAAAAGTACCTAGCTCCCAGTTTAGTCCTGTTAAATAAAATTAGTGTTAAAATTCAAAATGAAAATCCAAATCCAATCGAGAAGTATCGGCAAGAAACTAGGGCAACATAGAGTAGAGAATTTTAGATGTATCCATGCCAAGCTGAGGTGGTTTGCTAGTAACGAATAATCGAATTCAATTTTCGTTTCTTGGTATGTCTTATTTTCTCCTTGAAATGTGTAATATATATTTATGTAAATGATTAAATGCTGTCACGCTTTCCTATTGTTTTAACCAAATTATATAACATTCATGATAAGTACCTACATACCAAAGATTTATTTTTTGTTTCGACGTAGTATGTGAATACAGGTATTTAATAAAAGAGCATTGTTTAAGTAAGTCACAATATGTTGCTAATGTATTCTGTTGAGTGCAGAGTTCAAATTGAAAACCAGCCAAGTATGAGTTGTGCACTGTAATCCCGAGCTAGAATACATGTGAGAACACCAACAAAATAATAAAATAGAGTTAGAGCTTACCTTACAGACATAGCTGGGCATTAACTCGTTAATCCGTTAATTAACGAAGTTAACATTTTGATTAACGGATTAACTTTTAAGTTAACTTTAAAACATGTAAACTTCCGTTAATTATGCAGAAGTCCGTTAATCGTTAATCCAATGCCTATTATTTACCGCACGGCTCCGCGGGACGAGGCGCGAAAAACAGGTTTAGACAGTGCCGGGCGCGGCGAGCGCGGCGCGTGGCAGTTTGAATGGCGAAGGGAGTCAAGGGAGCAATACGAGTAACAACGATGATGCCGTGGAAGACTTTTTTAATTCTGTCACTCAGTCTATAGAAAAACCAAAGAGCTTCAACTCTTTAAAGAGTAAAGCGCACAGTCTCGTTAAAATGTGGCTGGACATGAAATCGAAAGACTCGTTCACCGATGCTGCATTCCTCGGGGAATTGATATTTATAAATCTATTTTAAAATACAATACTGCTACACCCTCAAGCGCTGCAGTAGAACGTCTGTTTTCCACGGATGAAGGCACCAAAACGAGCCTCGCTTTCAGACGAGAACTTCAACATGTTAGTGTTTATGAATGGGAGTTATGTCCGACGATTAAATTACACATTTAACTATTTGAATTATACAAGTATTTTGTTTTGTTCCTAACCTGGTAACTTACAGAACCTAAACCAACCAACAGGTTTTATAAGTTCACTAACGCAACGATATAAAAATGCATTTTTACACATAGTTAACGGATTAACGATTAACTTTAACTTGCGTTAATTCTTCCGAATTGTAACGCTTTAACGTTCAACGAAGCTAACTTTTTTTGTAGCGGATTAACGTTTAACGAAGTTAACTATTTTAATAACGGTGCCCAGCTATGCTTACAGAAGACCTCAGTGAAGTAGAAGTAGCACTTCGTAACTGTCGTGCTATGTTTCTGCTGGTGAGTAAGGTCGCCAGAGCTCAGTTGGGGAGGGTATGGGGTTTTAAAGGCAGGCAACGCATCTGCGACCCTTGTGCGGTTGTTGATGTCCATGGGCAGCGGTGATCACTTACCATCGGATGAAACGCTTGTTCGATTGCGTCCCTGTAACATAAAAAATGATAATTTAATTTTTTTATTGTATGCGTCTATTTGCAATGGGCGTAAGCGCTTATATTAAACTGAAAATGTTTACCTTCATACAGCTTTACCGTTTTCATTCTTTTGATAAGGAATCCTAAAAACAAGAGAGGCATTGTAATTTGTACTCGTAGTTTGCTGGGTAGGAAACTTGGAAGACGTGCTTAACACTCTAAATTTGACGAAGTTTAGACATAGATTTTGTCAGTTTAGTGGTGATGAAGTAAGGTATAGTAGAAACGTATTATAATATTTAAATTTCTTTTAATAGCACTACCTACTATTTACTCTCTGTTTGCCCTAAGGTAGAGAAAGCCATGAAGCATTAAGTCCGCCTTTTATACAAAATCTTTTTCGTGCAATAAAGTTTAAATAAATAAATAAATAAATAAAACGTAATTTTTTTGCAAAAACCTGTGTTCAGAGAGTCACGAATCTCCAGAGGCCTTACTATCAAGTCTTATAGCAAACTTAAAACACGTGGGTAAAGGAGATGCCGCCCTACATCATGTAAGGCGGCATCTCACTTACACACTGGTTTTAAGACCGCTATAAGACTTGATTGATAGTAAGGTCTCAGGTATCAATGTTAATAATAATACTCTTCCGGCCGTTGCGATCGTACGATCAACCAAGTACGCAGGATATTATTACAGTGCACAAGTGATTGCGCAAGCACAGGTGCAATCCATATTCCGTCACTCTTATAGTTCGGTGGGACACAAATCTGACAAGGCCGTAGAGAGATCAGGTGCAGGACCAACGTCTTAACCATGCCTTCCGAAGCACGGAGGAGCTCGAGATTACATTTTTCGGTCACCCATCCGATGACTGGCTCTTGTAAAAGTTGCTTAACTTTGCAATCGTAGGCCGAGTGCGCTGACCACTGCGCCATCGAGCTCCTCAAATCTATACTTATAATAAAGCTGAAGAGTTTGTTTGTTTGAACGCGAACTCAGGAAATACTGGTTCGATTTGAAAAAAAAAAATTGTATTGGATAGTCCATTTGACGAGGACGGTTTTGGGCTATTGGAAATCGAAATCCACGAGGACGGAGTCGGGGGCGGCCGCTAGTGTTAATAGTATAGATTTAAATCTATACAATGTTTAATAAGTTGGAAATTGTTCTATTTCAGGATGTCTTCTCCAAGAATAAAGGTGGCAGAAGGTATTATAGAGGGTCAACAGCGCACGGCGTTCGATGGGAAGAAATATTACAGCTTTGAGGGCATACCTTATGCGAAACCGCCTGTTGGAAAACTAAGGTTCAGAGTAAGTCAGTACTAAAATACGGCTTTGCCCGCGTTATCAAGATTTCAGTTTTGTCCATTTATTTATAGATGATGATTACTTAAAGATTGTAATTTGTTAAATGTGAAATATTTAATTCTGGATTTTAATTTTCAAATTACCTATGTTTTGATATTTGTTTTCTAGCAACCATTTTAATACTTTTGTTATTATTTACTTAGAGCCCTCCGATATTGCTATGCCCTTACAGGGCGCTACACTGTAATTGTATCCTACCATCTTAAGTACCTACTTGTAAATTAACTATGTGTACAACAATGTAGCATGCAATAAAGTATCTGAGTCTGAATCTGAATCTGAGATACTTACGCCCAACTTCCAGACCGGGACAAAGAGACATGTCCATGCAAACAAATGTTTGTCCAGTGCGGGGATCGAACCTGCGACCTCTTGGTCTAATAGTCAACTTCTCGACTGGAACTGGACCACTACACCAAGCGGGTGTTCACCTTTGACTCATTACTTTTGCCCACCTTTTCAGGACCCACAACCGCCAGAACCATGGACAGGGGTAAAAGACTGTACCAAACCAGGGAACAGATGTGCTCAAATGAACCCTGGATCACCATCGAAGGTTCTAGAAGGTTCCGAAGATTGTCTATACCTGAATGTATACACTCCATGTCTTCCCCCTGATGAGTTGGCAAAGCTACCGGTACTGTTCTTCATACATGGTGGATTTCTGGTTATAGGATTCAGTGATTATTACCAACCGGATTATTATATGAGGCATGATGTTATTCTGGTGACGATCAATTACAGGTATGTTATGTGGGATTTCATTTTATGTACATTACTGTTACATCTTTAGAATCATTCAGCTCTCTTAAATCTGTTAGATTTTCATCATCATCATCATCATCCTAGCGCCTCTCCCGGTTGCATCCTCGGCCGTTGCCTCGGAGCCCAGGGTACGCTGCGACTATTGATCCTGAATTGACCAGTCTGGTTATTACAATGGAGCGACTGTCGTCTGACCTCCTTAAACTAAACAAGGGAAACTAGACTACTTGGTACATAGTCAGGACCAACGGATTAACGTGCCTTCCGAAGCACGGAATCATCATTATTTTTGAACAATCAGGTGATTCAAGCCTGCAATGTCCTAACCAAACTGGGTAAACCAACACAAAGTGACATCTCTTGTTATGTTACCCTCTCTCTTATGTTAGAGTCTTACATAAAAAATATTTCAATTCCAGGTTAAATGTCCTCGGGTTCCTAAGTCTAGACATTCCTGAAGTGCCCGGCAATGCTGGGTTGAAAGACTGTGCAGCCGCCCTAAGATGGGTGAATGCCAACATTTCCTCCTTCAACGGGGATCCCAACAATATTACTATATATGGAGAAAGTGCCGGAGGAGCTATATGTACTGCCTTCCTTTGCTCAAATATGACTAAAGGGCTATTCCACAAATGTATAGCGCAATCAGCAAACATTGTTGCTGATATATTCATGTTCGTTCAAGACCATGTAGGGGCTGCTAAAAGATTAGCTTCTACTCTTGGCAAAGACATTGACGATAAGCAAGAATTATTAGAGTTTTTCGAAAGTGTTCCTCTAAGTGATTTAGTAGCTGCGTATAACGCGACTAAATCGGATAAATTGATCACACCACTCTTAATAGCGGTTGTTGAAAAGGAATTTGATGGTGTAGAAAGGTTTTTACATGAACCCCCTTTAGTATCATTCAAATATAATAGATTTGTCAAGGTACCTACTATAGCTGGTTCGAATTTGTACGAAGGAGCAACGTTTATAATGAGAGACAGAAATGGTGCTATCAAATATGACAAGGATTTGAAGAAATATGTACCTAATTTCTTATACCTTAAACCTGATGATCCTTTGAAATGCAAAATAGCGAGGAGTCTAAAAGATCGGTATTTTAAAGATAAAGAAATAGGTGATGATACTAAAATGGATTATGTGCGGTTTCTCTCAGATACTCTTTTTAATAGAGACATAACAAAATTTGCAGAATTAATTGCTAAAGCCAATGATAATTTCTACTCATACAAATTCAATTTTGTTGGGAATATGAATGTTGGGACTATGAAAAGTCTGGGTGTTCACGGTACTACTCATGGGGATGCAATACAATATCAGTTTTATAGAGAAAGGCAAGTTAAGAAAGCTAGTAAAAAGGACATGGAAATTGTGGATTTCTTCAGTGAAGCTTTCACTAATTTTGCGAAGTATGGGTAAGTTTTACACAAAATAATCACTTTGGATTTTATTTGAAGCTTTAAACTAGTAAATTAATTTTATACTCATACATGTTTTCCTTTTCCTAACCATAAGCACAGATAACATCAAATATCTATAAGTTTGTAAATGGTAATTGAATGAAATTTTATCATAAATCATACTTGATACTAATATTAGAAATGTGAAAGTTTGTTTGTTTGGATGTGTGTCCGTCAATCACACTGAAACTACTGAACAGATTTCGATGTACAGGATATGGGCTGACTTATTATATAAGGTGTAACAAAATGTACTGCAAATATTTTAAGGGCGAATCGTTTAGTGGAAATGTAATAAATTTTTCTAGTAAATTTTTTTTGTCAATACGCTAGTTTCCGAGAAAATCAACAAAATAAATTGAGTGAATAATTGGGATAAGTACAAAATTTGTCATATGCAAGACAGCTGGTCGTGTCTTATCAGTGTAATACAATTACTACACTTGTCCTGCCCCCAAAAGCAAAGTGGTGGAGAGGGGGCGAAGCTTACAGGACGAAAAGAGGAAATTGGCCAATGCGGAAAATGCTTAATTTGGTAGGCATTCATTTTGACTTTTTAATATCTGATATTGATTACATTGCCACTAAAGAATTCGCCCTTAAAATATTTGCAGTATATTTTGTTACACCCTATATTATGTTAATGGGATAAAACAGCATATTGATAACGCGGGCAAAGCCGGGGATAAAAACTAGTATAAACATCTATGACTCGAGTACAAATGCCGATGTTCATCACACAATTACCCCCAGCAGGATTTAAACCAAGGACACTTAGCTTTGTAGCCAGGGTCTCTGGCCACTAGACCAACAGGCATGTCAAATTATTATTGTTATTTTAAATTCTGATGTATTTCTTTCCAGAAAACCAACATGGAGCAACCAAGAATTCGAATGGGTTCCGTACACCACCAGTGGAAAACTTAACTTAGTAATTGATGATGATAAGAAGCTGGTCAGAAATGACTCTTGGGAGTGTTACGAGTATTGGAACGCTTTGTGCGGGGATAGAGCTAATCTTTAAATCATCGTCATCAGACTATGTCCACTGCTGGACATAGGATTCTCCAAGTGTATCGGTATATAAGGTGTAACAAAATATATTGCAAATATTTTAAGGGCGAATTGTTTAGTGGAAATGTAATAAATTTGCCTAGTAATTTTTTTTTGTTGATAGGCTAGTTTCCGAGAAAATCAACAAAATAAATTGAGTGAATAATTGGGAAAAGTACAAAATTTGTCATATGCAAGACAGCTGGTCGTGTCCTATCAGTGTAATACAATTACTACACTTGTTCTGCCCCAAAAGCAAAGTGGTGGAGAGACCAAATTGGCCAATGCAGAAAACGCCAAATTTTGTAGGCTTTAATTTTGACTTTTTCATATCTGATATTGATTACATTGCCACTAAAGAATTCGCCCTTAAAATATTTGCAGTATATTTTGTTACACCCTATATAAAGAAGACCACAGTGACGAAGCACTTCGTAACTGTTCTGCTATGTTTCAGCTGGTAAGTAAGGTGGCCAGAGCTCAGTTGGGGAGGGTATGGGGTCTTAATGGCAGGCAACGCATCTGCGACCCTTGAGCAGTTGTTGATTTACATGGGTAGCGGTTATCAGTTTATCACTTACCATCAGGTGACTGTTTTTTGCCGACCAGGTTGTTGTTTTACGGTCAGAAATTGCAAAATACTATGTGCCTGGGCCTTTTTTATCACAAGGGGTACCTTTTTTAAGGGTAAAATGTTTTAAGGACGTAGGTTTGAATCATTGAGCTACGTAGTAGTAATAGCTCAATGGTTTGAATCCCATAAGGATCAATTGTTTATTTTATGAAAACAAAGATGTGCATTAATTTATTATTGTAAATCGTATTACTAATTCGTTAAAACGTAAATAAATGTATATTTTTTACGTAACAAATATTAATAAAAATGTATTTTGTTATTTATAAAAATGAAAATATAAATTGTTTATTTTATATAAATATGTGTTTTTTTTTAGTTTTCCTAATGTGTAGCTAGTTTTTTTTTTGGAGTAATATTAACACAAGATTCCTTACGCTTGTCAAACAAGTAAAATCGAAATCTTGTTTGAATAAAAACACTTAAATAAAGTTAAGTTTTGTTTATTTTAATTATTCCTTAATCTACAAGTCTTCAGCAACGATAATTTATAAGTTCTAGATAACATTATTTTAAATCATCTCCATCTTATAACATTCACAATGGTATAAACTTAACTTTAAAGGTTTTCTACATTTTCTATCACAAAGAAATTAAGAAATCAAAGTAATCTTTTTACCTATCATTAGTTAAATCACATTCTTATTTATACTAGAGGCTAATTAATTAAGTGCCATGGTCTCGAGGTGTTGGGTTCGATTCCCGGGTCGGGCAAATTTGTGACGATTTTTCTGAACACAGCCCGGGTTTGTGATCACCAACCCGCATTTGGCAAGCATGGTGATTAATCCAAAACCCATCTTTGTAACGAAAACATGATTTCAAATGATGGAGGCCTTTACCCTGCAGTGGGACATTAATAGGCTGATACTTCACTTAACTATTAGGTACATAAGTGGACGAAGTAATTGACTTGATGGTAAGTACTTACATTTATCTTCCAACAAGAGTTAAGTTGTACATAAATGCATAGATTTAAGTATGTACCCAGTTAGATTTGCTAATTGGCGCTAAAATAAGAGCAAGTCAGAGAATTATTACACTTTGGCGCACCAAGGCCCCCCAACAGTGGGGCAGATTCCACTGCTTCAAAATTTGCAGTGGAATATGCCCCACTCCTTGATATACAAAAACCCAAGATACACAATCAACGTCTCAAAAACGTGCCCTAAAAATAAGTGCAGAATTGCTTGCGTCACCCGCGTCATCGCAATTTTGAACACTCCCTTGTGAAACCAATCTTAACTAATCTGCATAAGGATTAATTTGCAAATAATAATGTTCATAGTTTGACACATAGATTTGCCGAGTTTTTGGTGACAGTATTGACTGTTGCTTTTGTTCGAGACTGTGCATCTTGGGTTTTTGTATATCAATGGACCCACTGAATCTAATCAATTTAGTGCACTAGGGTCAGCACTTAAAGAGTGTAAGAGCACGTTGTTGCCCACAGATTTCAACGGGTGACTGTAAACGTGCTGTACCACTCTAAGAAGCGACTGTCTCTCTTATTTTAGTGCCCAAAGATTTAAATCTATGCATAATTTTGAGCCCAAAGGTTTTTGTTTAGGTACCTATTCTATGTTGGACGTCAAATGTATAAAATATTTTAAACTTATTCTAAAAATAAATATGTAACATGTACCTTTACACATGTGCTTTAGGCATAATAAGCTATGAGATCATATTTTTAATGAAATGTAATGCATAGTTAAAGAATCAAGATACAAATATTATTTTTATTACACTTTATTATAGAAAGAAAAACTTTTTTAAATAGTATGTTTTGTTGTGTTAAACCCTGTGCATTCCATTTCATTACTTTTAACAATATTCTAAACTAAACAAAAAAAGTACAAAAAGTTGGTCAAGAATAGATTAACCATTAAAGAAAAAAAATTTGGAACCCACACATAATTAGTACCAGTAATTTTTTTTTTCAATTTGAATCATGGAACCTTCTCTTCGATTTATTATTGGAAAATTTATAAAAAATGCAATTTAGTCAGTTAAATGAGTAAATCAACATTGAACACAATTTTTACAGATTTCCAAAAACCATTATTATTACCAAAATAGTTATTTTAAATATAAAACCAAATTGAGCAATTATATTTCTCTTTCTAGTTTTACTAATTTTTTTGGACATTATTTACACATCAGCCTCTAGGTACTAACTGAACATTTTAACAAAACTTTAGGTGTTTATTGTTTTCTGTATATACTGTGTCGGTTTTCTATGTAATTTAATCCTAATATAATTTATAGACAACAAAAATATTTATTGAGGCATGACATAATATTTAAAATAAAGACTTACTATAGAAACAAATAGGTATCCATGAAATCAGATATAACAATGAAAACTTTAAACAGTAAGTATTATGAGTTTTGTTGTACTAGGTACATAATAAATATTGTTCAATCCCAGTTATTACAATTATTGCAACACATAAGTTTAAATTAAAACCTTTTGTTCAATAAGGCCTGTAATAAGAATTATAATTCCTATTATACTCTAAAGTGGTAATAAGCTCTGAAGTACTATATATTCTATTTGGGGTGAGTTTGACGGCTGCTTTTGTAAACCCCACCGTTGGACTATAATCAACTGTGCGGAGTTCATCAATCTGTTCTTCGTTAAGTTGAAAATCTACCGATATGGAATCCCCGACGTACCTTACACAGTCCATTCCCCACTCGTGGACGTTTAGACCTGCGTTCTGCTTCTTCAGGAGAGTAACAACTTCCTGTCCGGTGGTAACGTCACTCTTACTTACAGTGAACGTAACTTTCCATCTGTTTCTCACATCGTTGCAGTAACGTAGCACAAAACTAGCACCGGGCCACGGTTTCATTTGAGGCACGTTTGAACACACCCAGTCGACGCCTTTTTGGCTTTTCAAAGATATTTGCAGCCAACCAGTCTGCTCCGTACATTCGTAGAAACTTGGTGCGGGGCCGTCACATTTTAAAAGATTGTTTATTATAGCTCTTTTCAACTTTTTTAACTTATTGTCGCACATGAAGCATTTGTCCCATATCCCGATTTTGAACAGGCAAGTTCGTCTCCACTCATTCAATTTAGAATTTTTATGGGAAGGCTGAGGATCCCAACCGTATGTTCTCCTTTTCCTATAAAAATTAGGATATCTCTTTCTCTTACGCCGTGGCTCATGTTTCACAGCACCTATAAATTTTGTCGGTTCCGATATCTCAATACAATCTGAAGAATCTTTTTCCTTTTTTGGAGAAATCAATTCTTTCTTGATATCAATTGGAGGTACTTCTAATAACGGAGTTAAATCAACTTCTACTTTGACAATGTCTTCCAAACCTGGCTCTACTTTGATGTTTTGGATAAGAGGCTGCATTTTGCAACGTTGATAGTCCTTACGAAGTAACTAAAAAGTTTTAAAGATTTCCAAAAAACTCAGCGCAATTTCAAACGAAAATTCAACAAGTGAGTGAATTTTTACCATTAGATTAGACAGTTAAATGAGTGAACGATGTTATCTGTCAACGAGACCGTAACAGCTTTGGATACACGTAAATTTAGCATTTAGAACTGCCATCTTTTCATCATATTTTCTACCAAGAATTACCCCTACAATTTGGGAAAATTGTAGTGATATGTGCCAATATGTGCACTAGTAAACAAATTCAATTCAGTGTAATAATCATCATAAACAAATATTTTGCTTTTATATTATTTTAATAGAAGTTGGTTAAATTAAGCTTAACCTCAGCGATAGTTAATCCTAGTGGGCATGAATGATTTTGTATAACAGGTGCCATATTTTCTCCAGTTATGTCTAGGGTCTACCTCCGTTGTGGGAGCAGCATCAAGTGCAAGAAAGCCTGGATTTAAATTGGATTGCAAAAAAAAATGATTTTCATTGTAACAGATTTATTGTATGGTAATTTGGTGCGCCCCGTACGTCGCTTATTGCACACTACTGTGTATTGAAATATTATTATCCAGCATAATGTAAAATATAAATAATGTATTGTACAGTCACCAATGGTTATACTCTGCTTACGTTATATTTATATGTGAATTAAGTAATACCTACAAATACGAAATGACCCAAGGAGGTACTGTGGTCAGGGTGCCTGCGATTGGGGTCCTGCGCCTAAAAATTACTAGCACAGCAATAATAAAACAAAAATAAATTTACATGATTTTAATTAATCCGTAAGTATAATTATATAAAAATACACATCAATTATATAATTATTACCAAGTAATAATAAAATTAATGGAATAAAATTATCACTACTCTTGTTATTGGCACATATCTACATAAACTGTCAATTCATTTTTAAATTTCAACACTTCTAAGAAGAATTATTTCGCAAATGATTTTATCACTTGACATAATTTATAATAATTTATTTCAGTCCAAATATTACTGTTTCATACTTAAAGATATTTGACTGATACAAAGATTTCTTTAACATGGTGTAAGTATCTATAAAATCTATCTATAAAATCTTTAGGGTACAATCTACATTAAAATGTCTAATAATATAATTAAAACACAAATTCTTGATGCCTTAGTTTATGAAATAAGTACTTACGTGAATAAGTAATTAATTAAAAGTCAAATAACTAAATTTTCCATTAATTTCACTTTTATGACCAGATACAGACAGTAGTAAATAAATTATTTACATAAATGGTAAATATTAAAACTCACATCCAGTGATTCAGTACAACTAGAATGACTACAATATAATTTCACGAAAAAACTTGATTCTAGGTAAAAAATAGTCTCGGAATTAAGTAGGTTTTTAAGTCTAACATTTAAGTATTTTGACTAAATTAAAAAACTAGTTGATATGTTTAAGATTTAACGATATTTTTGGTCCCAAACAATTAAATAAAAGGAATGTTTAAAATGCACAAATTTCGAAGTAGTAAATAAATACTGAATTCTTAAATCTATAAAATTGACTCTTCAAACCATCACCTTTGTATTTGGGGAAACAATTTTTCAAAAGTAAGGCAACCCTGGATTATTTATATGCAGAATTTATTCCAGCGGTGTACGGTGAAGGAAAAACATCGTGAGGAAACCTGCACACTACGAGTTAGTGTGTGAAATGGAGAAGTCAATGGCAAACCACTCCATTAAAATTGTCTAGCAATCTTTGTGTGATACATTTCATATAATATTCAATATAGATTTAAATCGTCAGATAAACCATGACACCAGAAATCGATGGCATTATTTTGATAAACGTGACATACATATGTAGGTTTCTAATGACACTACGCGATATTCACATTGGTGTCTTAGCGAGTAACAGTGTGGCAAATGACGATCAAACGATTTAAATCCATAACAAATTCACGGCCCTCTGTAATAAAAATAAGGAATACTACCCAAGAGGCTAAAATGTTAAAAGACCTTTAAACTGATCAAATAAAAAGCTGATGTTTCACAAAGTCAACTACAATCCTCGCTATATGGCCTCACTTCTTACCTCCCAGCGATTCAAAGAAATTGACGAACTTATTAACTCCAATATTCTTGGGCAAATCGTCTTCTGGTGGATCATTCGCTCTTATTACATCTTTAGGTGCCCCATTTGCGTTTTGGACCATCTTAACTTCATTAGACGTCCTAGGTTTCCTAGCATCTCCATTACCATTAGTATTACCATTGACGTGTACATCTGAAGCTGGGACTTCATCTACGATTTGTGGCTTCGTATCAACTTCTTGTGGAATTTCATCTACAATTTGTGGTGTTGTATCTTCTTTATATTCATTGTTGGTTTCGTTATCATCAACAGTCACTTGTTCAGTAGATTCTACTGTCTTCGTTTCTTCGATCGTTTCAATAGTCTCCACAGTTTCGACGGGAGAGAGTACCTCAGGGGTCGCAACTGTCTCCTCAACTATTATTGGTGCGTTTTTCCTGCTAACCTCTTCTGTGTTCATGCTGGGATGTTCCCAAATCCTGAAATGCTTGCTGTACAGCTCTTCCCAGAATTCCATCTTCTCCTGGTCTTTGTTGGAACCGAGGGAAAGCTCGTTGGATAAGTTTAGGTAGTAAAGGTTGTCGTTGGTAACTGGAAGCCAGGTTACTGTGATGTAGTGGTTCTCGTCTGGTGTCGGGTTGCTGTAATAGATGAAAATATTGATTTTAGCGATTTTGTTATACACTCTAACAATGACGAATATTATTTAAGGAATATTTTAGCTCTAGTTGTGATTAATGTTTTAGAGACATAGATGTTCATAAGTAACCGTCTTTAGGCTACGTTCTGTTGTGGGTAATGGGCTCAAATTCAAGTAAAATCAAGTTTTTAAATACTAACGAAAACTTTTAAGTATAATTTCTACATTATCTGAAATAGTATCAGTGTTTCTTTAATTGCACTTAACGATAACTCTTTGTGTGACATATATATCTGTATTAGATCTTTAATTCCAATTTTAATCTAGATTTGTAATCGGTGTTCATTCACTAAACCAAAAGTTTGATTGATATTTTTATCAAGTCAATTATTTCCTACTTTATACATATTTATCTTATGATAATGATTTGAATTAATAAACCAACCCAGGAATCGAACCGAGTGTATTCTGAAAATAGAAATCGTAAACACTTAACAACTAAAAGCGGAAATCAAAATTCTGTTATGTCCAATCTATAGTAATATAATTAAGCTTTAGAGTTTGTTTGTTTGTTTGTTTGTTTGTTTGAACGCGCTAATCTCAGGAACTACTGGTTCGATTTGAAAAAAACTTAATAGTCCATTTGACGAGGAAGGCTTTAGGCTATTGGAAACCGAAATCCACTAGTAATAAGATAAATAAAAGAAATATCCAACTTACCCAGTCTTAGCAAAGTTGGTCCACAGACGCACCATTCGCTCCCTCATCTTCAAATCTTCTGAAGTCGGAGTGCTATCCTTCAAGAGTTCACACGCGAACAGATATCCTAGCTCATCCGCATGCCCTGCATGATTGAGACCTAGGCTTGTGATCATGCTCTTAGTCAAATTCAATTCCCCGACATAATCAAACTTGTAATAATACACCGGTTTCGTTATTACCTGTACTAAACTCTTGACATATCTATGCGTGTCAATATTAACAGCTTTATCGGAACATAGCTCGAAATATTCTTGAAGACTTTCTACACCAGTGTGGTTTCCCTTGAAATAGAGAGACTTGATTCTATTAGCAATCTTAAGAGCCTCTTCGCTATTTCTCTCAATGTTCAAATCTTCGGGAATGAAGATTTGTAAATCGTCCGATTTCCTCTCCAAAGTCAGTTCTAAAGCTGTGGTCCCGACCATAATAGGAATGTCAGCTACTCTCCCAGAGACTAACAGATCGTAGAAAGACTCAGTAAGAACAGCTGGGACGCCAGGGAATTCCTTCTCCACCATGACGAAGAAGTAGCTACCAGTCTTCTCTTGCAACCAATCCAGAGGCTGCAACTTTTCCGTCGCCTCTACAATCTCTCTCGCAGAAGTAGCGTTTAAGAAGTCCAGAATTTCATCAACATCTTCTGCGTCACTTCCTAACAGATGAGCTAGTTTCTTCGCATTTTCCACTGGGTGTTTCTGAATAGCAATATTGCTTAAGCCAGTACCAGACTGGACGATCGCTTTACTGATCATATGTTTAGTTTCATTGCTGGCAGTTAGAATGGACGTGGCAATACCACCACAGCTTTCACCGAATAGAGTTATATTACCAGAATTACCGCCGAAATTGTGGATGTTTTCCTTAACCCATTTCAGAGCCAGAATAATGTCTTTAAGCCCAGCATTACCAGGTACTTCAGGGGTGTTTAAGCTTAAGAAACCTAGCGCACCCAATCTGTAGTTGAGAGTGACTAGAACCACATCCTTTTCGACGATGTAATCTCCTCCATACAGAGCTGAGCTACCTGAACCGAATTTAAACGCTCCTCCATGGATATAAACCATGACTGGGAGGAAGGCTCCGTCCAGATTTGGAGTGTATACGTTGAGGTAGAGACAGTTCTCGTCTCCAACGTAAGCTTTGTGGAGAATCGGGTCTATTTGAGGACTGATGTTGCCTTCCGAGGTCGCATCGCGGATGCCTTCCCATGGCTCTGCTGGTTGGGGTGCCTGGAATGAGAAATATTATGATTAGTACGCAAGTAAATTAGGATGGAGAAGGCAATGGCAAATCACTCCATTAAAATTTCAAAGGGATTTGTTGTGTTTCAGTTCATACAATGATCACGACCCTCAGTAATGAGGAATACGACTCAAGAAGGAGCCAAAACAATCATATGATGACATCATTCGCTTTCAAAGAAGCATAGTTTTATCTCCATATCATTTCCCAGACTTATTTTACCTCCGATCGCGTAGAAATAAGTGCAAGCTTGATAAACGCTGATAAAAATTAAACGAGTATTCTTGCGAGTTTCGATAACGTACTGAGCTGTGGTTTACCCCGAATACTATATCTACTTAGCAACTAATAAGGAAATCCTTTCTTTTGAGTCATCAAAAAGAAAATATATTTGATCTCGCCAAATCTTGGATCATGGTCAAAGCGGGCCCTGCACAGAAACGGGATAAACGTTCTATTCAGATATGGGAATCCACTCACTTGAGTGTCAGTTTTGGAGTTACTATTCGCATATTTTGAATGTGTCATAGAATTAAATCCCTTAAAATAGATATGCCCTCCCAATATTTAGAACCGCTTTGCAATTGACAGTAAATTTTGGAGCAACTGTCGCTTCTTTTCGCAGTAACAGCATGTTGAAAAGTTTGTCATGCCAAGCAAAATAATGCCGCAGTTTTCTGGTGACGCAGCATTTCTTAAGCAGGTTAATGCTATTGACCGGACAACTATTCTGGTAAAACCATAGGCGTGGTCAGTCGTCCAAATAAAGACACGGCCATCCAAAACACGGGGGTTATTAGTACATATAAGAAAAAGTCTTACTACACTCGAAAATGCATTTATTTAAATGCATTGCGGTTCGAAATATTGGGATATCTATTTTAAGGAATTATGAGAAGGGAAGGGATTTAATTCTATGACACATTCAAAATATGTGAATAGTAACTCCAAAACTGACACTCAAGTGAGTGGATTCCCATATCTGAATAGAAGGTTTGATAATGCTCTGATAAGATAACTCAGTCAGCATCCAACTTATGTAACTTGTTGTTGCGAGTAATGTTGAATCAAGTCACAGATGACTCAGCCACCAGAAAAGCATAGTAATGTATCAGCCTATTAATGTCCCACTGCAGGGCAAAGGCTTCCATCATTTGAAATCATGTTTTCGTTTCAAGGATGGGTTTTGGCTTAAACAGTGGTGATTACAAACCCGGGGTGTGTTCAGAAAAACCGACACAAATTATTCCTGACTCGGGAAACGAACCAAAGATCTCGAGACCGCGGCCCGGTACCTAAACCGGCAAAACTGATTTATTTCAGTTACTTTCATAGCATTATGTGCCATATGGTCTACTGTTGTAGGGCTCAGCTGCTGACATTGAGTCTATTTGTTACCCTGAAAGCTGTAGAAGAATTTGTCATAGGGGCAAACCGACCGAGAACAGTACTTACTACCACATTCCTTCGTTGGAAGTCATAACAAGCGACTAAAGGATATTGCGGACGGATGGATTGCAACATTTCTCTGTGGTTCCTATGATTGAGAAGCGACAATATTAACTATCCAGGATAATGTCACCGGGTACCGCAGTGCTTCGGGATGACTCTGAATAGTGTCAAGTGTGGTATATTTGGATGATTTAATGATTTTCTCCCAGTCTGAATTTTCTTCCGTGGGTGTCATTAGAATCGCGTGTCTTTCTTAGTCTGACTTTTCTTTCCGGTAGTGTCAAGAGAAGCATTTTAGGAACATTCGTTGATCACAAGATGCGTTCCATTATTTATTTTTGCCCCTCCCATGGATGGAGAAAGCCTATATTCAACAGTGGACTGCCACGTACTACGTATTGTAATGACTGACTGACTTTATCATTGTAATGAGAAGCAGCTAAGGGACATTCCAGGGGATGGGCAGCAGCGTTCCCCTGTTTTCTCCACTCCCCCTTGCTCTTTACTAACTGAGTGTGGCCTACGTCCAGCAGTGGACAGCTACGTACCTTAAACCTCAGGCTGCCGAGCGGCGGTTTGGCATAAGGAATGCCCTGGAAGCTGTAGAAAGCCTTGCCGGTCGCGCTGGCGGCCACGCGGCCCTGAAGCTGGCCCTGCTCCACCGTCACCACTGGCGCTTCGGTCATCCTGCCGCCGCTGCGGAAGAGAGATGAGAGATGTTGTTTATTATACTGTTCTAATGAGATGTTACACCTCTACCTCATTTATTAAACGACCAGTTTGTTTGAAAGATTAAATTCTTCCATGGGATAAAACAGGGATCTTGATATTGCGGGTAAAAACTAGTTGTTTATAATTCGTGATCCTCCGTATGGTCTTCGGACAATGTAAGTGTCAGAGCATACATAAATGGTTTGTGCTCAAACAAATGCTTGTCTGTTAATACGAGAGCTCATAAGAAATGATGAAGATTCCCTCAATGGAGTTAAATAGTCATTTATTTTAATGGGTTCGACGCAAATGGTGCACTTCGAATGGATTGCGTGCTTAATCAAACATAAAAAAATACCGCATCTATAAATTATACATATCTTAATTTATTATTATTAATTCAGATCCAACCAGAATCCGATACAAAATTACAATAAAGCAAAATAGTCTCTTTAAACGCGCTTATCTCAGGAAATGCAGGTAAGAATTGAAATAAAAATAGTGTTGGATAGTCCATTTGTCGACGGAGGCTTAAAAGCTAAAATGCATATAACAACACTTTGTGTGCGGAAACCCAAATCCACGAGGACAAAGTCGCGGGCGGCTGCCAGTTAGACATAAATTTAGTTTTTCATTACAATTAGTATTAGTAGTGCAATAAACAGTAAGTTCTCATTACCCATCTGGTCGGAAAGCGCATTGACACCTCACTACTGAAGCATGGGTGTTTTACTTTCACATCACATAGCGTTTAGTTAAATCTGATTATCTTGGTGCATTGGCCAAAGGCCTTGATGGCCTAGTGGTTTCAGTAAGCCGTGGTCTCGAGTGAATTGAATTCTGAGTTTTTTAGCACTGTATAGTAAAAGAGATGGCCATGACAACGGATGCATCCGATCAAATTTTATGTCAGTTTTTCCGAACACATCCCGGGTTTGTGGTCACCAAACCGCATTAGACAAACTCAGTTGGGGAGGGTATGGAGTCTTAAAGGCAGGCAACGCATCTGCGACCCTTGTGCGGTTGTTGATGTCCATGGGCAGCGGTGATCGCTTACCTTCAGCTGGCTGACCCGCGTGTTCGTTTGCCTCCCAATAACATACAAGCAGGGCTGACATTGGTGAAAGGATTTTATCCCTAAAACGAACATGCTCCCATGAAAGCAGGAATCTTTGCGGGCAAAAATTAAATATATGCTAGTGTGCCCTGCCTTGTGAATCGAATAGTACTTCTCCATTACGTCCCGTGGGTGTTGTAAGAAGCGACTAAAGGACAAACCGGGAAGTTTTATTTGTTACGGTCACCAACAAGTTTTGCCCAGGGTGGTGACTATGGGAATAATCTACCACCTGGGAGATGTAGGTATAATCTATGATGATGCTCATTTACGCCATGCTGGGCAGGCGGGCTGGTGACCGCGGTATGGTGAACGATAAAGCACAGGGGAACGCTGCTACCCATCCCCGGAATGTCTCTTAGCCCGTTCTTACGACACCCAAGGAAAGAAATGGGGTACCAGTACCATTTTTTGTACCAGTACCAGTACCATTTGTGGTCAAGGTCTCTAACCACTAGACTGGGGTCTAGTGGTTAGAGACCTTGACCACAAATGCCTGTTAAACATGGTTATTCACTATTCCACGTAAAATTATCTGACACAATATTAAGTTATTTATGTCCAATGTTTATTACACTTATCAGTTAAGATTAAATACCAGAAAGGACATCACACTTATAATACATTACGCAAATTGATTAATTTGGATAAAGATGATATATTGGAGTAATAAAGTTATTTACAGGTATCTTAATCTTTTACAACGAAATCTACACTTCTACACTTCTAATGTTAAAATTAAGAGGAAGGAGTTGTAATTTTGTATGTAACGAATAAACTAAAAAACTACAGGACCGATTTCAAAAAATCTTTCACTGTTGGCTAGCTACACTATCCCCGGTGAACATAGGGTACTTTTGATCCCGGAAATCTGGGGAGAAAGGGGGAAATGTGAAACCGCAGGTGGAAGGCTAGTATGGTATAAAGTGGCATCAACCTATTAATATCCCGCTGCAGGGCAAAGGCCTCCATCATTTCAAAGTTTGCTCTATATAATATTAGTGTAGATGTAGAAGTGCAGATAGTGTAAAAGTGTAGACTAGTGTTGCAATCAAATTCAGGACCTATTTTTATGCAAAAACTAGATAAATTTTTTACATACCTGTGTATAATTTCAGATTTAAATCCGATATATTAACACAATACACTTTCGTAAGAGCAATCGTATGACTAAAGTTTCACAAGCCTACAACCGTATCGGCCGATATGTTCAGATAAGATACAAGATATGAATAACATTTGTACAACGTAAGATGAACGATAAAAAACCTATACATCATTTCTTTTTAGAACATACTTCATGAATAACATTTTTGGCACTAAAAATGGGTATGCTGTGTTTGACTAGATCTGTATTTAGTCAGAGATAGAACCTGGCATATCTACCCATCTCATTCAGATCAAATTGTAACGGTTTCCTTCCAGCCTTCATGGATGTTCAGGCCTCCATGATGGCTGGAAATATCCAACCAGCGCGCTCACTGGTGACGATAAAACAGAGGGGAACGCTGCTGACCATACCCCCAACAATAAAAATTGGAATTGAAAATTATTTGAATGCTATGTGATAGTTCTTCATGTAGCCAGAGATAATAAATACATTCCTTGAACTAATCCACCAATTTAAGACTTTAAACTTTCGCGTTGCATTACTATTAACTAATGAACGAGTAGTACTTAAGTATAATATCGCGTTTAGTCCCGTTCAAATACATTAATTAATAATACACCAATTGCCTAGCTCCAAGCTTGAAGCTTGCACTATGGAGGCTAGGGAACGGATAGACATACTTAAATACTTTGTCAATCAACAAGTCTACAGAAGAAAAGATTACCACCGTACCCAAAACTCTGCTAGGACATTATTAAAATCGTACAGTCATCCAGGTACAATAAATACTTGCAGTTCAATATTAGTCCTTACACCACTGACATAAGATCGATCGTTAAGTTCAAAGTGTGATGTTGTCTGTACAGTCATGAGCACTAACATGTATACAAACACATTGAAATATGAACTTTACTGCTTTGACATAATAGTCGAGGTGTATACATATGAACTTTACTGCTTTGACATAATAGTCGAGGTGTATACATGTGATTGCTCGTGACTGTACCTCATTACCGCTACCGATCTATACGAAGCCGAAGAGTATCCTATAACATCCTTGAGTAATGCGGTTGTCATACCGACACACGATTTTAATATAGCCGTCGATGGCAGTTAGAAACAATTAGTTACGTTTGAAATTAAAAATGGACCTTCCTGAAATAATTTATAGTTGGATTTTTTTTTGTTACGTATGTACGTAGGTACTTAATAGAAAAAAAAAACAGTTTTTCAATGCCATGAAAACCTTAGCTGCAAGTTGCAACCAATGTATTTTTTGTACTCGCAGGAAAACGCATATACGCAACACAGCATTCTGGCATAGCTAAACCTGTAAAGTGGCAACCTAATTGTAACCCTTTCACTCATCAGAGGTAGCAAGGAGATTATATCCCGACATACACAACCTCTTTGTATTGTATAAAAGCAACAATAACAGAAAAGTAACACGCTAGGGAATAAAATCTTACCAGCCAACCATATTGTAGTTTTTCAAAACCTCTTTTGAAGTAGAATCCAACCTATATGACCTCCTTGTATTCTCTCTAGAATCTTCACTTCTCCATTCGAACGCTTTCAAGTTCCTAGTTAGATCTTCGTTTAAGGAATCACAGAAATTAGTCCATACAGTACTTTCTTGGTGTGTTTTCACGAATTTAGCTATTTTCTTGTTTACTGGTCGCTTTCCTAAGGCTAGAAGCCTCGATTCTCTTGCTATCAGGTATCTTAGAGCGAACCTTTTTAATAATATTAACTCTTCTATGGTCTTAGCCATGCACTATTGGAGAAAATACTTTTAAGTTTGTTTTGTCGCTTCCCTTGGGTAGAGGAGTTTTTTTTATGACCAAGAAGTATATTCCGAATGAATTCAAATTCACAGTCACTCAATAAACTGAATTTAAACACTAATCATTTATATTTAAATCCACAAAAACTCCAAAAACCACGTAATTGGCAACACTAAATCCGTTGACGCGATTAAAAAAGAAGTAGAATTCCAAATTCAAATCTTCAAATCTCCATTTGCGGACCACATTCACACTAATGTTTCCTTACAACATACGGTGAGGTACTGCAGTGGAATTTTCAAGAGCAATTACTGAAGGCATGACAAAGATCGATAGGTGTAAATTAAGCTAAAATTAGTGGTTCACAACCAACATACAACTACTAACTCAAAAACATAAAGACTGCAAAACTGAACTTTATAGCTAAGGCAACAAGTGTTTCATCATATTACTCGAAAGAATTAAGATAATGGTAAAGTTTATAGATATGTATGTAGATTTTGTTACGTAAGATATTTGTTTGAGCTGAAAACAAGTGCGTTTGTGAACAATTATTATAAGATCACGTCTTGTACATTTAATGAATGAATAGGAAACCAACCATAAATATTTGAATTTACTGTCCTTTTCACTTACTATAATAAAGTTAAGATTTCAATTGTTTTAGACGTATGATCACCGGCCTTCTGAAGCACGGAATAATCATTTCATATCAAGTGACTCCAGCCTGCAATTGCCTAAGCAAACTGGACAACCTTACAATACGAGGGCTGCCTTTTAAGTTTTGTCGTTTGAAGAAAAAAACAGAACTACAACATTTTTGTCGTTGTTATTATTTTAAAGAGTATTTATAACGTAGATTAATGCAGTTTTCAATTTGCTCGAATTAGTTTTTTAAGTATTAATTTCACTCCAAAGTGAGGGTGTTCAATTAAGTTAACTTGAAGCATCAACTGCTTCTTCACCGGACTAAAATCTTTGACCACAAAGTTTTTTTTTAATTTTATGTATTGTAAAGGATTCTCTAGGGTTTAGGTCAGGTCTGTACCAGGTTTGGTCAATTTATTTAATGTTTTTATTCTTCAATTGCTGATTCGTATGTCGAACGCTCTGTAAGCTGGCATTGTCATAGTGTTAGATGACGCGTCGCTCAGGGTGAGATTTACTAAGTTCGGAAATGACTTCTGGTGAAAAAACTGTTGTATACTATTCTTCATTAACCGTTCCACGAACACCAAGTTCAATTGTCGCAACATGGGGAGTTTTTTGCGACGATCGAGGCCACCGTCTCGTTTGAAATGCTTCGAAAGCGAAAAACTTCGGTCAGCTTCGCCTTGTTTTGAAAGATACATATTCTTGAATGTTGTTTGGAATCAGGATTATAAGCATAGACCCATGATTCTTCATCACTGATGATATCGTAGACGAGATTTGACTCTGCCCAATCTACCCTTGGAAGAATTTTCTTACACCATTTGCCACGACCCACCTTTTGATCGTGGGAAAGCAAATGGGAGATCAAACGGGAAACTAGCATTCTCACATCAAACTCTTAATGAAAAATCTTATGAATGGTTTTCCCTGAGATGCCTAATAAAGCCTCTTTCTCCCGATATATTACAAGACGATCTTTGAGAATTATTTGTCTCACAGCAACGATGTTAACTTCAGTGAAGGCAAATTTTGGACGCTCTTCACGAGATTAGTTACTGAGACTAGATTTTCTACGCTGGAATTCTAAATACCAGTTTTTGATAGTCTGCAGATATGGAGCTTCCTTGTGGTATACAGATCGTAGTACTTCGAAACACTTAAGTCGTGTCAGGTCACTTCGAAAGTAGTACAAAATTATTGCTCAGGTATTTTCCTTATAGCTGGAGAGCTGGCAAGCATTTTTGGGTAGGTGCTTGAGGCAAGCTGAAAACTTGTCCTGTACCTCTCCTATTATATCCCAACACGAAACTGCAGACCTGGCTGGTGAGTAGCGGGGCTAAATCAACCCCCAAATTTTTAAAAGTATATTTTTTTTTAATCCAAAATTATACTTGAGGCAATTTGCAATTTTTATATGTTGTAGTTTAATATTTACAGAATATAAAAAAAAATAAGCCAGACGATTCAGCCGGGGTTTTAACATTGCCAGGCCCGTCCAAAAATATTTTGCAAATGAATATAAAAAATGTGTTTGAGGCAACTTGAAATTTTAATAGAGTATTATTTATAACTAAAAAATAAGACTCTCAAAAAGACAGATCATTTCGGTGGGACTTTCTACCTGCCAGGCGATCTAACAAAAGACAATACTTACCGATTTTGTTAGGGAAGGTGGCGTCTTTTTTTTTTCGAGCGTCCACCAACCAAACTTGGTAATCTTCTTGAGGGCATTACAAACGATTTTTGCTATGGCAGTTTAGCTGTAAACTCAGTCCGAACTGAGTAAATCAGGTTTGAACTTTTTTTGGCTTCATACATTTTTCTATGGGAAATTGTTTTTTTTGTTTCTTGCGTCCATCGACGAAACGTGAAAATATATATTCTTGAGGTCATCACAAACAATATTTGCTATGGCAGTGACGCTGTACACTCAGTCCGAACTGAGTGAGACTGGCCAGAACTATTTAAATGTACATTACAAGTCGTAATCGCAATAATTTTCAACTGTTGGAAAAAAAGTAGGAATTTCCCATACAAAAACGCAGGAGCGAACGCCTAGAGTGAAAACGATCTAGGCTGTCTCACTCAGTTCGGACTGAGTTTACAGCTTTACTGCCATAGCAAATATTGTTTGTGATGACTTCAAGAATATATGTTTTCACGTTTCGTCGATGGACGCAAGAAACAAAAAAAATCAATTTCCCATAGAAAAATGTATGAAGCCAAAAAAAGTTCAAACCTGATTTACTCAGTTCGGACTGAGTTTACAGCTATACTGCCATAGCAAAAATCGTTTGTAATGCCCTCAAGAAGATTAGCAAGTTTGGTTGGTGGACGCTCGAAAAAAAAAGACGCCACCTTCCCTAACAAAATCGGTAAGTATTGTCTTTTGTTCGATCGCCTGGCAGGTAGAAAGTCCCACCGAAATGATCTGTCTTTTTGAGAGTCTTATTTTTTAGTTATAAATAATACTCTATTAAAATTTCAAGTTGCCTCAAACACATTTTTTATATTCATTTGCAAAATATTTTTGGACGGGCCTGGCAATGTTAAAACCCCGGCTGAATCGTCTGGCTTATTTTTTTTTATATTCTGTAAATATTAAACTACAACATATAAAAATTGCAAATTGCCTCAAGTATATTTTTGGATTAAAAAAAATATACTTTTAAAAATTTGGGGGTTGATTTAGCCCCGCTACTCACCAGCCAGGTCTGCAGTTTCGTGTTGGGATATAATAGGAGAGGTACAGGACAAGTTTTCAGCTTGCCTCAAGCACCTACCCAAAAATGCTTGCCAGCTCTCGGGCTATTAGTAAGAAGCGTTCTTGTACGCGACCTGCTAGGTTTAGAACGATGTTGCGACTAAAGAAAAGCATTAATCCTTACACTTTAAATTGTTTTCACGTTTTTAAATAAAGCAATTTTAAATATTCAACAGTTCGAAATTCAAAATTGGCGGGAAATATTTAAACGACAGAACTTAAAAGGCAGCCTTTGTACGAACAGTTTGACCAAAGACTTTGAACAAAAAGGCAAATACCCTTCCGGCCGTTTTCGACCATAGCGGCCGGTCTTACGATCAGCCAGGTACGCAGGATATATTTTAGTGCACAAGTAAGTGCGCAAGCACAGGTGCACTCCATATTCCCTCACTCTCATAGTTCAGTAGGACACTCTCATAGTTCAGTAGGACGGCAATCTAACACGACTGTAGGCTCTCTACTCAGGCGAAGGCTAACTTAAGCTAACTTAAGCTCGATTTTTCGGTCATCCGATGACTGGCCTCTACGAGAGTGGCTTAACTTAGCAATCGCAGAGGCAAATAAGCACTACTGCACCATGCAAATCTTAGTTTCATTGACATTACATTTCTCCCATACAAATGTCTCGTTGAATACCGGTCGTGTTCGAAGTCACGACCTTAGCGGTCGGAGACGTGGTCTGTTTACTAATCCTATGCGGTTCGGGTAGTTCTATTAATAGTCATCTCTGACCAGGTTAATGATACTATGGTATTTATATAAGGTGTAACAAAATTTACTGCAAATATTTTAAAGGCGAATTGTTTAGTGGAAATTTAATAAATTCTGTAAGTAAAAAGTCAATGTTAATACTCTAGTTTTCGAGAAAATCAACAAAATCGATTGAGTGAATAATTATTCAATTGAAAAAATACAAATGATGTCTTATGCGAGACCGCTTGTCGTGTCTTATCAGTGTGATACAATTACTACGCTCGTCCTGTATCATAAGCAACGTGGTGAAGGGGGGGAGAAGCTTACAGGAAGAACAGAGCAAGTCGCCCAATGCGGGATATGCCGAATTTGTTAGGCATTAAAAATGACTTTTTACTATCTGAATTTATTAGACAGTTTCTACTCAACAATTCACCCTTAAAATATTTGCAGTATATTCACCCTTAAAATATTTGCAGTATATTTTGTAACAACTCATAATATTTTACTAAGTAGAGTTCTCCTATTTTTTCCACCAGCAGAAGCATAGCAAAACAGTTATCATGGCCTACTTCAATGTGATCTTCTGTAAGGTAGAGGTGGATGACTAATTCAAGTTGAAATTGTGAAACGAAGACGAATTAATATTGCCATAGCAAAATTGTTGGAAATGATAAAGATAACTGAAGCTTTGTTAATAAAAGCCGGGGTTAACGCATGTATTTGAGATGCTCTCAGCGGACAATGAATAGTCGACAGAATTCTTTACCAAGAAAAGAACAAACAATCACAGAAAATTATTCCAATATCCTTGATTTTATATGCTATTCAGAAATTAGTGTGTCCATATTTTCCCGTTAAAACTCTCATCGACTATTTAAATTCTCCAAATGATATGGTGCTATATAAAGAGGGTGTAAGTCCCTTTAAATTTTAGTAAAGCTCACCCAAATACCATTTGACTCACCGTAAATCATCTAGAAATTCATTGACGGCAGATATCATGTTGTTGCTTCTACTGCGAAGAAAACAAATACATCGGTTAGACAAACATTCTATTCAGACTTTGTTTTCTGTTATTCAATAGGAGATTTAAATTGTTGATGTTTTTAACCCCTCATCGAAATAGACGTCGTGAGTCAACACTATTTGGTTGAAATGGCAAGCAAATTGTTGTCGGTGGGTCATGGCAAAAATTTATTCCGTGCTTCAGAAGGTACGTAGAGCCGTGGGTCCTGGCTGATCGTTGGAACTACCAAACTTGGCCCGCGTAGTGGTTTAAAGCCCTGTTTCCCTTTCCATTTCCACAGGGAAGGCCCGTTCCAAAGCAGTGGGGACGTTTATGAACTGATGATATTGATGATGTTGATGATGATGATTATAAAAAAACATTTTCACTTTTAAGCTACATCATCATCCATCATCATCATTCTAGCGCCTCTTGCGGTGCATCCTGGGCCTCGGAGCCAAATACGCTACGATTACGATCAAGAATTACAAGCCTTGTTATGAAATTGGAGCGACTGCCGTGTGATGAGATAATAGGTACATCAATATTCCATATTAAGAGAAGGCTAACAGTGGATAAGGTCTAGTAGTTTAAGTACCGGGCCGTGGTCTCGAGGTCCTGGATTCGATTCCTGGGTCGAGCAAAATTTGAGACGATTTTTCTAAAAACACAGCCCGAGTTTGTGATCACCAACCCGCATTTTTCAAGCGTGGTGATTAAGCCAAAAGCCATCTTTGTGACGAAAACATGATTTCAAATGATGGAGACCTTTGCCCTGCAGTGGGACATTAAAAGGCTGATACTTAAACAGTGGATAAAAGGCAACGGGGCGTAAAACTCGATGCGTGCAAAAAGCTATTTTCGGTTCTGACCTAAATACCTTTATACCTTAAAGTTTATGATGTGCGAAATATTCGGGTGCTTGTTTTAAACGTATTATATCAATGACATCGGCTCATTAGGCCAGACCTTTTTTTATAAAATCGGTAATTTTATGTTGTAGGTACTAGCGGCCCCGCTATGGATTACGAAGGTCTGATGGCATTCGCTTTACTGTAATAACCAGGCTCGCCAAATCCTAGATCATGGTCAAAGAGGACCCCGCACAGAAAAGAAATAAACGCAAGGAAGAAGTACTAGTGGCTTGCCCTGGCTTTGCACGGGCACAAAACATTACATTTACTTACACAAAAATTTTTTTGCAAAACTAACTTTATCCTATGTTACTCCGGGCTACTATAGCTTTCGTATAATGAAAGATTTTTTTAAATTAAGTTGTCAAGCAACAGTTGTGCAACATTAAACAACAAATCAGTGCTGTATTTTTCTGAGTAAAAGCATACAATTTATCAATGGCAATACAATTTCAGCCAAGCTGTATCAAACAGTGCAAACATTCTAGATATCTTGGTGACGTCCTGATAAAATATAAGATAAAAAAACAGGTTCTCTCGTGAGAAATAGGTACGTAAAGTGATGTACAGTCACGAGCAATAACATGTAAACACCTCGACTCTTATGTCAAAGCAGTAAAGTTCATATTCCAATGTGTTTGTATACATGTTAGTGCTCATGACTGTACCGCTATAAATGAAGATCCGCGGATACGGATCAGAAAAGGCATATTTGGTGTAAAAATCCGCAGATACGTATACGAATCTTTATTTTCTTAGTACCTTTCCGTCCGCGTGGAATTCGGTTATAAAACTAATTGGAACTCCTCATTTTCGGGAATTCATTATTGTATCATTTAGGTTCTAAAACATGTTTATATTAGTTTGCAATATATTGTTTTAAACGACACACAGCGCCATCTCCAATCCATTAATTAAGTAAACAATATTTTTCTTTTCCCTCGGGTATATTATTTTTTTCCGGGTAAAAAGTTTCCGATTCTTAATACATAGTAGTAAGGACTAGTAAGGATTTAAAGTGACCTTAAGACGAAAGTTGACACTTCACTCGCCGCAACGACACGCTGATGCAGACCATTTTTCGACTTACGGATAATTACTTTTGTAATGTTTAAAGTGAAAATGCTCTGGATAGATTTTGATTTTTTTTATTGATTCTATCTGATCTCCATCATATATCAATTTTCATCCCAAAAATTTTTATATAAAAAGTAATCCGTAAGATCCGCGTAAAAAACAACAGATACGGATACGGACTTTCTTTTCTTGAAAGATATCCGCGGTTCGGTTACGGATATTCGGAACATCACTAGTAGGTATATCTGTGAAATAATTCGGCTTAACGTGTCTTCCGAAGCACGAAGGAGCTCGGGAAGATTGGTTTTCTCTTTATTTACTCACGAGTGAATTGCCGAATCATTTATTTGTTTCAAACATTCACCACTCCATTGGATAATACTCTCGTCATATATTGATTCCGTAATACTAATAATACATTTAAATTATAATTTTACGTCGTCATATCATATGTTCTCTCGATTCGTGTTTACTTTCACTGGTTAAAACACTTTCACTTGACGTATAAGTATTGTGAATATGTTTTTTACCGAAGTTTCGATTGATCGAATGATCAGAAATTGGCTCCAAATTTGACAGACCAGTCTTACAAGACAAGTTTACTTGTAAATGGCTTTCGTTATGCGGTCGATTCTTTTAGTACTTAATAGCCACCCTCGACTTCGTCCGCGTGGATTTCGGTAAAAGGTAGCCTATGTCGTTTCTAAGGGTCTAAAGATTGTCTGGGCCCAACATCAAAATTGAGAAGGTTTAAGCGGGAAAGCGTAACAGATACCGTATTATTATTATTTCATTATTTCAGATAGACAGACAAACAGAGAGACAAAGTTATGATGATGATGGAGCCCGGTAATTAAATAAATAAATATTTTTTTTGGACTAACACACCAATTGCCTAGCCCCAAACTAAGCTCGTAGCTCGTCCTATGGATGCAAGGGAACGGATAAACATACTTAAATACTTTTATAAACATCCATGACTCGAGTACAAATGCCGATGTTCATCACACAAACATTTGTCCCTAGCGGGATTCGAACCCGCAACCCTTGGTTTTGTAGCCAGGGTCTCTGACCACTAGACCATCGGGCCCGTCAAATTGCTTTAAGATGCATCCTACTAGACGAACAAGTCAATTCACCAAGAAGTTAATGCATCACTGCACTATCTCTGCAAGTCAAAGTTTATGCACCGATATGTTTGTGTGCAGTTGTATTTTTATTCCGATGCATTGACCGGCATGAGATAGTGATTGTTCAAACAATACCTATTGAGATGAGGCGGTAACATTCTTTATACAACTACGGTCAGTTGGGATTATTTATTTATTTATTTAATCTTTATTGTACTACACAAAATATTGTACAAAAGGCGGACTTAATGCCTCATGGCATTCTCTACCAGTCAACCTTAGGGCAAATCAGAAAGTGAAGTACATAGGTAGTGCTAATAAAATAAAAAATAAATAAAAAAACTATAGGTACATATACATATATACATACATATATTACTATACATTTACAAAATAACTATACTTTACCTAAATAAATACATTATTAATAAATAATAGATGATGCATGTTAATTATTGGGATAGTTAGACGACGATTCAAAAGGATGCGCAAGGAAGTGCCTATGCACCAGAAACTTAAATGCTCGTCTACTCGGGGCCTGTCTAATACTTTCAGGGAGAGCGTTCCATAGTCTGATAGCTTTAAGTGTGAAAGAGTTCGCTACAAAACCGGAGCGGTGAGGGGGAGTGGCAAGCGTTAACCTGTTGGCAGATCGCAACTGCCGGTTATGTGTCGAACTTAGGAGTTGGAAGTTGGATTTAAGATAAAGAGGGGCGTTTGGGTCATTGAGAAGAGAATAAAGCGTGGAAAGGATTCTGGCATTGCGGCGAAGTGGAACAGGCAACCATTTAAGTTGAGTACGAAAGGAGGAGACGTGATCGTATTTTCGAAGATTGAAAATGAAACGTATGCCAGAGTTAACCAGCCGATCCAATTTGCTAAGAAGGTCAGAATTTAAATCAGAGGTACACACATCAGCGTAATCAATTAAGGGAAGTATAAGGGTTTGCACAAGGGTAATCTTAGTAGGGATAGGAAGAAAGTTCTTAAGTCTATAGAGAGCACGCAGAGAGGAGGTAACTTTACGGCAAACCTCATGAACGTGATTTGACCATCCAAGTGTGTTGTCGATATGCAAACCCAAGTCCTTGACACTGCTACAGAAAGGAATTGGGACACCCTCAAATAGAACTGGGGAAACGGAACCTACATCAAGCAAACGTATAAAATTATTACTGCCTACGATTATGGCTTGACACTTGTTAGAGTTGACCGCCACACCAAACCGGATTAGAGGTAGCGAGATAAATAATGTGCTGAGTGGAGAGCCCTAGGAGAGGTCTATGTCCAGCAGTGGACTGCGATAGGCTGTTGATGATGATGATGATGATGAGATAAATAAAACAGTTTTTAGTTTGACGTACGTTGGTTACTAAAGTTACTCTAAGTTAAGCGACCGTCGTTTCACATTGCATTGCCTATGACAGAGTGCGTCGTAATATGACGGGAGCATCTAACTACTGTGGTTTAGATTAGGGTCCGAAAAACTGATTATTAAAGGCAACAGTTTGAAACGGTTACCGATTGAATAGGTTACCGTCACATATCTACATATACTATACTCTGTCCACTTTATGAAGCGTCTTTTGACAGCTCACGCCCATGAAAGTTCGAATTGTTTTCGTTTAATTTTCGAAAAAAGAATATTGTTCTTCATGGACGGTTACTGCCAACTCAGTGATGTGCTACGAAAAACGATTAGAACGATTGTGCCCCCGATTACAAATAATCGATAGAAATAAACTAAACTTCTGCATAACATGTTCATAAGGTATAATGTATATTTTACATAGCAAGGTAACAACATTTGGATTTAAATTTCTTTTACTAATATGACTTAGGTACTTGTTTTATATTTAATTAATAAACTCAAATATATGGATTTATATTTGTTTACAATAAATCTAAGGGAATGTTAAATCAAAACTCATGTTTATAGAAATCGGTTATTTTTTACGTACCAAGTCGAATAATGATAATAGAACAATCGGATTGTTGACACATTTGAGATACTTTAGGACATCACCAATGTTGTCAATGGGCGACCTTTCAAAAGACGCTTCATATAGTGGACAGAGTATAATAATAAAGAATAGAATAGAATAACGTTTATTCAGTGACACAGATAAAACAAAAGCACATAACATAAAAACATGAAACAAAATAAGTAGAAACAAAAATACATACATACACAAGAAATTATACAAAGGCAAAATGTGTCACCGAAAAGGCTTGCACTCAGCATATGCCGAAGGGTCTAGGTGACGCTTCGACGCTGATCTTCCGTGCAAGCCTCGCGGGGAGGCGCACAAAATAAATAAATCATATATTTTGAAGAAAAACATAGATAATAATAAATATGACATGAAACTACAGAATGGACACAATGCAGTATATAAAAAAGAAAACAAGAAAAGAGACACGCTAAAGTTTGTTTGTATGTTTGTTTGTTTGAACGCGCAAATGTCAGGAATTACTGGTTGAAATTGAAAAATTATTTTGGTGTTGGATAGTGATGAGGAAGAGTTTAGGCTAAAGTATAACCGAAATCCACGCGGACGGAGTCCGTGCGGCCGCTAGTCGGTTAAAAAATTCAATTTCGATCCAATAGTTCCTGAGATTAACGCATTCAAACCAACAAAACAAACTCTTCAGCATATTAGTATATGTAGATTTAAATATATGTTCAATGGGAAGTGACATATCGTTTTCCCTTTCATTATAATAATAAATCGTCGATGACCAAAGCTTTGTCGTGGAGACAATGACTGTAACTGCAACTATCGAGTTTCTTGCCGCTTCTTCTCGGTAGATGACTGCATTCCGAAGTCGGTGGTAGATTCAATGTGTTGTTTTTATAATATTGACGATTCATAAGTGCTTTTCTGAGGCCTATTTGAATAAAGTATATTTTGAGTTTTTTGAGTTTGTCTGAATCATCTAGTTTATATTCATACGACATACGACCAAGGGCAGGATTCACACGGATTCGGCGAGAAATATGTATATTAGGTATCCAATTTATTAAGTCAAGTTAAGGTTTGTGTTGCGTGAGTTTTATATGTATTTAGGGGTTACCGAACTAGCGAAAAATTTTACATATTCAAAACCAAAATATTCTTAATTTAACTAGGCCTAGTGGTACGGACGGCGCCTCACATACTTGAAGTCCGTGATTCGAATCTGGGCCCACACCTCTCGATTTTTCGAAATCTATGTGTGGATTTGTGCCATTAGCTCGGCGGTGTGGGAGAACACCCTGAGGAAACCTGCACATTCAGTGATTTCTGACTTTAGTTCAGTTAGATCTGAATGTGTAACCATGATCCAATCTGTCTGGTTCCCCTCTATGGGTTACGAAGGTCTGATGGCAGTCGCTTCACTGTAATAACCAGACTTGCCAAATCTTGGATCATGGTCAAAGCGGACCCCGTATAGAAACGGGATAAACGCTAGGAAGAAAGATTCATAGAACAAGCTCCGAGCTTAGTTAGGGCTTGAGCAAAGGCAATTGTTGTGGTCGTCCAAGGAATTTATGTATTACAACAAGATTACACAAGGAAATCTTCACCTACATAACATGCGCAATATTTACTATAATATTTAGCGTTATTTGTCCCATCGATTAGTATTCATTTCAGACCACATCACAACAAGATTCGTGCGTTTTCCATTCAGATTATATTTAAAAATCATTAGATACCTATGACCTCGCCATACCATCATATGGGGAGGTACCTCCACCTTACAGAAGACCTTAGTGAAGTATCACTTCGTAACTGTTGTGCTGTTTCTGCTGGTGAGTAAGGTCGCCAGAGCTCAGTTGGGGAGGGTATCGGGTCTTAAAGGCAGGCAACGCATCTGCGACCCTTGTGCGGTTGTTGATGTCCATGGGCAGCGTGATCACTTGTCATCTGGTTACCCTCATGTGCGTTTGCCTTCCTATAACATTTACAAAAAAACGAATCCCTTTGAAATTGGCACAAAATTTGAAGCGACAGTCGTTTCTTATCGCAGTGATGACTAACGTCATGTCAAACATAACATGCCAGAGTTTTCTGATGTCAGGGAAAATGGAGCCATTTAAATCTATGCATTCAGCATAATAATCATGTCCCTGACCATTGAAACGGCGAAAGAAACCGTACAAGTGCTAAATCTTTGGAATAGTGATGTCGAACTTAAAGATTTTTGTCGATAATTAATTGTCGGTTAATACACTCCAATTTTGTAACATGGGTTTCGAGGAGATGGCCGAGGATGCAGCCGGGAGACAAATCTTTACTAGACGTAGAAATCTGATGAAATTTTATCTGATCTGCTTTGATTAAACAACTGATCGAAGTAATATTCTTGTGTTAGTTAAATAAAGTTTAAATTACCTTTCTAATAGATCGAAACATCATTCCGAATTCCGATAACTTAGACCAACAACTTAATTTACTACTACTACAGGCATATAGAAAAATATTCGGGGTATTTTCAATACACATAGGCAAGTATATTGTATAGTATAAGTATATTTACTTCTTCACGAGAAGAGTTTTGACTCGTAGCCCCAAGAAAAGTTTTCTGTTAATTCGAATACCTGGATTTTCTATAATTTTGATATTTTACCGATATCAAAGTAACAACACTACGTGTCGCGACGAAGTCATAACTTAACATATAATCAATGAGCATTTGATCGTCTCATAAGGGGCTGACACCCTATTGTTGCAGTTATGAGAAGCATTATGTTATGGGGCAGTAAACTTTAATTTATTGAGTAAAACTGCTTTTTTGGGCGCCAATGACCGTCGAGATGGTGTCACTCAGGCAGAGTACTCAAATAAATAGACACACCCAAAAAGTCAATAATATAATTATGTAGGTACAAACAAATTTTCCATATTGTTGCCAACATTCTAATCGTTCCCAGTGTCGACTTTGAAAGATTTTATTTTGATGACTTTATTCAAAACGTCATACGATCGGTTCAGTCAATCTGATGTGAATATGGCATGGAATTAATTACAAACAAAAAAAAAGAACAAACATACAAGAGGGTCTTACTCACCAGCAGAAACATAGCACAACGGTTACGAAGTGCTACTTCACTGAGGTCTTCTGTAAGGTGGAAGTACTTCCCCAGACGAGTGGCTCATTCCAGAAGTTTATCAGTTTTTGGTTATTTTTATGTTTTTTTACCAGATAGGTAGGGATATATATCATCTAGGTAAATGCGAACTCTTCCAAATAAAACAATAACCGTAGTCCCTGATTTGAATGAAATAACTTCACAAAATTATAGTTTACCAAAAAATATTGTGACTCAATCCAAAACTAAATTCCTGACACCAAGATCCGATTCCTATCTAATACCTAATTGTGACGCATTCAGATCGTCATGAATTCTTTAGGTGCCTACCATGACGCTACAGATGCGTCATCTAAAGAATGTATACCTATATTATCCATACCTATTGATATCACAAATTCACTACCGAATAAGTAATTTAGAGTTTCAGCAGTTGCGGCAACTTTTTCAGTCAACTGACTCATATGAATATTATTATATGTTATGCTAGGAACCGCCGGCGAGCCGTCCGTCCGCGTGGATTTCGGTTTCCTCACACATAGTGTTATAGTATAGCTAGCTTAAAGCCTTCCTTGAGAAATTGACAAACAGAAACAAAAATAATTATTAATTCGAACCATTCCTGAGATTAGCGCGGTCAAACAAACAAACAAATTCTTTAGCTTTATAATATTAGTGTAGAAATAAAGATAGAACAGATAACAAGATTAACACGCGACCCGCCCATATTTCACAAGAAAATTCTGCATCATTGGACTACTAATACCGACTTCTTTTAAATCTTATATTCACCGTATTTTAAATTAAACCGAGTACGAGTGTACGATAACAGTTAGTTTATGATCACCTATTTCCGCGGTCGAGTGTATCGCTTATTCACCTTGAAACAAATCACCCATACTATGAATCAACTGATATGTGAATGTTAAAGAATGTGATAAACACTGGTTTGGTTTTTCAAGAAAAAATGGAAATCACTGGAGTTTTTGTCGCACTTTACACTTAGTGTGCGGAAGCCGAAATCCACGGGGACGAAGTCGCAGGCGGCCGCTAGTTTTGTACCATGTAGCATGGGCGAGTATTATAGGTACATAAATAAATAAATAATAATAAATAAATAAATATTTCACAACATCACATACATTGATCTGACCCCGTGTTAAGTAGCTTAAGCACTTGTGTTACAGACATCAGAATCAACAGTGGTATTACAAATGTACTTAAATAGATACATATAACACCCAGACCAGGTACATACACATAAACCACCATTATCATCCTAGCGCCTCTCCAGGTTGCATCCTCGGCCATTGCCTCGGAGCCCAGGGTACGCTGCGACTTGATCCTAAATTGACAAGCCTGCTTATTACAATGAAGCAACTGTCTCCTCAATAACCCTAACAAGGCAAACCAGACTATTTTTATTTTTGACAGGCCTGTTGATCTAGTGGCTAGAGACCCTGGCTACAAAACCAAAGGTCGCGGGTTCGAATCCCGCTAGGGGCAAATGTTTGTGTGATGAACATCGGCATTTGTACTCGAGTCATGGATGTTTATAAACGTATTTAAGTATGTCTATCCGTTCCCTAGCTTCCATAGTACAAGCTTCGAGCTTAGTTTGGGGCTAGGCAATTGGTGTGTTAGTCCAATGAATTTATTTATTTATTTTATTTATTTATTTGGATCATAGTTGGGGCCGAAGCACGAAATCATCACTATTTTTGGACAATCAGGTAATTCAAACCCGCAATGGGAAAACCAACCAAGTGTTGTAGTATTGTTCTTCTCGGGATTGGAACCCACGACCTCCCGAGGTTTGAGCACAGCGCTCTAACCACTACACCTACACTAGGCAGTCACAGTCAGTGCCTCTTGAATCACTCTATCAGAAAAAAAATTGCCACATGATAATCGATTGCGTACCTACTTTCAAAGATTTTTAAAAGCACATCTAAAACATAGGGGCACAGGGAAAGTGACTTTGTTGTCTCATTGTTTTTTATTTGTTTATTATTAATACTTCGTCTTGAGTCATTCACTTTATTACAAAAACGCCTCAATATCCGTTGCATTGTTTTAAAGATCTAAAAATACCGACGACCAACAGGTGTATGCCAAGTTTTTCAAAGATAAGGGTGGTAAAAAAAAATTAATACATATGTAATGCCTTTCTATGTAAATGTTTAATTATTTAATTAATACAAGCGGCCGTCCGCGTAGAATTCGGCTTATGCTCCTATGTGTTCCCGCACACATAGTTTTATGTTATAGTTTAAGCCATCCTCGACAAATGGATTATCCAACACAAAATTTTTGTTTTCAATGATAGCCAGTATTTAAACAAGCAAACAAACTCATCAACTTAAGTATTTTGAAGGTATAGGATGAACTTAAATGTAGTAAAAAAAACTTAGTACCTACCTAATGCCTATGTTTATTTTATATAATATCACACCTTTGTCCTTCAGAGGGGTGGGATGAAAATAGTATCGGCCCGACTATTTCCATCCGTTTGCTAGACCCTTGCTTTCACTAGATTAACATTATAAATAAGCCATATTATGCACGTGAGAAGGTTCTGGTGGTTCGAGCTACTTTTACCTTGTCCTTTGATTGAAAAAAGGTTTCAATTCGAACCAGTAGGTCCTGAAGTTTGCGCGATCAAACAAATAAATATAAGCTTCGCACGCGTGGGTAATTCGGTTACATTGCAAACAATATTTTTGTTTTCCCTCGGGAATCTGGACTTCCAACTTTACGTCTGCAAAATTTCAAAGCAATCGGTTCTGTAGTTACGGCGTGAAAGCGGAACAAACAAACAAACTCACTTTCCGATTTATAATATGAAAGGATGAGGGAGCGCTGCAAGGGTTTTAGTGGGTTGGTATGCCTTCGGGTGAGTCCCACATACACAACTATTCTACACACAATAAACTGTTGGCAAATCTATACAAATATATAAAGAGGAAAGGTTTGATTTTTTGTTTGTTTGTATGAATTGAATAGGCTCCGAAACTACATGGCAGATTTGAAAAATTCTTACACTGTTGGCAAGCTACATTCACCCAGAGTAACATAGGCTATATTTTATCCCGGTACGGGAAGTAGTTCCCCCGGGACGCAGGTGAAACCGCGTGACGGGCCGCTAGTTCATTAATATTTACTAAATAAACACACAGGTTTGGACATTGCAGGCTTGAATCACCTGATTGTCCGATAAGAATGATGATTCCGTGCTTCGGAAGGCACGTGTAACAGTTGGTCCCGACCATAATCCAAATATGGTCTTGTTTCCCTTGTAAGGGTTACGGAGGTCAGACGACAGTCGCTCCATTGTAATAACCAGGCCGGTCAATTCAGGATCATAGTCGCAGCGTACCCTGGGCTTCGAGGCAATGGCCAAAAATGCAACCGGGAGAGGCACTAGGATGATGCGTCCCAAATGCAGTCAGTTGCATTCAAAAACCCACAATTACATAATTGTCAAACAATTCGCACACAATGGACCTTGAGAACCATACGTTGACTTTCGCTACACCTTATCTGTAACACCTGATGGTACTTTGAACCGTATTCTTAATGCGATAAGATTGAGAATTGACCGCACCACGGTAAATACAATGTAAATACTTAATTAAGCGAACTAAAATAGAAATTACTGGTATCAGAGTAAAGTGAGTAAGTAGTTTGGTTATAAGTTTGCGTACCTACAGTCTAGGCAATACGTTAGAGCGATGGTGGCCTAGTGGTAGTAATAATGAAATAATAATGAAATAATAATTTATTCAGCAATTTGATTCACTTAGTAAATTCTTTTCTTCTCAAATTCTTCGGTACGGTACGGATCACATACGTGAGGTCCGCGGTTCGAATGCGGGCCCACACATCTGGATTTTTCGAAAATCTATGTGTGGATTTGTGCCATTTGATCGGCGGCGAGGGAAACAAACATGCTCGCTCATTCAGATAGTTTCTGACTTTAGTTCAGTTAGATCTGAATATGTAACCATAATCCAATCTGTCTGGTTACCCTCTAAGGGTCACGAAGGTTTGATGGCAGTCTAGTGTCAGTGTAGTTAGTCTAGTGGTCAGAGACCCTAGCTTTAAAACTCAAGGGTCACGGGCTCAAATCCCGCTAGAGGCAAAGGTTTGTGTGATGAACATCGGCATTTGTACTCGAGTCATGGATGTTTATAAAAGTACTAGCGGTCGCCCGCGACTCCGTCCGCGTGGATTTCGATTTCCAATATCCTATATGTTATTCTGATGTATAAGCTATATTGTGGTAAAGTTTCATTCAAATCCATTCAGTGGTTTTTACGTGAAAGAGTAACAAACATCCATACATAAAATTTGATACAGGTACAGGCAGGGTAAGGGCTGACTTAGGTGATAGGATAGTTTTCATGCCGATTAAATGCTCCTATGGGATAAACAGGAGTCTAAATAACGCTAAGCCGCGGGTTAAAGCTAGTAAGTATTTCATTTGAGTAAGGAGATACAATAATCCTACTACTATTATAATCTTACTATCCTACTTACTATTATAAAGGCGAAAGTTTGTATGTGTGGATGTATGGATGTATGGATGTTTGTTACTCTTTCACGTAAAAACTACTGAATGGATTTGAATGAAACTTTACCACAATATAGCTTATAGGTACTTCAGAATAACACATAGAATATTGGAAATCGAAATCCACGCGGACGGAGTCGCGGGCGGCAGCTAGTTAAATATATTATGAGCCGTCGGGAAATATATCGATACCTTAAATCTCAAATGGCGTAACCACCAAAACACAACTTTTCAGGGGAGCAAAAAAACAAAAAAAAATATTTGTTTAAATTATAACTTTATATATTTTAATACTATAAAAATGTTTTATACATCAAATTTCTTAGAATTTTGAGATGAAGGCTTCAGTTAGAACTATTTGCACCTAAATCTTATATTTTAAAAAATAGAAGTCGGTTACGACTTCTGAAAATATGACAAAAAGGCGTTTACACCCTAAAAAAAACCCGATTTTTTTGTGATTAAGGTCGTATCTCCCATTAAATTCATAAAAAAATACAAAATAAGGGGTATTTTCTACTTCTTTTATTGAATTAGGTACATTAAACGGGTAAGAGGATTTTAGGAAACAAAATAAGATCTAAAAAAAGCCAAGGCCGAGAGAATAAGAAGGCCTAATTCGATCAAGCAGTGTAGTAGTAGAAAATCGACCCTTATTCTTAGCAACAATGATTTCTACATAAATTAATATTATAATATTTACGTAATAATCAACTTTAAAATTCAATTAAAGTCCTAAGGGAGTTAGAAAAGATTTCAAAAATTGTATTAATTTAAGAATCAATGAATCAAGTAGCTACGTTGAAAAAGTAAGAGATTTTAGAAAGCCTTTAGACTTTAGAAAATTAAATTGAAACTATTTGATAGTTTCAATTTAATTTTTTCAACATTCAAACAAAAAAAACAATATTCTTATGAGTCTGTATCTCCCAGTATTATGTGCCCAGACGGCATTTTCCCAAAAACATATCATGAAGAATATCCCTGATTCCCAACAGCAGAAGATGTGCCAGATGTATTACCAGGCACTTATATAGAGGACGGAGTTACAGACACAGAAAAATACAGTATTTTTTTATGTTTGATTGTTTTTGATAGTTTCAATTTAATTTTTTTGAATGATAATTTTAAATTAAGGCTTTTTAAAATCTCTTACTTTTTGAACATAGCTACTTGATTCATTGATTCTTAAATTAATACAATTTTTGTAATCTTTTCTAACGCCATTAGGACTTCAATTGAATTTTAAAGTTGATTATTACGTAAATATTATATTAATATAAGTAGAAATCATTGTTGCTTAGAATAAGGGTCGTTTTTCTACCACTACACTGCGTAATCGAATTAGGCCTTCTTATTCTCTCGGCCTCGGCTTTTTTTAGATTTTATTTCGTTTTGTTTCCTAAAATCCTCTTACCCGTTTAATGTACCAAATTCAATAAAAGATGTAGAAAATACCCCTTATATTGTATTTTTTTATGAATTTAATAGGAGATATTTTTATAGGGTGTAAACGCCTTTCAATAATTAAAATTGTGTGTGGTGTAAACGCTGAAACCGAAAAATGATGTCTCTTACCCCATTGTGTTTTTACCTTTTTTTTCACTTTACAATAATTTCTAAGGGCGTAACCACCAAATAAAGTTGGCTATGTGTGATACGCCATATTAATGTATTAAAATATCTCGTTACGCCCTGACGTTGTTCATGCATTAAATTTATAGCTGCTTACGACCTCTTTACCTTATAAAAAGTGTGCGAATCTATAAAAAACATCGGGTCGTAATGACCATTTTTTTGCGAATTTCAGGATTTTAAATATACAGATCGATAGAGAAAAAAAAACTGAATAAAACTGCATTCAAAAGTCATTTTGACCAATTTGGCGCTTACGCCATTTGAGATTTAAGGTATCGATATAATGTTAACACCGTGTAAATAAAAAATGAAATAAAACTTAGAAAGTCTGGATTATTAGGTAGATATATATCTTATTTAAAACGTGCCATTGAGTCTGAATACTAAATTAACTTATCAGCCAAATTATACAATTAAGAATGAGAAGGCAGTATGTTTAAAACATGACATCACCCATTGGCAATGTGAAGGAAATGCGGGTAAGACAAATAATTTACTGTTTACTTCGAGCACACAATTAAAATACAACATGTTAAAATAATTTTTCAAAAGTTTTTTAAGTTATCGTAAAATATGTAGGTAATAAGATTGTCTTGACGATATATTTCCTAAAGCATCCATAAAAACTTTCTACATACAAAGTTTAGGCACTAAAATCCATGGAGTTCGAGCACTCACTGCACTAAATAGCAATAAAACAAAACCAAACCGAAACCTGTTTGCAAATTTTCTCATAGCCGGCTCGCCGTGAATTTTTTTATCACTCTTTTCTACAGATTATTGACCGCAAACACAATTGAACAAACAAAACTTTATCAAGGAAAAGTACAAGTTAAATTATCACTTACCGATATTAAGATATGTCACACAAATAATCCGTAATAAAATACAGAAACGAATGATTTTTAAATTACAACTCTGATGGCGCACTCGTGACCCAGCGGGCATTAACACACACAGTGCAGCCAACTTCACGCAACTGAAATTGATACTGTCGTTTTGGCAGCTTTGAAAACTGGTGTTGCTATTAATAGACTGGTGATGTTTTTAGTAGTTTTTATCATTTCATTCAACCTTTTTTAATATATAGTGGACTCATTAAAAACTATTCACATCTTTTTCTATTTAATAAAAAAAAGATTGAAAAATCCATATCATAAACAACACTTTGTATTTAAATTGAAGGTAAAATTATGATCCTAAATTGTTTAATGCGAACTCAACGTATGCAACTTCAGTCCTCTATGAGCAGCACTATATGTGAGGTTTAAATAATTTGAGTATTTATTTCCATTAAAGAAAAGGGTAATTTAATTTATATATGGCAGCATCCACTGAGCCAAATTGCAAATTTCCAAGCCAAGATTTTTTTTATCTGTGGAGGAACATCGTTCCATAATTCACCATTCACTCTTTTCTTTTCATTTCATTCATTATTCGAGTTTGAAAACGTTGAAAACTGAGCGTTTTGTAACCGTTTTCTTGGAGGTTTTCTATTGATCTGATATGTCTGCCGTTTTCTAATTGTAATCAAATTGAAAATTAGTGTCAGTGTTGTTTTTTACCTAGCTAGTAAACTAAGCTTAGGTATACATTTTTTGTGAAGGAGACTTTCCATTTATTTGACTGTAAGTACCAATTTTGATGAAAATATTTATATTTTTGTTTACAAGAATGATGAATTTATCAATTATGTGAAATTCAAATATTTCCTTTTCTGCAAGTATTTTTATCATAATAAAAATAAACTACGAAGGGAATCGTCATGTTAATAAAAATATATTGTTATGTTAACAATTAAATTTGTTTATACAAATGCTTTTATTTAATTTTCTAAGATTTATATCTTCTGCTAATAATTGCTGCTATATGTGTAATCAATAGCAAGTCACTGTTATCCAAAATGTTTAAAATTTATTTGCTCCTAAATATACAATTTTACGACAACCATGATGGAATGGTCAAGAAGATGACTGATCAACCAGAGGATCGATCCCCGCACAGGACAAACATTTGTGTGCATGAACATGTCTGTGTGTCCTGGTCTAGGTGTATTTATTCAAGTATATTTTTACCACTTTCGGTTCTGATATCTGTATCTATAAATAACACAAGAGCTTTAGCTACTTACTACAGTTTCAGACCAGTGTACTATGTGATGTTTGTTGTGAGATAATAAAAGCTTTGCACTTACAGGAGCAAAATGTCATCTGGTGAGGTTGTTGACCGCTTGTCTAAGATGCGAGAGGACCGTATGGCTCGAGAGAAGGCACGAATTGAGAAGGTATGGTATTTATAAATCAGATCAAGGAATCATTTATCTGGTATTAGTGATTTGTGCAACACCTGTACAAATTAAAAATATTGAATACTAGTTTTTACACTTGGCTTAGCCCTAATTTTAGCCTATTAATATCCTGCTGCTGGGCAATGACTTTCATGGATAGATAACCCTATCCATCCATATTGGCAAATGGAAAATTGGAATATTGGGGCATTTTCCACACTTAGCCTCCAAGGTTAGCCATAGTGAATGAACAGCTGGATATATTAGCTCATTGAACCAACCCTAGCTTGTTTTTGGAAAATGTGTCACAAACTTTTTTATGTTACAATTCTTGAATTTATTGTCTTGTTTGTTAAATGTCATAAAATTCAAGAATTTGACAGAAATTTGCTTAAAATTATGTAATTTTCCTTAAATTATCCATAATTCTCTTTACAGTTACGTGAACTAAACTTAAAAAAATACAACAAGAATGAATCGCAACAGAAAACATTTAACTCAAGCGTGTCCATTGGTACCAAACCACGATCAGACAGCAACGCTAGCAAGTCAAGCATACCAACATTGAACAAGAATGTTAAAAACAACTTCCATGTCAACGGTACTACAAAGAGACCTATCTCTGCTACTTTAAAGAAAAGTAACTCAAATTTAACAGAACAGAAGAGACCTTTGTCTGTGACTTTAAAGAAAACTGATGTTAAAGATGGAACAGGAAACCAAACGATTATGAATAAGAATATAACCAAAAAGGACGTTACTGACAGAAAACCTATCAATGTGGTGAAACCAACTATGATTGCTAAATCTGCATCGGCAGGGAATAATGATAAGACAATACCAAAAATTGTTGTGACGAATAAAGTGACTGAACCATCAAAGATTCCAAACAAAGTTACTGATACAGTAAAGAATAATAATCCAACTACAAGTAAAGCTGAACCAAATAGAAACTTTGTAAGGAAAAGTTTTGCACCAAGAACAACAAGCATACCAAAACAATCTAACCTGCCCAGGAAAAGTATTCAACCACCGAAAACGGGTCCAAATGCTCCCCAAGACCCAAAAACCGGTGCCAGCAAAGAATCCGTGTTCGATAGACTGTACAAACCGAAAATGGTTAATAAGAAACAACCTGATGACGTTACAAAGCTTCAAACGGATCCTAGTTATCTCAAGAAAGTGTTGAAAGACTCAAGTTTGATCATTAACAACAAGCGACACACTGTATTCGATTTTAAGACGAAAACTGCTGCTCCGGTACGGAGATCTATATCCGCAGTGCACTTCAAAAGGATCGGTAAGCATGAAATAAATAACTGCGTACACAAATGGTCATCGATTGGAGAAAAATTAGACAAAGTTCATCTAGCGGATATAGACGAAGATGCATCGGTTAAGCAAGATAAAGTTATATCAGCAATTAGAAGTGAAAGGAAGAAGGTTAAGTTCCAGACTCCGGTGCCTTCCAACTTCAACACTCCGTGTCCGAAAGAGCTCCAATCAAAACTCAAGTCCTGGCTCCAGAAACGGGGAAAGTCTCTGGACTCATACCACCATTTACGATGCTTCAGTGTACAGTTTATTAAACCGAGAGTAAAGCCTATGGAGCCTGCACCGGAATTTGAGCTTTATGACGATGAAAATAAGGAGAATATTGCGGTGGAACATGACAGTGATAATGACTCATATGCGGATACTATGAATGATGATGTTGGCGATTTAGACAATGGGAATTGCCTTAATGTGGAAAGGTATGTAGTTTTTATATGTTTTATTAGATTCTTTTACTATTTATACAAAATACTATAGTAATGTTCACTACTTAGTGACTGGCCAGTCGCAAAGTCGAGGTCCTGGGTTTGATTCCCAGGTTGGGCAAAATTTGTATTTGATTTTCTGAACACAGCCCGGGTTTGTGATCACCAATCCGCATCTGGCAAGCATGGTGAAGCCAAAACCCATCTTTGTAATGGAAACATGATTTAAACGATGGAGGGCTTTGCCCTGCAGTAGGATATTTATAGACTGATACTATACTTGAACGTTTCAGGGATAAATGGAGGAGAGCAAGCTACGTAAGTGACTCTGGAGATTTGAACGAGACGAGAGACACCGTCTGCAGTAATGTCACATCGAGCGATAATCTGCACACCGTTGATGATGTCGTTACTGGGGCTTTGAACGACCTTACAGAGTTACTGAGAGAGGTAGGTTCATAAATTATTTATTAAAGTAATATCTGGCATTGTCATGATAATAAAATATGTGTAATGTCTTAGGTATAAACATCAGCATTTGTTTTTGATTCCGGGGTTTACATAGTGCTTCTCCTCTCCTTCTACCTACACGCTGGGTCTGTAGTCCCAGGCGCCGACTGACATTGCTCCCTGTTCCACGCGATGGACCCGGCACCCGCACGGAGAATCCATGGATAGCTAAGAAGTTCGTCTCTCTCTGCAGCTACCTTGGAGCCCAGGGTACGCTAAGACTATGATCCCAAATTGATCAGCCTTGTCATTACATTGGAGCGACTGTCGTCTGACCTCCGTAATCGTCACTGGGAAAACCATACTATTTAAATTATTTAAAAATCAGTCGGGACCAACGGCTTAACAAACCTTCTAAAGCACGGAATCATCTTATCTGACAATCAGATATTTCAAGCCTGCGATGTCCTATCTAAACTGGGAAAACATTCACAAAGTGTGTATTCGGACCCACAACCTCCGAGGATATGGAGCCCAGCGGTCTCTAACCACTACACAATGGGACTGTTTGCTGTTTACTTGTATTATTATATGTTATGTAATGTCTTATCCAGGGCTTCGACTGGGAGCAATGCGCCTGCTGGCTGCGCGACATCCGCTCGCACTTCCCGCGCGTGGGCGACACGGCCGCGTACTGGGAGTGCCGCGCCGCGCTGGAGGAGACGCGCGGCGACCTGCCCGCCTCCGTGCAGTGCTGGGAGGAGGCCATCGCCAAGGGGACCGAGGTAGGACTAGCTGACATCCGCTCGCACTTCCCGCGCGTGACAGACACGGCCGCGTACTGGCAGGAGACGCGCGGCGACCTGCCCGCCTCCGTGCAGTGCTGGGAGGAGGCCATCGCCAAGGGGACCGAGGTAGGACTAGCTGACATCCGCTCGCACTTCCCGCGCGTGACAGACACGGCCGCGTACTGGCAGGAGACGCGCGGCGACCTGCCCGCCTCCGTGCAGTGCTGGGAGGAGGCCATCGCCAAGGGGACCGAGGTAGGACTAGCTGACATCCGCTCGCACTTCCCGCGCGTGACAGACACGGCCGCGTACTGGCAGGAGACGCGCGGCGACCTGCCCGCCTCCGTGCAGTGCTGGGAGGAGGCCATCGCCAAGGGGACCGAGGTAGGACTAGCTGACATCCGCTCGCACTTCCCGCGCGTGACAGACACGGCCGCGTACTGGCAGGAGACGCGCGGCGACCTGCCCGCCTCCGTGCAGTGCTGGGAGGAGGCCATCGCCAAGGGGACCGAGGTAGGACTAGCTGACATCCGCTCGCACTTCCCGCGCGTGACAGACACGGCCGCGTACTGGCAGGAGACGCGCGGCGACCTGCCCGCCTCCGTGCAGTGCTGGGAGGAGGCCATCGCCAAGGGGACCGAGGTAGGACTAGCTGACATCCGCTCGCACTTCCCGCGCGTGACAGACACGGCCGCGTACTGGCAGGAGACGCGCGGCGACCTGCCCGCCTCCGTGCAGTGCTGGGAGGAGGCCATCGCCAAGGGGACCGAGGTAGGACTAGCTGACATCCGCTCGCACTTCCCGCGCGTGACAGACACGGCCGCGTACTGGCAGGAGACGCGCGGCGACCTGCCCGCCTCCGTGCAGTGCTGGGAGGAGGCCATCGCCAAGGGGACCGAGGTAGGACTAGCTGACATCCGCTCGCACTTCCCGCGCGTGACAGACACGGCCGCGTACTGGCAGGAGACGCGCGGCGACCTGCCCGCCTCCGTGCAGTGCTGGGAGGAGGCCATCGCCAAGGGGACCGAGGTAGGACTAGCTGACATCCGCTCGCACTTCCCGCGCGTGACAGACACGGCCGCGTACTGGCAGGAGACGCGCGGCGACCTGCCCGCCTCCGTGCAGTGCTGGGAGGAGGCCATCGCCAAGGGGACCGAGGTAGGACTAGCTGACATCCGCTCGCACTTCCCGCGCGTGACAGACACGGCCGCGTACTGGCAGGAGACGCGCGGCGACCTGCCCGCCTCCGTGCAGTGCTGGGAGGAGGCCATCGCCAAGGGGACCGAGGTAGGACTAGCTGACATCCGCTCGCACTTCCCGCGCGTGACAGACACGGCCGCGTACTGGCAGGAGACGCGCGGCGACCTGCCCGCCTCCGTGCAGTGCTGGGAGGAGGCCATCGCCAAGGGGACCGAGGTAGGACTAGCTGACATCCGCTCGCACTTCCCGCGCGTGACAGACACGGCCGCGTACTGGCAGGAGACGCGCGGCGACCTGCCCGCCTCCGTGCAGTGCTGGGAGGAGGCCATCGCCAAGGGGACCGAGGTAGGACTAGCTGACATCCGCTCGCACTTCCCGCGCGTGACAGACACGGCCGCGTACTGGCAGGAGACGCGCGGCGACCTGCCCGCCTCCGTGCAGTGCTGGGAGGAGGCCATCGCCAAGGGGACCGAGGTAGGACTAGCTGACATCCGCTCGCACTTCCCGCGCGTGACAGACACGGCCGCGTACTGGCAGGAGACGCGCGGCGACCTGCCCGCCTCCGTGCAGTGCTGGGAGGAGGCCATCGCCAAGGGGACCGAGGTAGGACTAGCTGACATCCGCTCGCACTTCCCGCGCGTGACAGACACGGCCGCGTACTGGCAGGAGACGCGCGGCGACCTGCCCGCCTCCGTGCAGTGCTGGGAGGAGGCCATCGCCAAGGGGACCGAGGTAGGACTAGCTGACATCCGCTCGCACTTCCCGCGCGTGACAGACACGGCCGCGTACTGGCAGGAGACGCGCGGCGACCTGCCCGCCTCCGTGCAGTGCTGGGAGGAGGCCATCGCCAAGGGGACCGAGGTAGGACTAGCTGACATCCGCTCGCACTTCCCGCGCGTGACAGACACGGCCGCGTACTGGCAGGAGACGCGCGGCGACCTGCCCGCCTCCGTGCAGTGCTGGGAGGAGGCCATCGCCAAGGGGACCGAGGTAGGACTAGCTGACATCCGCTCGCACTTCCCGCGCGTGACAGACACGGCCGCGTACTGGCAGGAGACGCGCGGCGACCTGCCCGCCTCCGTGCAGTGCTGGGAGGAGGCCATCGCCAAGGGGACCGAGGTAGGACTAGCTGACATCCGCTCGCACTTCCCGCGCGTGACAGACACGGCCGCGTACTGGCAGGAGACGCGCGGCGACCTGCCCGCCTCCGTGCAGTGCTGGGAGGAGGCCATCGCCAAGGGGACCGAGGTAGGACTAGCTGACATCCGCTCGCACTTCCCGCGCGTGACAGACACGGCCGCGTACTGGCAGGAGACGCGCGGCGACCTGCCCGCCTCCGTGCAGTGCTGGGAGGAGGCCATCGCCAAGGGGACCGAGGTAGGACTAGCTGACATCCGCTCGCACTTCCCGCGCGTGACAGACACGGCCGCGTACTGGCAGGAGACGCGCGGCGACCTGCCCGCCTCCGTGCAGTGCTGGGAGGAGGCCATCGCCAAGGGGACCGAGGTAGGACTAGCTGACATCCGCTCGCACTTCCCGCGCGTGACAGACACGGCCGCGTACTGGCAGGAGACGCGCGGCGACCTGCCCGCCTCCGTGCAGTGCTGGGAGGAGGCCATCGCCAAGGGGACCGAGGTAGGACTAGCTGACATCCGCTCGCACTTCCCGCGCGTGACAGACACGGCCGCGTACTGGCAGGAGACGCGCGGCGACCTGCCCGCCTCCGTGCAGTGCTGGGAGGAGGCCATCGCCAAGGGGACCGAGGTAGGATCATCAGTACCTACGTGAACTAGAAAAAACCCCGACACAACTGACATATCATCAGAAGTCAGAACCATGGCACACATAAAGCGTTTTTAAAATGTCAATTTACTGGCATGACAAGTGGTTTCCAAATGTCAAATTACCAATATGACAAGCGGTTTCAAAAAGTAAGGTTACTAAAATTACAAGTACATAGTTTTAAAATGTCAAGTTACCAAAATGACAAGTGGTTTAAAAAAGTTAAATTACCAAAATTACAACCGGTTTTAAAATAAGTTACCAAAATGTCAAGGATTTCAAAATGTCAAGTTACCAAAATTACAAGCGATTTCAATATGCCAAGTTACCAAAATGTCAAGCGGTTCCAAAAAGTTCAGTTACTAAAATTACAAGTAGTTTCAAAATGTCAAGTTACCAACAAGACAAGCAGTTTCGAATTGTCAAGTTACCAAAATGACAAGTGGTTCCCAAATGACAAGATATCAAAATTACAACCGGTTCCCAAATGTCAAGTTGCTAAAATTACAACCGGTTTTAAATGTCAAGTTACCAAAATGACAACCTGTTTTCAAATGTTAAGTTAAGGTTAGGTTAAGGTTCCTACATGAGAAGTAGTCCCCAAACGCACGTTACCAACATGACAAGCTGTTTCAAAATGTCAAGTTACCAAATTGAAGAGCTGTTTAAAAATGTCAAGTTACCAAAATGACAAGGGGTTTCAAAATGTCAAGTTACCTAAATATCAAATGGTTTCAAAATGTGAAGCTCACAAAATGTCTATGGTCCGGAAAGTCAATTGCGCTGCGGGTGTGACGGACGCCTCCCGAGATCAGAATATTCATTTAGGTTGCCTAGGTACAATAATTGCAGTGCTTCGGGGATGTTTGCTGAGTGGCGTGTTGATTGTTTTTACACCACGCTACGGAAGCGCTGCACATCTCTGGTGCGCAGGGTCCGGGGCAGCCCCAACATCATCCTGCAAATGTTCGCGCATAGGTTTGACTGTCGGTACGTGAACCATTGTTCTATATGTAATGACTAATAAACAGATCATGAGAATTAACATGCAATGAATTGATTATTTTTTATTTATATTGATTATTGATTATTTTTTATTTATAGTTATTTTATTTTTATTTTCTATAATTGCATGACTTAATTAAATTTTATGTTCTGTGTATGTTGATTTAATCTGAAATGTGATTTAATTTGTTATTTAATTTGATTTTGAAATGTATTTGTTTAAATTATAGATATGACATTATTTGAGCGTGTATTATGATCCTTGTTGGTTGAAATAAATATATTCATTCATTCATTCATTCAATAAAAATTGTGATTTTAAATATAAATTGTTCTGACAAAATTGTCGGTATTTTTTTTAGAACTTAATTTAGTTATTTTTGGAGAGAAAACTAAGGCGTAGTGGTTAAATACGTTTATTCCGAAAGGTGACAACTATGAGACAGTAAAACAATGTATATAGACACATGTCAGTATAGAAAACATATGTGTTCTTATTGCAAAGAAAACAAGGAGTTTTAACACCCCCCCGCAATATGAACACCCTATATACAAACAAATATACACAAGGTATAATGACATATCAAAGGAAACTGTACATTAAACACGAAACAATAAAATTACACATCCTGTAAAAAAAAAACTGAACAACAAAATTAGACACCCTGTATATACACTTATTCACTATCTATACACAACTACTACACCTACACCTACAGACTACATCGATATAAACTTAGACTAAACCTAACAACTGAACACATTTACAGTGCTTCAGTCTCGGCAAAGGTTTGGTCAAAATATCGGCTGTCATGTCTGCTGTGGGTATGTAATGCAGTGCAATGCAATGTTGTAAAAGTGCGTCTCGAATGAAGTGGTGTTTGATGTCTATGTGTTTGGTTCGTGCGTGATATGTATTGTTGTGTGTCAGTTTCAATGAACTTTGATTGTCTGTATGGATGGTGATGGGATGCAATGTGGCGAAAACTTCATGAATGAGAGTTTTGAGGTAAATCGCCTCTTTGCAAGCTTCTGCTAAGGCCATGTACTCAGCCTCTGTTGTAGAAAGCGCGACTGTCCGCTGCTTGCGTGCTTCCCATGATATTGGTGCACCACACATAATGAAAGTAAAACCAGTGAATGATCGTCGATCTACGAGGTTATTACCGAAATCGGCATCGACGTAGCCAGTTGGGTATGGCTGGCCTTTGGACGTAAACTGAAGCTTTAGGTCTTTAGTACCCTTTAAGTACCTTAGGACTCTCTTAGCGGCCCTCCAGTGTACCCCCCCGTAATGTACATTGAACTGCGAAAGGTACGACACTGCATGCGAGATGTCGGGTCTTGTACATATCGCAATGTACATTAGAGAGCCGATAAGTTCCTGATAAGGGACTTCAGCTTCTTCGTCCTTTGTTGGTAGAGTTAGTTTCAGGCCCGGGTCTAATGGGGTTGACACATGTATTGCGTCTTTCATCCCGAACTTAGTAATAAGTTTCTCGATGTACTTGGTCTGATCGAGAGTAGTACAACCTTCGCTCTGTATGACACGCATACCAAGGCAATCTCGAAGGGGACCAAAATCTTTGATTTTGAACATCTTTTTGAGATCATTTTTAAAGGTTTCTCTCATGAGATCGCTGCTACTTAATACAAAGAAGTCATCAACGAACACGGCAACAACCAAAATGTCATTACCATCTCTTTTGATATAGAGGCAGTGTTCAGTTGGAACTTGAGTAAGCGATAAGGTGGCTAGTGCTTCGCACACCTTTTTGTTCCATTGTCGAGGAGCTTGCTTCAAGCCATACAATGCCTTTTTCAGTAAGCAGACTTTCTTTGGATCGTCAGTAAACCCTTCCGGTTGTTCCATGTATATTTCTTCGTCAAGATCTCCATTTAGAAATGCAGTTTCTACATCAAGATGATGTAATTGCAGATTATTATGAACTGCGTATGCCAATAGAAGTCTCACTGATGATAGACGAGCCACTGGTGAAAAAGTTTCACCATAGTCCACTCCTGCGACTTGTGTAAAACCTTTGGCTACTAATCTGGCTTTGTATTTTGTTGTTTGCCCACTAGTGTCTTTTTTGATTTTATAGACCCATTTGCATTTGGTAGTCTTCCGATCTGACGGCCGATCGACTAGAATCCATGTTCCGTGATTCATAAGAGATGTGTATTCAGCATTCATTGCTTCTAACCATTTGTCCTTCTGTGGATGCTGTATAACTTCTCTATACGTCTCGGGTTCCATATCAGAAGTTAGGTAAAGATAACAACCAGCTTGGAGTCTATCAGGTTGACGTCTGTCGCGTTGAGGGTATCTGCGCTCTGTTTGTTCCCTTGCCATAGCTTCGTTTGTAGGGGAGCTAGAAGAGGTTGTAGGTTCATCCACAGCAGGCTCCAATTCTTCCAATGAAGGTATAACCTCGGACTGTACGTCTCGTTGCTGCTGAAACACGGGCTGATGAACAGATTCTTCTTCGTTTACCGCAGGGTCGAGGGGTACAAAGACTTCTATTTGATCTGGATGATCATTTGATTCATCTGGTTCCGGAGTTTTAACGTTGGGTTTTGTTTTGTCCTCTATGAAGACAACATCTCTTGCGATTATGATCGCACGAGGATTATCAGGATTAATAAGGCGATAGCCTTTGCTTTCAGTTGTATAGCCAACGAATATACAACTTTCCGTTTTGGAATCCAATTTCTTCCGTTTTTCTTTTGGGATAAGGACATGAGCTTCACATCCGAAGACTCGCAGGTAAGAGAGGTCGACTCTCTTCCCGGTCCATAATTCCTCTGGAATTTTATTATTAAGGGCTTGGGTGGGTACACGGTTCTTGATATAGATTGCCGTATTTACCGCTTCACCCCAATATGCTAAAGGTAAATTTGAGTCTTTGAGCATGCATCTGGCTTTTTCGATTATAGTCCGGTTGGCACGTTCACTAACACCGTTTTGCTGCGGTGTGTATGGTACAGTAGTCTGATGGATGATACCATTTTCTTTGAGAAAATTAATCAAATCCCTATTTACATACTCGCGGCCATTATCCGAACGTAGAATCTTAATTTTTTCACCAGTTTGGTTTTCAACCAAGAATTTATACTCCACAAATTTTGAAAAAACCTCGGCTTTTGATTTCAAGAGATATCCATAAGTTTTACGACTGTAGTCGTCTGTAAATGTGAGAAGATATAATGCTCCGCCCCAAGAATGCGTACTCATCGGTCCGCATAAGTCCGAGTGGACTAATTCTAGGACTTTACTCGATTTGCTTTGCGATTTAATAAACTTTCTCTTTGAAAGTTTGCCTTGTAGGCATGGGACACAAGTTTCTTTACAATTACCGCTAAAATTCACGCCAATTCCTTTATTTTTAAGGATATGCATACTTCTTGCATTGAGGTGACCAAGGCGTCTATGCCATAACATAGAAGAATCTTTTGTGGTAGAACAAAAAGCTTGAGAACTTTTTACATCAAGTTTGAACATGCCTTTATGGTATGAGCCCGAGGCAATGACATTACCTGTCACTTGACAACTGCCACTCAAAGATATTGTTGCGCCTTTAGATGTAAACAGAACATCATACCCCTTATTTACTAATTGGCTAACAGACAATAAGTTTGTTGCGAGATTTGGAATGTAAAGAACTTCAGTGATCTTATTTACATTATCAGAAATATTAATATTTACATTACCTCTTCCTTTGCTATAGAGCTTGGCTTTGTTTGCCACCGTTATCGGGGTGATATGAGGTGACATTGTCTCGAACCACTCCCTATTATTGCTCATATGTGTGGTAGCACCTGAGTCTAGGATCCAATCCTGTGATCCTGAAAGAGGGATGTTAGAAAAACAAGATGAAAGTGTTAGATCGGACGTATAATTTGAAATTTTCTTTGCCGAAACTGAAGTCTTATTTTTCTTGTCCTTCATCTTCCTACACTGTGACACGATATGCCCGGACTTCTTGCAGTAAATACAGAAGGGCTTCTTCTTGTTCTGCTCACTCGATTGCAATGCCGAAGTGCTAGGTTCAGGTCGAATAGGTACACATTTTCTGGCGCTTTCCTTCATTAGAGCCGATATGACATTTTCTGACGTAAGATCTGTGTTCGTGTGTTCCAAAGCCATAACCAGTGGTCGGTATTCCTCTGGAAGGCCTGCTAGTATAATTATAGCGAGAAACTCATCTTCGACTGCTTTTCCAATAGCTTGTAGCTCTTGCTGAATGCTGGTTGCAGCATTTGTGTATTGTTGGATGCTACCGTTATACTTGTTGTTTAGTAAACGTTGCATTAGTGATAGCCGCCTCGATAATCCGCTGTCCGCATATGCCTTTTTCAGCCGGTTCATTAGATCATAGGCTGACGTGGCCGGTCGTATAACTGGGTACACGCACTCGTCACAGAGTAGACATATCTTAGCTCGTGCCTTTTCATCCTTTCGTTTTTTTGAAGGGTCAACGAGGTTTTGCGGCTCTATGGTGATATCCCATAGGTCGAGGTCAGTAAGGTAACACTGTACAGCAAAGAGCCAGTTACTAAAGTTGTTACTCCCTTTCAGTTTGCTTATCAATTGTGCCGGGGCCGTCGACGTCGACATCGTCTTCGACATTTGATCTCCCGATGGATTTTCCATAGCACTTGATACTAGCAACGTATTTCACTGTTGTTTTAAACACCTGGGCCCATAACCAGTTATTTTTGGAGAGAAAACTAAGGCGTAGTGGTTAAATACGTTTATTCCGAAAGGTGACAACTATGAGACAGTAAAACAATGTACAGTGGGTTGCCAAATTATTAGGGACAGTCACATTTGTTATCAATTTCTTTCTTTGGGTGCACTTGAGTGCACTTTTAAGTGGTGCAAGTGCTGTTGGAATGTATTTTTTACAATCACAACATTCCTATAACTCAAATTTTAAGTGGTTTTCACATGTTCACGGGTCTATTTATTTTCTAAAAATATTTTAATAACGTGAGAGACGCAGAGTCCTTCACACGCGTAAAAATAAATGAAAGTGATTTTTGTTATTTTGTGATTTTGTGCAATAAATTATTATTGAAAGTAAGTAAAACTTTACTATTAATTATTAAAAAGTTATTCAGACCAATTATTTTAATAAAACTTAATTTATTTTTATTTTTATGATTTTCAGCATGGGTCGAGGGGTTGATTTGACTCCAAGAAAAAAATCGGAGGTTAAAACCCTTTTACTGCATACAAGTCACTCTCAAAGAAAGATAGCAGATCTTGCTGGAGTTTCTAAGTCTGCAGTCAATAAAATAAAATTAAATTTAGACCAAAATCTGCCACTTTCCCCCAAAAGAAAAGGCAAATGTGGAAGGAAACGTGTTACAACGCCACGTTCCGACAGGAAAATTCGGGATATCTGCCTGCAAAACCGAAAAAAAAGTGCGGGGCTTTTAACACAGATGATTCAGGAGGCCGGGATAGGAATTTCAAAAAGAACTGTGCAGCGCCGGTTGGCTGAGGAGGGCCTGACTGGTCATCGACCAGTTAAGAAGCCGCGATTGACTGAAGCGATGAAGAAGAAACGCCTTGCCTGGGCTCGTGAGCACCGTACAAAGACAGTGGAAGATTGGAATAAGGTAATTTCTACTTGAATATTCTAATCAATAATGGTTTTTATCAAAATTCTAACAAAACTTATCTTTAAAGGTGTGTTTCTCGGACGAGTCAACCTTCGAGATTCTAGCCGACAAAAGCAACTTTGTCAGGCGACGCCCTGGCGAGAAATATCACCCGGACTGCATCGTGGAGCGTGTAAAACACCCTGTCAAAATAATGGTGTGGTCTGTCATCAGCTCGAAAGGATGCGGGCGCCTCTACATTGTCCAGGGAACCATGAGACAGGACCAATACCGGCAAGTTTTGGAAACTAGACTATTACCGCAACTCCGAGAATGGTTCCCAGATGGAGAAGAATATGTTTTTATGCACGACTCAGCACCATGCCATAAAGCGAGGAGTGTGACAAAGTTTTTGGCAGACCACAACATTCCAGTTTTACCTTGGCCTGGCAATTCCCCCGACATGAACCCCATAGAAAACTTATGGGAAATTACCAAGGCGGAAATTGCCAAGGAAATCATTACCACCAAGGTAAAACTGATTGAAAAACTTATAAGTGTGTGGCATCACAATCCAAAAATAAAAGAAAGTGCTAAACAATGCATAGCAAGCATGCCAAGGCGTATAGAGGCCCTCATAGAAGCCAAGGGAAATGTAACGAAATATTAATTAATTGTTTGTATTATTTGTCCATCCATTTACTTTGATTTTTATAATATTTTTTTATTATATTAGTGCTTTAAATTACTTGGTTAATATGTATTCTTATAATATTAAACATAATATAACTATAAACTGTGTTTATCATGAGTTTTGAACCTATATTGTACAAAATACTAACATTTCTTGACTGTCCCTAATAATTTGGCAACCCACTGTATATAGACACATGTCAGTATAGAAAACATATGTGTTCTTATTGCAAAGAAAACAAGGAGTTTTAACAAATTTTACCACTGGTTTGTAAAAGTATTTATGCATTTAATATTTAATTCCAGAGGTCCGTAGTAGAAGCCAACTTGGACCAGCTACTAGACAAGTTTATGCAGCTGAAGATAAGTCCCAACAGTGGGAAGACAAAGCGAGCAGACCCCAAACTGGTTGACGTGAAGAATGTATTCAAGAGCACTATTATACGCTTCGCCGTTCAGCAGGCTAAGATGTAAGTACATATTTATGCTCTGTCCATCTTACTATAGGCACTGTGCGTAGCGATGACTCTGCCATCTCGTGACTCATATTCAAAACTTTTACTCTCTATGTCGGTAATTCTACTGTCAAACCACTGAAAAACACGGTGCCTTATTCTGCCATCTAGTGACTCATATTCGAAACTTTTACGCTAAATGTCAAATTTTACTGTCGAACCACAGAAAAAAAGATCGGGATTTTAGCGCCCTCTATAGTTTCTGCACGGTGCCTATTGCTTTCGTTCAATTTTCGAAAAAGGAATATTGTTCCTCATGGACGGTTACCGCCGCCCAGAGTTGTGCTACGTATATCGATTACAAATAATCGATAGAAATTAATGCTATGAATAAATCTAAACTTCTTCATAACAAGTTAATACGGTGTATGTCAAAATTTAGATTAAAAATTCTTTTACTAATATTTATTTTTGTATTTAATAAATGAAGACTCAAATGGATTTCTATTTGTTAACAAAAAATGTAAGAGAATCAAAACCGCTTATTTTTTACATACCTGAATCGAATGTGATGCTGTATAATACATGTATTTATAGTGTTATACTATAAGCCTAAAGCCTTCTTTATCACTCGAACTATTCAACACAAAAAATAATATTTCAGTTCGAACCAGTACTTCCTGAGATTAAAGCGTTCAAAAAACAAATAAACAAACAAACAAGCAAACTCTTCAGCTTTAGCATATTATATTTATTTATGTCTACTCTCCTCTTTCAGGCGCAACTCGAGCGAGACACCTAAGTACACAGTGACTCCGGTCAGACGAAGCGGTCGTCTGAGCATGCACTGTAGCGCTAAGCGGACCCCACTTCAGGTACTTGATGTTAGTACTAACCTCGTAACTAACCAGCATCGTTTGATAACTTAACTATACTAGCAATAAACATATTTTTATGATTTGAAGAAGCTGTTATTATCACAAAATACACCAATAATTCAATGTTAACTTCACGAGAACAAAATTGTAGTGCTTAGCGATGACCATCTGGTGACTCATATTCAAAACTTTTACTCTCAATACTGTCAAACCACGGAAAAACACCGTGCCTTATTCTGCCATCTAGTGACTCATATTAGTAACTTTTACGCTAAATGTCAAATTTTTCTGTCCAACCACAGAAAAAAAATTGGGAATTTTTAGCGCCCTCTATAGTTTCTGCACGGTGCCTATAGTAACGGTGCCGTTCCCTCAGACCTCCTGGAAGGCTGGAAATTCAAACCAGCACGCTTATTGGCCGCTAACTACCTACTAGTATTAGTATTGGTGGTGCATGATGCTAAAGTTTGCCGTTTTTTGCAGTTCAAAAACGAAAAAACAAAATTCTATAAAATTATTGCGTAATAAATTGATTCTTGTATTGTATCGGGTAACTTGTGTCCCACGAAAACTAAAGCGAATTGGCAAATGGGAGTTCAACTCCTGCCTTCTTCATCTCAATGCCCATCGATAATTGAGTAGAACTGAACATTTCCCGGTTTTCCGTACAACCACGTTCTAACTTACCACGGAGGTTTCAATTTGTGTGATGTTGTCAGATATTAACCATCTAGCGGCCGCCCGCGACTCCGTCCGCGTGGATTTCCATTTCGAATAGCCTAAAGCCTTCCTCGTCAAATGAATTATCCAACACAAAGAGTTTTTCAGATCGGACCAGTATTTCCTGAGATTAGCGCGTACAAACAAACAAACATACAAACAAATTCTTCAGCTATATATATTAGTAAGTATAGATTATTTTTGTTTTTCAGATATGCTCCAGTATTCGTCGCGCTGAAGTACCTGGACCTCTAGTTTTTGTTCCAAACAGCAAATTATCGGATACGCCTTAATTCGTGAGGCGGATCAACTATCTTGTCGTTTGGAACTTAGTATAGAAACATATTATGTAGCCGGAGAAACGCGACCAAAGTTCGACTGACTATGCCTGCAATATATTTATAAATGGAGGATGACACGCCATGCCGAAATAACGTCGCGTATTCTTTATTATTGTATAGAATTGCCGTCTTGATTTTGATATAATAATGTTTTCTAAACTTTAAATTATAATAACACAACTTTAGCTTTAATTTCTTCAAATTATGTTAAGACATATTACCGCCTGTTCAATTTCTATTGATAAGCATTTAATTTGTATAAATTAGTTTTAAATTGTAATTACTTATAGATTGGAGAAATAACACGAAAGATAAAGAATTTACTATGAGGCTACATCAGTGTATTCACAGTACATATATAAAATAAATATTTCTGGATGTAAGCCTCCCCCCGATTTGGGGTTTGGTAAAAAGTCACCACGCTGGGCAGGCGGGCTGGTGACCGCAGTATGGTGAACGATACAACACAGGGGAACGCTGCTGCCCATCCCCCGGAATGTACCTTAGTCGCTTCTTACGACACCCACGGGAAGAAATCGGGTGCGGGTCTGAATGTCTGAAATATCTTGGAAAAATTATGTAACTTTTATGTAGACTTATAAATAAGTAGAATTATGTTTGACAATATCCAAATATTAAGTTATTATTATTATTCAGAATGTTTTATATTGTATTAATAACATATCTTTCTGATTTTCCTTGTATCTTACGTTTATTATGTGCTTTGCAAACTTGGTAAGAAAATTTGTTTTAAGACAACATAAATTATCGACTTGGAATATTTTATTGTTTATTAATGAATGAGCTGGATATACTCATAACTGAGGTTGGATGTTTCTATGTATTGCATAATTATTTTTATACGACTACATTCTACCTATCCTTAATTTATAGTTTCCTCAAAAACTTTGTCAACTATTTTGAGGTGAAGATACAAAAAATAATTTTACATTACATGAAAACGTGTTTCTTTTATTTTTATTTTGTAAATAGCTTGCAATTAATCTTGAGATTATGTTACAATTTCTTTCTTTATTCTTTCTTTTATTGCAATAAAGTGTTTAACAAACTTAAATATTGGGTTTCTTTTCATAAATTGTTAGTGGAAATTATTGAAAAATGGTAAATGTGATAGTAAAATAATTACAAATTTATCAGTTGTCTCCCACAATTTGTCCAGCCAGAAGTCCAGATATGATTATAATGTTGCCGGGAAGGGTAACAGAAGTTCATTTACCAAAAAAAGGCCTCTTGTCAAAAGGAATAATTCCACTTTGCCCCACCAAGGCGCCCGCGCCCAACTGGTGGAGTGGTGGAGCAAATTCCACTGCTTCAAAAATTGCAGTGGAATATGCCCCACTGAATCAATTTATGTACTAGGGTCAGCATTAAGTGTAAGTGGGTTTACTCGTATTGAATTGTATTTAGTTCCATTTAGCGCACTAACATAATCCACACCTAATGCTTAACGCTAAAGTAACATAACACTTAAATAGACAAATACACATAATATACAATACGAGTAAACCACTCACTTACACTTAAGCACTTAGAGTGTAATACGAGTATTACACTCTAAGTGCTGACCCTAGTGCATAAATTGATTCAGTGGAGTATATTCTACTCTGCAAATGTTGAATCAGATTTTTGACAAGCCAGTGTGGCGCCTTGGTGGTGCATAGTGGAATAATCTGTCAAAAGTGGTGGAAGGAAACCTTATTGAGGGGGCTACTCAATAGTCAAGCCCCCTTGGACACTGAAACACTTCTGATCCACCGACCGCACCACCAAGCTCTGTGCTAAAACAAGTAGTGGTGAATTAGTGGAATAAATAAATAATGAGGAACTGAAACAATAAATAATAGTCCTGTAGATAAAAGCAAACCATATCGAACTTTTGGGAACATTTGAATTTCGCGCACTGTATTTTAGAATCGTTCATTCAATTTTAGAGCCAATCAGATTATTAATGTAAAGCATTGGATTCCAGTTCCCACAATTATTTTACCTCTGACAGCTTACCTATTTGAAGAAAGAAAGAAAGAAAGAAAAACGTTTATTGAGTGTTAAAACAAAACAATACACATCATAGCACGAACAGAACATTTTTAAAAAATACAAATTTAAAAATGACATTACAAAATAAAAGTTAGTTATGTTTTACACCCAAAAGGCCAATGCTCAGCATGTGCCACGTGACGTTGCACGTCCCATGCGGCGCTGGTTTTCTGCAGAGGCCTGCTGGTAAAAGGCGATTTCGCAGTAAATAACGAGACAATTTGAAAAAAAAATGTCAGTTTTATTGTCACTTAAAAAAAAATAGTTAAAAACTTTGCCAAACGTTTAAAGTCTGAATCTTTACGTCATTTAAAGAATTGGAAACCAAATGAAAAGATTTAATTTTAGGATTTAATTTTAGATTTAAGTTGGAGGTAAAATAAATGTGGACAGATAAAAATGAATATTCAGCTTTCAACCATTCGTTCACTTGACGTCGACTGTCAAGTCAAAGTGACAATTCGAAAAGAGCGAAAGACACATTTCAAAATTTTCGCATTGTCGTGAAGGACGATTGTATTTTCTGTTTTCGTGGCGTATTTCCTTTGCAAAGCATGTTTTAATTACGAATAATTGTGATAACTCCTCCACCCAGTGTCTTTGTCAGTTATAAAGTGTGTGTTTTGTTTTATTCTGTGAGTTTTGCGATCAGCTGACTCCAGTCAAACAATCCTTTCTTTTTTTGGTAAGTTCTCGTGCCAATATGTTTGCGATTTTAATTTATTTTGTAGTTTTTGAATGAGTTTGTAATGTTATATGACTAAAGTTTTACTCATCTGTACACACAAATTAGGTTAAAGAAATAAATAAGCTTATAAACTTGTTTATCTCTTTTTTAAGATCAGCGAGTTTTTTTATTACATACTAGTTCATAAAATAAAATATTAATGTTGCGCATTGGTAGTATCACATTATTTGAGAACAACTTATCAACATTGTGTAGAATTCTTTATATAGGCTATTTATTTAAATACTTTGTGTTACAATTTAAGATTTTGTATCACAAAGAGACTAAACTTGGCAAGAAAAAAGTACCTACATGATTTACAAAACATGTAAAATAAAAAAATGCTTAACATTTTCCTTCCTGAGCTAAAAAGGTATATTTTGAGAATAAGTAACTGCTCTTTTTACCTTGTTAGGTAATATCTAAAAGGAGATTTCCTCCTTCATTTTTTCTTTTCATGGTTTCATTACGAAATGAGGAAAATAATATAGAATTCATAGGACAAGCTTCAAACTTAGTTTGGGGATAGCCAATTGGTGGGTTAGTCTAAGGAATATTTTTATTTACTAAAATAGGTAATTAATGAATGAAGTCCTTTTGTGGGCTTGAATCACTTACACTAATTTGAATGTTAAATAATGAATGGAATATTTACACAGTTTTAATAATTTAGAATAAATAATTTTATTATACATATAATCAATGGTTTTCATATAATTCCAATAATAACTACATAACTTTCCCAAAAAAAACAATTAACTCACATCCTAAAGATTAAAAATCTCCACTTCTTGAAAGTGAAAATTTGATATTCTTTATAGGTAAAAAAAATACAAATAAATAAATATTTATTTTTATTCTAACAAAATGTTCACTTTGTGATACCTGACTTGAGATTTTTAGAAGTATCTACAAGAAAATATTTCATAACTGAATATCTTAATTTTTTCTAGTCTTTATTTCCTCAATAAAATCTTTATGCTTTCACTTTCAAACTTTACCACACAACTAAAATTTTTTTTTTCATAAAATAAAAGATGCAATCAATTTTTGGCTGCTGTGCTGATATTTCTATCAGTTACTAGGATTCACTTAGTCCCAAAAAAAAACGTCAAGTCTATGGCGATTATCATCATCAGCCTTTCTTGTTCCACTGTTGGTCTTACACCCCTCCTAGAACAGAAACACACCAAACAGAAATCACGCGACCGAATTTCGGCGTTAATACGCCTGCAATGTTTTTTGAATTGAAGATGACACACTATGCCGAAATTACCTACGATCGCGTTCCTAATTTTGTTTAAGAAATGCATTGCCGCCGAAATTCGGAGGTGAGGGAAAACACCGTGAGGAAACCTGCACTTTCAGATAGTTTCTGAATTTAGTTCAGTTAGATCTGAATGTGCAACCATGATCCAATCTATCTGGTTCCCCTCTATGGGTTACGAAGGTCTGATGGCAGTCGCTTCTCTATAATAACCAGACTCGCCAAATCCTGGATCATTGTTAAAGCGGACTCCGCATAGAAACGGGATAAACGTTAGGAAGAAGAAGAGAAGATTCTCCTGGGATAAAAATAAATATAGGCTAAGTTCAAATCGGCTATCAGATCTTTCCTTTCTAGTTATCTACTTTAATAATCAATTGAATACGCCTCTGATATAAGATATTACGATACAATACATCTGTCTGTCTTATTCTTGTGAGACAAGGCAATTCAGCCCGCATTACGTTCAATAAAAGTGATTAAAATGCCAACGATGACTGATTAAAACAAATTGGACTGCTCGGTACTCTGAAGTATTATGTATGTTGTTGTATTACAATAGTTTATACTGCCTCCGTGGCGCAGTGGCCAGTAGGTCGCACTTTGATGCGGTGGCAGCGCCGGACGTCCAGGGTTCGAATCCCGGGTCGGACCGATGAAATTGTTGTCTATGTTTTCCTGTTGTGATGACACCGATACAGTCCGGAGTTTGGAAGTTGGCGGTGTGAATAATCCCCGTGCCTCGAAAAGCACGTAAAGCCGTTGGTCCTGCGCCTGATCTCTCTACGGTCGTGTCAGATTGCTGTCCCACCGAATTATGAGAGTGATAGGGAGTGCACCTGTGCTTGCGCACTCACTTGTGCACTCTAATATATTCTGCGTACTTGGCTAATCGTAAGATTGGCCGCCGTGGCCGAATTTGGCTAGGAGATTACTTATTATAGTTTACTAGCGACTTTCCCCGACTGAATACAGAATTGTTTGGGCTATATTTTGTATGTTAGTATTTCTTCTAAGAGTGTTTTTAGAATTATTACTGCACTTCAAGCTTTGCTTAGCTTCACGCCTGCTTGAAAAGCCCGGGATCTTTCGAGAAAGGAAACACAGTAGCCAGAAGAGAATCCCATGACTTAGATAATGCACGATTTAATAAGATGATTCAACTAATACCTCTTGGTACAGGCCAACAGTGTCACCGTATCTCATGTCGATAACAGATAGGAAATTGAAAGCAAAAGTTGCAAGGTCAAGATCTTTATTATCTCCGTCTGCGTGGATTTCGTTTCGCCGAACACATAGTGTAAAGCCTTCCTCTTCAAAATGGACTATCTATCCAACACAATTTTTTTTTGTAATTCGAACCAGTAGTTCCTGGCATGAGCGCGTTCAAACAAACAAACAAACTTTTTTATATTAGGTAGTATAGTGCATAGATTAGTATACGCGGCTTTGCCCGCGTTAGCAAGATTCCTGTTTTATCCCATGGGAGCATTTAATTGGGTTAAAAAATATCCTATCTCTTAAGTCAGTCCATAATCTTCAAAACGCGGGCAAAATCGCGGGTAAGAAAAATCTCGATGATTTTAAATCTAAAAATACCATTAACTTATTCTGTCAGTTATTGTTTCACGATCAGCTGAGTATACACAACACACCATTAATGTTTTAATAGCTTCGTGACTAAACTAAAACCCGCAAAGAGACATGTGTAATGGGCTTACCTACTGAAATACATTTTATTTTGTATACTTGTATTGTAATAGATAAATCTTTCCAATATGTACTATAGTTGGTCATCAACGTTAACTAAGGCTTAGCTATAGGAGGAGCGTAATCTCTCGGCTCCCACTGCTCTATGCATTTTAACACGAGTGGGGGGTTCGCTGGTTAGGTTTATTGGGTACTAGCGGCCGCCCGCGACTTTGTTTGCGTGGTTTCCGGTTTCCGCACTCATGAGTATATAGCCTAAAGCCTTCCTTGCCTAAATTCAAATGGACTTTCCAAAACAAAAATCATTTTTCAAATCGGACCAGTAATTCCTGTGGTTAGCGCGTTCGAACAAACAAACGCTTAAGCTTAATTAAATCAGTACCTATACCTTGATGAAATAGTAATATAGTAGATACGCTACGACTATGATCCTAAATTGGCCAGCCAGGTTATCTACATTGGATCGATTTCTATCCGCGCTAGATAAGGATCAACTTATCTGAACACATCTATACATCTATACAAATATTATAAAGAGGAAAGGTTTGATTTTTTGTTTGTTTTTTTGTTTGTATGAATTGAATAGGCTCCAAAACTACTTGGCAGATTTGAAAAATTCTTTCACTGTTGGAAAGCTACATTCACCCAGAGTAACATAGGCTATATTTTATCCCGGTACGGGAAGTAGTTCCCCCGGGACGCGGGTGAAACCGCGTGACGGGCCGCTAGTGTTCAATAAAAGATAATCATTATAAGCAACCCAATTTCCAAGTCTAAACAAAGTTAAGTCGGATCATAACATTTCGTTTTGTGGAAACAGCTTTGGTCATTCTCATAACAATCGACCGTTGTTACAATTGTCTGTCACAACAAGGTCTTATTTCGTTTGTTGTCTGCTGCGTGTCATCTTCGGGATAAGGCACCGTGCAGAAACTATAGAGGGCGCTAAAATCCCGATTTTTAGGGTTCGGTAGCCAAATGGCAAAAAACGGAACCCTTATAGTTTTTCTGTGGTTTGACAGTAAAAGAGGGATGCCGGAATAAGGCCCAGAAGTGCACACGATGTTCCATTTTATAAAAATAGCTAAAATATTCGTTCTTAATTATTCGCGCTATTCGTATGTCGCTAAAAGTTGGGGAAAATATAACAAAAATTAAAAGAAATTCAACTATTTATTAACCCCACCGGAATTGCGTCCTTTTGACAGATATGTGTAAACAAATCTATCTACGCCCTATTAACATTGAAGTAAAGCTCAAATTCATGTGTATCGAGCCGACCCGCGGCGGGCTCGTGTGTGTTAAGAGTTGCCACTACAGAAATATAATTTCAGATAATCGATTATAAGAGAATATCGTGTCATGATCAGATAAATTTCTTGTGTTTTCTTTATGATTTTTATATGATATATCAAGTCTTATTGACAGTTTTGTCCGTTTTTGTAATCTACCGGAAGATAAGTTAATTGTGTTATTGATAGTAAGAATACTTATTGCAGAATTATATGTTTTATATCCGTATTGCTCATTATTCCTTTAATAATTTATAATTAGATTATTAGTGGATGTTACAAGTCATATTTCTAGATTTAAATTTAATTTATATGCAAAAGATTGTTGTGTGAAAAAGGCGGGAAAGATTGTGGCGGCCTCTGACGGTTGACGAGGGGAAGGGGTAGGTTCTAGTGGGGACGACACATTCTTTACCGCGCATCCACGAAGGGAAGTCGAAAGCAAGCTGTTTGGTTATTCCGTGCTTGAAGTTATATTTATTTCAAAATTCAGAAGTGGGATAAAACCTTACGTGTACAGTGTGGTTCGTGAAGCATTTTATATGTAAGTACTTTCATATTATGTAGTTCAGATTACCAACTTGTACTGTTCACGAAATGCACAGGAATTTGAACGCTTCGATGGTCTAGTGGCTAAGTGCAAGATCGTGGAAGTCCTGGGTTCGAGTCCCGGATTGATTCGTGCGAATTCGATTGATCGAGCCGATACCCATCTTTGTAACGATAATGTGATTGTTATCAGACCTGTTCCCGGTAGTGGAACATTAGTAAGCTGGTGTTATATTGTAATTTTTTTCATGCAAGTTCGGGTAATTAACGGTTATCCAGATGATATTATTATAAAATTATATTTCACAATACTTATATGCTAGCCGAGAATATATCAATATAGTAAACGATTAACAAATGTTCTCGAGTTGTGTGACTGGTGAAAATATTTTTTTTAGGACACAACAAGGCTTCTGCAATTCCTTCTAAGCACATGTTATGCAGGAAACATGCTAAGATTCATAATGACGGACTTGTGGAAGTTTAGTAACATGTTTTGTAGGAAATATGTTAGACTAATATTCCTATTTAGACTTATAGAAGTCTAGTTCATGTTTTGTAGGAAATATGTTAGACTAATATACCTATTTAGACTTATAGAAGTCTAGTTCATGTTTTGTAGGAAACATGTTAGACTTATGTACCTATTTAGACTTGTAGAAGTCTAGTTCATGTTTTGTAGGAAACATGTTAGACTTATGTACCTATTTAGACTTGTAGAAGTCTAGTTCATGTTTTGTAGGAAACATGTTAGACTTATGTACCTATTTAGACTTGTAGAAGTCTAGTTCATGTTTTGTAGGAAACATGTTAGACTTATGTACCTATTTAGACTTGTAGAAGTCTAGTTCATGTTTTGTAGGAAACATGTTAGACTTATGTACCTATTTAGACTTGTAGAAGTCTAGTTCATGTTTTGTAGGAAACATGTTAGACTTATGTACCTATTTAGACTTGTAGAAGTCTAGTTCATGTTTTGTAGGAAACATGTTAGACTTATGTACCTATTTAGACTTGTAGAAGTCTAGTTCATATTTTGTAGGAAACATGTTAGACTTATGTACCTATTTAGACTTATAGAAGTCTAGTTCATGTTTTGTAGGAAACACGTTAGACTTATGTACCTATTTAGACTTGGAGAAGTCTAATTCATGTTTTGTAGGAAGCATGCTAGACTTATATACCTATTTAGACTTGTAGGAGATTAGTAACATGTTTTGTAGGAAACATGTAAGACTTATAATTATTATATACCTATTAAGACTTACAGAGGTTTAGAATAATGTTTTGTAGGAAACATGTTAATCTTATGTGCCTTCTAGGCTTTTAGCAGTTTAGTTTGATGTTTTGTAGGAAACATGATTGTACTTGTAAGTACATATAATAGACATTTAGAATTCCGTCTATATGATTCTTAGGAAACTACCTCTATATATTTAGATACCAAACACCTAGAAGTCTTAATGCATGTTTTATGAGAAACATGCCTGGACTGTTGTTTATGTCTAATTATATGATTACATAGGTGCTTTTGGTAGCTTGATAGGATTAAGGTCTACCTTATTTGTCGAAGCTGCAATGAATTTAACCAGTTTTATTCCAAAATACTGATGTTAAGAAGTTTATTTAGTTTAACTTGGGAAATGTACATTGTGTAGGCAATGTGATTAGAATATTAACAACAACTATTGGATCAAGATAAGATTAAATCTATATGATAGACAGAATTGACACATTTCAACAGTTGGTAGAAATGATATTTCACTGTATTACAGCATGGGAGATTCAGTTAATACCACTAGAAGGAAGAGACCTAGATGTATGGTGATTTATTCAGACTCAGAGGAGGAAAATGAAGTCCATATGAAGAATCAAAAGACGAATGAAGAGGATAGACTGTCGAGGGAAGAACTTTTGCAGATTATTTCTTCTATACGCAGTGAGTCTAAGTCTAGTGCGAATACTATACCCAACCATCAAAATAATGTTATACCCGAATTCGATCCGAACAACAAGTCTCAATCTATTACAAGATGGTTAGGTAAAGTAAACGAATGTGGTTTAATATACGGCTGGGATGAGAAACAGATCATCCACTTTGCCTTACAGAAGTTGGTAGGATTAGCTAAAAAATGGTATGAATCACTTTCTACTTTAAATTATTCCTGGGTTCAATGGCAAGAAAAATTGCTAAAAGCTTTTCCATGTGACGAAAATTATGGTAAGCTATTAGAAGAAATGTTAGCGCGTGTGACACGTCCTGGTGAAAGTGTAAGAGAATATTTTTATGAAAAGTTGACTTTGCTTAGTCGTTGCGAAATAACTGGACGAAAGGCTGTAGACTGTGTGGTGCATGGCATTTCCGACGTCTCAATTAGGAATGGCGCCCAAGCGCTACAATGTAAAGAACCCGAAGATTTGTTGTCTTATTTGGCTTCTCAGCAAATAAAGGAAGTACCGGTAGCAACAAACTTGCTCAAAAAGAGTTACCAGCGGAACCTGGGACCCAATCCTCAATTAAATTTGAGGAACAATGCACCCGCTGATAGAAACACTAATAACATGTTGTGCTTTAATTGTAGGGACAGGGGACATGCATATTCTGCATGCCCAAAAGCTATTGTAAAATGCCGTAAGTGTGGTCGCATTGGTCACGATTTCGAATCATGTTTCAGAAAACCGCTTTTGTCGCACAATGCAAACATTGATAAAAAGACACTAAAAATAGATTCCCTAGTTAAAACTTCAGCAATCAACGTCGAATCGCAATTTCAAAAAGTTGATACCGAGCCACTGGTTTCTGATCCCCTAAAGGATATTCCCAACTGTAACAGAAAATTTTACAAGGACATAACTGTAAATGGTAAAATTTTCCAGGCTTATGTTGATTTCGGCAGCGATTGCAGTTTGATTAGATTTTCTGATGCAAAAACACTTTGTTTGATAGAGAGAAATGAAAATTTGCCAGTCATAAGGGGGTTCGGAAATTCTATGATACAGCCTATTTCCAAGATAACTGTTGTGGCAAAGATAGATGAGGTAGAAGCAAATTTGGAATTGTTGGTTGTTAGTGATCACTTTCTTCTTACGTCGATTTTGGTTGGTCAAAACTTCACTGAAATGCCTTCTGTCACTGTTCTTAAAGACAGCAATTTTCTATTCTTTTATTTTTGTCCTGCTGAGGTGGATATTTCTTTCGAATCAGACAGAACCATCAAAATTTTCGTAAGGAACGATACGAAGATAGAAAAGGGAGGAATCTTGGAAGTATACACCAATGATAAATTTACAGGTGACATATATGCGGATGGAAATACGAATTTGTTTCCCAGTAACGAGTATCATTTTCATAGAGGTTGTTACAAATTAGTCGATGGTGTAGGGTATGTATTTGTTTCCGTTTTGAGCAATCATGCGGCCTTGTTCAAGCGTGGTATGTTGCTGGCTAGAGTGAATAAAGTATTTAAAACTGAGGTTGTGAATGTAAATACTATTCAGTCGAACAAAAATCAGTTACCTCCTTTAGATAGGAAGGAGATTAAAGTTGATCCTATCCTATCTGAAGCAGATAAAGAAAACCTTTATGGCCTCCTACAGAAATATCGTTCTTGTTTTGCTGTCAGTTTAAGTGAATTAGGTTGTACCACTCGGGCAGAAATGCACATTGAGCTAAGTGATAAAAAGCCAGTTATATATCGACCTTATCGCATGTCAATCCACGAGCGAGAAAAGGTCCGCAAAATTGTTAACGAGCTACTCGAACATGACATAATTCAAGAGTCAGAGTCAAATTATGCCAGTCCTGTTTTATTAGTGAAGAAAAAATCTGGTGATTCCCGGCTTTGCGTTGATTTTCGAGCCCTCAATAGCAAAACCGTAAAAGATAAATATCCTTTGCCTATTATAGAAGACCAGATTTCAAACTTGAGCAATAATTTATTTTTCACGACATTAGATCTCGCGTCAGGGTATTACCAAATACCAATGGCAAAAGATTCTCAGCACCTCACGGCATTTGTTACTCCAGACGGACACTACGAATTTAAACGAGTACCGTTTGGGTTAGCAAATGCTCCAGCCGTATTTCAAAGAACTATGAACAAAGTTCTGGGATCACGTAGATTCACGACGGCTCTGGCATATATGGATGATCTTCTTATACCATCGGCAACTATAGAAGAAGGGTTTAGGAGACTAGAAGATGTTTTGCAATTACTTCAGAGCTCCGGGCTTACGCTTAATTTACCAAAATGTTCTTTCTTTGACAGACAGATTGAATATTTAGGCTATGAAATTTCAGCTCAGGGTATAAAGCCCGGACAGCGAAAAATTGAGGCTGTCAAACAGTTTCCAAATCCTAAAAATGTCCATGAAGTGAGACAATTTTTGGGTCTCGCTAGCTATTTCCGAAAGTTTGTGAAAGGCTTTGGGGAAATAGCAAAACCCTTGACGTCATTACTTAAGCAAAACGTCCCTTGGCAGTGGACTGATCAAGAAGAGAATGCGTTTAAAGTACTTAAACAGCAGTTATCTGAAAGACCTGTGTTAGCTCTTTACGATCCAAAATTAGACACGGAATTACACACCGATGCCAGTTCTTTAGGGTTAGGTGGAATATTAATGCAATGGCAGATGAGCCCTAGAGTCTTGAAACCAGTTGCATATTTCAGCCGACAGACAACAGCAGAAGAACGATATCTTCACTCCTATGAACTGGAGACCCTCGCCGTGGTCTGTTCGCTGAAGAAATTTCGATCCTATTTGTTGGGAGCTAAATTTGTGGTCTTCACAGACTGCAACGCATTAAGGCACACCCTCACTAAAAGGGACCTCATTCCACGTATTGCAAGATGGTGGCTCTTGATTAGCGAATATGATTTTGATATACAATATCGTCCGGGAAGCCGTATGAGTCATGTCGATGCGTTAAGCAGAAACCCGATTGAGAACACTGAAAGAATCACGGAAGTTGTTGAATTTCCAAGTGTTCTAAAAATTACAACAGAGAACTGGTTACATACTTTACAATTAGCTGACCCTGAAATCTTGAAGATTTCTAAAATTTTAAGACCCGATTTGGATGAAGAGGCAATAGAAATTAAAAAGAATTATGCCATAAAAGATCACCTTGTTTACAGAAAAGTAGGTGATGATCTTCGGTTAGTAGTGCCTCGAAATGCTCGTTGGCAAGTGTGTAAAGCAAACCATGATGATATTGGCCATTTTGGTATTGCGAAGACACTAGACCGCATTCAGAGTCAGTATTGGTTTGCAAAGCTTAGGCGATTTGTAAAAAAATATGTCTCTGCGTGCATTGAATGTGCATACACCAAGGACACTGAAGCTAAAATTCGTAGTGGATATTTACATCCAATCGAGAAGAAGGATATTCCATTTCATACCCTACATTTAGATCACTTGGGACCATTTGTTAGGAGCAAAAGGGGAAACAATTATATTTTAACAATCGTAGACGGTTTCACTAAATTTGTTTTTGCGAGGCCAGTAAGGGACACTAAAACTAAATCCGTTATTGATGTTTTAGATCGTATATTTAATGACTTTATGCCTCCTATAAGAATTATTTCAGATCGAGGATCTGCATTTACTTCTTCTAAATTCAAAGAGTTTTGTGTCTCAAATGGAATCAAGCATATTTTAAATGCCGTTGCTTGCCCAAGAGCAAACGGGCAAGCCGAAAGATTCAACCAGACCATTCTTACAGCATTATCAACACAAAATCTTAATAGTGATGAGCGTGATTGGGATACTCAACTTGGCAAAGTTCAGAAAGGTATCAATAATACAGTGAATGCTTCTACACAAAAGACTCCGATGGAACTATTGTTTGGCATGAAAGCAAATGATAGTCTAATAAATAAATTGAACAGCGTGAAGGATAATTTTAGGAATTTTAGCGGAGAAGCCTCTGGTACTGTTAATGCAAATAATGAGAGTGAGAATGTTGAGAGTGAATGTATTGAAAGAACCAGTATTGAGATCGCTGATATTGAAAGTTTGAATGCTGATAAAGAAAGTGCTAAAAGTATACAAGTTGAGAGTGCTAGCGGAATGAAAACAGTTTCAGATGATAGGTTCGAAATTAGGAAAGAAGCTAGTGATAATATTAATAAGAATCAGGCAAAACAAAAAGAAACGTTTGATGAAGGTAGAAGGGCGGCAAGAGTTTACAAAAATGGTGACCTTATAAAACTGACCAAAGTTAGTTTTTTAAATGATGGAAAAAGTAAGAAATTGCAACCGAAGTTTATTGGTCCATTTAAAGTAGTTAAGTCTTTGGGGAACGACAGGTATCAAATTTCAAATATCCCTGGTTTTTCAAAGAAGAGGTCTTACGATACCGTTGTATCCGCTGATAGGATGCGACCTTGGATACATGTGAGGGCGTTGGGAATTCACAGTGAATCCGATTCTAATAGTGAGAAAAGTGATTCATGCCAAGAAAATAATTAAAATTATAATTTCAATAAAGTTAAATTATTTTCCGTTATGTATACCATAAGTACTGTTTAGTGTCATGATGATTATTGTATTTGTTAAAAATTGTTGTTTGTTAATAAATTTATTTTTATTTTACTTTATATATTATGTTAAGTTATTGAATAGCATTCAAATGATAATCAAGAACATTGTTGTGAAATGTGCTCCGGAGAGAGCACACATCAGGATGGACGAGTGTCATGATCAGATAAATTTCTTGTGTTTTCTTTATGATTTTTATATGATATATCAAGTCTTATTGACAGTTTTGTCCGTTTTTGTAATCTACCGGAAGATAAGTTAATTGTGTTATTGATAGTAAGAATACTTATTGCAGAATTATATGTTTTATATCCGTATTGCTCATTATTCCTTTAATAATTTATAATTAGATTATTAGTGGATGTTACAAGTCATATTTCTAGATTTAAATTTAATTTATATGCAAAAGATTGTTGTGTGAAAAAGGCGGGAAAGATTGTGGCGGCCTCTGACGGTTGACGAGGGGAAGGGGTAGGTTCTAGTGGGGACGACACATTCTTTACCGCGCATCCACGAAGGGAAGTCGAAAGCAAGCTGTTTGGTTATTCCGTGCTTGAAGTTATATTTATTTCAAAATCGAATATAATTACGTTGGTGGATCTTAGCTAAAATAGAAATAAAAATACCACTTACAGTTTATCTACAGAAATGAGGTGAATAATTGGTTGCAATTTTTAAGATACCCGTACGATCCCGTACGATCGTGACATGAGGGGTAGCATGCCTAAAATAAAAAAAATATATATATTTCAGTGTCATTATCCTATTTATCTTTTAAATATTTTATAATCTTAGTAAAATATTTTCATGAAGCAATCAAACGTATATTTTAGGCTGCATTATTTTATAAAACTATATTAGAATCGAATAGATCTAAAATCGAATATCTATATTTTTTAACGCAATGGAAACACTAAATTAACTGCCAATTCAACTGTCAAAGTTCAAAATATCAAAAAGTAATTGTGTTTTTCTTGCATCAACAAAGTGATCGGTTTTATTTCGTGCGTTTAACTAAACAACTTCACCATGAATGCTGACTCCGACGATCCGGGTTCAGCCGTAGCAGGTAATCAAATACTTTTTACAACCTTCAACAGCTAATATGGTGGAAATCGTAGATTGTATTACCGATGGAAAATAATCAATATGCATTTACCCAAAAACACTGACTTTTTTTAAACCCTTTCTTTCGCCAGTTAACTAATGACTATTTACTCTATATTTCCATAGTACTTTCATATGTGTGCACTGTGGGCCGAAACTTCTATGGCCAGCCGGCGTCCCCCTTTGACATTTACCTTGGTCAGTTCGAATTCGAGTCACTAGATGGCAGAATAAGGCACGGTGTTTTCCGTGGTTTGACAGTAGAATTACCGACATTGAGATTGACATTTAGCTTGGTCAGTTCGAATATGAGTCGCAAGATGGCAGAGTCATCGCTACGTACGGTGCCTATTTGACTGCATACGAAATAAATTATGACATTCTAAGATTAATGACGAAATCAAAAATTAGGCACAATTTTTTGTCTCACATTTACTATTGAGCTTTTAACAAATTATTACAGCTAATTGAAGTTAAAAGAGTATTGATTTGACACTACAGCATCGTGACGTCGCGATTCAATATTTCCTACATTTTTTCCTACAAGGTTACGTTTTTGACATTTAAAAAAAAGTAGGTGATTTGACCTGTCAGTCAAATACCGTGTTGCAGTCCACTGGTGGACGTAGGCCTTACCCAGTTGGGGATTATGCTTGTAGTAACCACTGTGGGCAGGCGGTGGGTATGCCAAAATTGTCTGTCACAATAAGATCTTATTATTATGACCAGGGCATTTAATCCCCTCTGAAATGGTTGAATAAGATGATGGCTGACACATACGTCCTACTTGTGATCAAATGCCTTTTGGGACTAGTCGGTTAAGACTCAATCTATCTATTAATATTTTGGCTTTTAAATTTTTAGCAGAAGGAACGGTATGACTCTCGTATTAATAAATCGCACCCAACTCTGAGCTCAATCTTGAGAATGTCATTCTCATACAAAACAGCACCTCAAATTCGCGCTTAAGATCGTGATCAGAGTCGAGTGTGATTTATTAATACGAGCCATAGAGTACCTACCTACCTATGTAATGAACTGGTAAAATGTGTAAAAGAATATAATGCACATTATGCCATGCAAACTTTTATCGAAAATAGGTTTGAACGAGACCTAGTAAGTTATTTTTTTTTAATACGTCAGAAAAAAAAGAATTTGCACGGAAGCCTCGGTCCGCGAGTCCGATTCGCACTTGGCCGGTTTTTTTCTATTGTCTGTGGCTGTTAATGTTAATGCAAATAAACGTGTAAAAATATTTATCTTTCTATCTTTATGTACATACTATGGAGTATGGAGGTACTTCCTCAGACGAGTGGCTTATTTGAGTAGAAGTTTTTATCTGTGAAAAATATGATCATCTTACTCATGGTATACAGCAAAGTTGCTATCTTCTGTCTGTCCCTATGTATGCTTAAATCTTTAAAACTACGCACCGATATTCATGCTTTTTTAAAATCAGATACAGTGATTCAAGAGGAAGGTTTCTGGTGCATAAAACATGCATATTCTAAAGAATACATGCATATACTAATGTATACCAGAACCGCGACTGGCTACAAAGCCAAGAATCGCCGGTTAGAATCCCGCTAGGGGCAAATATTTGTGAGATGAACAACGGCATTTATACACGAATCATGGATGTTTATATACAAGTATTAAACTATATCTATCCGTTCCCTAGCTTCTATGGTACAAGTTTCGAGCTCAGTTTGGGTCTAGGCAATTGGTGTGTCAGTCAGTCCAAGAAAATTATTTTATTTATGCATTTATACTTTTAGTAAGAGTATTGACCCCGTGCAAAGTCGAGGCGGGTCGCTAGTTCTAGTCATAGAAAAAATAATTGCAAATCATTGAGTAACATTCAGCATCTTACAGTAGGTATTTACTCAACAAATAAACTCCTGAAAAGTATACAACGATTTATTTTAAGAAGAGATAATTTATGGAGTGTTTATCACACAGTAGTAATATTTACTTTGCCTTCGTAGTCTGCTGTTGTGACGAGTATTAGTGCTTTTCAGGTCAAAGACAGCGGTTATACCTAAGTTATAATTAGTTAGATTGAATTGACGTCAGTGCCGTTTAGATGTTGTAAAAACTCTGTATACTTATGATATATGAAAAGTTTTACCTATGATATATTTCTGATTTGGGTTAGATCTGCCGATTGGTGCCTTGGGTGTTTTTTACCGCTTCTATCATGGTGAGTGTTCTGAAGAGCTATTACCGAAAAATTTCATCTCGGGCTCCTCCGTGCTTCGGAAGGCACATTAAGCCGTTAGTCCTGCGCCTTATCTCTCTACGGTCGTGTCAGATTGCTGTCCCACCGAATTATGAGAGTGAAGGAATAGGGAGTGCACCTGAACTTGCGCACTCACTAGTGCACTATAATATATCCTGCGTACTTGGCTGATTGTAAGATCGGCCGCCATGGCCGAATACGGCCGGACGGTATTATATATTTTCCTTTATCCCTCTTTCCCCTTTACGTCATAGAACTTCACAAGTCACAAGGTTTCCATTTCCAGACAACAGAAATGCATTTGACCCGCTTGGTGTAATGGTCAAGATGTTGCCTGTTATACAGTAGGTCGCGGGTTCGATTCCCGCTCAGGACAAACATGTATGTTCATGAACATGTCTGTTATCCTGGTCTAGGTGTTATATTTATCTATTTAGGTAGGTAGATTTGTAATACCACTGTTGATTCTGACGTCTGCAACACAATTGATTAAGCTACTTATTATGGGTCCTCTTTTGCTTACCATCAGGCAGAGTGGAGCCTATATGCGGAGCCGCTAAAAAGGCATCGGGTTGGTGACCGCGGTTTTTTTTTAAATTACAAGGAGGCAAACTAACAGGAGGGTCACTTGATGGTAAGTGATCACTGCTGCCCATGGACATTAACAACCGCACAAGGGTCGCAGATGCGTTGCCTGTCTTAAAAACCCCATACCCTCTCCAACTGAGCTCAGGCGACCTTCCTCACCAGCAGAAACATAACACAACAGTTACAAAGTGCTATTACACTGTGGTCTTCTGTATGGTGGAGGTACTTCCCCAGACGAGCGGCTCATTGGAGTGCAAGTTTCACCAAGCTCTACCACTCTTAGGCTTGTATTAATAAATCGCCCTCAACTCTGAGCTCGATCTTGAGTGCAAATTTGAATTGTCATTCTCATACTAAACAGCACCTCAAGTTCATGCTCAAGACCGAGCTCAGAGTTGAGTGCGATTTATTAATACGAGCCTTAGTATTCTCTCCCTACATCGTAACGCTTGTCCCAGTCACATCCTCGGCCATTGCCTTGGAGTCTAGGGTCCGCTATTCTCTCCATACCACTCATCGCAGTAAATTGAACGATAAAACACAGGGGAACGCTGCTGCCCATCCCTCTAGTACATATAACGTTTCGTCGTTCCGTGCTTTTTCGCATGTCACGACCCTGATTTTAACGGTCGGAGGTCAGACTGGCTGGCCTAGTTGTATAATGGCGGACCTAATTGCTTTTAGCATGGAATATTGCTCGGTCAGCAAATTAGGAAAGATAGTTTTTTGGATGAGTTTTTTTTTTGTTGCCAAAATAAGTATATGAACATATTGAGCGTGAATGGTGAGTGATCACCGCCGCCCATAGACTTCCACTGAACTCAGAAGATTTTACATACAAATAAAAACAGCACAACGGTTATCATCGATTATTGTAAATTGACGAAACGTTTTTCGAAATGTAGTTGTGAACCCGTTATGAAGTGCTGCTTCACTGATCATTGTAGAAAATTAAACACTCAACAACTCTTTTGGAAGTCATAATGGAGTGATTTGCCATTGCCTTCTCCATTTCACACTCTCTTGCAGTGTGCATTTTTGTCCTCACGATGTTTTTATTCACCGAACAGCTAGTACTTATGTTTCCGCACATAAATCTTGGAAAATTCGGAGATGCCTGCCCATGTTCGAACCAACTACCTCACGCATGTGAAGCGGCGTTCTTACTACTAGGTTACCGAATTTAAGGTATTAAACTTTGTAGGTAAGTACTATGTACGTATTAGAAGGAAATGGGGCGGATAATTAAGTGATTTCTTTGTCTTTTTACCTAAGTAATGATTTGTACATGTTTCGTTTATTAAAATAGTACAATGCACGGCAACTGTTGTTCATAGACAACAGTAGAAGAAAATATTTTTCGAGGTTTCTAATCTATACGTAGTAGTAATACCTCAATGGCTACCGAGCCATATGACATAATTACGTATGGGAGCAATAAACTTGTTTTCTCAGAGAAAAAAATACACAAGAAAATACTTACACATATTCGTAATTATACAGACGACATTTTAATTTCAGTAAGTTGTTCTCATCATTCTAAAGAAAACAATTTAAGATAGCACATCAGTCTTTCATTCGGAAATAATTTTTATTATTTTACACATTAGGTAACTTTTACAATGACAATTTTTAAGAGGGTATGAAAATTACCTTCATTCGAAAATCATCTTTATTTTCATAGTCATAATGTAAGTTTTTGAATGATGTTAATAACACCATGACTAATGAATTGGGACAGCTTCATGGTTGACGGGTTCGGTGCCTCGGACGACCTTTACTGTTGTTTTACTGTCAATGTCAGTGTTTAGCGAAAATGACTCTTGTTGCTAAGAAAATAAAACGATTTTAAAAATATTGGGAATGAGAATAAAGTAGCTACACAAGGGACAATTTACTACGAAATAAGTTTCTGTAGTGTGTGTAAAATAGCTTAGTAGGCATAGTGGTAATAAGAGCGCTGCTTCTCATGCATGTGGTCAGCGGTTCAAACCCGGTCAGACACGCATCTCTGTATTTTTTTTTGTCAGTGGCGGCAAACGAACTATCAGGTCGCCTGATGGTAAGCAATCACCGCAGCCCATGGACATCCGCTACGCCAGAGGTTTCGCCGATACTTTAATACCCCATACACTCCCAAACTGAGCTCTGGCTACCTTAGTCACCAGCAGAAGCATAGCACAACAGTTAGGTTACGAAGTGCTACTTCACTGTGGTCTTCTGGAAGGCTGGTACTTCCCCAGACGAGCGGCTCAATCTAGTGGAAATTCCACAATGCTCTACCTCTCTTTGGTAGGTTATCTAGTTTTGCTATCTCGATTTTTGTTCTAAAGGTACAGATTGTTTTTTTTTTTTTTTTTATGTCAGAGGCGGCAAACGAGCTAGCGGGTCGCCTGATGGTAAGCAATCACCGCCGCCCATGGACATCCGCGACACCAAAGGTATCGTTGATGTGTTGCCGGCCTTAACCCCATACCCTCCCCAACTGAGCTCTGATCTGATTGCATACCAAAGAGATAATAATAATACTTTGGAGTTATCTTTCATTTATACATCATCATTAAACTACATTAATGATAGTGTTGTGACATTAAAAACCTTTTTCATTATGTCAACTATACATAAGTGTCCAAATTAACTAGAACCATTGTAAAGAGTATAATATTTGATCTCAGATGTCAATTTTCAATGGCTGATTTCAGTAAGCACTATATTCTGTAGGTTTAATACTACATTTGTGTCAAATGAATCATATGGGTTGATTAAACATTTGCAATAACTATTGTAATGTTGCGAAATATCTCAACGGGAAGATAAGAGAATCAATATTCACTAAATATTTGTGTAGTGACTATTTAATCAATTAATTTTTTTTTAATTCAGTATTTGACTGATAGGTCAAATCACTCACTTTTACAAATGTCAAAAACGCAGTTTGTATGGAAAACTGTATGAAATACGAGCCTATGACGTCACAAGTAAGTGTTGTCAAATCAATATTTTTTTAAAACGCAACTGTAACTGTGACGTAATGATTTGTCATTATTTTTAATTTCGTTTTTAATGTATGATTCATAATTTATTTTGACGACAGCTTTGTGGAACAATCTCACTGCTACAGTATTTCATGACTGCTACGACATGAGGACCTTCAAGAAAGCGTACTGTCTTTTGAAAGGCCGGCAACACATCAACGATACCTCTGCTGTCGCGGATGTCCAAGAGCGGCGGTGATTGCTTACCATCAGGCGACCCGCTAGCTCGTTTGACGCCTCTGCCATAAAAAAAGTAGAGAAAAACACTATGCGGAAAAAACGCGGCCAAAGTTCGGCGGCAATACATTTTCTTTTAAATATTACGCGACGTCAATTCGGCATGGTGTTATCTTCTATTCAAAATTCATTGTAGGCGTCGTCACGCCGAACATCGGTCGCGTTTTATCGGCAAGATATGTTCCTAGACTTAAAGATCTTTGTAGCGAAGATACCAGCTTATAAGGTCATGATTAATATTATAAGCAGTCAATTAGTTATTGCATCACACATGTTCATTCACTATTAAGAAGATGTAATACAACAACTAGATATGAAGATGACATTTCAAGGATAACTGTAGAAGTAGCGAATAAGTGTTGTATAATGTATAACAATAACATTGTTATTCTTAGAATTTGAATACAGGCAAGGTCACCTGTGAATATTATGGCAGGCATCAGACTATTTTTTTCAAGTCCACATTACCATACATTATAATTTTGTGCCGTATATAAGATTTTAGACTTTCGCGTTGCATTATGACACTAGTATTATTTAACGGGACTTAACGCGATATTAATTATGTAGTATATGTATACTACTTACTGCTTGACGTTTCGGCTGCGTTACAACAGCCGTGGTCGCAAGCGGAGTAAGTAGTATACATATACGAGGGCAGTTCAATAATTACTTAGCCTAAATATGAAAAAAACATATTTTTAAGAAAGTTTAGATTTATTTTACAACACTGTCTCCTTTCAAATCGATACACTTGGCACCGCGATGCTGCAACCATTTTAACCCATCCAAAAAATACTATTTCCCGAGGCCTCCAAAATAGGTCTCTGGGGCGGCGATGACCGCATCATTCGACCCAAATCTTTTAATGGCGAGCGATTTTTTCGAAATTGGGAATAAGAAGAAATCACAAGAAGCCAAAATTAGGGATTACGATGGATGGAGCAACAATTTGTAGCTCAATTCTACCAATTTGGCCATGACACCTACGAAGGTGTTAGCCGCCGCGTTGTCGTGGTGGAGCAGCACTTTTTGCTTTTCCTAATGCGGGTCTTTTTTTTCAATTTGTCATCTAATTGGCCTGGTAAGTCAGAATAGTGGAGCCCCATAGTTGTTTTACCCTTCTCGATGTAATCGATGTAGATCTTACCCCGTGAATATAAAAAAACAGCGGCCATTGCCCTTCCGGCCGATTTAACAGTCTTCGCCTTCCTTGGAGCACATTTGCCGGAAAAAATCCTCTGTTTCGACTGTTCCCTGGGTTTGGTGTGTACCAGCGAACCCACGCTTTGTTGACGGTCATAAAACGCTGAAAGAACTGCACTGGATAGCGTTGCAACAGGGTCAAACATGTTGCCGATGTTGTCTTACGGTTGCGCTTGTTGTCTGGTGGGAGCAAACGCGGCAGCCTCCGCGCCAACAACTTTTACACACCCAATTCATAGTGCAGAATATGATGCAGTGTTCTTTTTGCAATGCTCACAGTCTCAGCTATCTCGTGAATCTTCAATCGCCGGGCTGCCACCACGATAACTTGGATTTTTTTTACCTTTTCCTCCGTAGAAGCCGTTTTTAGCTTGGGTTGGCTTCGCTCATCAAAAACCGACGTGCGGCTTCGATCAAATTGATTAAACCAATTTTTGTCAGTCAACATGGAAGGAGAAGAGTCATCTTTCACAGCATTCAAGCGCTCTTTGATATCCATGCGCATTTTCCCTTCCAAAAACAAGAATCTAATCACTGAACGATTTTGTTGCTTTCCATTTTTGTAAAAACCGACCGACAAGCTCACTTCCATAGGCTGTGAAAATAAAACAAATGAAGGGAATAGACTGAAAAGTCCTCAGTATACTTCAAAACGTATTTACTGCACGATAGTAAAACATTTTCGAAATAATAGCAGCATCTGGCAGCGAGGCTAAGTATTTATTGAACGGCCTAGGTATGTACTACATAATTAATATCGCGTTAAGTCCCGTTAAATAATACTTGTGCCGTATAGTTCAGGTCTAGAATAGAACTACACAATATCTTCCCGTGGGTGTCGTAAGAAGCGACTAAGGTACATTCCGGGGGATGGGCAGCAGCGTTCCCCTATGTTGTATCGTTCACCATACTGCGGTCACCAGCCCGCCTGCCCAGCGTGGTGACTGGGCTTAACCACTCATCTGGGGAATGCCTATGTCCAGCAGTGGGCTGAAACAGGCTGATGATGATGAGGTTGGCTAAACCATAAGCAAACACATATTATTTGTCCGGTCGCTAGTCAAATATATTTGTCATTTATACTGTGCCAGGAAATACACAAATCGGAAGTAGGTACATTCCATACAGTCATGTGCAAATAACATTTTATACTAGCTAGTTCTAATTGAAACCTTTTGGAATTCGCATTTAACCTAATATTTATGTTATGTTATTTAATATACGGCATGCATCAAATAAAGTCAAGTAAAGTCGGTATGTATGGAACTTTAACAACCTTTATTGAAACTCAAGACCATGCAATTAAGTTTTATTGCGTTTGAGAACCTCGGTAACGAAGTCGTGGTTAGCGGCCTGCGATTTTTGAGGCTAAGAAACTTTCGCGAGGCTGGTCATCGGATGGGTAACCAAAAATCTTTCGAATAGGCCTGTCATCGGATGGGTGACCAAAAATATTAATTTCGAGCTGAGTGAGAACGCCCTTTAGCCCGTTGGTCCCGGCTGCATCTGCAGTCTTTAATAACAAATTTAATAAATTTATAACACTGGGCCCGCGTGATGGTTAAAGGTCTAATCTCCCTTCCATCCATAGGGAAGCTGTTGGGTTGTTAATTGGGCAGATGATGAGCCTTAATGAATGTTATTGGAGTTTATGCCAACGTTTTTTTGTGAGAATGCTTTTGAGGCATGTAATCCTCGGTACCATTTGACCTAGGGTTAAATAGTCTATAGCTGCGCACAACTACTATTAACTCTAAGGATTAGTTTGTAAACAACAATCATTCCTATCCCCAAACATGTCTGTTTATATTATGGTCATATTTAAATGAAAAATGAAAATGAAAAAAATATTCCTCAAACTTCTTAAATACTTAAAGATACACCTTAGTCATGCAAAAATCGCTACTAAGGACCATGACAACAATATATATGTGGGTATGTAGTTTTTAAGCCATTGGTACTAGTCCACAGAGTACTTTGTACTAGTCTCAGCGAGATGCAGGGCATAGCCCAACGCTGATTGTCATACTAGTCCCATTTTACGAAGGTTAGGAAGGAAGGGGAAGCCAGGGAGGTTCCTATAGTAGGTTTCGTTTGATGCGTGTGACAATAAAATTTTAAATTGGTTTGTTTCAGGGTGAGACTCCACCCAAGCTAAGATGTGTGCTATGTGGTGTGTCGGAAGTAGCCAACAGGATTTCAATCTGTGATTGATCACGTGTTAAGGCCATAATCCTATTGGCTGCTTACGATTACGACAAGGGAATGCAATCTCGACTCAAGATTGACAAATCGAGATCTCGCGGTATAATCATGGGTTCGAGATTGGCCAATTCGAGATCTCGATCATGGACGAGTCGAGATCTAGCGAGAATTGGAGATTTTCGAGATATCTAAAAATAATACATATGTTAGACACAAAATAAAATAACATACCTACCTATGTGTAATCTCGCGAGATCTCGAATCTCGCGATTTCGAATCGAGATTGCATTCCCTAATTACGACATATCCGCTCCACAGTACACATCTTGACCTATCTATGAAATATACGGCATCACTAGCTTTATTTTTCGACCTGTAATGTTTTGTACATGTTTTTAAAACACTAGACGGCATTTTTTCCATCTTGTAAATAGTACAATAGACGCATTATAGACGGTAATTACTGTTGTCCAAAGACAAAAGTGCGTATAAGAAAATATTTCTTCGAGGTGCCTTCTCTATACGTAGTAGTAATACCTCAATGAATCTATCTGTACAAGTTTTATATGACCTTGTGTAAATGCCTATATTTGACGTATATGTAGGTATGTAGTTTTTGCTCTGTTTCCAAGAGGATAAATGCTATGCGATATTTTTTGTCATTTCAAACGTGACTTTGGGTATTGAACGTTAGTGGAAAGGTTTATTGCCGAAGTTGGGTTGTCTTCTTAAATTAATTATGAATAATTTATACAATTCATTATATTACAGCAATTGTGAAGTTTCAATTAATTTAGTATTAATATGAACTATGAAAGTACCGTTTGGCTCAAGGTATATACATACACTAGCGGCCGCCCGCGACTCTGTCCGCGTGGCTTTCGATTTCCAATATCCTATGTGTTATTCTGATGTATAAGCTATATTGTGGTAAAGTTTCATTCAAATCCATTCAGTAGTTTTTACGTGAAAGAGTAACAAACATCCATACATCCACACATCCATACATCCATACATCCACACATACAAACTTTCGCCTTTATAATAGTAGTAGGATTTCAGTAACATTTCTTTAAGCCTACTTACATGTCAAATAAGCTGTTTTTTACATAGAAAACTGTATAAAATATGTAATATAGTAGTAGGATGTTGTCAAATGTTAGGGTGGTAAACGAACAAGAGGGTCACCAGATGGTAAGTGATCACCGCTGCCCATGGACATCAACAACCGCAAAATGGTCGCAGATGCGTTGCCTGCCTTTAAGGTCCCATACCCTCCCCAACTGAGCTCTGGCGACCCTACTCACCAGCAGAAACATAGCACAACAGTTACGAAGTGCTACTTCACTGTGGTCTTCTGTAAGATGGAGGTACTTCCCCAGACGTACGGCTTATTCGAGTAGAATTTAGCTCTACTTCTCTCAAAAATTCTCAAAATTTTACTCAATTCTCATTTTGTTTGTTTCAGATACAATTCTTCAAGTCATGAAGGAATCATAAGGGACGGACAGACACACAAGCCTTGGAACAGTGCCAAATAACTAATGTTAATTGTTTATACTATTAATATAAGAGTAAAGCGATGGACCCCAAGTATTTTGATATAGAGAGGGAGCAAAATCCAAGGGAGAGAGCTAATGTACTCTCTAAGATATCTTTTTGGTAAGTTTATCTAAATAAATACTACTATTTTACTGTTATGTAAATGATTATTATAAATTATTATGTTGTAGGTAATTCAGTCTTAATGCCACACAGTTGGGCAAATGTCTTAATTATTATAATTACTAGCGGCCCGCCCCGGCTTCGCCCGTGGTACTTGTCCACTATTTATACATAAAAACCTTCCTCATGAGTTACTCTATCTATTAAAAAAAACCGCATCAAAATCCGTTGCGTAGTTTTAAGGGGCCGTACTAGTCCAAATTGCGTTAGATAGTTGGCTGTAATTTCTATATTATTGAAAACAAGAGTTTGAAATTCAGATATAGCAAAGTTCAGGACTTACACTAGGACCCATATTCAACGAAAACACGATTGCATTAAATTTTCTCGATAGAAAAAAATTGCAAAGTTACCTCTAAATCACCAAAAGAATCGTCATTATTCAGGTGATACAGTAAAACAAAGCTTGAAACTTTTTAATATAAATAATCATCACATAAAGCGAGGTTTATATTTCTTATTTTTTCAATTACTTATAAAATCATTAAAAAAAGACTAAAAACTATAAATATTTTGCACGCTCGGCCATTTTCATTTAATTTTCAGTCCGGCTTCGGCCTTCGGACGGGGGGGCTGTGTCGCTCGTCGTCGCGTGAAACAAAAGACGATCACATGCCATTTTTCAAACCTACGTTCGAATGTCTCACCAGGGTTGTCGATTTAGACAATACTATCGTGGTAGTAATATTTATGTATGTAGATGCTCTGATGTTTCAAATATTATAATTTTATGTTTGGATGATAATCAAATACAATAAAATTATAAACAACAAATTGGTTTCATAGAGAGAACATAACATTCTACGATTTCGAAATTAGTGAACGCATGGATATTATTTTATTTTGAAGTATGCATAATCTCTAGCTTTCGACTTGCAAGGTTTGATTCCAGGTTAGGGCAACTTTGTGTCGGTTTTTCCGAACACTGCCCGGTTTTTTGATCACAAATCTTTGTGAGCAAGCGTGTTGACTAACCAAAACCCATCTTTGTATGAATAATATTTTTCAAGTTTAATCAGGAATACTACTGAGGTGACATAAAATATATGGATTAAAATAATATTGTTGTAAATCTCAAATGCCTAATGGCCTGTCCAGGCCAAAAATGTTGTCATTTTCATTTATAAAAATTACTTGAATGGCAGAACAGCAGATCATTGTCGCCAAAATTTACAGTAGGTTAAATTAAAAGAAGAGCAAGCAATAAAGATTCTGATTCTGATTCTGAAAAAGAAAACATTGTCCAAGTACCAGAACTAAAACAAGTAAAGCACCCATTTTGTGGTTAAAATAAAAATACTTATCAGTTACATCTTATCAAGATTACATGAATCTATAATAAAACGAATTGATTCATCAGCCGATTTAGAGTTTCTTTTGCAATACTTAAAAATATGTTGTTGCCTAACATTGGCCAAGAGTTGTCCAATCTGATAATACTGGTTCAAAAACGGGACTCGAGGTGAGCCTCGTTAAATGTTCCAATTTAATTACTGAATATTAAAGCACCGTTTTTTCTGTGTCCAAAGTTTAGTCCCTCATTCAAATTAATGTTGTTAATTTTACCTCTTTTCAACAATTGGTAGACTGTTGAACATCGAATGTAAACAACCGCTCACAGGACAGCACGTAACATTATATTTCACAACATCCCAGACATTGATCTAACTCCATGTTAATTAGTTTTTTTTAAAGGGTTGATTGTTTAAAATTATCTTTTCTAACAACAATATAAGTATAGTCATATATTTGAAATGCAGCAAGCTCCAGGACTAGTGACTATATTACTCAAAAACACGATTGCGTGAAAACATGCAAAGTTGACGACAATTTATCTTAGACGATGCTATAACCTGCTAGTACTTTTAAAAGAAAGACTATTTGATGGATATAGGTAAGGGATGTTTTTTGTGACCAGCCAAAGCCTTAACAGATTGGCAGTTTGCAAATTTGACAAATTATGCCTCAACTAACTAACGTATATGAGATGGGTCGTAGGTAATAAGTACTTACCATTCATATTTGAAATAGTTAAACGTACATTCACTGGGTAATGATGGCGATAAAAGGCGGTATTATGAATTTCTGATTGCACCTTCGGCCTTCTACCAATAAGAGGTGGCAAGTGAAGTCTTCACTTGCCACCTCTTATTGGTAGTATCTTCATACTACCAGCAAATTTGAGGATTTGCAGCACTCAGGATTTACTAAGCCTTTTACAGTAGGTAGGCAGGTAGATTACCTACACTATTTTCTTTGGTAGTCTGGTAAAGAAGGGTATGTTCATGAATCACTCCAAAACTTGGGTATTTGTATGCATATTATACATGAAAATATCGAGTTTCAAATTTGAAATACCATACACTGACAAACAAGTTTATCACATACTAGCGGCACGTCCCGGCTTCGCACGGGGAGATAAAAGTGTACTTAATAGAACTAATTATGGCCTATGTAATCCTATCTGAGTTGGTAACAATAAAGCTGTCTAATGTAAAAACAATTTTTGAAATCGGTCTATTAGTTTTTTAGTTTCCTCGTTGCATACAAAAATACAAATCTCTGCTCTTTATAATATTAGTATAGAAAATATGATTGCATTCTATTCTTTTTAAAAGTTTACAAGAGATGTTCACTAAATTCGTATAAAACCATATTTTTGGGAACCCTATGTGTTTGGAGATAAAATATGTTGAATTTCAAATTTCGAATATGATTCCGCGCGATCATTGACTTCGCGAAATATTTGTGCGGGGCATGAGGAAGTGGGGGCAAAATCGAACTTGTCATTGGCCTAGCACGGGGCCTTAAAGATTTAAGCGTTCATAGGGACAACATGACAGAAAAAGCGACTTCGTTTTATACTATGTAGTGATGTAATCGTTACAAAGATAAGTTTAACCCGGGAATCAAACCCTTTATCTCGTGATCATGGCGCAGTTGTTACCGTTGACACATTTAGTTAAGTTAAGTAAAGTATCAGCCTTTTGATGTCTCATGGATGGCAAAGGCCTCTTTCATGTGAAATCACGTTAATTGACGTTACAAAGACAGGTTTTGGCATAATCACCACGCTTGCCAAATGTGGATCGGTGATTTGATCCCAAACCTGCCTGAGCTGTGTTCGGATAAACCGACACAAATTTGCCCGACCCGGGAATCGAACCCAGGACCTCGAGACCACGGCCCGGTACTTAAACCACTAGACCATCGAAGCGTTTATATTACACCTTTAGGATTTAAAATTGCATTTTAAACTGTTCAAAGTTCAATTTACACTTGCCTCTACAGCTGCAAAGTTCTTTGTTTCCTCAAATAATGAATCATTCAGTTCTGTGTAGTGTGAACGAATGTTGTGAAAACAATTTTCCTCTTAGGTATTATTATCTCTACGTTATTTTTTAATAATATGACGACATATTTGGTTACATAGGGATTCCCGCACACTGTATATCTATTCAGGGGCTCGATAGCGCAGTGGTTAGCGCGCTCGGCCCGCGATTGCAAAGTTAAGCAACTTTCGCAGCGGCCAGTCATCGGATGGGTGACCGTAAAATTTTCATCTCGAGTTCCTCCGTTATTCGGAATGCACGTTAAGCCTGTGGGAACTTGATGTTTTTCTGAGAAAAAAGTAGCCCATGTCTTTTCTAATCGAATCTATTCTCACGTAATTCAACTATTAGGGGCCTTCCAACCTCTTGTTTTTTAAACGGTACCTCCAGAACCTGGTCTGGAGGCCTCAATTGATCGTGGGGCCCTGGGCACATGCCCATTGTGCCCAGTGTGAAAGACCTGTCTGAAAATTCAGTCAGGAGTTTCGGAGCCTATTCAATTGAAACTATAAAAATTAAAATGATTAATCTTATCCTTTTTTTGTTCCATCCATATAAAGAGGAAGTAATTATTTATTTTCTGTATTACAGGTACACCCGTCCAGTTTTCGTCAAAGGTAGAAAAGGACAGCTCAGCATTTCAGATGTATACAGGTTAGTATTAGAAACAATACTCCATGTTAAGTTTTTTTTTAATATTACGTATCGGTATATTAGTATACTTACTTATTTCTTACTTACCTACTTAAGTATATTAGTACAAACTATTTTGACAAATTCCACCCCTAAAGGGACAAAATAGGGGATGAAAGTTTTTGTATGAAACTTTTTCAATTTTAAACCGATCGGGCTGAGACTTTGCATGCATAAAGCTATTTCGACGAAGGCATCTCCTGAGAAAGGATTCTGAAATATTCTACACATAAGTAGGAGATGAAAGTTTGTAAATCCACGCGGACGATTGTCGCGGGCAGCCGCTAGTGTTACTAAAGTCTTTAGTTGTTTTAAGAACGCATTTGCGAAACTATGTCCATGGGCAGCATATACATAGTTAATTAAAAGAATTTATTTTTATTTATTTTACCATCAGGTGACCCTGCCTCTCTAAATTGCCTACAACTTCAATTAAAAAAATAATTACAAATAATATAACATTTGCAATGATAACAATGTTGTTTTTATTAATTGATAATTATGTCGGCTTGTAGTTATTAACACGTGTTAAACTTTATCAAAGGTTGACCTCAACCGGGTATCGATCCACGAACGTTCACTGAGCGATTGTGTGATAAAAAACCGGTTAAGTGCGAGTCGTGCTCGCTCATGTAGGGTTCTGTAGGGAAAAGGAGGGTTTCATTACGATTTTCGCTTAATGAAGTATTAAATAACATTAGATTATCATTCTCCTAGCCCTAGCGGCCGCCCGCTACTCCGTCCGCGTGGATTTTGATTTCCGCATACATACTGTTATAGCTCATTATTAAGCAAATAGCCTATAGGCACCGTGCAGAAACTATAGAGGGCGCTAAAATCCTGATTTTTCTTTCCGTGGTTTGGCAGTAGAATTACCGACATTTAGCGAAAAAGTTTTGAATATGAGTCACGAGATGGCAGAGTCATCGCTACGCACAGTGCCTAGCCTTTAAAACACAGAAATAAGTTTTCAATTCGAACTAGTAGCTCCTGAGATGAGCGCGTTCAAACCATTAAGGTATTACTACTGCGTATAGAGTGGAAATCGTCACGAAAATCTATGCGTCAGCTGGCAGGGGAGGGTTGGATAATTTAGCGAATTTTCGTCTCATTACCTTCGTCCTGTACATATTTTTTATCGATTACAAAAAGAGCGCAATAGAAAGCAACTGTTGACCATGGACAACAGTGCGTGTAAAATATTTCTTCGAGGTGTCTACTCTATACAAAGTAGAAATTAATACCTTAATGGTTCAAACAAACCTAAAAATAAATAAATAAATATGTTACAACATCACATACATTGAACCGACTACGTGTTAAGTAGCTTAAGCACTTGTATTACAGACATCAGAATCAACAGTGGTATTACAAATATACTTAAATAGATACATATAACACCCAGACCAGGATAAACAGACATGTTCATGCACACAGATGTTTGTCCTGTGCGGGAATCGAACCCGCCACCACCCCTTGCGTAATAGGCAACATCTTGTCCATTACAACAAGCGGGGCGTCATGAAAAAATTAAACTCTTTCGCTTTATCTTTCACCATACTGCGGTCACCAACCCGCCTGCCCAGCGTGGTTACTATTGGCATAAACTCCATCTAGGAAGGTCTACATCCATCAGTAGACTGGAACAGGCTGATGATGGTGTGATGATGATGATGATAATGGCTTATTTTATAATGCTTTCATGTTTCAGGTGTACACCAGAACATAGAGCTGCACCTCGAGGCGATGTTATGGGACAGAAATGGAAACAGGAATTAGATAAGAAAGGTATAATGTTTTCTTAGGTTTACGCTGTAAATATGTAGTTTCAAGAATATACCGCGATTATATCCGTTTAAAAGTAGTTTTATTTCATAAGAAAGGTATTTTAAAATTAATAAACCGGTATTTGACTGACAGGTCGAGTAACTCTTATTAAATGTCAAAAACCAAAGCTTGATTATGAATCTGTATGAAATTCTAAGCTATGACGTCACGTATCAGTATTGTCAAATCAATACTTTTTGGTTTCTAACTAGTAAACAGTACCGTCATTATGATATGTGCTTCCGAATACAGCCCTGGTTTGTGATCACCAATCCGCATTGGACAAGCGTGGTGATTAAGCCAAACCCCATATTAGTAAAAAGTAAAGTACTGCAGGGCAAAGGCCTCCATCATTTGAAATCATGTTTTCGTTACAAAGATGGGTTTTGGCTTAATCACCACGCTAGCCAAATGCGGATTGGTGATCACAAACCAGGGCTGTGTTCAGAAAAATCAACACAAAGTTTGCCCGACCCGGGAATCGAATCCAGGACCTCGAGACCAAGGCCCGGTACTTAAACCACTAGACCATCGAGGCGCCATCTTAGTAACGAAAACATAATTCTTAATGATAGAGGCCTTTGCCCTGCAGTGGAACATTAAGAGGCTGATACTTTTTTATCTTATGTAATGTTTTAACTTTTAATTGTTCCATTGTTTTAGGCAAAGGAAAAGGTCCATCTCTCCTCCGAGCCATAACCAGAATTCATGGACTGAAGTTCTTTATAGCAAATATTGTGTTCGCAATCTTCGATACTAGCTTTAAGTAAGTAGACTTTTTAATACTACATATTGTGTATTTTTATTTTTTGAGGAGCTCGATAGCGCAGTGGTAAGCGCATTCGGCTTGTGCTGGCATTGTTAAGCAATTTTCGCAGAGGCCAGTCATCGGATGGGTGACCGAAAAAATCTTAATACTTCTCTGTGTTTCGGAAGGCACGTTAAGCCGTTTGTCCTGCGACTGATCTCAAGATTTTACTTTGTTAAAGTTTAATTCTGGTAGAAATCTTCCGAGATTATAAAATGAGGGTTTTCGTAAATGAAAAATCCGCTAGATGGCGATAGGTAGGCGTAGGGTCCAAATGTAATGTGATGGATGAATTTTGACATGACATTGACAGATATGTCAAAATTCACCAATGACGTAGCAGTAAGACCTCACGCCTACGTATTGCCATCTAGCGGATTTTTCAATCGCAAACACCCTCATTGTGTTATTGTTTTATTTCAGATTAGTGATACCAATGTGCCTTGAAGGGTTGATACATTATTTCTCAGCTTCGGGGCCTGAAGTTAGCAAAACTAGTGCGTACCTATACGCAGGCGGCGTGGTCGGGTAAGAAACTTTCAATATACTGGCTATAGAAATATATTACGTGGGATATAAGTTGGCCAGAGTGTAGTCACTACTCACTATAGGCACCGTGCAGAAACTATAGAGGGCGCTAAAACCGTTTTTTTCCATGGTTTGACAGAAGAATTACCGACATTGAGACTAAAAGTTTTGAATATGAGTCATGAGATGGCAGAGTCGTCGCTACGCACGGTGCCTATAGGCCGTTTTTTTAGCATTAGGCAGAACAAGATTATGAGCGATGGTGGCCTAGTGGTACGGACCGCGCCTCACATACGTGAGGTCCGTAATTCGAATCCGGGCCCACACCTCTGGATTTTTCGAAATCTATGTGTGGATATGTGCCATCAGCTCGGCGGTGAGGAAAAACACTGTAAGGAAACCTGCACATTCAGATGTGCAGGTTTCCTCACAATGAGTTCAGTTAGATTTGAATGTGTAACCATGATCCAATCTGTCTGATGCCCAAGAGGGCACTTCGTACCCCTAAGAAGGGGTACGAAGGTCTGATGGCAGTCGCTTCACTGAAATAACTAGACGCGCCAAATCCTGGATCATGGTCAAAGCGGACCTCGCACATAAAACGGAATATAAGTGCCTATAATTTGGTATTTTATTATAGGCACTTTTGAGACAAGCGATAAAAATTCATCAATAGTCATTTATGATTAGTTTCACTCATATAACAAAATATCGCAGAAAGTTATAGATGACTGCCTAACAACGTTTTCTCGTATCTGTAACGGTTAACGTACTTACCCTTCAAAACCCATTTCATAATTCCATCCTGTATATTCACATATCATGTTCCAGGCTGATGGCAATCAACTCGACGATGCTCCATCCATTACTTCTGTGGCTGTTAGATTTAGCGATGAAAGTGCGAATCGCTTGCTGCTCCTTGGTTTATAGAAAGGTGAGTTTCTTTGTTTACATTGGAACCTTAACGTCTGCTTACAGCTAAAGTAAGTTACATGCAGATTTGCAGAGATATGAAAAAACTTATGAATAAATCAATTTTATTACCCATTTATACGTACCTACTTTAGATTCGACATTTTTTAAACATCAATATTCGTAACCGAAACCATCCGAAAGTAACGGATAATCCGAAATAATTTGATTTACGTATCTTTATATCCGATGTAACAATCAATCCTATTTATGTATCCGAAATGTCATAATATCCATCCATAGATAAAGGGCAGTCCATTAATCATGCGAGCCTCGAAGGGGGAGGGGGGTTCCTTAGAAAATCATGAAATATTACGAGGGGGGAGGGAAAGTGGTTTAATATAATACTGATACGAAAAGTGGCGTTAAATCCGTGGTGTGAGGACATTTTAAATTAAATTGTTTTCTGGGTGTAGTCTTAACCCTCACCATGTATCACCTCCCCAAAGGAGAGGGGGGTGTAAATGGCTAAAAAAAAAACAAATTACTTATGATTTAATTATCAATTCCAGCTCCTCCGCCTGGACCTCACGGCAGGAGGGAAAGCCTCCGAAGGTCTCGCAGGTCACGTCATCAACCTGATGACGACAGACGCCCAGCGCTTTGACTTGGCAGCCTTGTTCATGATGGACCTGGTGCGAGCGCCGCTGGAGAGCACCCTCATAGTGTATGTACCTCGATTAGTCACATTAAGTCACGTTGAGTCATGTTAAGTCATGTTTAGTCACTCTAAGTCATGTTAAGTCATGTTAAGTCATGTTTAGTCATGTTAAGTCCCGCCTCCAAAGGCCTCGCGGGTCACGTCATCAACCTGATGACGACAGACGCCCGGCGCTTCGACTTGGCAGCCCTGTTCATGATGGACCTGGTGCGAGCGCCGCTGGAGAGCACCCTCATAGTGTACGTACCTCGTTAAGTCACGTTAAGTCATGTTTAGTCATGTTCAGTCATGTTCAGTCGCGTTAAGTCACAATAGGTCATGTATGGTCACGTGTAGTCATGTTAAGTCACGCCTCCGAAGGCCTCGCGGGTCACGTCATCAACCTGATGACGACAGACGCCCAGCGCTTCGACTTGGCAGCCCTGTTCATGATGGACTTGGTGCGAGCGCCGCTGGAGAGCACCCTCATAGTGTACGTACCTCGTTTAGTCACATTAAGTCACGTTAAGTCATGTTAAGTCACGTTTGGTCATGTTTAGTCACGTTTAGTCATGTTAAGTCACGTTCAGTCATGTCAAGTCCCGCCTCCGAAGGTCTCGCAGGTCACGTCATCAACCTGATGACCACAGACGCCCAGCGCTTCGACTTAGCAGCCCTGTTCATGATGGACCTGGAGCGAGCGCCGCTGGAGAGCACTCTCATAGTGTACGTACCTCATTAAGTCATGTTCAGTCATGTTTAGTCATGTTAAGTCACGCTAAGTCATGTGAGGTCACGTTAAGTCATGATAAGTCACGTTCAGTCAGGTTAAGTCATCTTCAGTAACGTTTAGTCACGTTTAGTCGCGCCTCCCAAGGCCTAGCGGGGCACGTCATCAACCTGATGACGACAGACGCCCAACGCTTCGTCTTAGCGGCCCTGTTCATGATGGACCTGGTGCGAGCGCCGCTTGAGAGCACTCTCATAGTGTACGTACCTCGTTTAGTCACGTTAAGTCATGTTTAGTCACATTAAGTCACGTTAAGTCATGTTAAGTCACGTTAAGTCATGCTAAGTCATGTTTAGTCACGTTCAGTCATGTTAAGTCATGTTTAGTCACGTTTAGTCATGTTAGTCAAGTTTAGTCGCGCCTCTGAAGGCCTCGCCGCGCCGGGCACCTCGTCAACCTGATGACGACAGAGTCCCAGCGCTTCGACTTAAATACCATTAATAAATATCTCATCGGAATCAACGGTGATATTACAAATATGTATATAACACCCTGACCAGGACAAACAGACATGTTCAGGCACACAAATGTCTGTCCTGTTTAACCCGCGTCCTCTCGGCCTAATAGTCAACTTCTTGACCATAACACCAAGCAGGTCTTTAAAATCTTGTAGTTGAACCCAAGACCTCCGAGGTTTACTGCTCAGGGCTCTCACATTCTGTGGAGGCAGTTACCAGGCATTTGATATAATCCAGTTACTTTTTGTACACAGATACCTTATGTACCGGCAAGTAGGTGCTGCGGCGTTCATCGGTGTGGCGCTGTTGCTTCTCTTCATTCCGCTGCAGGGTAATAAAATTATCATATTATCATAATAGTGCCTTTTACCGTATAATCCATGGTGAAGTGTCCTGTTTTCCCTTATCCCCCCTTCCCCATTCCGCAAAAGAAACACGCGTGCAAGGTAACGTTGTCATCCATATACCGTGACCACTATTCCATCGCGAATCTAGAAGTTTGGGAAATCATTTCTTTCCAGAACTATTAAGCGATGGAATGCGTTACCAGCATGGGTGTTTCCGCCATCCTTTAACCTTGGTTTCTTCAAGAGAAGCGTGTAGAAGTACCTCGCAGGCGGACGAAGTCGCAGGCTGCCGCTAGTCCATTCTTCCATACTATCCATATCCATACTTACTTTATTACTTATATTAAAAATGGGAAAGTGTGTCTGTTTGTCTTTCTTTCACGGCAAACGAATTGTCGTGATTGACGGGATGGAAAGTAACATAGGCTACCTTTTTTTCTTCCATCCGCACCCTTCTTCGGAAACCCTGCTGAATTTAACGCGAGTGAAGCCGCGGGCAAAAGCTAGTAATTTATATTTTTTGAGCGGTAGAGCTCGAAGCTTGAAGCTTAATTTGGGCCTTGGCAAAGTGTGTTAGTTACTACAAATTATTTATTTATTATTAATTTATTATTCCAGGTTACCTCGGCAAGATATCGAGCAAGCTTCGTCGAAAAACAGCTGTACGGACGGACAACCGCATTCGAATGATGAACGAAGTTATCCAGAGTATCGAAGCGATCAAGATGTACGCTTGGGAAAACGCTTTCGCCAAGATCATTGGACAGGCTAGGAAGTACGTATTGGTTTGTCCTATAGGGAGGCAAACGAACAAGAGAGTCACCTGGGGAGCGATTCACTAAGCGCAAATATCATAATCTCACGGTTGTGTCATGTGTGATCGTTTGCCTTCCTATCACATTAAATAAATAAATAAATGTATAATGAGTATGCCACAGATTTATTTCATGGCTTTAATTAATTACATACATACTTGGAGTACTAGAAACTAACTTACTTAGCAATAAAAAGGATACCAGACAAGTAATCAACCTATTTAGTGTATGATACGTATGTATTGACAAAAAAAAGTTTATAAGTAATGTTTCTCCGTTGTCTGGCACCCATAGCACAAGCTAATTGTTAGTTTGGGGCTAGATGGCGCTGTGTGAATAATGTCCAGAGATATTTCTTTATTTTACTTATTTATTAATTTTTACAGGAAAGAAATGAACGTAATTAAGAAAATGTCGTGGCTTCGAGCAGTGATGATATCGTGCGTCAAGTTGAACACTAAAATCGCAATCTTCCTCACAATAATATCCTTCATATCTTTCCAAAACGAACTGACAGCCGCAAAAGTATACGTTATATTCACGTATTATGAAATGCTGAGGTTTAATTTGGTAGACTTTCTGCCGTTAGCAATAACGTTCACTTTAGAAGCGTTTGTGAGTGTGAAGAGAATGCAGGAGTTCTTGTTGTTGCCCGAAGTTGAGAACCAGGATGGAGTCGATTTGATAACAATTGATGAGATTAAACAACCTGTTGGGAAAGGTGTTTTTGAGAAGATTGGGAACGGGTGAGTTTCATGCATAATAATCATCATATAATCATAATCGTTTATTTGCACAAAAATATGGTATAAAATGGACACGTAAAACTATAAAAAAGTGCTTATGTTACGCTAACATAATAGCGTGCAAATCTAATGATTTGAATCAATTGATTCATATTGTAATCAATAATAATAAAATAAAATAAATAAAAAATATCATAGATTAAAACATGTCCGAAATAAATAAAATAAAATATTTGTAGAACTTCTGTTTTAACCTGAATTGGCCCAATGAGAGTTAAAAACTCAATAAGTCCATAATGAAACATACAAATAAGCACTTAAAGAATTGAAATGTCAAAACCGAAAGCTACTTCTCATATCGTTGAACACAGTGTAGAGAGAGTCCCCTATAATATTGTTAGAGTGACTTCAATTTCAACCGCTACATGTGATCATGTCGTCCATATACACAAATTATCTTCTTTAACTTTTATCACTTAAATATATAAAAAAATATAAAATAACTAACACAGTGCATATTTACAGCCAACAGACGTACATAAAGTCTGAAAATAACCTAGAACAACTGAAGCCTCATGTATTAATCTCCATGACTGACTACACCGCACACTGGAGGAACGCGGAAGACGAGACATTGGATAAGAAGGTCGTCGCTCTTGCCGATATTAATTTAACGGTAAATATGTCTTACTTTTATTAGTGTATTATATTATAGAATAGAAAGGGCGTTATAGAAAGTAACTGCATGCCCTGATTGATTCTTGTTACATTATTGGCATATCAAATAGCAAGCCTCAAAAAGCCTGGAGAAGAGGCTAAAGATTAAATAAATTTTTGGCTATGCTGATGTCAGTGAATGTCAGTAAAATTGTCAGTTGCAATCTTATTAAGCAAATAAACATTGTATAGTACTAAAAATACAAAAAATAAACATAATAATATGGGACTCGATGTTCCATGCTAATAAGATGTTAAAATACATATTATTGATTCAGGATTTAGGAATCCTGCAAGGAAGTAACGTATCTTCTCTGCAGTTGTGTCTAACCATTAAAATCTTCTAGTAAATTGAAGTGCAGCCTATTAAATACTTGGAGAGTGGTCGAAACCAGCCCTCATCTACTACAAATAATAAAGTACTTGACTAACACACCAACTGCCTAGCCCCAAACCAAGCTCGAAGCGTGCACTATGGTAGTTAGAAACCGAATAGACATACTTACATACTTTTATAAACATCTATGAATGCCGATGTTTATCACACAAACATTTGCCACTAGCGGGATTCGAACGCGCTACCCTTAGTTTTGTAGACAGGGTCTCTGAACAACTACACAACAAGCCCGTCGATAAATAAAAAATAATCCTTAATTTCCAGATTAAACCAGAATCCCTAACAGTTATAGTGGGCACAGTTGGGTCTGGTAAATCGACGCTCCTTCACGCGATGTTGCGAGAACTTTCGCCAAGCAGTGGACAGTTGGTTGTGAGAGGAGTAGTGGCGTATGCCGCGCAGGATCCGTGGCTGTTTGAGGCTTCGGTGAGTCAAATTATTGTTTCCTAGCGGCCGTCCGCGACTACGTCCGCGTGGATTTCGGTTTCCGCACACATACCTACTGTTATACTACAGCTTAAAGCCTTCCTCGACAAATGGACTGTGCGACACAAAAATATGTTTTTCAATTCGAAGCAGTATTTCATAACGAACAAACTCTTTAGCTATATAATTTTAGCATAGATTTAAAAAGCAATTAGCTGATCTTGTAGTTTTTTAATTGTTCATTCTATTTCAAACGTCTGTCGATAAGGTAACATTTAAAAAAAGTTTCTTTTGTCCAAGTTTAGTGTTAGGATTATTTAGTTTTAGTGTATTCCTAAATTGACAAATTTTCCGATTGATAACTGTTTCAGAAGTTTCCAACATGTAATTATAGACAGCTTATAACAATGTAAAACCAGTAAATGTCATATTAATTAAATACAGATAAATAATGATCTGTAATAAGTATCCTAATCGACATTACAGGTTCGTCAAAACATACTGTTCGGCCAAGAAATGAACATGCAACGTTACAAGCAAGTTTTGAAGTGCTGCCAGCTTAAAAGCGACCTCGAAATACTGTCACATGGGGATAAAACTATTGTTGGAGAAAGGGGTAAGTTAACATTTTGTTGTTTCGTGTATAATAGAACAACCCCATCTCTTGTGGGTGTCGTAAGAAGCGACTAAGGCACATTCCGGGGGATGGGCAGCAGCGTTCCCTGGGTTTTATCGATCACCATAAGCACCGTGCGTAGCGATGACTCTGCCATCTCGTGACTCATATTCAAAACTTTTACTCTCAATGTCTGTAATTCTACTGTCAAACCACGGAAAAACACGGTGCCTTATTCTGCCATCTAGTGACTCATATTCGAAACTTTTACGCTTAATGTTAAATTTTACTGTCAAACAACAGAAAAAAAATCGGGATTTTAGCGCCCTCTATAGTTTCTGAACGGTGCCTATTCTGCGATCATTTACCTGTTCTAGGCCAGAAAAAAAACGTATTCCTATTCGTATTTACCAGTATCTGTTATGAGACTACACATAGCAAGATTCGTCCTAATTAATTAAATAAATTAATCTCACACTAACAACATTGCATACATTGATCTGACTCCGTAGTAAGTAGCTTCAGTACTCTTGTTACAGACATCAGAGTCAATATTGGTATTACAAATACATATACTTAAATAGATATATGTAACACCCAGATCAGGACAAACAGACATGTTTATGCACACAAATGTTCTCCGTGATCTAGATCTAATAGTCATTTCTTGACCACTACACTGGTTGTCAATTATTTCAACTTGAAGAATATAATTAACAATTCTTTTAATTTCAGGTGCATCTCTATCTGGTGGTCAAAGGGCAAGAATATCTCTGGCCAGATGTGTGTATGCGAATGCGGATGTATACTTGTTAGATGACCCGTTAGCAGCTGTTGATGCTAAGGTAATTTATACAGGGTGGAATCTTGAAATGGGTTTTGTTGAGCAGGTACATTAACCGTTACAGTTACAAGAAAACGTCGTTAGGCAACCATCCCTAACTTTTTGAGATATTATGACCTACATTCACAGATTTTGGAAAAAAGTTACAGTCAGCAAAAAAAGTGCTGAAACTGGCAAAATTTTTTTTTCATGCCAATCGATCCTATTTCATGTAAGGATCAAATGACTCTATGGGACCATTTGAGGTTTGAGTACTAGAAAGGTCAGAAATCGCAAAAAACTTTTCCCATACATTTTGTACTAAAAATTCCAAAAAATTTTTTTCGTGCCATTCGATCCTGTTTCATGTATGAATCAAAACTTTGTATCAGACCATTTAAGGTTTGAGTACTGGAAATGGCAAAAATCGCAAAAAATACTATTCCCATACATTTGGTACTGAAAATTTTCGAAACCTATTTCTCACATTTCTAATAGTCAAACCTTAAATGGTCTGATACAAAGTATTGATTCATACATGAAACAGGATCGAATGGCACGAAAAAACATTTTTGGAATTTTTAGTACAAAATGTATGGGAAAAGTTTTTTGCGATTTCTGACATTTCTAGTACTCAAACCTCAAATGGTCCCATAGAGTCATTTGATCCTTACATGAAATAGGATCAATTGGCATGAAAAAAAAATTTTGCCAGTTTCAGCACTTTTTTTGCTGACTGTAACTTTTTTCCAAAATCTGTGAATGTAGGTCATAATATCTCAAAAAGTTAGGGATGGTTGCCTAACGACGTTTTCTTGTAACTGTAATGGTTAATGTACCTGCCTAACAAAACCCATTTCAAGATTCCACCCTGTATATTTGTAATAGCGGCCGTCCGCGACTTTGGTCGCGTGGATTTCGGTGTCAACACACATAGTGTTATACTGTAGCTTAAAGCCTTCCTCGACAAATGAACTAGTAACACAAAAATATTCATGTTTGTTTGTTTGTTTGTTTGAACGTGCTAATCTCAAGAACTACTGGTCCGATTTGAAAAAATATTTTCGTGTTGGATTGTCCATTTGACGAGAAAGGCTTTAGACTATTGGTAATCGTAATCCACGCGGACGGAGTCGCAGGCGGCCGCTTGTTTATTTTATTTATCAACTTACGACAGAGTGGAAAACGTCCAGTCGGTCGCCCCAGATATCGCTAGAAGGACATGGTGGAGGCTGACCTGCGTGAGCTCGGGGTTGAGGACTGGGCGGAGGTGGCGCAAGATAGAGACCGGTGGAAGTCTCTCGATTTGGATGCCAAGACACACTTTGGGTCGTTGAGCCATAAAACTTAGTTTGTAAAAGTGCAACTGAATAACCTACAAGTAATCCAACTAAACAATCCTCCCGCAGGTAGCCCAAGCAATCTACGAAGACTGCATACGCGGTTTTCTTCGCGACAAGGCGACCGTACTCGTGACACATCACGTTCATTATGCGAGGCACGCTGATACTGTTGCTGTTATGAGGGCTGGGAAGGTGGGTGATAATCCATACTAATATTACAATCTACGAAGACTGCATACGCGGTTTCCTTCGCGACAAAGCGACCGTACTTGTGACACATCACGTTCATTATGCGAGGCACGCTGATACTGTTGCAGTTATGAGGGCTGGGAAGGTTGGTTATAATGCATACTAATATTATAATCTACGAAGACTGCATACGCGGCTTTCTTCGCGACAAGGCGACCGTACTCGTGACACATCATGTTCATTATTTGACGAGCCGTTTGGTGTAATGGTCGAGAAGTCGGGTATTACACCAAAGGTCGCGGGTTCGATCCCCGCACGGTACAAACATTTGTGTGCATGAACATGTCTGTTTGTATCGGTCTGGGTGTTTCTATGTATAATATGTATGTATTTACAAAAAAAAAGGTATATAAGTAATGTTTATCCGTTATCTGGCACCCATAGCACAAGCTAATGCTTAGTTTGGGGCTAGATGGCGCTGTGTGAATAATGTCCAGAGATATGATTTATTTATTATGCGAGGCATGCTGATACTGTTGCTGTTATGAGGGCTGGGAAGGTTGGTGAAAATAATTATTAGTGATGCTTGTTGCATTTCGATCAGGAAGGGATGGAAAAAGTTCAAGTCAAGTAGCTTGTCGTAGTTATTATAATTCTTCAATATGAGTTACATTGGTTTGTGATATGTCGCCAGTCCGCTTGCGACCACGGTTGTTGTAACGCAGCCGAAACGTCAAGCAGTAAGTAGTATCTATATACGTATGTAGATACTACATAACTTAATTGGCGTTTAGTCCCGTTAATAAATATCATTATTGGTTTGTGAGTTGCAAAACTTAAGAATGAAGTGTCAAACAAAAACGGAGGGAAAAGAATGTATGCATTGGGTTGCCACAAAAAAAAATCTATGAAAGAATGCAAGGGATACGCTTGCGCCTTAACAATTATTAAATAACTAGCGGCCCGTCACGCGGTTTCACCCGCCTCCTGAGGAAATTACTTCCCTTTCGGAATAAAATATAGCCTATGTGACTCAGGTTGAATGTAGCTTTCCAATTGTGAAAGAATTTATGAAATCAGTCCAGTAGTTTTTGAGTTCATTCGTCACATACAAAAATACATAAATACAAATCTTTCCTCTTTACAATATTTCTGAAGATATATTTAATTTTATTTGTAATACCGCTTCTACTGCTGATTCTGATGTCTGTAACACAAGTGTTTAAGCTACTTAACACGGAATCAGATCAATTTATGTGATGTTGTGAATTTATTGTTTACCAGAGGCCGCCCGCGACTTCGTTCGCGCGGATTTTGGTTTATCCCGTGGGAGCATTTAATCGGGATAAAAAGTATCCTATCACTTAAGTCAGCCCATACCCTGCCTGTATACCAAAATTCATCTGTCCAATAGTTTCAGCGTGATTCACGGACAAACATCCAAACAAACACCCTTTCATTATTATTATTATTTAACGGGACTAAACGCGATATGAATTATGTAGTATATGTAGGTATACTACTTCCTGCTTGACGTTTCGGCTGCGTTGCAACAACCGTGGTCGCGAGCGATTGTTGTAATATTAATGTTATAATTCAACGCGAAAGTCTGTAATCCTAAACAACCTTTGTTCGGGATGAACATAAATTAAAGATGACTTGCTTAAAATGAATATACTTGAAATAAGTAGAATTTACAATGACAGATTTGGGTAATGCACTACGCGTGTGTCCGCGGCTGCGTCTGTCGGCAAGTGAGGTGGCGGCGCGGGCGACGGCCCGGCCAGCTGATGCACCTCCCTTCACCTCTCCTCTCCTCCGTCCCGCGATCATAGTGTGAATGCGTGAACATCCTCCGGGGCGTTGAAAGCCATAGCTTTCAAGAATGGATCTTGTGAGGCGCCTCCTGGTCATCTGCTTCAAGTCCATCAGTTGGTAAAAGGCACATCCTATTGACGGCTCTTCGAATAGTGCCTTTGGTAGTGGCTACTTCAGCAACCCTGTTGACACCGTCTGTGCCAGGAAATAAGCGGCTAACTCTGCCCATCCGCCATTGGAGGGGCGGCAAGTTGTCTTCCTTCAGCAAAACCACGTCACCAAGCGCGAGTTCGTGGTGCGGGGTACGCCACTTCGTGCGCTGCTGCAGCTCACTGATGTACTCCCGGCTCCACCGGTCCCAGAAGTGCTGGCGAATCTTCTCGATCAGCTCGTATCTATTGGGTCTGCTTACATTAATAGGAGCCGTGGGAATAGATGTCAGCGGTCTCCCGATCAGAAAGTGGCCTGGGGTCAGAGGAGAAGGATCAGTACAGTTGGACGAAAGAGGAGACAGCGGGCGTGAATTTAGGATAGCCTCAATTTGTGTAAACAACGTCGCTAACTCCTCAAACGTTAAAGCAGCATTACCAGCTACGCGTTTTAAATGAAACTTAGCTGAGCGTATTCCAGCTTCGAAAATTCCCCCAAAATGTGGAGAATACGCCGGTGAAAACATAAATTTGATTCCCTCATGACTAGCATACTCATAGACAGATCGACGACTGCATCCGAGTAATCTACCCAATTCATTGCAAGTACCAACAAAGTTTCTGCCGTTGTCGCAATATATTTCATAAGGTTTGCCCCTTCGCGATATAAACCTGCGGAGGCATAAAATAAAGGCTTGGGTACTTAAATCGCTAACCAATTCTAAATGAATTGCCTTAGTGGTTAGGCATACAAATAAGCATAAATAACATTTACTGATTCTGTTACCTCGGCCTTTTCGGCTGCATATCATAAATGGGCCGGCAAAATCACACCCACTGGAATAGAATGGGAAGGTAGCATTAGTACGCGCTTCTGGTACGTGCCCCATTATGGGTTGCATAGTTACAGCGCGTAACCTCGTACAAATGACACATCGACGCGCTACTTGCCGCGATAACACCTACCCTGAATTGGCCAGTATCGGTCGCGAACAGATGCTAGCAATAATTGTTGACCTGCGTGAAAAAGCCTAATGTGTTCATTAATCATGATGAGTTTCATCAACTGATGTTTTGAGTCTAACAGAATGGGGTGCTTTTTGTCAAAATGAAATTTCGAATTATTTAATCTTCCACCCACTCGGATAATTTTATCGGAATCAATAAATGGAGTCAATTGTAACAATTTATTCCTTTTTGGTAAAGGTTTTCCTTGCTTGAGTAATATAATTTCATTTGGGAACGATTGAGTTTGACTTAATCTCACTAAAAATTTCAATGAATTGTTCAACTCGGTTACACTTAGTGGACCTGATAACTTTTGTTTCTTATTTTGAATATTATTCGCGAAACGCAATACAAACGCAAAACTTCTAATTAGTCTCGTATATGTGGAAAACTTATTGAAATCAATCAGTGAATCACTGGTATGCGTTCGCTCGGATGACAATAATAATGAGTTAACTTTAATATCTGGCAAATTTATGGTTGAGTATGAATGCTGTGGCCATTTAGATTGTTCCAATTTAAGGAAAGAAGGGCCCTCCCACCACAAAGTGGAGGTCTCGAGAGCCTGAGGACAGACCCCTCGCGAAGCAAGGTCAGCTGGGTTCATACTAGTAGGTACATGTCTAAATTGAAAATCTTGCGTTAACTCATTAATACTGTTTACCCTATTGCAAACAAACATTTTTAAATTTCTTACATCAGTCTTTAACCAACCCAGCACTACTGTTGAATCAGTCCAAATAAACTTGTGTTGAACGTTCAAACGTAAAGATTTTAGTACCTTGTGACATAAATTAGCCCCTAGCAGATTGCCTAACAATTCCAATCGTGGGATCGTTGTCGGCTTCAAGGGAGCAACCCTGGCCTTCGCACATAAGAGGTTAATTGTGACTTCATTATTTTTATTGACAGAGCGTAAATAACAACACGCAGCATACGCTTCACTCGAAGCATCAACAAAACAGTGCAAATCTATCAGGACGGGACTATCACACAGTACATTTCTTTTTATTTTAATGTTTGTAAGTAAATGTAAATTATTTATAAAATTGTACCATGTACCTATAAGATTTGGTGGTATGGGATCCTCCCAACTCAACTTTGCAATCCATAATTTTTGGAGAAATATTTTGGCTTTAATTATACATGCACAAATTAACCCGAGAGGGTCAAATATTTTACAAGTCGTCGATATGACTGATCGCTTTGTATGCACAGGGGGTGATATAATATTAGATGAAAATTGAATTTTGTCGAGTTTAGGACAATAGCTTAAACCCAAAACGCTCGATTCCTTAGTTAAATCGACTAAATCGGAGATCGAGTCATCACCTTCAAACGCCTGCGAACAATTTGTTCGTATTTTTCTTAATGGCAAACAAGCTGAATCTAAAACCGTTTTTACATTCTTATATATAAACTTAATATCACATTCTGTCTCAGCCCCCGTATTTAAGTCATCTATATAGAAATCATTTTTAATTACATTGGCTATAACCGGGTCCGTACATTCATTTGCTAATTGTAATAAACACCTAGTGCTTAAAAAGGGAGCAGACGCCATGCCGTAAGTGACGGTGTTTAACTGAAATATTTTTAAATTGTCAGTCCGTTTTGAAACAAAGGAATCGTGATGACTTTTCGTGGAACATAAATCACGCCAAAGAATTAATTGAAGATGTCGCTGAGAAGGATGCAAGATGATTTGTCTGTACATTTTCTCCACGTCTCCTAAAAGAACGTAACGATGACAACGGAAACGTAACAAAATGGAAAACAAGTCACTTTGAACAACTGCGCCAACAGCTTGTATGTCATTCACTGACTTCCCTGACGATGTTTTTGCCGAATCATCGAATACAACGCGCAATCGCGTTGTTTCACTATTTTCCTTTACGACACAGTGATGTGGGAGGTAGTATCCAAATTCTGGTTGTTCTACTTGACTTAAATGACCCATTGAATAATACTCCTCAATAAATTTAGAATACGGTTCCTTTAATCCATCATTCCTATTCAATTTATTTTCAATGTTTATAAATCGTTTCAAGGCTAAATTAAAAGATGCACCGAGACTACTCTCAGGCTCTTTTAATGGCATCATTACGCAGAACCTGCCATCTTCTAATCTACTCGTAGTTTCTAAAAAATGATTCTCACAAAATTGTTCTTCTAAAGACAATGATTTTGTGTCAGAAGGCAGTTCTTCAATCTCCCAAAATTTTTTAAGGGAATTATTTATATCGTTTTCATTTATCTGATTGAAAAAACACTGGACCTTTGACTTTGACTGATCAAATCCCACCGGGCCTGCGATCAACCAGCCCAGCTGGGAATTTTGCAATACAGGCATGTTAGCACCCAATTTAATTTGATTTGTCCCAATTATAGACCAAAACACGTCAGCCCCTAACAGAATGTCTATATGAGAAGGCTGGAAAAATCTGGGATCTGCCAATTGTATATTTTCAGGAATGCCTAATTCATTTATATTTAGTTCAGTGCTCGGCAAAACACCTGTAATAGTCGGCACTAATAAACACGATACTTCAATATTAAATGAAGTAAAACACGACTTCAGTTTTATTTTACAACAGCCAGAAATGTGAGTCTTGGTATTGTTAAGACCACATATATTAAAATATTTATTCTGTATATTTAAACCTAATTTATTTCGCATATTTTCTGTTAAAAATGTAGACTGGGACCCTGTATCTAAGAGAGCCTTAGCTATAACACTTTTATTATTATTTTCGTTAATAATTTCTACTTGAGCTGTGCACAACAGCGTGTGAGTCATTGTCACAGCTGATAACGAAACCTGTCCGGCCGGTTCACTACCAATACACGCGGTCGATGGTGACTGATCGGGAATAGGTATCGAGACATCTTTAATTGGTTTGTGAAGCAAAGTATTGTGCTTACCTCTGCACACCTGACAAGAACCCTTTAATCGACACTGGAAACTATTGTGACCGCTACGTAAACACTTTGTACAAAGTTTATATTTTGAAACTTTAATCATCTTATCATCGTAACTTAATTTCTTAAACTTGGCACATTCATAAACATAATGACTCTGGTTACAAATAATACATTCATTTTTTGCATTACTTCGGTCTGTGGAAGCAAAAAAGGATCTTACGGACTTGTTAAGGTTAACATTTTGTTTATAATCATTCCTATCAGACCGGTTATAGTACGTTGTTTCCAAAACATCTGCGCGGTTACGCAAAAATGAATAAAAATCATCTAAATTTGGCAATTCCGAAAGTTCATTCTTATGCTCCTCCCATTTTCTACTCGTTACGGTATCTAACTTTGCAGAAACAATAAATATTATTAATACATCCCACTGCTGTGTAGGTAAGCCTAGCGAATGTAGGGACCTTAAATTTTTTGAAATATGATCGATCAAAAATCTCAACGCCTTAAAAGATTCCTTTGTTATGGGGTCTATGTTCAATAAGGCCTTTAAATGGTTATTAATTAAAATATTCTTATTATTATAGCGTTCACATAAAGTTTGCCACGCATTTTTATAATTATCGGCAGCAAACTCAAACGATCTAATTACGACAGCGGCACTACCTTCCAAACTAGATCGCAAATAATGAAATTTATTGATCAGTGGCACAGAATCATTCAAATTCACGAGGGCATCAAAAGTGTCTCGGTACTCAAGCCATTTTAAATAATTACCATCAAATGTTGGCAAGGAGATAGTCGGAAGCTTAATAGAATTTAAAGTATGCGAACACTGACTTTCACCCGAAACACTTCCCCCTTTGTGACAAATTTCTGTATTACTTGATTCCAACAATACCTGAGCCGTGGAAAAAACAGAATAGAATTGTGTCTCCATAGTATCCCTCTCAGTTAACTGCTCGTCAATGGAGGTAGAAAGCAATTCAATCTCAGATTGTAATGCCGAAAACTCAATCATTAAATCTTGAATTTTGTCTATGCGCAGCGATAATTCTTTAACTTGATTTATTGATAATTTACCGGCCCCAACTTGTTTCAAAATACTAACATAATCTTTAAACTTTGTTAATCTGCCTTTAATTATGCTACGCTTCTTATTTAAATCCTTTAAATCTTTTCCTTCCATGGCTGAACTTTCAATCAACTTTATAAATAATATCAATTAAAATATGCAATGAATAGAGTAGAAAACCAAATACCTTATAAAATCAAACCAGTTAACAGGCGAAGCGCCACGAGGCGCAGTCGACTGGACTTTGACCCAACCGTCGATGCTGTCTTTGTCCTCACTCACTGCTTTAGATAACAGCAGGACTTCAACCTGGAATAGTCGGCAGTAAAGCGTAAAAAACTAAACTTAATATGTGGCAGGAAAGCAAGAATCTAGGGGAAAGCAAATGTATAGCACAAAATGATAAATGCCACAATGAAGTGCTGTAACACGCGCAGATATGAACAATAGAACTGTATAATTAAATTTCGTTATTCAATATAGCTCAATGGAAAGAAAGAAATGAGAAATAAGCAGTTTTGATAGGTAACGGGTAGTACAAAAAAAAACTAATAAATGCTTTCGGTGCAAAATACAAAGAAATAACTGCGCAGCAAACAAAGAAATAACTGTAATTAACAGATGTAGGCACACTTAGCTAAAACACTGCTTTAACTATTTTAGAGCGCAAGCGCTTACACAAAGAAAGGAGGAAAAAAAGTGGATAAAAATGAAAGGATAGCACAACTTCCCTCGGGAAAACACTCCAGACGTCCAAGAATGCTCCAGGTGACCTCTTCGAAACCTGTTCTCATCTACTTGGGAGTGCGAAGGCAGCATACGCAGCAATCCAATCCAATCCTTTGTCTTCTTTCCCGTTATATTTCAAATAACGGTCTTCCGTTAGTAAGTTGGTATTCGAGACAAAACCTATTTGTCACGGTCGCCAAATGTTCGGGATGAACATAAATTAAAGATGACTTGCTTAAAATGAATATACTTGAAATAAGTAGAATTTACAATGACAGATTTGGGTAATGCACTACGCGTGTGTCCGCGGCTGCGTCTGTCGGCAAGTGAGGTGGCGGCGCGGGCGACGGCCCGGCCAGCTGATGCACCTCCCTTCACCTCTCCTCTCCTCCGTCCCGCGATCATAGTGTGAATGCGTGAACAACCTTTAATAAAAAAAAAAAAACCTACATATCAACAAGAACCAGCTAACAAAGGAGAAAAAAAAAAAAAAAACAATTTTATAAGTTACACATTAAAATTTTTAAATTTTTATTTTTTAGAGTAAGCGTAATAAAACTTAAAATAATAACTTATTATACTATAACTACTTTGAAATGTACGTCTCTTTGCGCGGAGAGATAATTATATTTTACCTAAATAAACATAACAATAAAATAACTCAACATAAAAAAGGCACGGGCCAAAGAGCCTGTGGCAGTATTGTTATATTATATAAAAAAAAAACAACCTTTCACATTTATATTATTGGTAAGACTAATTTATTTCTTGTACATAAGACAATGATGCAACAGTCCCTATTCTCATTGTATCTCCCTCTCCTTTCCAGATTGTAGCTCAAGGCACCTACCACGAGCTTAAGAACGGAGCGACAGAGTTTGAGAAGCTCATAGAAGTTCAGGAGAAAGTGGAAGAAGAGAAGCAGAAGCAGCAAGCTGTCAACTATGAGAATAAAGAGAGTCTGGTGAGTGACTTTTACTCTTATAAGTTTCAAAGAGACTCTATATTGGACGACCCGCTTGGTGTAATGGTCAAGATGTTGCCTATTACGCAAGAAGTCGCGGGTTCGCTTCCCGCACAGGACAAACATTTGTGTGCATGAACATGTCTGTTTGTCCTGGTTTGAGTGTTATATGTATCTATTTAAGTATATTTGTAATACCAATGTTGATTCTGATGTCTGTAACACAAGTGCTTAAGCTACTTATCACAAGGTCAGATCAATGTATGTAATGTTGTGAAATATTTTTACAACATCACATACATTTGTATAATATTTTGACTGGCCTGTTGGTCGAGTGGCTAGAGATCCTGGCTACAAAACCAAAGGTCGCGGATTCGAATCCCGCTAGGGGCAAATGTTTGTGTGATGAACATCGGCATTTGTACTCGAGTCATGGATGTTTATAAATGTATTTAAGTTTGTCTATCCGTTCCCTGGCATCCATAGTACAAGCTTCGAGCTTAGTTTGGGGCTAGGCAATTGGTGTGTTAGTCCAATGAATTTATTTATTTATTTATAACAAAGCTCATATAAGGTACATCATTTTGATTATTACTAATATACCAGGAATTAGAATAGAAACAAATCAATGTTTTAAAAAGGTCAGTGGTACCTATTGTTTAAAAAACAGCCACCGTGGTGTAGTGGTTAAAGCGCTGTTCTCAAATACCTCGTGGGTTCAAATCCCGAGGAAACACTCTAGGACTAGGACAATCTAGGCTTGAATCTCCTGATTGTCCGATAAGAATGACAAATTGTCTGGTTTCCCAGAGGAATGTTGCTCCATTGTAATAACTAGACGGGTATACCATACCATCTTGTTCAATAAATTGGCGATTGCCCCGCACTGATCCACATTTATTTTTTAAGAGAAGCGTGAAGAAGGATCTCGGGGCGGTATGTCGTGCCAACGAATAAATATTTCACAACATCACATACATTGATCTGACCCCGTGTTAAGTAGCTTAAGCACTTGTGTTACAGACAGGATACCACTTTGGTACCGCATCCGTTGTCATAGAAGTTAGGGCTCCTCTTTTGCTTACCATCAGGCAAAGTAGTGCCAAAATACAAACCATATATGTATTTTCCAAAATAATTCCTGAAAAACTGTTTTTTCCGGAATTATTTTGGAATTTACCGTTTTATCCAATGCTATTTTTAATGAATAACTAGAACTTTCACATATTAAAGGTAGTTTCTATTAACGACTTTATCTTGTATTTTTAAGGTGTATAACGCTGTTGTGAAGTCAGACATATATTCTAACGAAGCTAAAAGAAGTGTTAGTATATCTATAGTTAATGAGTAACGTAGTTAGAAAGTATATTACTATAGCGGCCGACCGCGACTCCGGCCGTGTGTTTTCCGCAAACATATTGTTATACGAAAACTCAAAGGCTTCCTCGACTAATGGACGATTCAAAGCAAAAAAAATAATTCAAATCGTAGCAGAAGTTCCCGTGCTAACGTTCAAACAAACAAACTCTTCAGCTTTATTATATTAGTATCGATAAAAGCTTCAATTGGCCGTAGTAAAAATAAACACCAAATTGAACTTTTTGTCGTAGACTGAGTCTAAATTTTAGTTCTCCAATTTAAGTTCTTTAATTAAACGCTATTTTTCTCTTTATTTAAATGAGTTTTTGTTTTGACAATGTACAACATAATTGCAGGAACACAACTACAAGTTGAGGTCGCAAAGATCTATGTCTGAAGCGTCGCAGCTGTCTTTCAATCTAGATTTAGACAATAACTTGGATCCTAAGTATGAAGGTGAGTCTTTTTGCATTTGTTCATACATAGGTTAGAAATTACTCAACATATGACACTGTTGATATTTAAGATGATATAGATAAAGATTGAAGGTGATGATATTGATAGTGTCGATGAAGATGATGCTATTTATGATGATGACATTGACAACGGTGACGGTGATAAAAATGATAATACTGATGATGATTTTGATGTTTTTAATATTGATAAGTATACCTTATGATGGTGATATAAATGAGGATGATGAATGAAATTATGTTGATGATAATGATGTTGATAAAGGGTCATCCATAAAGTACGTCACACAAAAAGGGGAGGGGGGGTCGTCAAAGTGTGACGAGGGGTGGGGTCCTAAGTTTTGTGACATCACACTTCAAAATCTTATACTCTTACATCTAGAGGTACTAATTTGAAATATGAATTACCTTTTTATTTTTTTGCTGTTGCTGCTTTAATTTAAAAAAAAAAACAATGTGAAAAAGTGAATCCAAAACCTGTGACGTCACTCTAAATATTTTTTTACTTACTTTTCTTTACTTTTCTTTTACTCTAGGTCTCAGAAATGTGATTAATTGTAACAAGGACGGGGGTGGGAGAGGAGCTCAAAGAAACATGATATTCGTGTGACGTACTTTTTGGATGGCCCCAATGATGATAATGTTAATATTGATAATGATTATGATTATGATGATTATAATAATGATGATGCCATCCCCAGGCGAGAGCCAGCACAAAGGTGCGGTATCCGGCAGCGTGTACCTCTCGTACATCCGTAGCGGAGGCTCGGGCGGTTCCGTAGCGCTGCTGATCGGTCTATTCGCCTTGGCGCAGGTCTTCTACTCTGCAGCTGACTGGTGGCTTAAGGACTGGTGAGTATGGTTCAGTACCCGGTCTAGACACGGTATGAAGTTTTTTGTGTAAAGACTGCTGGTGGCTCTGTTCGCGCTGGCGCAGGTCTCCTACTCCGCAGTCAACTGGTGGCTTAAGGACTGGTGAGTTGGTTCAGTTCCCGGTCTAGACACGGTATGAAAGATTTTGTCTGCTCCAACGCAATCAGAGCCAGTTTTGGATGGCGCAGGTCTTCTACTCCGCAGCCGACTGGTGGCTCAAGGACTGGTGAGTTGGTTCAGTTCCCGGTCTAGACAGGATTTGAAAGTTTTGTCTACTCCAACGCAATCAGAGCCAGTTTTGGATGGCGCAGTTCTTCTACTCCGCAGCTGACTGGTGGCTTAAGGACTGGTGAGTATGGTTCAGTTCCCGGTCTAGACACGGGGCATGGTAGACTAGTGATTCAATTGAAGATGATCCCAGGCCACGAACCACTGGCGAGTCGACCACGGCGGAAAATCATCAGCTCATCATAATGAGCCTGAGTCCGCGTTCGCGTTCGCGTTGGCGCAGTTCTTCTACTCCGCAGCCGACTGGTGGCTTAAGGACTGGTGAGTTGGTTCAGTTCCCAGTCTAGACACAGTATGAAAGATTTTGTGTAAAGACTGCTGGTGGCTCTGTTCGCGATGGCGGAGGTCTTCTACTCCGCAGCCGACTGGTGGCTCAAGGACTGGTGAGTTGGTTCAGTTCCCGGCCTAGACACGGTATGAAAGGTTTTGTATAAAAGACAGCTGGTGGCTCTGTTCGCGTTGGCGCAGGTCTTCTACTCCGCAGCCGACTGATGGCTTAAGGACTGGTGAGTTGGTTCAGTACCCGGTCTAGACACGGGGCATGGTAGACTAGTTATGTAGACAAGAGCAAAGGGCCTCGGGCTTCATCCTATTCGGAAAACTTAAGTAAGTGCTATTTTGGACTATTGCCCCAAGAGCCACCAACATGGGGGGCTCTCACGGCGTTATTTGTAGTTTGCTGATACGTAACAAAGTTCTTCGACTATTCCAAACAAAACGGGCCTCGTATAGGTTTTTTTGCTGTAGTTTTTTGATAACTTACCAACAATGATCTGATAATATTTTGGTTTTTTGGTCAATTTGCTCATGAACTACCTCTTAATGATTTGTCTTAGGGATCCGGCCTACGCCCAAATTTTTTCAAACAACACAAAACATAACCTAAATACGAGTACCTTTTGGTACACTCATCACAAAATTCTATCATTTAAAAGTCGGTTTGTGTCATCAAAAATATATTTTATGCTGTCAGTCAGTGGCAATATAGTTGTTTTTGTTTGCAGGGTGAATCTTGAAGAATCTAACACGGCTGCCATCAAAGAACACACTAATAGCACGCCAGGAGCACCCCCGCCAGGTATGTTTTAGAATAAGATTGCCGTTATGTTATACGGTATTTGACTGCTAGGTCAAATACTTTTTTTAAATGTCTAAAACGTAAACTTGTATGAAATATTGAATTGTGACGTTACATCACATTTCTGTAGTGTCAAATCAATACTCTTTTAATTTCAATTAGTTGTAATAATTTGTTTAAAGCTCAATAGTAACTGTGGGATAAAAAAATTAGCTTAAATTTTGATTTTATATTTTTAATGTTAGAATGTCAAATTATGACAATTTATTTCGTATGCAGTCAAATACCCAACTGTGGAAGAGCCTATGAGACTACGAATATAGAGAGTCCACCTGTGCTTGCATACGGCCAAGTTCAGTTGCATATATCCTGCATAGCATACATTACAGATCCTATATACTAAGAAGATTAAGCATGTAGGCTTTTTTAAACTCACCTTGATTTAATTTTGGAACCCCCCTTTCACATCCCGTCTTAATCATCGCTGAATACTTAAATAATCCCTGTGCAAAATGAATAACTTTGAGCACCAATAATTTCTGAGATTTTGTAATCAGTGAATTTATCGCTTTTCTTATATTTAACATTGTAGCGTTATACAGACTTACCTACTTTTGTTTTCTTCATCTATTCCAGACGTGGACTACCAACAGCTCCCCCTAAACCCGTTCCACCTCACCCGAGACCAGTGGGTGTACGTCTACGCGTCCCTGATCCTGGTCTGCGTGTTCTTCACATGGAACAAGCTGGTCGTCTTCTACAACACCTGCATCAGGGCGTCCGTCACTCTCCACGACACCATGTTCAGGTACTCTCTCTCTCTCTCTTTCTCTCTCGCTCTCTCTCTATCTGTCTCTCTCTCTCTCTCAACAACTCCCGCTGAACCCGTTCCATCTCACCTGCTGATGGATGCAAGGTGAGATGCGGGCGTCCGTCACTCTTCACGACACCATGTTCAGGTAAGGTAGACAGCTACCCATGCTATGACTGAGGATGCATGGCTTCTATGAGTAGATCAGCCCTGGCCTCAGGCCGAAAATTCAATAAAAGTATAGGCCCAAAATGTGTGCCCTGTGGTACTCCAAAGCTATTGGCACTTGGGAACGCATCTATATTCATACTAGCGGCCTGTATCAGGGCGTCCGTCACTCTCCACGACACCATGTTCAGGTACTGCAGCATCGTCACTGTCATCATCATCATCATCCATGTCTACGCATCCCTGATCCTCGTCTGCGTGTTCTTCACTTGGAACAAGCTGGTCGTCTTCTACAACACCTGCATCAGGGCGTCCGTCACTCTCCACGACACCATGTTCAGGTACTATCTCTCTCTCTCTCTCTCTCTCTCTCTCCATCTCTCTCACTCACTCACTCACTCTTTCTCTCTAAACAACTCCCACTAAACCCGTTCCATCTCCCACGACACCATGTTCAGGTACTCTCTTTCTCTCTCTCTCTCTCTCTCTCTAGCTCTTCCTCTATCTGTCTCTCTCTCTCTCAACAACTCCCCCTCAACCCATTCCACCTCTCCCGAGACCAGTGGGTGTACGTCTACGCATCCCTGATCCTGGTCTGCGTGTTCTTCACTTGGAACAAGCTTGTCGTCTTCTACAACACCTGCATCAGGGCGTCCGTCACTCTCCACGACACCATGTTCAGGTACTCTCTCTCTCTCTCTCTCTCTCTCTCTCTCTCTCTCACTGTCACTCTCAACAACTCCCGCTGCGTTCCATCTATCACGACACCATGTTCAGGTCCTCTCTCTCTCTCTCTCTCTCCAACCCCCTCTCTCAACTCCCGCTGAACCCATTCCACCTCTCTCGAGACCAGTGGGTGTACGTCTACGCATCCCTGATCCTCGTCTGCGTGTTCTTCACGTGGAACAAGCTGGTCGTCTTCTACAACACCTGCATCAGGGCGTCCGTCACTCTCCACGACACCATGTTCAGGTACTCTCTCTTTGTCTCTCTCTCTCTCTCTCTCTCTCTCTGTCTGTCTGTCTCTCTCTGTCTGTGTGTCCCTCTCTGTTTGTGTGTCTCTCTCTGTCTGTGTGTCTCTCTCTGTCTCTCTGTCTCTGTCTCTCTATCCATCTATATATTTATCTATCTCTATCTATCTTTCTCTCTGTCTCTCTCTCTCTCTCTATAACTCCCGCTGAACCCGTTCCACCTCTCCCGAGACCAGTGGGTGTACGTCTACGCGTCCCTGATCCTCGTCTGCGTGTTCTTCACTTGGAACAAGCTGGTCGTCTTCTACAACACCTGCATCAGGGCGTCCGTCACTCTCCACGACACCATGTTCAGGTACTCTCTCTTTGTCTCTCTCTCTCTCTCTCTCTCTCTGTCTGTCTGTCTCTCTCTGTCTGTGTGTCCCTCTCTGTTTGTGTGTCTCTCTCTGTCTGTGTGTCTCTCTCTGTCTCTCTGTCTCTGTCTCTCTATCCATCTATATATTTATCTATCTCTATCTATCTTTCTCTCTGTCTCTCTCTCTCTCTCTATAACTCCCGCTGAACCCGTTCCACCTCTCCCGAGACCAGTGGGTGTACGTCTACGCGTCCCTGATCCTCGTCTGCGTGTTCTTCACTTGGAACAAGCTGGTCGTCTTCTACAACACCTGCATCAGGGCGTCCGTCACTCTCCACGACACCATGTTCAGGTAAGGTAGTCAGCTGCTCATGATATGACTGAGGATCTATGGGTAGATCAGCCCTGGGCTTAGACCAAAAATTTAATAAAAGTATAGGCCCAAAATGTGTGCCCTGTGCTACTCCAAAGCAATTGGCACTTAGGAACGCATTTATATTCATACTAGCGACCTGCATTAGGGCGTCCGTCACTCTTCACGACACCATGTTCAGGTACTGTAGCATCATCATCATCATCACCATCATCATCATCATCATCATCCATGTCTACATCCCTGATCCTCGTCTGCGTGTTCCTCACGTGGAACAAGCTGGTTGTCTTCTACAACACCTGCATCAGGGCGTCCGTCACTCTCCACGACACCATGTTCAGGTAAGGTAGCATTGTTGACATCGTCATCATCATCATCATCATCATCATCTATGTCTACGCGTCCCTGATCCTCGCCTGCGTGTTCTTCACGTGGAACACCATGTTCAGGTAAGGTAGCTGCCCACGCTTCTATGAGTCGATAACCCCTTTACTTAGTCCAAAACTTCAATTAAAGAATAGGCCCAAAATGTGTGCCCTGTGGAACTCCAAAGCTATAGGCACTTGGGAACGCATTTATGTTCATACTAGCGGCCGCCCGCGACCCCGTCTCTGCATCAGGGCGTCCGTCACTCTTCACGACACCATGTTCAGGTACTCTCTCTCTCGCTCTCTCTCTCTATCTTTCTCGCTCTCTCTCTATCTTTCTCGCTCTCTCTCTTGCAACAACTCCCGCTGAACCCGTTCCATCTCTCCCGAGACCTACTGCAGCATCGTTACTGTCATCATCATCATCAGCATCCATGTCTACGCATCCCTGATCCTCGTCTGCGTGTTCTTCACGTGGAACAAGCTGGTTGTCTTCTACAACACCTGCATCAGGGCGTCCGTCACTCTTCAAGACACCATGTTCAGGTACCGCAGCATTGTTGTCATTATCATCATCAGCATCAGCATCATCATGATCATCATCATCATCATCAACATTATCATCCATTTCTACGCATCCCTGATCCTGGTCTGCGTGTTCTTCACCTGGAACAAGCTGGTCGTCTTCTACAACACCTGCATCAGGGCGTCCGTCACTCTACACGACACCATGTTCAGGTACTGCAGCATCGTTACTATCATCATCATCATCATCATCATCATCATCATCATCATCCATGTCTACGCGTTCGTGCCTGACCGGATTTGAACCGCCGACCCCATGCATGTGAAGCGGCGCAGCTACCTCTAGGCTACTGAGCTGTATATGCTGTTCAGGTACTACAACATCGTTACTGCTAAGATTTTTCCGGCGTCTCTTCTCAGCAGGCCATTCACGTCGTAGGGCGAAAAAAGTTTTGACGTGCAAAAGAATTAACTAAGTGAATCAAATTGCTGAAAAAAATATTTCTTTAAATATGTCCAAATACAGCTCCCTGAGGTACGCCCTAAAGAGCTAAACAACCTGTAACCATATTTACATTCTCAATCTCTCAATTCTTTCGCAGAGGAGTAACCAACGCACCGATGTGGTTCTTCCATCACAACCCGTCGGGACGGATCCTCAACCGGTTCTCCAAAGATATGGGGCAGGTGGATACGCTTCTGCCCGTAGCCTTGGTTGATTGTCTTGGAGTGAGTATTATTGTCAGAATGTATAAAAACCTTATCTCTAAACCTATTAAAGGCAGTTGAGACCTAAGCTGTAAAAGTTTTTACATACTTAAATTTTAAATCACCTATTTTTAATTCTTTGGACTAACACACCAATTAGTGTGTAATTCCAAAGGTCTAACCCCAAACTAAGCTCGAATTTTGTATTTTGGATGCTAGGGAATGGATCAACTTTAAATACTTTTAAAGTCATCAATGTAAGCCTAGCTAATCTAAAGTTATGACTATAAATGCGTTTCAAGTGCCAACTTATTTGGAGTACCTCAGGGCATACCTTTGGTCCGATACTTTTAGTATGGGATTTTTATTATAGCAAGATTGCTCAGTCGCATAAGCTTTTTAAGAGCACTATCCCTCAACTTCTTAAACCCATGGAAGAGGACAAACTCATCATCATCATCATCATCGTAGCGCTTGTCCCGGTCGCATCCTCGGCCATTGCCTTGGAGTCCAGGATCCGCTTTCCTAATCCTTCTCCTCCACTTCGCACGATATTCGGCATCCTGTGCAGTCAGGCCATTGGGACGCATGTCATCGTTTACGACGTCAAGCCAGCACTTCTTGGGCCTACCCCTTCTTCCGGGACCCGGCGGCGGCAGCATGGCGAGACATTTGTTTCCCACGTAACTGGCCAGAGGAAGAGGACAAACTCATAACACCTTAACTCCTTCCAGTTCTTCCTGGAAGTGGTCTCAATCCTGGTTGTGGTGTGCCTGGTGAACTGGTACCTGCTGCTGCCCACAGCGGTGCTGCTCGTCATGCTGGTCACGCTGCGGAACCTGTTCCTCTGCACCAGTCGCGAGCTGAAGAGGATCGAGGCTATTGGTGAGTGTCTGGTGTGTAGGATTAAGAGCGGATTTTCTAACGTCTAAGTTTAACATTAGGATTTTGTGTCGCTCGTTTTCCAAACCACCGACCGAACGAACCACCTTTAGATTTATAACATTTAATAATTACGTAATAAGGAGGTAACTCGAAGCATGTAATAGGAAGAAAGTTGCAATCCAGGCCACCTATATCAAGCACGTTATACGGTTCTCTCGCGCGAAGAATGCCTTCACAACATGTTTCTCCCTAACCAATAGCTATTCAAAGTGAAAATTATTCAAAGATCACGGAGCCCGCGCTATCGACCGGCAACCGGTTTTTTTAAAAATCCGCAATAAAACCAATATCTATAGCGTGTTAATCATTTGGTGACCACAGCATAATCTCTAGAAATGCCTTAGCAACATGGATCTCATTCCAGTCCGCAACAAGTATTTTCACTCTACCTAGCTATACCGCGTTATACAGTTGCCGCGCGAGGAATGTCTCAGGAACTTGGTACTTCTTCCAGCTCGCAGCCACTCTTTAGTCCCTACCTAGCTATATCGCATTATACAGTTGCCGCGCGCTACGAATGCCTTAGTAACATGTCTGTCCCTAGCCAGTAGCACTTTGGTTGGTGACCACACTATAGTTTCTGTTTCTATGCCTTAGCAACATGTTCCTGCACAGAGGATTTTTTATTAATAAATAAATAAGTAAGCTCGTTTTTAGTCACTAGCTAACTATCTTTGGGTTGGTGAACACAGGATAGTCTCTTAAAATGTCTTAGAAACATGTTTCTTCCAAGCTGGTTAGGCTGGAATGAGATACATGTTGCTAATCCATAGCCCGCAACTATGTAGTCTTTAGTCCCTACCTAGCTGTACCGTGTTATACAGTTCCCGCGCGGAGAATATCACAGTAACTCAGTACTTCTTGCAGCTCGAAGTCAGTCACTCAACCACGCAGCGGCCACAGTGACGGGGCTGAGCACGATCAGGGCCAGTGGTGCTCGCCAGCGGACCCTGGCACAGGAGTTCGACTCCCAGCAGGACCTGCACTCGTCTGTGTGGGCGATGATACTGACTACCACCAGGTGAATTTATTTATCCAATTTTATATTTCTTTTTTCTAGCGGCTGCTTTCGATTCCGTCCGCGTTGATTTTGGTTTCCGCACTCAGTGTTATACTATAGATTTAAGCCTTACTTTGACAAATTGACTATCCAATAAAAAAAAATTGTTTTCTTTCAAATCAGTTGTTCCTGAGATTAGGGCTTTGAAACAAACAAAAAAACTCATCTGCTTTATTATATTGGTATCGATTTTTTACTAGTCACCGCCCCCGACTCGCGTCGACGTCCGCGTTGTTTTCGGTTTCCGCACACATAGTGTTATAGTCTTCCTCGAAAAATGGATTATCCAACATAAAATATTTTTTGAATTCTAACCAGTAGTTTTTGAAATTTAAAAGCGCGTTCAAACAAACACACAAAGTCTTCTCTATCTTTATAATTTTATTGACGATTTATAAGTGCCTTGCAGAGGACTATATAAATAAAGTATATTTTGATTTTGATTTTAATATATGTAATGAAAAAATATTATTTATTGAACATGTTTGAAACAGGGCGTTCGCGTGGTGGATGGATATGCTGTGCTGCCTCTTCCTAGCGTCGGTGACTTTCAGTTTCTTCTGGATCGCCTCTGGAAGTGAGTAGTTTTATATTTATTTATTTTATTTCAGTTTTTAGAATTCAAGAATATAGCCTTTGCTTTTAAATTTAAACTTCAGGGTTTAAGTTTTTAATTGTTATAGTTATCATACATACCTACTTTATATTCCATTTTTTTTAATACATATTTGTTTAATTTTGTTTGCGATGGTTTTAAGATATAACATCTTACAAAATAAGTCCTTTATGACATCTGCTATTTAAAATATCGCCATCAACTTGTCTCCCAGAGGGTAGAGGGTGAGAGGGAGAGACTCAGTTGGGAAGGATAAGGGGTCTTAAAGGCCGGCAACTTCTAGGCAATACCTCTGGTGTCGTAGATGTTTATTGGCGGCGGTGATTGCTTACCATTAGGCGACCGGCTAGCGCATTTGCCGCTTCTGACATTTAAAGAAAAATATTGTACCAGTCAACTTTATTAGACTAAGAGCTGTGGTTCTTGAATAAATGTAAAAAACTTAATTAACAAAAACTAAACCATAGTTATTTCTCTACAGACACGACAGGCGGTAACGTGGGTCTGGCCATCACCCAAGTTCTCGGCCTCATTGGTATGTGTCAGTATGGCATACGACAAACTGCTGAAGTAGAGAACCAGATGACATCTGTAAGTTGTGCTTTTAAGTCATTGAATTTATCCTGGCAACATCTATTGTGGACTCTAGGACTCGTATAAATAAATCGCACTCAACTCTGAGATCGATCTTGAGTGCGAACTAGATATGTCATTCTCATAAAAACAGCACCTCAAGTTCGCGCTCAAGATCGAGCTCAGAGTTGACTGCGATTTATTAATACGAGCCTAGGATACTCTGATACTATGATCCTGATTTGACCAGGCTGGTTGTTGAATGGAGCGACTGCCATCTGATATTGCGAAAGGAGAGCGACCAAATGTATGGACCTTGAACCAAGAACAAAAAAATGTAGGCTCTTCTAGAAGTAACCTTTATCTAATGGTGCTGATACGTACTTACACTTTTAAACCATACCTCGCTGCCAGGGTTAGTTAGCTATGGCATATTTTATAGTAAATTTCGTTTAAAACATGACTTTGAATTAGCCACCAAAATTATTTTTATTTCAACCCTTGGTCCCAGTCATCTAATATCTATCCACATCTGAAAATTATGCTTATAAGAAAAACGGAAGCATTCATTCATAGCTTTCATTAAAAAAAAGATTTTGAAGTAGCCGCCAACATTTTTTTACATCCTTTTTTCCAGGTTTGGTCACTTTCTTTTAACTTGTTTTAAATAAATCTCTTCATCTACAGGTAGAAAGAATCCTGGAGTACAAAAATTTGCCTGCGGAATCCCCAATGGAGCCAGATGACAAAGCTTTAAAAGCAAACAATCCGGACTTGGATCTAACACAGTGGCCGTCTAAAGGTAAGATTATTTCCGCATGGATTAAACAAATAGTATATTAAAATTCGAGGTATAAAAAAACTTAGATTAATGATTGATAGATGCTCCATATATCACGTTTGACTCTGAAACTATCCACGACAGCACAAGTATGGTTTTCAAAAAATTTAAGTATCCACAGATCGGTACCATTTACATTTTGAGAAGCACTTTGCAACATTAGATTAGAAGTATATTTTCTGTTATATGTTACTTGTCAAAAGTATTTGTTACTATGGTAAGCGCTCTCTATGGCGTCTCTCATGAGTTATATTTTATTTGCTAAGTATTAACCCGACCCATGATTGAACCTACGACCTCCAACGAGGAGGCAACGTGGTGACATAACTACCACAGTAAGAAATGCACTCTTATATTTCAGGTGAAATAGTATTCGAAGATGTATCACTAGAATACGAATCCCCCCCTAAAAAGGAGGTGAAGGGGGAGCCCATAGTCAAGGAGGAGCCAGGCTACGCCATCCGCAACGTGAGCTTCACAGTGCGCCCTGCTGAGAAGGTGGCGGTGGTCGGCAGAACTGGCGCTGGGAAGAGCAGTCTCATCAACGCGTTGTTCAGGTAAGATACATGTACGTTCTATGGTATTGCCGCGCGAGCCGTAATAAGAGACTAAGGTACATTCCAACCCGCCTGCCCAGTGTGGTGACTATGGGCGAAAGTCACCTCTCATTTGATAAGGCCTATGTCCAACGGTGGACTGCAATAGGCTAGTGATGTAGGATTTTAGGGGTGCCATAGGTAAAGGAGGAGTCTAAGGAGGCAGGAGTAGCCTATAGTCAGAAAAGGTATCTGGAGTTGGCCAACGTCCAAAAGTGGACTGCAACAGGCTGCTGATTAAGAATCTTAAGAGAGTTTGTAGTAAAGTTGGAG